>CM075866.1:11996885-12596885 GCA_038021265.1 Cyprinella venusta | reverse complement strand
TTAGCATGAACTAATAATGAACAGCACTTACACAGCATTTATTAATCTTTGTAAACGTTAATTTCAATATTTACTAATACTTCATTAAAATCTTGTTAACATTAGTTAATGCGCTGTGAACTAACATGAACAAACAATGAACAGCTTTATTATCATTAACTAACATCAACGAAGATTAACAAATACTGTAATGTATTGTTCATGGTAAGTTATGTTAGTTAATACATTAACTAATGATAAATAATGAACCTTATTGTAAAGTGTTACCCTTTTCTCTTTCTTGACAAAGGTGATATATTGTCAGTGAGTGGCACTACACAACGTGGCAATGTTAGATGATGTTTCCAGAAACTCTACAAGTGACAATAAGACATTAAGGATTAATCAGTAAACCTGAACTTTAATGGTCGAAGGTCATCAACAAAAATAACTATGCTGAGGCCACAATTCTGATTTAGAATTTACAGAGTGAAAATAACATAATGCAATATTTTTACAAAATTAAATGTAAAAATATTATGTACATGTATTTATGTATGGTCAAAAACTCCCTTTATCAGGGAATGAATCAGTGAAACATTTAAGAAATATTATTTTCTTATCAAATTGTCTTTCACACTGAGCTATAATGAAAGTATGTAGAGACATATAGCAGTAATTATATATATATATATATATATATATATATATATATATATATACATATATACAGTATATATATATACAGTATATATATATATATATATATATATGAAGTACCTGAAATGACAATTCCATTAGAAATGACATGCAAAAAAAAGAGTTTTGACAGTATAAAAATAGAGAGTAGAGACAGATGGTAGAAAATTGCCCAGCAGGCTGAGACCACATTTTCTCTGAATCTTTGCTGAACAATCCAAGAACCCTTTTACATCACTTGAATTATTCATGAGCAAGGTTTTCCTTGTTAAAAAAAAAGTGTGCTTGTGCTATTTGATGGCACTGACTTAAAAACCCACAGGTCAAGTACTTCTCCTCTAGAGCAGTCACAACATTAGCCTCTGATAAAGAGCATGTTTATAGCCTATAAATCCAATAAAAGTGTCCTTGCCGACATCTAAACATTTAAAGTCCCCCAGCAGTCAATAAATGTATCCATTAAAACTTAAACCAAAAATACACATTTAAGTGTTGTTTAACTCACAGCCTCGTTTAGTATATGCGGTTCAACGAATAGCCAAATTAGCCCCAACTCCACTCACTCACACCAGCTCAGAGATCCAACATTGACATGATTAAAAGGTAGATTGTGACGTCAGAAACACCAGCGATTTCAAACCGTGTTTTTGAGACTGTCTTTGGTTCACTTAAACCATATTAAAAACCTCTTGAGTTACAGTACGTGTAACCTTAGTTCCCTGATAGGGAACAAAATGCTGCATAGTTACGCTGTGGAAACACCCATGTGTCGTGAAGCACGTGTATAATCAGTCCTATGGAAGATTGAGATGTCATGGGCGGGTGACTTTTTTTTGTTGTTGTTGTTTAGGAGAATTCTGGAGAAAATTGACCTGCTGAGGAAGGTGACTCCCATGCAAGAAAAAATATATAAAGTAAGACAGTTTGAGAGACCTTTGTTTAAATGTATTTTCTCGATGTCATGTTTTATTTGCTCTACCTTAGGACTGCAAGTGTCCTGATATATATATATATATATATATATATATATATATATATATATATATATATATATATATATATATAAATGTACATTATTTCTTTATTATTCATTATTTCATTATTTTATGCAACTTTAAATGTGTAAATAAAAGAGAATTTGTGGATCTGGAAATTATTTTTGTGTTGGTCTCTGTGTGTTTGCAAGGTTATTTAAACTATATACTTTTGTAGTTTAATGTAATATGCATAGTGTTGCTGTCCACATTTCTACGTGAATACTTAACGAAGTATGTAGTCCTTCAAAGGCCTAATAGGCTGCATCCTTTCAGCCCGTTCTCATCCCAAAGCGCCATATACTACGCTTTTGCAAAAGCGTAAATATCGAACGCACATGGCACCCTTTAGCGCCAAATGAGACGCAGAAATATTAGGTCCAAAAGCGCCCCCTAGTGTTCTAACCCTTACCCCACACCATACCTAAACTTAACCAAAACGAAAGCGTCTAATTAGACGTTAAAGGGTGCCATGAGCGCCGCATTTTTACGCTTTTGCAAAAGTGTCAAATATAACGCTTTGGGATGAGAATGCGTTGATCCTTTCCAGTCCGCGGCCTTCAAAGGATGCAGCCTTCACATTAGGACACAGCTATTGAGTCTTTCCTGATCTTGGGTATTAAAACAAAGGTGGAAAAAGGCCTGCAACAAAATTGGGGCCACAACAGGGACCTTATAGGGATGTAACCCGGTCTAGGGTGTAGAAATGCTTTCACCACAAATTCCAGACATGAAGGAGCAACCGAAAGGGTTTGCAAATCTCCAATTCTCTTGATAAAGAAATAGCAAGTAGAAACAAAGTTTTTAGTGTAAGGAACTTTTCTGAAACCTCTTCAATAGGCTCAAAGGGTGCCAAGGCCAGACCCTCAAGTACAAAGGCCAAATCCCAAGACAGTGCTCTAGAGTGCAGTGCAGGCCTCAGCCTCAATGTGGGGATATGCGAATTCGCTTGATAGGGGACACCACATTGACATATAAACAACATTAAAAACTTGATTTTTACCACAGAGGAACTTTAAATGAAAAGCATCACATAAATGACCACAAATCTGAAAAATAAATGCAGGCACATTTTTTCCAATTCATTTTTCAAGCATTTCATGATTTAAAACATTTAAAAATTATTGAATTGAAAATGTATTAATTTCCATGTCTTGTCCAGGATTGGAAATCTATTTGGAATTCCCCATGACAAGGATCCCACATAATTAGCAGATTAATTCATGAAATTCACCTTTCTAACTCAACATGTAAAATCAATAAAGCCGAACAAAAGCTCTGATTCAGATATGTGGCCTCTATTATGTTGTAAGCAGTGGCTTCCATACTGATTGAAAACAGCTTTACATGATTTTGATGAACACTAGTGTAATCAAGCAACCCGGTCTCATCCCAATTCGTCATATAACTGACGTTTTGGGACGTCTTTTGACCATTCGTCAATATACGACTTTTTAGGGCCCCCTTAAACGTCGGTAGATGACGTTATGGGATCCTAACTCTACCCCATACCTAAACCTAACCCTAAACCCAACTCGTCACCTAACTGACGTTAAAGGTAAAGCGTCAGTTGTATGACGACCCGGGATCGTCATCTACCGACGTTTAAGGGGGCCCTAAAAAGTCGTATATTGACGAATGGTCAAAAGACGTCCCAAAACGTCAGTTATATGACGAATTTAGATGAGACTGTGTTAAATCAAGCCATTAAGCTTGTATTTCACATATACTGGAATGGATGTAGCGTCAGTTTAATAGCTTTAACGCACTAATATGCACACTGCTAGGTTGTTTCAAGAAGAGAATAGTATGTCACAGCCAGGCACTATTAACTCATTCTTCTTACAGTTTTTTGAGTGCCCTGAAAAATAAATGTAGTTTGCAATAATAATCTAAAAGGCTAAAAAGCAAACAGGTTTGACTGAAGCATCCAACAGGCGCACAATATAATGAAACATGAAATGTTTAAAGTGAAACAGCCCAGGACATCAATCAAAGAGTTTATATCCCAGAGGACATCATTTATCAAGAGCCAGGAAGAAGCGACATATTTCGAATGAGCACACAGAGCTATCATATTTTTGAAGTGGCAAAGAAAAAGCAACAAAAGCAAAAGATCAATAACAGAGAATCTCATTCTGAATCCATACTTCAAGATACTTCATATCTTGAATGAAGTATCAAACCTTTTTTTCCTGCCACTGATTATCTTTCTGAAAGTGAAAACAAATCTTTGTTCTATTACATCATGTCTTAAAAAACAAGCAAACACATTTTTGAAAAGTCAGTATCTGCATTTTCGTTTTCCGAGTATTTCCTCAGAATCTGCTGGAACATTAACATACACTCTGGTTTAAATACACCCTAGATTATTTAAAACAATGAACCTTGGGCCATCTCATCAAAATCAGGACAACACAAAATGATTTTCATTAGGAGAACATAAAAAGAAATTCAAAACTGAAATTCTTTCAAAAATGCGCTCAAAGGCCATATTTATATCATAACAGAGAGCTATTGGAGATCCTGTTCTGACTGACACTGTGACCTATTCACTAAGACCTTATGAAACATGATTTATCCAATCTGCTCTTTCACAACAATGCCTGAATAATGTTAGTAAGCATATGAATCCACAAATCAAAGCGCAGAGAATTGATTTCCCTTCTACATTAGAGTCTCTGCAGTTAATGAGAGTGTTTGAATGATGGCTGTGGAGAAAGAACGAGTATTTAATTTTGCCATGCACTGTAGCATGTCCCAAGAGCAAGATCAGCACAGTTTCCATCTAAAAACCGCCTGCAGGTCAAGCAGAGGCTTAATCTATGCACTCATAGGAGTGTAATTACTTTTTTTTTTAATTTATGACTTCAAGAAGTTTTGTATCCAATACCAATGTTGCAATGGTTCAAATGAAATGCTACAGTGGTACAATTCTACATTTCAATGTAAATCATATGGCCATGGTTTCAGTCTCAACAAACCATGCACACACATTGATAGGCAACAGTACAGACACAAAAATTCATAATTTTATCCATTAGAAGTGCATGGTTTGGTGCGGTGACGGTAGCTTATCTTCCCGCTGATCCACTTATGGACACTAAAGATGAGAATTAATCCAGAGCACTCTGCCATCTGCTGAAGATGAATGATTGATCTATCTTAACCCCCCAAACCAGCCAGTTTTTGTCTAATGAAATCTTTATATCCACAGCCAGGTCTACTCCTCCTAATTTCTTTGCAAGTTCCTTCTCTCTTGCCACCCCATAACTACTTCAACGCACTAATTATTATTATTATTACATGATATCTTTATTCCAAGTGAGAACAAGACATTATGAAAGAAGAGACCATCAGCAATGAGGGCTGGAAATTCATTCAGAGAGAGAGAGAGAGAGAGAGAGAGAGAGAGAGAGAGAGAGAGAGAGAGAGAGAGAGAGAGAGAGATGGACTGGGTCTGAGAGAATCCCCCAGTGTCCGTCCCCACAGGCAGTCTTTAAACACTGTTATTGCGAAGTGGTTCCTCACATGAGTGAAGTGGAAATAATTGATTTTCACAGGAAACGCTAAAGGACTGCACATCTGTTGAGCAGCTACTGTAGGCAATATGTGTAAAGCATTTCATTGTGGGTGTTCACATC
Source organism: Cyprinella venusta (assembly GCA_038021265.1). Lineage (NCBI taxonomy): Eukaryota > Metazoa > Chordata > Actinopteri > Cypriniformes > Leuciscidae > Cyprinella > Cyprinella venusta. The sequence goes on along the minus strand of CM075866.1, from coordinate 12,591,529 downwards.
GACAGCCAAGACCATCATCAGCAGAAACCAACGCACATTCTATTTAAAGTCTATGTGAATTAAATTCAAACTCTCCTTTTATCAACTGAACCTACAATGTACAGAAACATGGCATTTTGATCAACAGCTGGTCAGTTTGTTTTCTGAGGCGAGTTACAAGGCAAATGAATGAAGTATGGGTAAAAACGAAATAATTCTGTATGCTCAGTGACGCCCTGATTTCTTTTCTCTTTTGCCCCAGCCTCTTTCTCTCTCTCTCTCTCTCTCAATCAGAAGTGGGTCAGTTATGGCAGTGGCGTTACTTAAAGAAGAGCTGCGGTTGCTCATATAGCACCATTTAGATGACACATATCTTAAAGAAGAGCTGTGTTGCTCATATAGCACCATTTAGATGACACATATCCACTCATGCCGTAGCAACCGACCTTATTCTTTTAACTCCCCACAGCCCCACCTTATATTTGCCACCCATTTTTTTCCCCAGCACGTCCAACGGCAACAATATAAAAATGAAACGAGAGTGGGCGTGTGAGTGGAAGAGACATTGTGGGGGGCATATTTAAGACTAAACAAAGCATCTGCATCAGAAAGATCTGAAACCTCCTCTCACCTGTACATAAACTTAACGCATTTTTAATAAATTCATAATTCCTGCATTTAGCACGTTCTCATAACTCATACTTAATGCATGCATCAAGGCGCCCTCTCCCACATTCATCCCAAGCCAAACACATTACAAAAGCTGCAGCTTTAAATCAGATGAGTGACAATCGTATAAAGTAAACAGTTTAAGAGACAAAGGCGGTGAACAGCCACACTAATCTAATCTGACCCGAGTGTTTTGTAATGGCTGCGTTGTGGTGATAACCAGAGCCGCCCAATGGTAGAAAAAAAAAGATAGAAAGAGCGGGAGAAAGAAAAGAGATCGGTGACAAATCCTCATTATTCATTAAGACAAGCACAAAACGCATCAGACAACGAGCGGAGTGAGAATGGCCAAAGACGCGAGCATTGCATTTGAAACCCCACCGCAATTAACAGAACCACTGATCTTTATCAAAATCACTGCAAATTGAGCTGCAGCCTTAAAAAACACAAGTAATAAAACGTCAAAAATAAATAAATAAATAAAAATCAGTGGCAGTAACCATCAATAGTCTTAACACGTATGCTGCATAAACACAAAGACAAGCGCGCATGAAATTGGGAGATGGAAGGGAAAGCAATATAACACAATACCTTTCTGTGTCTGTCCCTCTTCCATGTTCTCTTCCATGGTGGTTCAAATCGCGATTATAGAAGTGGATGAAATAACAATGCCTATAGCGGTGAAGTGGATGAGCGACGGTGCGCGCGGTGGCGAGATTGAGCGCGTGTGTGTGCGTGCGTGGCTTTGTGAGGGACCTCTCTTCTCCACCGCAGATATCACTCAACACGATCTTCAGCTGTCTCTTTCAAACGCTGTCCATTTCCAAAGAAAACTTGCGGGTTTTAAAATCGGGATATAATTTCCAAATTTTCCTTTCGCTGGCTTCACACTAGACACGAGTGATTAGGATTGTTGATTCTGATGATGAGAGATTTGAGACACTTTACACATTGGTAATGCAGGTGTTTTGAACAACTGAGCTCTATTACATAGTGCTGGTAAAAATGCACCGCATTGAAAACAACTCCCCGCACTAACAGATGGATGGGTGTATCCTAGAAACCAGCAGGGCCCCCCTCCCTACATCATGAACACTCCAACATACACACAGGCACGCGCACACACGTTCTCTCTGTCTTCCCGTGGACATAAGTGTATTTTAATTTGACTGCATGTTTTGAGAGATACATGTCATCTATCCTGAAATGAAATTAGTATATTTTTAACTTGATGGGTTCAAAAAACTATAGGAAAGAGGCAAGTGTTTTGTCTTTGTACCCCACGACATAAATAAGTTCATGCCTTCATTGATACAAATATCAGCACTGATAATGCCCATTGTTACAAATATGTTGTGTTACAGGATGAAACAACTTTATCTCACATTTATTTGTTTTTAAATAGTAGCCTACCATTAACTGCAGCTGCATTCATCAGATTTTAGGTTCTTGACATTTTTTAATCTCATTAAAAAATGCATTAACAAAAACAAAATCACTCACTCACTCACTCACTCACTCACTCACTCACTACCCCCAAAACCACCTTTCTTCAAATCAAGTCAATTCGTTGATGTTTGTGGATTTGTGAGATAACATGAACCTAACTGGCAAAGATTATTGTATACAATTTGATTGTCACAGTAGCAAATACATGTTATGGTAATCAGAATGATGAAAATGTAATTAAATATACTAAATTACACAATACAGTGGACAAGTAATGATGTATCATGGCACAGCAGTGGGTTTTCGATGTCACCTCCAGGATCCAGCTGTTTCGATCCTTGTCAATGACACTCACACTAGCAGTTTGAAACCAACAACCGAACATCTGTTGTCACAGTGCTGCCAACAGCTCTAAGAACGTCTCGGTTACGTATGCAACCTTAGTGCCCTGAAGAGGGAATGAGACGCTGCGTTGAAATGCTGTGGGGACAGCCTGTGTGTTTGCGTTGTGATTAGAGCTGAGGTCAAAGTCGTAGAATCTCACGAATGTGTGCGGTGAGGACCAGCCTGCCACATCACAAACATCTTGGAGAGAAACTCCTGACAATAATGCTTTGGTGCAGCCATACTGGGCTCTTACAGTCAAAACCGGCCGACACATAAGCAAATGAGATGGCCTTGACCACCCACTTGCTTATCCTCTGCTTAGATGCTGGGCATCCCTTTCTGGGTGACCCATCTAAGACCCTAACTGGGCAGAGCAAATTTAGGAAACTTGTTACAAGAGGGTGTCTCCTCAAAGACATAACACGAATGGGCAGTTAACTGGGTTCAGCTGGTTCTCTCCACACCAGGAAGTGCATAATTTCCACTTCAAAGGCATAGAGTTTCCTTGTGGAGGGAGCTCTGGAGTGGAGGATGGTCTCAACAACCTCGGTTGAAAGACCAGAACTCATGAGCTGACCTCCCACTCTAAGAAGTTGATCTTGGTCCATGATATGGTGCAATTTCCACAAGGTGCTGGAGATGGGATGTTGGATCCTGAGATTACACACTTAAAGTAGAACTCCGTCGCAAAATGAACCTTTGGTCTAATAAAACATTGGTACCTAGTCAACCGTTCTTTGAGATTTGTTTGATGATAATCAAATGTAAAGAGTTTTATCTCTAAAAATGGTTTAGCGTATAACGCTAGTAATAGGGGCATTTAATAAGTAAAAAGAAATCGCTAGTTAATACCACTAACAAGGCTCAAAATAGACCCAAGCTAACACAGTAACACCATGAGGGTCCCTACATGCAAACCGAGGCATTGAGAACTGTGTAAGTGTACAGATCTGTTAATAAGAAGATATTTTATAAAGACAGTCCACTTCGCGTATACAGGCAGGAGCGATCTTGGAAAACAGTCTCAACAAGTCGAACCACGAACGCCGTTCATACCATAGACATCATATCTATGGTTCATACAGTTCAGAAGCTTGCTAAACTTTATACAGTTCAGCTCACTCAGCACGTCGTTCATGGTTCGACTTGTCGAGACTGTTTTCCAAAGATGGCTTCTGTCTGTATATACGAAGTGGACTGTCTTTATAAAATATCTACTTATTAAACGGTATGTACACTTACAAAGTTCTCAATGCTTCGTTTTGCATGTAGGGACCCCAATCACCACACACTAGACCAAACTAACCAATCTGAACCCACTGTCTGTTTCTGAGGGAGTGGTTTCATAGACTCAGGAAGTCAACCAGTCATTCGGGGGACAGAGGAGAGTTCATTCGGGTGAGCAACTTGACACAACTAACAAACGAATGTTACAGTATAATTACTGACTGTGAAAAACATGAACTATTGAAATTATGCCTTCTTTATTCGTTATATTTTTATAAGTACTGTACGTGGATTGTTATCGCAAGATATCATCCACTTTTAACTATAAATGTTCATCCGTCTATAAAATAAAGAACACAACCAAACAATAAAAAAATCTTGTAATTAAGACTGTAACATTGACTTACCTGTCGAGAAGAAAGCAGGCAACTCTTTTGAAATATTTCTCCTTAGCTCTATCCACCTGGAAAAAGCTGTCCCAATATTAACTTGTGTTCTCTTTCATAGGTTCACTCAACGCTGCGTAGCTTAGGACGCAGTGGGGAACGCCCTCTGAGTGTGCCGATTGTCTGAAGCCCTTATAGAATCACACCAAATCCATTGGCTGATGGCGCAGGCACGCCCTTTGACGCTTTTGCGTCATAATAGTGCGTGCGCCATCTGCTCCTCGGATTTCTCTGCCTTCACGAAGCGGCCATCTTAGCCCTTCGATTTCGGTTTCTCTGAGCCCGTATATTGGATTATTACAGCAAATTTTTCATCTGTTTCTTCATCTGCACTTCAGCGGCTGCTTTTAGTGGAACCCTGTTCTCCTTGCGGTGAAGTGCCATGGAGTATCGTCATTGCCCACCGCCATGCGTTCGCTTTATCGCGAACGACGACCCGACCTGAATTTGCGGCCTGGGACTCGGATGTAGAGCTCGAGGATATTGAGTACGAGCAGAAGGGCCAAGCCCTTTCTCTCCCTCCATCCCCTGAGCATGCACGCGGTGTTGGGCCAGTCGAGTTCTCTCATGATAATTTGTGACCCAGCCCTAGAGCACAAGAGTCGGTTTCTTTCAGGCTGGAAGATATTATCTACAACACAGCATCCGACTCCGAGGATTTCGGGCCTGTGTTAGCTTCAGGCCGCTACTTCCTGGTCCCCAAAAAGGGCGGAGGTCTGCGTCCAATACTAGACCTGCGCTGGCTGAATTTTTGTCTCTACAAAGGGAAATTCAAGATGTTGACGCTCAAAGCTATCAGCTCTCAGATTCAGGCAGGGGAGTGGTTTGTGACTATAGACCTGAAGGATGCATATTTTCATATTCAGGTCGTACAGTGACACAGGAGGTTCCTCAGGTTCTCCTTCGGGGTGAAAGCATACCAGTACAGGGTCCTTCTCTTTGGTCTTGCCCTGGCACCGCAAACTTTCAAGTGTATGGATGCTGCTATGGCCCCTTTGCGGCTCCAGGGCATTCGGATACTCACTTACCTGGACGATTGGCACCTTTTAGCCAACTCCAAGGAATTGGTGACTCACCACAGGGACATTGTCCTTTGCCACATTCAGTCTCTCGGCCTGAGGTTGAACACAGAGAAGAGTGTTCTTGCCCCAGCTCTAAGATACTGTATGTAACCGAGACGTTCTCCACTCTTTATAATAAATGTTCAGGCCCAATTCTGCCACTTCCACACTCGCTTGAGGTGTTCTGATTGGATGCTGGTGCTGCATAGGGTCTTGCACAGGATTAAGAGCTGTGCCAAAGGAGATAAAAAAGAGATTTTGTCTGCATATTTTATAATGTTAACGTCAAATAATACTAATTGTTAGTTTTTTGTTGTTTTTTTGTTTTGTTTTTTACCACTGTGGTGGTAATGGACAAACTAGCGACAATTCTATCAAAGAAACAACACACTGAAGCCTATAAAGCATTTAAATAAATATCAGTAAATATTGGTAACTTAAATAATATCAAAGTTAAATCTATTAAAAAAAAACAACTTACATCTAATATTTCCCAACAAAGACGTGTGATATAGCTTACCATTCTGCGCTTTGAGAGAGATGTGGGACACGAACAGGAAAGGTTAGGTTTTTCTATTTGAACATTATAGAGATCATGAATGTATGACTCAACCACAGAATCCAATTCATTAGTCTCACTACACACTGGACAAGATAGACTGCAACCACTCATTTGGCAAACACAAATCAAATTTGACCATAACTCAATCAATTAGTCCAGTATGCATAATGATCTTTAAAATCTGCAGTGATTGATATTGGTTTGAGAGAGAGAGAGAGAGAGAGAGAGAGAGAGAGAGAGAGAGAGAGAGAGAGAGAGAGAGAGAGAGAGAGAGGGGATGATCATGTAAGACACTAATCGGTTTTATGTCAAATTTTCTTGTGTTGATAAGTTTCAGAAAGACCAAGAATGTAGGCTGCAATGAGGGAAAAATAATTGAAAACATTTAGATGAAATATATCAATGTGATCTTGCCTTCTTAGTTAAAAAGTGTACACATTTCATGTTTCTAAACACAGTAGGCTAATTAAGTTCTCAATAATTTTCCTTTAGGATGGTGCCCAAAAATCATCATCATCTCTCTCTCTCTCTCTCTCTCTCTCTCTCTCTCTCTCTCTCTCTCTCTCATCCCTTACACTTGTTTCTAAGGCTGAGGATTCCCTTGATCCTTAAAATAGCATGCAGAAAACAGGATTGAAACCCCATTTAAAACCCCCTCATCCTTCAATCTCTCTATTAAATACCTTCACCACATCTCCAATTTCAGAGGTGCAGATGCCAACTGGCTTTACACAAATGACAGTTCATTGAATTGTATGATGGAAGGAGCCATAAAAACTGCATGCGTGTCACGATGTTGATCCTGTTCCCAACACAATCACCTACAGGAGAGGACTAAATGGATTTTTAATGCAGCAATAAATGTGTCGATCATTCATGCTGACTGACATTCATTGATTTTCCCCTGGATGAGCTCATAGATACACCGCTAATTATTTAATCTTATGCCGCTGCTCTTTAGCGCACATACAGCAAAACTAATAATCCAGTTAAAAGTTATAATGCAAGTGATTCGCTGACATAAATGATCATGTCACAGATTTAGTGTTTGAATGTGCTAAAGGCTTAATGTGACTAAAGATGGTTAATTCTCTTTAAATGCCTTAGAATTGAGGACAATGGTATCACTGATGTGCCCTTGGTGACATAGTGTATAGTCACATGGGCTGAAAGAAGCCCATTCTATTAATGACCTATTTCAACACACTACACACAAATCGCTTAAGCCGCACACTTGCTTTAAACAAGCTCTCCTGATGACTGTATTTGCCATATGGCATTCCCACGACGTTGCATTCCAGCAATGGGTGGGTACTATTCCACCACAGACACGAACACACACATAATACATTATGGATTGATAGAATTGGTTCCAAATTGACACCAACTTCTAATAACAGTACACTGATTATATAACGTAGGGCGTAGGGCGTGGTATCGAGTTCGATACTTTTTAGGTACCGACCGAATTGCCTCGATATACCGTGTATCGAAACATGTCTAGTGTTTCGGTACCAAATTTCAATAACGAAAGAGTTAATCTCGTCAACGTTAATGAAACATGCATGCAGCATGGTCGGCTGTGGCGGTAAAACAGTAGTTTACGTGGCTGTCCAGAGACTTGGCACGTCGCACGTGAGGCTGTAGTGTGTGTGTGTTTGTGCGTGTGCGTGTGTGTGTGTGTGTAAGTGTGTAAGCATCCCTACCGTCCAGATAGAAAATATGTGAAAAAGATCAGATGTGTAACTACCTATGTACTAGACTCAATGCCAAAAGCACACGATGCAATATTTGACAAGATAATTTCTGCCAAGACCGGCAAGGCACTTAACACTGATAAGCCACTTAAAAGTACAGAGAATACACTTGAGAGTAGAAAGTTTATCCGTCTTCGACTGCAAGAACTGGAGCCCATCACAAATTAACTGAAACTCGGAGTATAGTAAACTTGCCTCACAAGACATGACAAATAGGCCCATAGACAGTCAAAATATATCTACTTTTTAACAAAACAATTAGAAATACACTCACCGGCCACTTTATTAGGTACCCCATGCTAGTAACGGGTTGGACCCCCTTTTGCCTTCAGAACTGCCTCAATTCTTCGTGGCATAGATTCAACAAGGTGCTGGAAGCATTCCTCAGGGAGTTTGGTCCATATTGACATGATGGCATCACACAGTTGCCGCAGATTTGTCGGCTGCACATCCATGATGCGAATCTCCCGTTCCACCACATCCCAAAGATGCTCTATTGGATTGAGATCTGGTGACTGTGGAGGCCATTTGAGTACAGCGAACTCATTGTCATGTTCAAGAAACCAGTCTGAGATGATTCCAGCTTTATGACATGGCGCATTATCCTGCTGAAAGTAGCCATCAGAAGTTGGGTACATTGTGGTCATAAAGGGATGGACATGGTCAGCAACAATACTCAGGTAGGCTGTGGCGTTGCAACGATGCTCAATTGGTACCAAGGGGCCCAAAGAGTGCCAAGAAAATATTCCCCACACCATGACACCACCACCACCAGCCTGAACCGTTGATACAAGGCAGGATGGATCCATGCTTTCATGTTGTAGACGCCAAATTCTGACCCTACCATCCGAATGTCGCAGCAGAAATCGAGACTCATCAGACCAGGCAACGTTTTTCCAATCTTCTATTGTCCAATTTCGATGAGCTTGTGCAAATTGTAGCCTCAGTTTCCTGTTCTTAGCTGAAAGGAGTGGCACCCGGTGTGGTCTTCTGCTGCTGTAGCCCATCTGCCTCAAATTTCGACGTACTGTGCATTCAGAGATGCTCTTCTGCCCACCTTGGTTGGTGGTTATTTGAGTCACTGTTGCCCTTCTATCAGCTCGAACCAGTCTGGCCATTCTCCTCTGACCTCTGGCATCAACAAGGCATTTCCGCCCACAGAACTGCCGCTCACTGGATGTTTTTTCCTTTTTCGGACCATTCTCTGTAAACCCTAGAGATGGTTGTGCGTGAAAATCCCAGTAGATTAGCAGTTTCTGAAATACTCAGACCAGCCCTTCTGGCACCAACAATCATGCCACGTTCAAAGTCACTCAAATCACCTTTCTTCTCCATACTGATGCTCGGTTTGAACTGCAGGAGATTGTCTTGACCATGTCTACATGCCTAAATGGACTGAGTTGCCGCCATGTGATTGGCTGCTTAGAAATTAAGTGTTAACGAGCAGTTGGACAGGTGTACCTAATAAAGTGGCCGGTAAATAGTTTTATTATGTTATCCATGTAGCGTGCATGTGTGTTCACTACAGCAGGAACGATGAGTCAGCATCGCCATAGTCATCTTTACAGTCAACACACTCAGTAGAACTTGTTAATTAATAAACAATTAAAATATATCCTTGCTATTTTTTCCCCGACATATTTTTGTCTTTTGCCAGTGCTTTGTTATAAATATATCTAAATCGATTGTAATGAAGGCCACTATGATGAAATGTCCCCAATTTAATACATTATAACTGATTTAGGTTGTAGTTTACCAAATAAATAATTAACCAAATAAAAGAAAAAGAAAAATCAAGCAAATTGATTATATCAAGTGCTGTGAGAAAAGGCTATAAATCTCCATCTCCAACAATAATCCCACTCAATATAGCTTATACTAGCTGAGACTCCTTCTTTATGTGTACAGATGTGATGTATTGACGCAAAGACATGCTTGAGTCTCACGCGGAAATCCACCATTAACACTGGAATTAAAAACATTATTACAAGCTTGTTGCTTTCAATCAAGCCACAGCAAGGAGATAGTTTTGAACACTGGCTGTTTAAGTATTTTCTCAAATTTGTATTTTGGATAATTTTTTACCCCCACAAAAAGCTACGGAATGCAGCTTTAAAGTATCTAGTCTAAGACTTTGTTACTACTTTAGATACGATTTATGATTTTATATGCCTCATTAGTAGTTCTGCCTATAGTCATATCTGTTCTCTGGATGCTGCTCATCATAGATAGGAGTGACAGTTTAATTTATTCTTGTTGACAGCTGTTTTTTGCTTAGTTTATTCATTATGAATATATGCAAATATATTAAACATGGCCTGTATTGTCAAGTCATCCCTGAAACCATAAAGCTCCAATTCTCATTGATTCCTTTCCCATCAATAGTGCACTAGTGAATGAGGGAATTAGTAGAAAATGTCAAATGCAGATAAAATCAGCTGGTTTCTATTCTATAATATCAATACACACACACATACACTTTCTAAAAGTGGTGTATAATAGGCTAGACAAACTGGGACTTGTCACATCACTTGTTGCTCTTTTGTTACAACCGTGTCACTTTGGACAAAAGTGTCTGCTAAATGATTAAATGTAAATGTTGGACAACAAAACTGAAACAGCTGAGTTTACACCACAATAATTTATTAGCATGGTGTATGGTCTCCTCTTGCAGCCAATACAGCCTCCTTCACAGAGGCCAGAGTGATTTTGAGCCATTCCTCTTCCTGAACAGTGGCCAGGTCACTATACTGGTGGAAAACATTTTCTAATGTTGAAACCGACATTTGTCATTGGCACGAGTGACCAAAGGTTTGTATAGCAGGCAGCCTGACCATTAATATTGACTCTGTGAGGCTCCCAATGAACAGTTTTGGTGGAAACAGGAGGTGCATATTTAATTCTGCAGTGATTTGGGCATTTTATAATTTTGGATAGAATCAGGGTTAGTACCTGGACATCACTTTCAGACAGTTTCCTCTAAGGGTCGATATTTACTCCAGTTGGATATGGTTTGTGGTGGTATGCCGACATTACCCTGGATACCTATAGCTCTCGAAACACCACAAAGATTTACTGTCCTGGTCACAGATGAGCCAGTGCTACTGCTCCACTATATTGGCCAGTGTTTCAGTTTCATTGTCCAACTCCTGTAAATGTAAATGTTTTAAACACTATATAAATTAGCCTTAGGGTATCACTTGCTTATCACTTGCTCCAGTTTTAGCCTGTAACTATGGCAACAGACTGCTTCACAGGTCTGCGCTTTCTAGAGAGAGAGACAGAAAGAGTGAGAGAGAGAGAGAGAGAGAGAGAGAGAGAGAGAGAGAGAGAGAGAGAGAGAGAGAGAGAGAGAGAGAGAGAGAGAGTGAGAATGCATGCATCTGATACCACCCCACATTTTTAGCTGCCTGCTAGTGTACATAAAAATTAATGTAGAATACAATAAACAGCGCAGGTGATAACATGATCTAGCCCTATAGTGTCTAGCCCACACTTTCAAGTTTATATTTCAATTTATTAAAATGCCAAGTACCACCACATCACAAATTAAGTATATAAAGATTAGATGGGCGGTATCATGCACAGATTGTATATCACAAGACTGTGCCAACCAGTATAGATTGATTCTTAGATATGTGCTATTATCCAAGAGAACACTATTAACAACTGAGAACACTTAAAAAATATTAAATCAAAATTCAGATCACATTTCCCAAACAAGTCAAGAACAACTTGTTATTAATTAATTGTTTTAGGTTCAACATGAAGCAACATTGTTTTGTTAATGGTGCCATGCAACAATGCAAATAATAAAGAATCTGCATTAATATAAAACATTTGTTCTCATCCAGGGGCCCTAAAATATCCAAGGGGCCACATGATGACTTAAAATTATTTAAAATAAGGCAAAACAAATATACATGCTTCTCTAGTGATGTCAAGCTCTAAAATATAGATGTTGAAAATAAAAAGAGAAAATCAAATAAGATCAATTACCTTTCATTCAATGAAAAAAAACAACAAAAAAAACAAAAAAAAACAAGAATAAGTAGTTAAGTATGGACTTAAGCAGAAGTAAACTTTTAAGTATTAATTTCACCCTAAAAATAACGGTACCGCTTCCTTTTACAGTACAGTACTTTGAGTGTACTTACAGTGTACTTACCTAGAAAGTAGCCTACTGGCTAAGATAAGTTAAAGAGGCTACATGCGATTTCCTGAAATTTAAACTCGCGACTGACACCTGTGGGCAAAAAACAGAACTGCTCTTCCTTTCTGCTCGCTCTCGCAGCGCGCGCTCGTACGTGCACACTTCACAAGTCATCTGCGGCAAGGAGGTCAACATTATGTTTACAGAGGTAAGGCCAGTTAAATACATATATTCTTTGAGATAAGAGTTCTGTTTGCGAGTGTAGGCTACTTGCTGACTAGCAGTGGTAGGCTGGCAGAGTGATCTGACTGAGGGTTTTTCACCGACGTCACGTTCTGGGCGGTAACCTGGATGAGCGGCCATTATGGAGGCACTCGGATGTAAACAACAGCATCGACTGCACTGTTAATGTACGACTGAACACATTGTTACAAAAAAAATCCGTGGTAGATGCGAACTCATTTAGAGAAGGACCTTATTCATTTGCATAAAGATGGGCATCGGCCAGCTTTTTGACGCGCTGCATTTTTTCAAATGTAGCGCCGCCTGGATGCTTTGCGGAATATACGTAACATGAACGAGCTTGACGTCACATCCGCAGACAGCGCGGGAAAGGTCGGACCCAACAGAAAATAGGAAAAATAGGATACAGGCTTATAGGTGCACCCACTGTGAGCCGACAAGGTGTCAGTATGCTCATACGGAGATGTTTGAGTCATAAATGGTAAAATAAAAAGGCTATTGTTATGTTTATTTTGGGGAAAAAGCTGCATATAGCCTCTTTAAGTACATGGAACAGGTGTAGGTTTAGGGGTAGGTTCAGGGTTAGTACTAGTTATTACTCAGTGATTTTAGTTATTAAAATAAGTACATAGTATTTACATGGGTAACTGGACTGTAAAAGGAAGCGTTACCAAAATAACTTTATCATGATGTACTGTATACCATGACCTTGCTGTAAACTTACTCATACCATTATAAGATTTTGTTCAAACCATTCAGTCCTAAGCTGTAAAGAGGAAAAATAGGAGTGAGTCAACAAAAAGATGCTAGCCCCCTCCAACTCTCTCTCTCTTATCATGTTTGACCAGAACAGACAGTTACCTAGAGATGATAGTAAATTATCCCATTTGTTTCTGATGTTTACCATGTTGTTATCTACAGCTGACACTGCATCGATCTGAACAACAGGAGAGATGTTGCTAAAAGGCATGTCAGGTATAAATCACGCATACACTGTCATAATGACATCATAAACAATGGCTTATCTCAGTCAAAAGACAATACTGCTTCACTGACAGTGCAATGAGTACATGAAAATACAATTGCACTCATATTTCACATCAATCGTTATGAATGGTTACACGAATATGCTGATATAGCTAAATGTTTAAAAAATCACCTTCTTTCATAGGTCAAAATGATTCTTACAGAACAGAGCACAAATGTTATTTACAGCATCTGATTACCAAGCAACTGTGTCTCAACTTTTTTTGACTCCAAGGCCCCTCTTTGTCAATAACTATTTTTGATGACCCCATGACTTTTTACATGATTTACAGATTAAGAATCGTTGAGATTTTTTTTGTAATATTTTAGCACAATTTCTACCCAATACTTTTTTTAGAGCTTGGCTAGAAAAAAGTCAATTGATTATAAACAACATTTTTATACGACTTTATTATTATTATTTTTTTTTCTAAACTTTATTTCTTTATTTCTATTTCTTTATTTATTATTTCTTTTTCTAAACTTAACCGTCACTGGAGTTAATGGCATTCATGACGGGACATTTGACGGCGTGTACAGACACGCGGAATGACGCGGACGTAAATGGCGTAGACATACACGCATACGCGCGGATAACTCAAAATGCGTATAGTATGCGTATAGCATGTTTACGCAAAAGTCATGATGTCATGTTGATACATTTAAAGTAGGTTATGCCTCCTCTGTATGGATAGAAAATGGTTATATTGCTATATGAAAACTAGAGTTGTTCCGATTCCGATACTAGTATCGGAAATGCCGCCGATACCAATAAAAATTCTGGAATCGGTATCGGCGAGTACTTCTATCCGCGCACCGATCCGATACCATTTTATTAAACAATGTCTAGTTATACACGCTAGCTTTGCTAACCGCTGCAAAACGGAGATGAACTCTTCTTCGCTGCTCCCACTTGTGCAACAACCACTGTTTACAGCAGCGAAGAAGAAAACGCGCGTGCGTGCGTCCTAGCATAATGTCCTCAGTTTGGCTGTATTGTGAATTTCAGACTGGACCAGCCAGCCAGTACAACGGCGACATGTCTCATGCAATACAGCAATTTTGAGGGGTAGAACAAGTATTAGAACCTTCAACATGAGTAACTTAAGCATTTGAAGACCCGTCAACCCGCAGAACACGATGGCAGGCGGAGGATGAGCCGCGTCAGAATAAACAATCTCTGAAAGCTTCATTAAGGCTATGTTTTACACGGAAACGACTCTGAAGAGAAAACGCAAAAGTGGCGTTGCGTCATCACTTTTTATTCTGCGTTTAGACGAGCAGTTTGGGTGTGAAATCCGCGTGCAGATGGTGACGCAAAAGTCTGTGAAATTCAATTTAGTATGCACTTCAGGAGGCTAGTGCATACTACAACAACACCAAGCCCGCGCGCCTGCATACAACCTTCACTGTAAAGCAGACCTTTGCGTTTTTACCATTTAGGAGCGTTTTTAAGATTTCCACTCTGGGGGGTGGTTTCACTTTTTTGCGTTTTTAAGCCCCCAAAACGCCGTCGCCGTGTAAACGAAAGGCACAGCCAATAATTTTTTTTTACGTTTTCACGCGTTCTCGTGTAAACAGGGCCTCAAACGAAGAGAAATGTTTTAAAAAGACAGCGAACTAAATATAACCAACAACATGAAAGTTATTGAGTTTATTATTCTGGATGGATGACCAGCCGCAGTCCAAACTGAAATGTCGTTTATTTAACAAAATGGTTTATTGATCTTCAGTTATAAAGAGATTATTTTCTTATATCATTCATATAATCTTTTTAAATTCCTAGATTTATTTGTTGCACTTTATATATATATATATATATATATATATATATATATATATATTGTAAATCTAAAATACCTTTTTTAGTTTTCACTTAAGATAAATATTGCAATGAATTGTAATTCAGATAATAAAAATACTAGTTAACTCTATGTATTTGTTCATGTTTAATTTAGGGATAAGTTTGAAGCACACCATAATAATTCTATCAATTCATACAGTACTAGAATGAATTGCAGCTGAATAGATACTATACACACCCAGGTATCGGATCGGTACTCGGTATCGGCCGATACCCTGAGTCCAGGTATCGGAATCGGTATCGGGAAGAGAAAAAGGGTATCGGAACATCTCTAATGAAAACAGGACATGTCCTAGGAAAACAGAAATAGTTGGTCACCCTAAATTAGGCCTCCTCCTCATACATCCAGGTTTTTAAGACAAAGACAACAAAGAAACAACAATAACAACAAAAAACTATTTGGGAGGTGAATTAAAATACAAAATATGCTAGTTGTTTTACCCCTCTGGCTGATAACCACTGTTATCATTAATGTTTCTCAAACTAAAAATCCCCATTCTCTCCTACAATATTTGGTCCACCAACATATGCTAGAACTTATAACTTATTTTATTTCACAAGTTTTGTTTTGTTCTAAGATCAGTTTGGTATTTGGATGAGGCATTGCAACAAATGAAATCCATAAAAAATATGTACTAAGACATGTTTTGTTTATCTATCCTCCTCCTGCTTGAAAGATGCCACATACACAGTTCTCATGGGAAGTAATTCCTTTCCAAATGCAATCAAGTGAATCATATGCATCACACAAGATATTAGAAACAGAAAGGACAGATAATAAGCATGCCTGTGCTTATGACTCCCTACTGCTCTAACATACAGCAAGCAACATATTGGACTACATATTAGGAGATATTAGTGTGATATCATCCCATTAAGAAGATACAAAGAATCTCTAACGCTGCGTGAAAGCTGAAAAGTAGTAATATGACATTTAAAATAAATAAAGACATAATATTTTGTCTGGCAGAAAGAAAGGGCATAGACTGTAATTCATGGTAACTCGCTGACAAGGCTTGTCTAACAGACTAGGAGTTTGACAAAATGCTAAACCTAGCTATTGTTCTGAATTCCACCTACACACCTCGAGACAGGCAAGTCTATTAGAGCTAAGAAAGCAGAAAAATGTATGTGTGTGTGTCTGCGTGTGTGTCAAAAAAAAAACCAGTAAGTCTGACATTCTAATTCACTAAGTGAATTAAGAATATTTACCAATAATATGAGAAAAACACACGTAATTTGATATATGTCTGCATTTATTCCAGGTCTACTAAAGCGATACGATACAAATTATTTTTAAAAGGTTATTATAAAAGTGATTAAATATACTAAAGTTATTATTCTCTGTAATATAGAATGTGTTATTCATGTGTTATTCTCTCAATATAGAGTGCATTTATTTAGTACTTTTTTTGTCTTTTTTTATCTTTTGAAGACTGTTTACATTCTCCTTTTGCACTTCATGGATAAAAATAAAGCATATAGGCTACAACAAACAAGATATATATATATATATATATATATATATATATATATATATATATATATATATATTATTTATTTTTTTAGTGAACACCCCTTTAAAGCATTCAATGTAGAATATGATAGAGTACAACATGGCAAAAGGCACAGAAAAATGTCTCACAGAAGATGCAAAAGCCTATAAGGGCCGTCTGAAATTTTCTTCTTGATCATTTTCATCAAGCTTGTACGTTTATGTTCACTTATTTCACTTTATTGGCTATAAGACAACCTATTAATTGTCATAAAAGTAACGTTACTGAACTTAAACATACAAGCTTGAATATATAATGTGTATATATGCTTGTATTGAAGTATAAGAGCAATATTTTGTGTGAAAATGTATCATGCCTTTTACCCCAGTGCCCCTTCAGCCCTGTTGTACCATAAGTAGTATGTGGAGATACAAATAAATAAATAAATAAATGTAGAATATATAATGTATGTAGATACAATGAAATTAAAAAGCACATATGACCCAAAACGTAACAAACTAACTGTTCATCTGTGGACCGGTTTAAACACTGATCCAAGATGTGAAGCTTTTATTTCAACATCTGCCATTGTGTTTGATACTTTACTGACCCTGAGCGTTGCTACAGTAGCTATTGAAATGAAAGGTCAGGTTGGTTGCGTCAGATTGCTTGGATTCCACAGAGAATTTAATAGAGCCCTGGTCACAATACAGTGGACTTGGCTACACCCAAAGCCTTTAAGAATAGAAATACCAAAACTAGAAGATGCATGGAACAACAGGACACAATGAAAGAAAACGATACAAGCGACTACACTGTGCATTTTGGCATAGAGTTTCCATTAAAACAATCTTCATCTCATTGATATTTGATTTATTTGGGCCATAAACTAAAACCAGTAAGTAGACTAACAGCAACACGGAGCAAAAGACTTATGCAGTCCCGGCACAGATGTCTGTATTTCCCATTAGCATATGATACTGCTCCAGGGTCTAGATTCCACTAAAGGCTTGCATCTCTAGACTGACAGACTGTGGGAATTCACCGCAGGCTATGATATGTCTACTAATATTTTACTGGTTTAGAGTAAGTGTCGAAAGTTCTTAAAATGACTTAAGTTCCCTATAGTTTCTCTTAGGGTTTAATCAATAAATGTACGTATGTATTATTTTTGTCTTGTTCTCCTCAGAGGTGATGCCTTTTAATAGCATGGTTTTAGAAGATCTATGGCACTATAGGACACTATAAAAAGCCACAATCATGTGCAAGTCCTGAGCTTATAGTCACTTGGCTATTTAATGAAATTGTATCAAACACATTCCCCAATTTTGGTATATTGGGGAACGTGGGATCATGGTGTTTAAATGCTGCCCAAGGACACAAAAATTCCAGTTTTCTCCTAAATTACCTGTGGGTGGATTTCAAGAGGAAGGTTCACTGCACTACAGAAATCACTCACAGCCTCAAGATCCACTGAGATTGCATGAGCCAGCAGATTTGTTTTCAACCAGAATAAATCAAAACTCCAGTCTCAGAAGGGGGAATGAAAACAGGGAAATGTGAGGGTGGTTCAAACCTAACTGAACTCCCATCTCTTCTGAAGACTGTTTATTATTCCTTTGGAAAATATTAAACCGCCTGCCTCGGAAGAGGACAAAGAAAGGAAAATATGTAGAATGCAAGCCAGTTTTCACAGATTTGGCCAGCTTTGAGGATATATTGTCTGTTTTAGAAATTTTAACTTTGTCAATCCATACAGGAAATAGTGAAAGAAAGGGCAATCATAACCACACAGTCACTTCTTCCATTAGGGTACAATGGGTTTTCCATGTCTTAAGCCCCTCTCATAACAACAAAAAAGATAAAAAAAAAAAAAAAAAAAAAAAAAAAATATTACTATATTATAGCATAACTATAGAACGATGATGTTATGTTTAATGCACACTTTACATTCTCACAGCACATTTTGAAAGAAGGTTGATTTTGCTCTCACTGTTTTAACATTTAACATTTAGCTGAAAAAGTGCTCTGTAAGTGATTCTTATTGAGACTATTACTCGATGTCATTGTCGTTATAATTGATTTTTGGTTTATTTGTATATATATATATTATCAATCTTGGTGTGAACGGAGCTTTAAATGGTTAGTTCACCCCAACATTTCAATTCTGTTATTAATTACTCACCCTCATGTCGCACCAAACTCGTAAGGCTTTTAATCATCTTCGGAATACAAAACAAAAATTGCTGTCCCTCTACACAGTTTTCATATCATTAAGAGACAGTAAAACTTATATGAATTGAACGGTTTAGTCCAACATTTTCTGAAGAGACACGATCACCTTTATATGAACAGATAAACTTTTATTCACCTATAAACATTCAATAACACAGCAATTGTGGTAAACGGAAGCTCAAGCATGTTTGCGTGATATAAAACCTGTTGGAAAAAGCGATTTTTGTGTGAAAATCAAAACAAACAATGTGGTATTTCCAAGTAAAAATAAATAATATATTTTCATTACACCTTAAATATATCTTAATAATTCTTTACAAAAAAAGAGTACAAGCAGTAAAGCGATTTTGGTATTTTTCTTAATAATTAATCATAATAATACAAAAGATGCATGTGTTACACTTATTGTATGTAAATTGTGTGAATTATGTATTTTTTGCAACATGACATCACGACTTTTGCGTAAACATACACGCCACTTTCGAGTCAAGTGGCGTGTTATCTCTACGCATTTTGAGCTATCCGCGTGTATTCGCGTGTATGCGTGTATGTCTACGCCATTAACGTCCGCGTCATTCCGCGTGTCTGTACACGCGCGTCAAATGTCCAGTCATAAATGCCATTAACCCCAGTGACGGTTAAGTTTAGGGATAGGGTTGAGGTAAGTCATATCTTTTTTTTCACTAGGATGGTAAGGGAACAGTCATAAATGCCATTAACCCCAGTGATGGTTAAGTTTAGGGACAGGGTTGAGGTAAGTCATATATTTATATAACATTAAGTCAACGGCGTTCATAAACACGCTGAAAAGCGATTATGCGTCTTGATAGCACGCCAAAAATGCAAATACGAATTGGCGTGTCATACACACGCTACTTCATGAGATCAGTCTGATTTTTTGATAATATTTCCCTCTACCAGCACTGCACTGTTTCAATGATTTACAACAGTAATTGAAGAGGTGCATGAAGACGATATAAGTTCAAACATATTGAGCTCTAGCTTCATCACCATGTGATCAAAAATCCAGACTCTTGGTTTCTGCTATACTGACTCATTTTAAAAGATGTCGGTGTGGATGTGGCACACGTTGCACTTGTACCCTCACAATAAAAACACGCCAAAGGCACTGGCTGACCTTTCAACTGGACTTCTGTAACGGGACATGGGTGCAGCCTAGGAGACAGCATTCCAGCTTTAAATCCCTGAACCCCTTAAACCCAAACCCATGTTCTGCTCATTAGACTGACCAACAACCAGTGAAAGGAGAGTGAGAATAGGGTGGTGGGAGGGGAGGGGAGGGCAGTCTCACTAAAACAGAGGCGCTTGTCAGGATTATCAAAGGCCCCCCACACAAGAGGAGAATGTTTGGAGGCGGCTAACAGAGAGACATAATGTGGCTATTTATCCCTCATGTGACTCTGTGCATACATTACACAGAGAACACAGAGGGGACAGGCCATCAGCAAGCACCATGAGTGAGAGAGCTTCAACAAAGTCAGTCTTTTTTTCAGCACAAACGAGTGTTGTCATTTTTCATATTACAACTATAACTGGTATAAAGAGCATATAACAGAACATGAAGTGAAAGTCCCAAAACAGCAGTGCTTCTCAAATGCTAAGACCCAGATATCAACACACATAATAAGAACAAAATGTTTTGTGCCTAGAAAATAAAATCTAGCCTATTCAATTTGTGCAATGAAGCAGGTCTAAAAGTTTTAAAGGAGCTGTGATTGATTCTGTAGCAGTTGGTCAGTACTACTCCTGATGCACATTACAAACAAGGTGCATTTTATTAGTGAGGAAACTTTCTGCACATTTATTTTCACTTGTTTGTATTTTTGATGGGCTTTCCTGACAATAACAAGTCTCTTCCTCTGTCATGTTTATATAGCTTTGATGATAATAATAAAAAAAATAATGAATGTATGAAACATCTTGTTTAGGTCAATTTGTGTCTGTTCACTGATGAAAAATTGGTCTGTCAAACATTTGGAAGTAGTTTGTAATATGTTGCTGCTGCAAACTCAATGTCTGAACAACATTAAAAGGCACCTGCACCGCGAGGTACAGTAAAATCACCATTATCTGATTATGAGCTTATTATGAGCCTACTTAAACCGGTATCAATAGAGAAAGGCATGTTTGCTAATACAACATACAATGCTTATACCAGAGCAGACAGAAAGGGGGACAATATTAATGATTGTATAAATTAATATGATTAATATAAAGTGCTTTTGCCTCATAGGTTTCCTCTTCCTAAAAGTAATTTACCCCACACACACCACAAAAACATGAAAAATCAATCATCATTTGCTGACTAGATACTCTTATATTGTTTCAACCATGTATGACTTTTTTTTTAAAGACCACAAGAAGAAATGTTACAGAATGACAGTCACCATTCACTTAATGTATTTAGAAAATGTGCATGAAAGTGCACAGTGACTGAGGCTCATTTCTCCTAGCATCTCATTTTGATATTCGAAGCAAATAATTAAATTATTACAAACAACACAATGTTTCAGTATGCTAGTATACTTTAGTTTAGTTAAGCTTGCCTTGTGAATGAAACAGTGGCTCTTTCTCTTAGTAAGTAGAAACTTGTTGAATCAAAACAGTTGTGTCATATAGCGGCCGAAGCAATAGACAACATGTTCATGCAATAGAAACAAACTTAGCTAAACCTTAACTTTATGTCATCCCCCCTATGAGTTGTCAGTTCACACACCTCAGTTCTCCTCAGCGACTTTTTGAAGTCGCCTTCTCGATCTCCGTAAAACGACAAAGCAATGACTTACCCATGTTTAAGACTAAGAGCTCGACGACACCGCTGGAAAAGTCCACTTCAAGAGTTTGACACTGCGAGTGAGAGAGCTGGTAGCGCGATATTAGTCTGTATGAGGTGACGTCACGATCACAAGCGGACGAGGAAATGTAGGCAATCAGTCAATGGCATGGTTTGATAAATTTCATGAACATAAAATCAATTTTAGCATGTAGGCTTGAAAGCAAATAATAATAATAATAATAATAATAATAATAATAATAATAATAATTCCTTAATAAATTTTAAATGGACTAGCCTATTTTACAACTTAGTCTCTTATATAAACTAATAAATTATAATGTATAAGTTACAAGAATTTGGATTTTATTGCTTGATTGTATGGTGTAACTGTAAAGCACTAAATAAATAAATAAACAAACTCACATTTTAGGAAAGTTTATTAATAATTCTGTAATTAGCCTATTTAACTTTTACTTGTATTTATGTAGGCCATAAAGTTCCATATTTATTTTTCCTTCCCGCAACATGTAGTCAATCATTCAGTTACAGGCATCACGACTTTTTTTTTTTTTTTTTTTTTTTTTTTTTGGCCATGCCATTAATTGCTATGGCAACAGGATTTTGTCGTGGTAAGGACATTCTCTCATAGATTAAATATTTTGGCTTTGAGCATAAATTAAAAAACAAACAAAAAAAACCCCGCTATTTTAATGACATTGGGCAATTCTTTATTTTTCCAGGTTATAACTCCAGTTTTTCTATGCCCATGGGAAGCCGGTGTCCCAGTCCTAGGAATAAGCATAGCCTACGTACGTCCATGCGTGTTTAATTCGACAATACCCGCTTCTTTTTTATTGCATAGGCTGTTATTTACTCCGAACACACCCTTCCGTGAGCTGGATGGCTCACAAAATGATATGAACAAGGTAGGTTAGCAGTTCCCTCTGCTGGTAGGTTGCAGGAGTTGCACGCTGAGTCACAAGCAGATACAACAAAGCGAGGCTATCAAATATCGTAATGGGTTATTATTGCCAGTGTGTTATGCAGCGAGCCACAACGTGCATGTGGTGAAAGTCCGCAAATGAAACTGAATCTCTGTGTGAAAAGACAGGTAGATTATTAATAATGCACTCCCCTAGCATTGCAGAGCCCTCACAGATGAATGTCAGCCACACACCGGTTTCAGTTGAACGGTTGCAATATTTCACATAATTCCTTTGTTTGTTTGTTTGATTGTTTGTTTTTGTTTGTGTTTTTCAACAATACGTGACCAAAGGTTTGGATTACAAATAAACGAAAGCACAGCAGAGTCAAATGAGCACCCGGAGTGAGGATTACATGGATAATCTATTATTTGCTTTGATTGATTAATCAAATGACCAATCAACGTTCAAAAACAGGGACAGCGTGTGACGTCAGTTTGAAATAGCCCAATCGTCGCAATGACTCAGAAGCTGGGTTAACAAACTACATGAAGCGAGTGTTTCTCCGTCAGCAATACACCTAATCTCAGCACCAAGTCGCTGTCCAACGGACATCGAGAGAGGTAAGCGAGCTTCATGCTCACGTGTTTCACTCCTGTTTTCAACATAATTTTCGCTACATTTCCCATAGAGCGAGGCATTTGGATATAAAAAATACTTTGTCAACCCTGTTTACAGACTGTACTGTTATCATCGTTGTCCGTACATTTTTTTCGGTGCAAAACAAAAATTGGCACTGTAAAGAACCTAGAATGGTGTTTCACGTTCTTTCTTTCCTATTGAAATGCATGTACAGAAAGATATGTAATTCATAACATCTGCCGTCATAGCAGTAGGGTAGTATTCTGATTATTGTGTGCTGTTTACTGTAACTTTTTAATGTGATTTGGGAGAACTCCAGCTGGACGGTCATTGTGGGAATGCACAAGAGTGGTCTGCTATGCATCATCACAGATTTCATTATGATTTGAGCAGACAGTGCTGGGCAGATTAGACCAGTGAGAAACTAGGTACATAATCAACTTCTCTTGCCAAAATGCAGAGACAGGACTAATGACTAGTCCTTCTTGAGACAGGTGCAATTCGACATGCAGCCTTGCAGATCATCATAGAAATCCACTTGACACGTTGCCCTACTTATGGAACAAGTGATGAGACCTCATGCACTATTCATGTTAGTTAATAGGCTATGTCTAAGTGTGCGTTGAATTGGTTGTATGAATCAGTTTGTTTTAAGGTGTCATCTTTGTTATATCATTGAACTGTTTGATGCAATCACAGACAGATTGCTTACTGTTATATGGAGAGTGCTTAGGGAATCTTAAAGCCTAGTCTCTATGGGATGTTTAGAGATTTGCAGATTAAGTATTGAAGATGTGGCAGGGTGATGAGTTGGCTATTTGATTATAAATGGGAAATGAGAAAGATGGTGCAGGTTATAGTGCATTTGACAGGAAGAAATAACCTCTGTATGCATAATACTGTGTGAAGATCCTCATTGACAGGAAAAGATTAGATAGAATCCCCAATCTTTTTTATCCTCTTTGGGCCCCATGCAGAGAGACTGGGACTGTATGGCAGTACTACTTATTGTAGGAGGTTTCTCATAGCAATGCATGACATTGGTTTAATTTTTGCTTTGTAAAACTTATAAAATAGATGATATAACTTACAATAAAAATTATATCCATATAATAGTGTTATTATATGCACTATATTATATTATAAGTATATGCACTAAGTGCATATAATTATTATATGCATATAATAATTATATGCACTTGCATAAAAGATCAATAATAATTGTTAAATAATTGCCAATATACGCTGGACAAAAAGCTGGGAAAGTCATGTTTGTGTTTGTTTATTCACGTTTAGAGTTTTTTTTTTCTGTTGTGCTCATGTCTGTTTTTCTAAGTTGGTTTAGTTTTAGTTGGTTAGCTTTTTTTTAGTTGGTTAGTTTTTTCACCTTGGTCATTGATTGGTTTAGTTCTGTTCAGGTGTGTTCAGTTAGCCCCTGTCTATATTGATGTGTGTCTTTCAGTTGTTAGTTAGGCTATGGTTCTATGTCATTTTACGTTGGTTGTTCTTTTCTGTTCCTAATCCTTGCTCCCATTCCTATTTCTAATATTCTGTTTTGTGAATATTTGAGAAATTTTGTTTATTTAGAAATAAAGACTGCTCCACTTAGATCACGTTTCATCATGCTGCAAACCAAAGCAGTTGATAAAGCTTTAATACATTTGATCACTTTCTTTGGACAGTATGTGTCTCTTAATTTATTTACCTTCTAAACGTGAACTTTTTCATTGCTCTAAAGTTCACTCAAGTCAGCTCCAGCTGCATGGGCTGTTTTATGAAAAGCTTTTGTGCTTTTGTTTTTCTGCTGCAGACAATGAGAGACATGGCTGCTATTGTCTTCTGTCTTTTTATGTTAGGGTACAGCGGGTCTATAGGCCCTTTTGATGTTATTTTCTGCCAAAACACTCAATAGCAACAAGAAACAAACCCACAGTACTTTCCTAAACACCTGGTTTTTGCAACGTTTGATCTATGAGTACATTGCAGACAATATGTAAAGGCTAGTTTGGAGGAAATTTGAATTAGAACATATGGTTATTATGTATGAAACATTGTGGATTTATAAAGCTATAAGAATCCCTGAAACTGTCATATATTTGGATACTGTCATATTGTTATTCAGGAACAGCCAAATACGTGCAAGTATAGTATTTGAGGTAAAAGTCCCCATATTATTGGAACCCCAAATGTAGCCTATACAGTTCATTTTCATTCAGCTCTAATACGATGTTTTAGCATTGATGAGACTAGATGAAGTGGATGTTGTGCTAATCACCCACCTTCCTAAACCAACATTTGCTACCATTAGTTGTAGTGGTTAGGTTGATTCTCAAAAGTTACGTAAATATCATGTTGTATCGATATATTTGCATTTTCCATATCACTATTGTATTGCCCCTATTACATTATCTCAATAGTCCTCTGTGAACCTTTAGCCCCCATGACTCCCTTTATAATTACACGAGTTTAAGGGCGCTTTCATACTGGGAGTTTAGTTCGGAACAGGGCACGGTTCGCATGAAAAATCGCTAACGTGAACCAGGGACGTGCAGAGCATATATGCTCCACAAGGTTGCATTTATTTGATTACTTTTTCTGGATTCTGAGTTTAAAATTTTTAAAATAGAAACATTTTATACCAAAATACACTACTGTTCAAAAGTACAGTAATTTCTGGGTCAATACTTTTCTTTTCTTTTTTTCTGAAATAAATGAACACTTTTATTCAGCAAGGACTTTTTAAAGGAACCGCTGGCACAATCAGAAGTCGTTACGTATTTCTGAAGGAGGGACTTCATAGAACAAGGAAGTTATCTGCCCGTTTTTTCTAGGGCTTACAAAGAATGGTGTGAAAAGGGAAAAACATTCAGTATGCGGCAGTTCTGTGGGAGAAAATTCCTTGTTGATGCTAGAGGTCAGAGGAGAATGGGCAGACTGATTCAGGCTGATAGAAGAGCAACATTGACTGAAATAACCACTCGTTACAACTGAGGTATGCAGCAAAGCATTTGTGAAGCCACAACACGCACAACCTTGAAGCGGATGGGCTACAACAGCAGAAGACCCCACCGGGTATCACTCTTCTCCACTACAAATAGGAAAAAGAGTCTACAATTTGCAAGAGCTCAACAAAATTGGAGAGTTGAAGTCTGGAAAAATGTTACCTGGTCTGATGAGTCTCGATTTCTGTTGAGACATTCAATGGTAGAATTTGATGAATGGTGTGGGGGATGTTTTCTTGGCACACTTTAGGCCCCTTAGTGCCACGGCCTACCTGAGCATTGTTTCTGACCATGTCCATCCCTTTATGGCCACCATGCACCAATCCTCTGATGGCTACTTCCAGCAGGATAATGCACCATGTCACAAAGCTTGAATCATTTCAGATTGGTTTCTTGACCATGTCCACAATGAGTTCACTATAATAAAATGGCCCCCACAGTCACCAGATCTCAAACCCAATTGAGCATCTTTGGGATGTGGTGGAACAGAAGCTTCGTGCCCTGGATGTGCATCCCACAAATCTCCATCAACTGCAAGATGCTATCCTATCAATTTGGGCCAACATTTCTAAAGAATGCTTTCAGCACCTTGTAGAATTAAGGCAGTTCTTAAGGCGAAACGGGGTCCAACACAGTATTAGTATGGTGTGTATATATATATATATATATATATATATATATATATATATATAACTGCCTGCACTGGACCAATTAAAGTGCTTTCATTCTAAAAAGCGAATCTGTTTTTGAGTTGATAGTGACAATCTCTAACCTACAGACATGGTTTTTGGTCTAGGTGTTGTGGGCTTTGTTTTATTATCCCACAATAATAGCCTGGACATTCTGGTATATTTATAGATTTATATAGAGGGCATGATAATGGACAGTGTCTGTGTCAGACTTGCATTGAAAATGACTTAATGGCAGCCTGTGGCATGCAGTGTGATTGTTATGGTCATTTGGCTGCAATGCTGTCTCAATATGAAACCAAATTCTGCATAGAGTAGGCTCTCATATATATTGGCTTAATTTATGCAACAGGCTATGTGTTCATTTCCATATAAGATAAGCGTGTAGGTATTATTATGTCCGTAATGAAAGGGAGGCACTTACCGATCTTAAATATAAATGTTATTACAGATCTCATTTCAGTCCTCTTTGCTATTTGTAAATAAATATCCATGAGTCATTTTTCTCAAGGCCTTTCTAAGATTAATTTGTATTCGTAACATTATTCTAATGTTGGTAGTGTGGGAGCAAATGTTGGTCGATGTGGTGCGTGTTACCCAGGTGAAGGATGTTTGATGCTGGCCGGTACTCTCGCCCTCTCCAGCAGAGCTCCTGGCACTTCATCTCAACCGCCTCTTGGAGTTAGTCTTCATCGCCTAGGAAACGGTTTCACGAGTGGTCCATCTCTCGCTCTCCCTCTGTGTGTGTTTTGCTCTGTCTACATTTCACACACGCTCTCCCCCGCAGCCCAGCCGAAGGGGTAGGAGGTGTTGTGGGGGTGACATCACTAACAAAGCCAAACTTCTGCTGGTCACGATCTTAGTGGCATTTGGTGGCATTTTAAGGTCGGAATCATAGATGAGCACATAACAAATTTCTCAAAGATCACCCAATATTTGATCTCCTGTCTCTCAGACACGTCATTATATTCTTTCTGCGTTTGCATTTACGATGCACTGCAGAAGACCTTCATGATTTGAATGGAGCTTATTATATATGCGATGAATGGATATAATAGCGAAATGGCTTAGCGGTATTATCAAATTGCAAATGCTGCGATTTGATCAAGAAATATATGTGCTGCGTGTTTCAGTGTGAAGCGCAGCACTATGTTCTTAATGTCAATGATAATGAGCAGCTCATTATCCTCCAATGTTTGGAGTCTTAGAGCGGCTCGGTTCGCAGTAAATGCTGTTCCAGACAAACTCTCTGCATTTGCTCTGAGTTTGGGTCGCTTTAGTGTGCATTTGGAAATGTGCACCAACATCCTTCCCATACTTGTAATGAGAAGTGCTTATTCAGGTTTATTTATTTGTATAGCAATTTTTTAAAGCAGCTTTACAAAAAAAAAATTGTGTGTCAATGTTCCAGTTTAAGAAGGATTTTTTTATCAGCCAGAGATTAGAGTATCAAAGTAATGTTCATATGATAGTAATACTGTAAATGCTATAATATAGACTATGTTATGTGGTTAGTTAACTTCATGTATTCAGTTAAGCTAACACAATGGGTAAAGGCTTGTTCACACAAAGGATGATAACTTTAAAGATAATAATCCTAAAAATCATTCTCAATATTAAAGAATAGCAGCGATCACAACACAGCTAACGATAGCAGCTCCGAGAAACAATATTGTTGGGACCACTTTCAGAACAACTTTATCTAGCTGAAAATCATCAAAATATTGACAGCCAATCAAAATCCATTCTGCTGTAAGATTGAGCAAACCTTTCATGCATAGAGGTCACTACAGTGGACAGCTATATTAAAAAAAAAAAAAAATCTTGAATTTGCACGGGTTTTGATGGCATAGTTGAACATCAACCTCTAACCTCTACCATTGCAACCAAGTGGCAAGCCGTTGTGTGTCGATTTCTATATTTCAGCATCAAGCAATATCTAATGAGCCTTATCACAGTTAAATTTTCCATGTTTTGATTTTAGATTGGGAGAGTTATCTGATTAATCATCTGTCCACAATAGTGGATCTCATGCATCAATGGCTGTATTTCAGCTACAATTCATACTTATACTGTGAATATTGTTTTTGAAAATACTTAATCTGCAATAACTTTTTTTGATTGTAAATACATTTATTTGTCTGATTAGAATGTCATTTTCCTTGACATTAAAAAAATGCATAATGTATGTGACTTGTAATTAATTACTTTACATGTTAGATCAAAAAGTAATCTGATTACGTAATGCTTGTTACTTGTTATGCATTCGTAACATATAAAAAAATCTGATTACGTAAAATGCACATTAATTAATTACTTGTTAGATCAAAAAGTAATCTGATTATGTAATGCATGTTACTTGTAATACATTACTCGTAACATTAAAAACAATCTGGTTATGTAATGCACATTACTTGTAACACATTACTTTACTTGTAGTATCACAAAAGTAATCTGATTGCGTTATGCATGTTATTTGTAGTGCATTACCCCCATAACACTGCTCATTTCAGATGAGCTATAGCCGTTTCTTGAAAGTGGCTACGCATTCAGCGGCTCTGGTTGAGTTATAGGCAGATCATTCCACCAGCAGGGAACAGACATGGTAAAGGTCAGAGAAAGAGATTTTGTGCCTCTTTGAGATGTTGCCACAAGACGACATTAGCTTGCAGAGCGCAAGTTTTCGGATGGCATGTTAAGTCGGAGCTGGGAGCATCGGAGTGGTTTCCACAGTTGTACCTTGACAGGCTGTAGAAATTTATGATGGAATCACGTCCTAAAGTTCTAATATTAAAGATGCGCGAAGTTCAACTCGTATGAAGTTCAATTGCCTTTGCAATATTTCACATTTATATTTTTTGTATATATTTTATAGTTTTCATATGTAATTTTATTTATTAGTTTCTTAAATACACACACTATATCTGTTTGATTATTGTATTATGCTTAATACAGTATATCTTCAGTTTAAACCATAAACGCATCCTGTCCACTCAAGTGGACGTCTGAAAATCTCATTGAAAATTGTGTACAAAAAAAATCTTGTTTTTCATGCCATAAAAGCAATAAAAACACATAGGGAAAAAATCATGACTGAGGTTATCATAATTCATGCATGAGGGTTATAGTGTCAGACAAGCACATGAATAAATTGAACAATATCGTGTGCTGGTGTGGATGCTAATATAGTTATCGTTTATAGTTATCTTATAGTTATAAGTCCTTGGTTTGAACAGGCCTTCAATTCTGACTTGTGCTCATAATGATTACACTATATGGATAATATTACTGTATTATAAGGACAATATTACGAAATTAGGTTTATTCAAGTTTTGGGTGTCAATCCAAAGTCGCTGTCATCTGAAATCTTTGTTTGCATCGCCTGAAAATAGGGAAGGCAAAAGGCGAACAATTTGTGTAGCTGCTCAGCATTGGTATATTTCATCAGATATAATTGTAGTACATTGTACAAGTTAATGAGATGTGTGAACTCTTAGCTAAAGAGATGCGTCTTTAATCTAGATTTAAAGAGAGAGAGAGGGAGAGAGAGACTGTCTTAGCCACAAAAAGGCTATTCCAGAGTTTAGAAGCTTAACAACAAATGAGATGCTTTAAGGGCTCCCTGTGGTTTCCAGTCAAAAATAAAGTGTTATATTTACTTTTAACATCTGAAAATAAATAAAAAAAAATGATGACAGCCTTAAATATTAGCATTGTGCTTTTATAGAGTGAAATTATGCAATTGTAATATTTTGTTGTGGTTTTATTGAGTCATTTTTATATTTTATTTTGTAATAACAACAATAAAAATAATTATTATTATTTACTTATTTGTTTGTTTGTTTTATAGACATTGTGATATATAATCACAACATTTGTGTAATCCCAAATTGGGTGGCCCTATAAACAAGCACAGCAATGTGTTTTTTAAATCACATTTTAAATGTACATTTTTTATCAGTAAAATCATAATAAGATCTTGCTGTACGTGCAATAGGGTGTAAGTTTGTGCATGTGACGTATTGTGCTGTGGTCGTGTAGACATGCTGGACAGAGGAGCATGTTAATCATTAGGCAAAAGGGAGCAGCATAAACACCTTCGAGGAGGCTGTGCAGGGGTGAGATGAGGTGTGTGGTTGCACGTATGTCAGGGAGGGGGTAAGTGAGAGGAGTTTAAATGAAGGGATCTTGCTGTTGCCTGGCTACCGGCGGGAGCTGTTCCATCACTCTCGTCTCCAGCCACCTCTCCCACACGAGCAGCCTGCACCAGTCAATGAGCAGGTTCTCTTTCTCTTCCCCATTTTTACATAATATGCACTCACACATTGGGCAACAGTCATACACAGACTACTGAAACGATTATTTTCCCTGTAGTCGCTATTACAGAGCCCTGTTTGGCTTTACGTCTGTCAAGGCGAGAGGATAGCAGACATGGAAAGCCTGTGCTGTTTCAGCAAATATCACAATGAACCAAAGGTAGGAGCAGCGTGACGATCTTTAAGTCATCTGATGTAGCCTTATCACTTTAAATGTACTGTAAAGAAGAGAGAGCTAGATCAAGCAGAGGGTTGTTTCTCGCTAGTGTCACCCTAAGGGGCTGCTCACACAGGACATGTTATTGTGTTCAGAAACAGATAGACGCAGTGCAATCGGAATGGAACAGAATGCAGGCGTCTTGAGACATGCATTTGAAAGTGTGTTTTCTTTACTTCACATGAATGGGCTCAAATGGTGCTTGTAAGTTGTGATAGAGAGTGAACATTGAGGTCTGGATTTTTTTATCTAAAGATTTTACACAGTTACAGTACAGTCGGGTTTGTTTGTTTTTCAGTCTTTACTTATAAAATGTATCTTATTGTAAAATGCTGTAGTTATACATCATTGTCAGATTATCACTCATTAAATGTGTTAAAATTGCAAAATAACAGAAGTAGTGGTAAATATTTTTTTTTTTGTATTGTGGTACATCAGAGTGAACTGGTTTATCCATTTCAAACAGGTAAAATTTATATCTGTTGTTGATTGGATGGACATTGCATTTGATTGTATGAATGGGGTGGGTTTTTATTTGCTGGATGCGTATTTGGCGTGTTGTCCGAGGTGAGGGCTGGAAAACTCTGGGGATGCTGGAAAACTGTCATGGGACAGAGGTATGTCTGCTGTATATACTGTTGCCTCCTGTTGTGCTAATTCAGTTGATTAACTGAATGTGTTCCTCCCGTGTTAATTTGTTTGATAATCTGAACTTGCTCCTCTCGAACTTTGTCAGTAAATAAATAAATAAATAAATCTCGATCACTTGAAAATCAAGTTAAAAACATGCATGCATAAATTGTTCACAGAAACATCAATAACATGCTTTTAGATAAAGTTACATTTATTTACATGTCAAAATTAAATGTCTGTTTTCTTAACTCCAACAACTGTGCTTTTATTATAAATGCTGAGACCAATGGACCACATCACAAATCGTTATTGCCGCGACTGTCTCGTTGTCCAGGTAAAGATGTCTCAGGTGAAGCAGGTTGGACTGCTGGCCGCTGGATGTCAGCCCTGGAATAAAGACGTGTGTGCTGCCAGTGGGGACAGGTTTGCGTATTGTGCCACGCTCGCTATATATGTGTACCAAGTAAGTGTAACTGTTTTAATATGAATTATAGTAAACAATGGGCTGTTAATAAAGTAAATTGCTCTTTCCTTTTTTTATTGACAAAATTAACTTAAAGGGATACTCCACTTTTTTTGGGTGGGGGAAATAGGCTCATTTTACAACTCCCCCAGAGTTAAACAGTTGGGTTTTACCGTTTTCGAATCCATTCAGCTGAGTTTCTGATATTTAGAAGAATATCAGTAACCACACAGTTTCTGGTCCCATTGACTTCCATAGTATCCTACTTTGGAAGTCAATGAGACCAGAAACTGTCTGGTTACTATGTTTAACTCGTATGTTAAGTTGTAAAATGAGCCTATTTCTTAAAAAAAAAAGAAAAGCGGAGCATCCCTTTAAATGGATAGTT
The DNA here is from genome assembly GCA_038021265.1 of Cyprinella venusta. Lineage (NCBI taxonomy): Eukaryota > Metazoa > Chordata > Actinopteri > Cypriniformes > Leuciscidae > Cyprinella > Cyprinella venusta. The sequence goes on along the minus strand of CM075866.1, from coordinate 12,558,905 downwards.
CACCCAAAAACTAAAAACTGTTTGTGCGAGCGTACAACTTTGGAATTTTTCTCTGGGCAGTGCGTTCTTATGTCTGTATCTTGCATGTGCGAGGCATGGTGTCTGGATCCTGACATTTCGATAAGTTAGTCTTGGTTCAGATCTAGTCTGTGCGACAGAGAGTCATGTGGATATGACGCAATCGTTAGTCTACTTTCACTAAAACTGCTTCTACGGGACCATAACATAAGCTACAAGGTAATGGAGCATTTTGTACATTGCTGTCTTTCTTTAGAAATAAATAAAGGACAAATGGGGTCTTCAAACGCCTCAGATGTAAAGTTATTCGCTGTCAAAGTGACGCCAAAATGAATGGGAGTCAATGGGAATGCTAACGCAAGTGAAGTTCTGCTACAAGATGGCAGCCCCCACGAGGCTTCAACTTCCGGTCGATGGATTACCCCCTTGTATGGACAGGAGAAGAAGCTCGCGGGCAATCGGGGAAACGTGGAGGCAAAACGATAAAATAATTAATCAGAATACATAGCAAAATTGTCTCCTTCTCCTGATGGACAGCTCCTATTCACACTCTCCACCTCTGCATGTTTCGGAAAGGAATGATTCAGATTTCTCATGCCACAGCACTAGAAGACAGACGGGTTGCTCTCGTCACGTCTACGTCGTCAAGCTCTGTTTGAGTCTGCGCGTCAGGGACCGAAGTGCTAAAAAATTGGCAAAAACAGGCTTCAATCGTCTCGATGGAGTTCCAGTGAGATCTCTCTGTCCACTTCTTATACTGTCTATACTATGGATGTAATGATGCCTCATTTACTGAAATTATGTGATTCTGGCAGTTCGATACATGCTCCGAACCATTGATTGATTCATAACAAAAGTATCGTAAAGGTTTCGATGCTTCATGAAGCAGTGTTTTGAAATTGCCATCATTACCTTTACACATATTACATGTGTTCTGTTTATGCACATGGATCAATGTTTATATATGAATAAGATCCTAAATTAAATCCGTTCATCATATAAAGCGATTGTGTTCCTTCATTAAATCACTGAATTTGTTTGGATTAGGGTGTCTTAATTAACTTTCTAAAGTGTCAACATTTGGTTGAATGGACTTTAAATGGAGAAACATAAATCTCTCAAGTTTCATTAAAAATATCCTCATTTTAATTTTCATTTTTGGGTGAACTAACCTTTTTATAGCCTACAAATGTAGTCTAATGTGACTTTTTATGTTATTGAATTGTGTCTTTCCAGCTTGATCACAGATATAATGAGTTTAAGCTGCGAGCGATCATGTCTGAACACAAGAAGACAATCACGGCTATATCGTGGTGTCCACACAACCCTGAAGTGTTTGCTAGTGCAAGTGCTGATAACCTGCTCATTATTTGGAACGTGGCCGAGCAGAAGGCCATTACACGGCTAGATAACACCAAAGGTACCACTGCCGACACACCTACTGTACTGTAGTGTCCTTCGAAATACACACCAGCTCAAGACACATATTCCACCTGACATGTATCCTTCAAGACACTACTCAAGATGCAAGTTTTTCTCAGACTAAAGATGAACCGTTTTGAATAATTTTAACTCAATCCTAAGATATTTTAATAGCAGTTTTGTTTGTGACTTTTATTTATGTCAGGTCTTAAACTTGTCTGAATGTATATTTCCCAGGTATTCCAGCTTCTTTAAGCTGGTGCTGGAATGCAGGTGACAGTGTTGCATTCGTATCCCACCGGGGTCCTCTGTACATATGGTCCATCTCTGGGCCTGACTCAGGAGTCACTGTGCATAAGGAGGCTCACAGTTTCCTCTCGGATATCTGCCTGTTCCGCTGGCATCCATTGAAGAAGGGAAAAGTGGTGTTTGGACACACTGATGGCAGTCTGTCCGTCTTTCAACCAGGTACAGTAACTGCTTATGTTGAATCATTTGTTAATGCTAAGAACATGTCATTACAAACCTTTATGCATTTATTTCTTCTGCGGAACACACAATATATTTTGACGAAAGACAAATTGCAGCAAAAGTTTATTAAAGAAAACATTTAAAAAAGCTAATCCAACCAGGGACCAGGAACATAACCCTGAACAGGAATGCAAACACCAATGTCAATGACTGTCTAAAGCACTAGATGACAAGGAAATCATTTACACCTGATGGAACAATAAAGAACTAATCAGGGTTGCTATTGACCCTTCACTAAGCCCGCCCTCCCTAGTTACTGTTGCTACGCCTGTCAAGCTTTCACGCCTGGCATGTCTATCACAGTGTGTACCGGTGTCAGACATTCCAAAGGAGATAATTACTCATTTTTGGTAGGGATGCACTGAATATTCAGCTACCGAAAGACTTTTATCACTCAAACAATACGGCCGAAATGTTGTGATGACGCAAACAGAAACCGAGCGGTGTGGACGTATTTCAGTATATCTGATTCTGAACCCGCGAGGAGACGAAAGCCTTTTCTTTACTTTTGCCTGCCTCCGCAGCGCGAGTCTCCTCTAAATGAATGCTCTTCTTAGATATTTTCTAATTTCACCAAAGATATCTCATTAAGTTTCGTGTACATTTGTATTAAACCTTTGTTCATTAAAAAAGCTTCTTTTTTTCATTTCATTTCATATTGTATGCTATTTTTTAAAATGTGAGCAACTAATTTAGACATTTTATTTTTTTTATTGTGCATTGTTGCAATATGCTAAATAAATATTTGCATTAAATTGTAATTGAATTGATTTATTTTTAATTGAACCTGAAATTTATGTGTGATTATACACTAGAATGTTGTACACAATGTGTAATTTTATGTTACCTTGCACTTTTAGCCTTGTCTTGGCCAGGTCGTGGTCGCAAATGAGAACTTGTTCTCAACCGATTAACCTGGTTAAATAAAGGTGAAAATAAATAATAATTAAAAAAAAAAATAAATAAATAAAAATTCTTTGAAAATTGTATACTAATTTATGCAATTGCAATGCCTTGAATTTAGTAAAGTTTGTACACTGTCATTAGCCTTGTAACTGCATAACAGTGAAAAAATAGATTGCCTGAAGAAATCATCCATGGCAGGAAAATATTGTGTCATAAATGATGGAAAATAGTGTTATAAATAAAATAGATAATAGTGCCCAGGTCTAACCTGAACAATAACATGAGTTTCTTTTAATTATATCACCTTAGGCTCAAAGAATCAAAAGCACGTACTGCGGCCGGAATCGTTAGAAGGCACAGATGAGGAAGACCCCATCACAGCTCTGGAGTGGGACCCTCTCAGCACAGACTACCTACTGGTGGCCAACATGCACAATGGCATTAGACTACTGGACTCTGAGTCTCTATGCTGCATCACTACCTTTAGTTTCCCCAGTGCTGCTGCCTCCGTGCAGTGTCTGGCCTGGGTGCCCAGCGCCCCTGGCATGTTTATCACAGGGGGTAAGATAAACAACACACACAGAAGGGCCAGTGGGAAATAGTAGTTTTAATCTTAACAGACCAACTTTGATCTGATATCATTTAATTATTAATTACATTTACAGTTTGGGGTGTTGATTGAAATGGAATGCTCAGTCATATTTGCATATCCACATCGGTTAAAAAAAATGTTTATCTACTTATATTGAATTCTCAAGATTCTCAAGTTGGTGTGCTAAGAGTTTGGAACGTATCAAGAGCGACACCTCTGGATAACTTTAAACTGAAGAAAACCGGCTTCCATGCACTTCATGTTTTAAATTCCCCGCCAGCAAAGAAATGTATGTGTTTTCATGTTCACCATTTAGTTTTTATTCAAATGTTTGTGTACGGCATCATAATGACTCATATTGATTTTGGTGTTATCGCTCTCAGCCTTCAGCTCAAACTCCCCTTCCAAGAATCACTACACCTCCTCCACTAGTGAGGCTGTGCCTCCACCTACACTTTCACAGAACCAAGCCTTCTCCCTCCCACCCGGGCACGCTGTCTGTTGTTTCATGGATGGAGGAGTTGGACTGTATGACATGGGTGCCAAAAAGTGGGACTTCCTGCGGGATCTGGTAAGAAAACTGACATGTTGTTTGTTACCTGTGCACTAACAAACAATGAAAAACCCTGAAATGATTATTACACTTTTTATATTTAATATCTACACTAGGGCTGTCAAACGATTAATCGCATCCAAAATAAAAGTTTGTGTTTACATAATATATGTGGGTGCACAGTGTATAATTATTTTATATACATAAATACACACAGTTGCTTGTATATATTTAAGAAATATTTTAATGTATATACTGTATATAGATGTAGATATAATTTATATTTCATATAAATATAAATATTTTATATATATATAATATTTTTTTTCTTAAATATACACGCATGTGTGTGTATTTTTATATATACAAAATAATTATACACAGTGCACCCACATATATTATGTAAGCACAAACTTTTATTTTGAAGGTGATTAATCGCGATTAATCGTTTGACAGCCCTAATCTACACACACACACACACAAAAAAACAGATTTTGTAAAAGTTAGCTGTAGGTTATCTTATTAACAAAATTAATTTATTCAAGTATGCACCAATGGCTCATAATGATACTTTTATATTAGTTCTGCTTTTGAAGTGGTGCCCTTCCGTCCTAGTGCTGATCAATTCAACAAGAGTTCATGTTGTTTTCTCAGATAAACAGCTCTTGTAGTTGCCTTGATTGTTGTTAACGACAGAAAATGCAACATAACCTTTTCACTCCATGGTTAAGTAAGGAATAATTGACAACAGGCCACTGAATTATCATAAATGAATGCACAACTGGTGATAACACACCCACAACACAAAGCAAAATGTGCATACCTCAGGTGTCTAATTTTCTGAAGTGGCCCTGCATTAATTTTCAATAATTCAACGGTCTGAACTCAATTATTTTGTTTATAACATTAAAGGGATACTCCAACAAAAAAAATTCTGTCATCATTTACTCACCCTCAAGTTGTTGCAAACCTGTATGAGTTTCTTTCTTCAGCTGAACATAAAGTAAGATATTTTGAAGAACAAGTGTAACCAAACAGTTGTTTGGCACCATTTACATCCATAGTAGAAAAAAAAAAATAAAAAATACTATGCTGGTAAATGGTGCCAAAGTTCCAATTGTTCTTCTGAGAGATAGTTGACATGAAGTTTGCAAATTAATGAGAGGTAGTTAACGTGTAATTGTGGCTTAATTTAGATTAAAATGTTTTTAAGTCTTTAGTTTCAGTTAACAATAACAATGAAGTCATTATAATGATTATATAATTATAATACAATCATGTAAGGTTTCTCTGACTTTGTGACATTGTTTTTGTCACAGGGTCATGTTGAAACTATCTTCGACTGTAAATTCAAGCCAGATGACCCAAACATTTTAGCTACAGCTTCATTTGATGGGACGATAAAAGTCTGGGATATAAACACCTTAACTGCTGCGTACACATCTCCGGGAAATGAGGGAGTGGTGTACTCTCTGTCCTGGGCCCCTGGTAAGAACGATACATACTATTAGAATTGCCCATGTTACCGTTGCAGTTTCAGACAGGTTTTGTTTCTGTGTAACTCTTTCCTTCATTTATGTTTCACTGTAACCCAAAGGAGACTTGAACTGCATAGCAGGAGCTACGTCAAGAAATGGCGCCTTTATTTGGGATGTTAAAAAGGGAAAAATGATCACAAGATTTAATGAGGCAAGCATTCTTTTTTTTAATGATATAATTTATTTAGCAATCTCACACTAATTTATGAGATTTGAATGGCTATTTTTATTTTAATTTTGATAGCCCAATCGTAATCATCATGAGTTTTACTGGAATTGTGTTGCAGCATGGGAAGAATGGTATTTTTTGTGTTGCTTGGAGTCACAAGGATTCCAAAAGAATAGCCACATGCAGTGGAGATGGATTTTGGTGAGTCCATTTTTAGTTTTGGCTAACATTCCCACAAGCCATAGTCCATCCATGTAATGAAGCCATATTGTCCTCATATTCATAGACATGATATTGTTACTTTTCATTGTGTGATTTCAGCATAATTCGAACCATTGACGGCAAAGTGTTGCACAAATACAAACATCCAGCAGCAGTGTTTGGCTGTGACTGGAGTCAAAATAACAAGTATGTGATCAGTGTAATCAGATATGCAAACAGATGATGGAACCTTTTTACCAGTATTATTTTATCTTGCCATCACAATTATAACTAATACATTTTCATACTCTCTCTTTCACTGTTGCAGAGATATGATTGCCACTGGCTGTGAAGACAAGAATGTTCGAGTCTATTACTTGGCCACCAGTTCAGACCAGCCACTAAAAGTCTTTACAGGTCACACGGCCAAAGTATTCCATGTGCGTTGGTCACCTCTCAGAGAAGGCATACTGTGCAGTGGATCAGATGATGGGTAATCATTCAATGCAAATCTCAATTTACACTCTAATATACACTACCGCTTTGTTTAGGGCAGGTAAGAATTTTTTTTTTTTTTTTAAGAAATTAACACTTTTATTCAGCAACTGTAACCGGTGGCTCGCTATGCCAAGCATGATGCGTAATGACACATTCAATGTATCGATTTATTACTTGAGCACCAGCATATTACAATGATTACTGAAGGATCATGTGACAAAGAGTGGAATAATGGATGCTGAAAGTTCAACTTTGGCATTACAGGAAGGTTTCTTTTATTTCAAACATTAAAAAAAAATCTTACTGACCCTAAACAGGAGTATACATGTTTTCATAGCATTACAAATGATCATTCTCAAATTTACCTTGGGACTTTTTTGTGGACTTAATTATAAAAACTTGAATAATGAATTAAAAAAAATGAATAGAATAACTAAATACAATTATAGTGAACATAGTATAACTAAAATAATCATTGAATCATCAAAGAATCATCAAACCTTTTATTTACAGATTTTGTAAAGTAAAAATATATACAGTATATATATATATATATATATATATATATATATATATATATATGTGTGTGTGCTAACGCTTCCTTTTACAATCCAGTTACCCATGTAAATACTAGTAATACTACTGTTAAATAACTGGGCAATAACTAGTACTAACCCTGAACCTACCCCTACACCTACCCCTGTTCCATGTACTTACCTTATATTAGCCAGTACTTTCTAGGTAAGTACACTGTAAGTACACTGTAAGTACTGTACTGAAAAAGGAAGCGTTACCAGAAATGTTTTCTTTATGTGCCTTATTGGGTAACGCTTCCTTTTACAGTACAGTACTTACATTGTACTTACAGTGTACTTACCTAGAAAGTACTGGCTAAGATAAGGTAAGTACTGTACTTGGAACAGGGGTAGGTTTAGGGGTAGGTTCAGGCTTAGTACTATTTATTACCCAGTAATTGTAGTTACTAAAACAAGTACATAGTATATACATGGGTAACTGGACTGTAAAAGGAAGCGTTACCCCTTATTGTTGGTAAACAATAAATTGTAAATAATTATTAGCCTATAAACTCAACCTAATGGGAGCCTCTGTGTTGAGATCACATGATCATCCGATTTATATCATCTTGTTCTTAGAAACCTTCACTTGCAGAATAGATAAATAATGGCTGACAGTGAATAGGGCATTTCTACTATGGCACTAGTAACTGTGAATTTGTGCATGAAATTGTCTAAACGTGTCAGTGCCCAAAACACCGAGTGCACCTCTAACTTCATAAATGGACGTGTATATGTGTGTATTTTTACTAGGACTGTCCGTATTTGGGATTATACCCAAGATGCATGCATTAACGTGCTGAGTGGCCACACTGCTCCAGTTCGGGGTCTCATGTGGAACACAGAGGTGCCGTACCTTTTGACCTCAGGGAGCTGGGACTACACCATCCGTGTCTGGGACACCAGAGATGGCACCTGTTTAGACACTGTATATGACCATGGAGCTGATGTCTATGGTATTGTATTAAATGTATATGCTGCAGACAATGATGCTGTCATCCTTTATGCACTTTTTTTCACTTATTTAAATTGATTACATTTTTATTTTTTATTTTTATTTTTATTATTTTTTATTTATTATTTTTGCACTTATTTAATTGATTACATTTTATACATTGTGATTTCTTGAAACAGTAAAATGATTCAAGTTCTGTAAATGAAGGCAGGAAAAGCAGAACACTGCACAGCTAAGAGACCTAAATATGTAATGGGAACACTTATTTTTGTCCAAGGGCTGTCTTTGAGTAAAATGTATCATACAGTTGTAGGGACATCATTTTGTGTTATTCCATGCATACATCATATGTCAATCATATGAAATCCCCCAGGTCTAACATGTCACCCCAGCCGTCCATTTACCATGGCTTCCTGCTCCAGAGATTCCACGGTCAGACTTTGGTCACTCACTCCTCTAATTGCTCCCTTAGTGGTCAACATCCTTACTGACCACAGCTGGGATGACATCATTGGCAGCACAGGTTAAAACCCAAGCAAATATTATATACAGTTTGCATGGATTGGTTTTGTAAAGACATTAAACCGCATGTATTTTTTGAGTGTAGATCGCGCTATGGTTCCTGGAGCCCATCCCCTCCTATGTGGAAAAGTGTCCAGAGATATTAAACAGGAGCTGGATAAACTCTCCAGTGATGTGCGCATGAAGAAGCTCAGATGGTTCTCTGAGTGTTTCTCAGTAAGTAAATCTCAACACAGAAATCTCACAGGAGTTTATTAGAAGTCTAACTAAGGGGTTATGTACTCTTTCTTTGTAGCCACCTGGAGGGAGTCATAACCTGTGGGATCTGGTTGCTGTAATCAACGGACAGGATGATAGTCTTCTTCCACAGAACTATGGGCAGGGCATCATGCATATGAAACACCTGGTTCGCTTCAAAACCGTGAGTGAATAAACTGTGATGTAACGTTCTATTAGTGGCTTTTGATGCATATTAAGTTTTCAATACTTGTACTGTAGTTTTTATCTACTTTTTTGTAATTATTTTACCACGTGTCCCTTATTTGTAGTCTGAAGCACAAGAGCTGACCATAGTAAAGATGTCAAAGTTTGGGGGTGGTATTGGAGCCCCTAGTAAAGAGGAAAGGCTCAAGAATGCTGCAGAAATCCACATCAGACTGGGACAAATCCAGAGATACTGTGAGCTTATGGTGGAACTGGGAGAGGTAAAATCTATAAGTTTTAATTTTTTTTTTTTTTTGATAAAATTATTGATTTCTTAAAAAAAAAACATATACAGGATGAAAAAATAGAAGGTCCATCTTTTTTTCTTTCAGAAATGTAAATTTTTGATGATTATGTATGTTTATGTTGCTTTGTTTTATGCATTTAGTGGGAGAAGGCTCTTTCTGTGGCCCCTGGTGTCTCCATGAAATACTGGAAAAAGCTCATGCAAAGGTATATACTGCTCTGCATTTGTAAATCCGATGTTGTGAGTTTTTCACCATTTATTAACTGCTCAATGTAGGAGAGCAGACCAGCTCATGCAAGAAGGCAATGATGATGTCATCCCATACTGCATCGCCACTGGTGAGGTGAAAAAGCTAGTGAATTTCTTCACCTCTAGAGGTCAGCTGAAGGAAGCTGTGCTGGTGGCTCAGGTACAGGGCACTGTTATCTTTTTACCCATTTAGAGAGTTGTTGTGAGACTCTGAACCTCTGTGTTGAGTTTCATAATAAATGAGACTACCGGCCAGATTTAATAAACAAGGCAAATTAGTGCCGATAAGAGCATCCAATAGCACAGACAAAGTTGGATCATTTCCATAATGACCAACACAATCTATCAGGAGCAGTGCAAATTATCATCTTGTTTAAGACATGTTTTTTATGTGGCAAATAATTGGGCCAATATGAGTTAATAGATTAATGCAAACCTTAGTAAATCACTTTGCATGATTCATTTGAAGTGAATAATTTAAGGTCAGCTGCAAAAATAACTCTGCCCACGTCATTTCACCATTTTTCACTGTGTCCTAAGTAAATCCTGACAGTAGTTTAACGCCAAAAGAGGGTTTGCATTGGCACAATTTGTTAGTAAATCTGGCCCTATAAATGAGAATGCACTTTGTTTTATCAGGGTGCTTGTGAAGGCAATATCCATGGCCCTGAGATCACATCTATAAACCATGCCGCAAACTCTGACAATGACAACATAGAAAAATACTGCGGGTAAGTTATTCTTAGTTTAAGTCGAAATCAAGCGTTTCACTTCTTTTTTTTTTTTTTTACCCATTCTCCCCTCCTCTGTCTAGGATGTTGCACAGAGTATGTAAAGAGCTGGCTGAATGGTACTTCCAAGATGGCCGTGCTGTGTTGGCAGCTTGCTGTCATTTAGCTGTAGACAACACAGAAGTAAGCTCACAATAATGAGAGATATGACTGAACACCAATAGTAACATTTAAATTCAGACTAACCTCTAACAATATCATGTCAATGTTTAGACAATAAATAACATATTATTATTTTTATTATTTTCAAGAAAGTTACTCTGCTTTGTAAAAGTTTTGGGTCAGTAATATTGTGAAAAATAATCTATTTTAATATATTCTAATGGCAAAGCTGAATTTTCAGCATCATTACTCCAGTCAGTCACATGATCCTTTACAAAGGATTCTAATATGATTTGCTACTTTGCTCAATATTTTTGTGATATTTTCTTCCAGGATTCTTTGATGAATAGCAAATTCAGAAGAAAAGTGTTTGTTTTTCTTTCTTTTTTTATAGATTTTCAATGTAACCATGTAGAAGTATATGTTGTCACTTTTGATCAGTTTGGTGTGTCCTGGCTAAATAAAAGAAATACAAAATAAAAAGGCATTATTGACCCCAAACTTTTGAATGTTAGTGCATATGTCAGACAGTATAAATTAAAGGTAGTACAAAAACTACTACTGTGAGGTATAAATACTTGCTCCCTTTCGTCCTGGGAACTCCAACGTGTTGTCGGGGAGTTCCCTGATGACACGTCTCCGTTCCCTGTACTCAAGGAACAAGGGTTACATACGTAACCGAGACGTTCCCTTTTGTCCTGGGAACTCCAACGTGTCGTTGGGGAGTTCCCTGACGAATTGTGATCCCAATTCGTCAGGGAACTCCCCGACGACGCTTCTCCGTTCCCTGTACTCAGGGAACGAGGGCTACATTTGAACCGAGATGTTTGCCTTTATAGTAATGAGAACTGAATGATATATGATAATGATATATGTTTTATTGTCACAAAAATGTCACATCTTAATGATCCTTAAAATATGCTTGATTTGTTTAGTGTATTATATATAAGTCTTGTTAGGCAAGTGATGTATGATGTTCTATGAGTGTTTAGATAAGCAGTTTTTATCTCCTTGTGTCAGTTGGCTATGGCATCTCTGATCAGAGGCAATGAGCTGGAGCTGGCAGTGTGTGTGGGCACAGTCCTGGGAGAATCAGCCTGTAAAGCCACCCACTACGTTTTGGAGCTCTTGGCCAGGAAATACATGACCACAGCCACCTGGTAAGCATACAGCTGATCAATGCATCTTTGCAAGTTTAAAAATGGAAATGACCAAATATGTAACTTTGAATCACATTTCCTTTCAAATAGTTTGCACACTTTGCTACAAATGCAACCCATCTTATATCATCATCAGTCATGCACAGAAGTGTTAACATGATCCTGATAGTCAGTCATGCTTACTGCACACCTGTTACATCTTTCATTTCCATTTCTCTCTAGCTTTCCATCTGTGGCATACAGGTATTTTCTCTGCCTCCCTTTTCTGCCTCCCTGGTCCATGTGCTTAATGCTTATTCATAACGTCTCGGGTTACTTGACTGTAACCCTGTTCCCTGAAAAAGCAGAACGAGATGCTGCGCTGATCAGCGCATTGGGAACGTCTTTAACGTGACCAGCTGTGAATATGTGTGCAACACATCAATGAAATTTCCCCGGAACTTTTATAACCTCAGGCGGTGACGTAACCGGAGCGCACACATGCCATGAATAGGGTTGGGTATCGTTTGAATTTGAACGATTCTGATTCCGATTCCAATTCCTTGTTTCGATTCCGGTTCCTAAAGATTCTCGATTCCGATTCTTTTAAGACGCAGGGTCAAAAAAGTTTAGCTATCCAACGGTCTTTCTGAAGGAAATACTCCTTCTGTCACAAATACTCCTGTCACAAATTTTGCATTTTGCCGAGATTTAGGATAAGTGTGCCAGTGCGCAGCTTCACACTGGGACAGGCAGGGCTTGTTGTGGCATAGTGGGTACTAGGAGCAACTTATTTCATCGCAGAAGCTAACTCTGGCCCCGTTTACACGAAGGGAAGACGCAGAGATTTCCCTGCGGATTGGCCTGTCATTTACACGATAACCCTGTTTTTATCAATGAAAACGATTATTTCTAAAAACTCTGGCCAAAGGGGAGATTTCTGAAAACGCCGGTTACACTGCCGCCAATAGGTTTGGCAAAGTTATGATGGCGCTCGACGGCGTATTTATGCGGGTGTATGAACAATGTTATTTTTGAAAACGGAGAGGGGAAAATATTTGTTTTGCTAAATACCCAGCTTTGTGTAAACGTGTTGTGTGCCGGCGTCCCTTTGTAGTTTCCGTGAATGCCGTCACATGTTACGTCATGACGCAACACCTATCAGGATTGGATTAGTTTAATTCATACTTCAGATGCGTTACACCAAGGGCGTTCCCCAAAGTGTCGTATTCGACGCAGTGTCGTGTTCTCATGGAAGAAGGGTTACAGAGATGTTTCTTTCATATATATATATATATATATATATATATATCAAAAACTCACTTTTTGTTTTCAACAGAACAAATAATATATTTATCCACTTTTCCCATTATTTAACTCATGTTGCATTGGGTCTTGTACTCTCCAGGGATCTTGCAGCCAGATTACTTAAGATGATCCCTGATAACGAGATCTTGTTAGCCAAACTGTGTGCCTTCTACCCTGGCAGCTCAGCCGAAATCAACGACCTGCACGAAAAGGTGACTACCTCATTCATATGTCTTCATTCATATGTCATAATGCTGCATATTAGTCTTAAATCGATTAAAATGTTATTAGCTCCCATTAATTTAAGAAGGAATTGTAGCCATTTGCTCAACAACATTCAACAATCTAATGAAAAATAGTTATCATATTGAGTGTGAAGGTCCAAACAAGAACATAATAGTTAAAAAGCCTTTATTGGACTGGCTATATCATTATAGAAAAGTTAAAAACATGTGGGAAAAGTAATGTAACCCACGCGTAGCGGCACCGCTACGCGTGGGTTACATTACTTTTCCCACATGTTTTTAACTTTTCTATAATGATATAGCCAGTCCAATAAAGGCTTTTTAATTGTTTGAAGAAGAGTGCCTTGGAATTCCCTTTTTTGATGTTGAACTCCCGTTTCCAAAGAGCACCTTCCTACATCTTTTTTTGAACTCCCTGAGCACCCTGGACACTTTTTTCTCCAAGAACATAATAGTGCTTATTATTTCATGTGAATGTTTTTTTGTTTGTTTGTTTTTTACTGCACAGGCAGAATTGCATTTATTTATTTATTTGTTTATTTATCTAAGTTCAATCATTATTAATATTTCATTTTTCCCAGTGTGGGCTGCCGACTTTAGAAGAATGTAAAGAGCTTGCTGAGAATACACATGCTGAGGGAGAAATCTTCCAAGCAGTAAAGTATTACCTCCTGAGCACAGAACCAGAAAAGGCTCTTCCCATCGGGATCACATTTGTCAAAGGTGAGTGTCTGAGAGATTCGGTTCTGATGTCTCACAGCAGTGTCATTTCCAGCATGCCCACATTCTGCAGACAATGCATATATAGGCATACTTCCATTTTCTCAAGCAAACTTTTAAAGGTTGATTGAATGATTAAATGTAAAGAGGACTCCCTAATGATGCACTTGAATAATTGTGTTTTTTGTCAAAGTATGGGAACTTTATATTTTGTTGTAAAAGTAGAAGTAAAATTAGAGTGTATGTTACTATGTATAGACTCTGTTTGCTAAACAAACTGAAACGCAAATTAGACAAACTAACCAATTTCAAGATAAATGTTTTGTAATGTTAATGCTATATGCTTAACTTAAAATGTAAGCTTGTCAAACTTGAATCCACAAGCAACGTTATTTGTTTTGAGTTTATAGAATACAGTTAAATTGTTTGCTGAAAACAAAGACCAACTTTAATTGTTAAGCTGATACAAGTTAAGTATATTCAGAAAAAAAATCAAAAGACATTATCATTCAAAGCCATAATGGTTGCCTTGAAGAACTAAAAGGGACCTATTGTGCTCTTTATTTTGTTTGGGGTCTACTAGATTAGGTTTTCATGCTTGAATGTTCATAAAACATTATTTTTCACATATTTTAGAGTATTGCAGCACCTCTCCTCCCAATCTGTCAGTAATGCTTTGGAGTGCGTTTCCCGTACAACAACGTAACTTGCTGCATCGCTACCATAGTACAATGCATCATTGAAGAAATCAACTAGCTAATCGCGACTGTTTCCCGAAACCGTATTGTCGCAAATTGGTCGATCAACCATGTTGGTTAATGATGTCACACAGGTAGTGGAGTAATAACTACTTTTAATGAATTTGTTTAAGGTCAAATTAATGCTAGTTGTTTTGCAGACATATCATATGAGGACTATCTAATATTTTTCTCAGTTATTTGCTTTATTTTGATTCAATCATATGCTTGTTCTTATGTTGCAGAGCACATTCACACATGTGCACTCTTCAAAAACGGTGCTTTACATCTATTGAAAAACTAAAAAGACGTAAAGGATATTTGTATGTCTTCTAAATAAAAGATACTGATTGTACTGGATGAATAAAAACAAGAAACTTTGCTTCTAGAGCGATGGTTTCGGGAAACACAGACTCGTTGAACTACGCTGATAACGACGGAACTTGCGAACATACGTAGTTGGCTAACGATGCTTTTGGGAAATGCACCCCTCTTTAGTTACCATCTCTGAAGCCTCTCCTTCTGAAAAGGTCTGCTAGTCAGGTGTGTTGTGATTGGTTAATGCATCCAGTTTCGGAAATGTCACGCCCCTTACCATAATTGCGAGTTTCAACACACTACTAACACAAAATAACCAGGCCTTGACCCTTTATTTTGTATTTGCCTTGGATGGGAACTATTTGATGTGTAATTTGACCAACATTTTATTACTTACTCTCTCTCCCCTCATAGAGCAGCTGAGCTCTCCAGACTGGGCAGTGGACTCAGTGTACCACATCCTAGACCTGCTGAGCTACATCAGAACAGACAGTCTTATTCTTCCAAAGTGTAGTGAGTAAGTCAATGACCTTCCCTCAAAACACCTGTTATTTATGTAATTTATGCATTCTATGTTCATCTCATTGTCTCTCTGTCTTTGGCTAGAGACCGCAATGAGTTGCTTATTCTCTGTGGGTATATCGGTGCACTATTAGCCATTGGGAGACAGTATTCAAGTATAGTGCCAGCACTGTATGAATACACAAGGTATGTAACTGTGGCATTTATATCAAGTAACTCAAGTTATTGGTGATCACAAGTAATCTCTCTCTCTGTCTCTCTCTCAGTCAGCTGCTGAAGAGAAGAGAGGTGGCTGTACCACTACAGATTGAGCAGTTGTCTGTAGAGTTGGAGGCCTGGAGAGCCTGCACACAATCCCTCAAGTCTGTACCATTTACATTTATTCATTTAGCTGACGCTTTTATCCAAAGCGACTTACAATTGCTATATATGTCAGAGGTCGCACGCCTCTGGAGCAACTAGGGGTTAAGTGTCTTGCTCAGGTACACATTGGTGGATTTGAACCCGGGTCTCTCACACCAAAGGCATGTGTCTTATCCACTGCGCCATCACCACCCCATTACCACAACACATAAAGCCAAGTTCACACTACAGGATTTTAAGCCCGATTTATGCCCCATTTGCAAATCGTTGAGCTCGCCGACAAGTCAGGGTGTTATCGCGTGCAAATCGCGGGGAATTAGCGGACGATGAACGCTTGCCAATCTGTTAGTATGAAAGAGCCAACAACGCAGCGAAAACGCTCGCAGACGCCTCGCCGAGCACAGAAAAATATCTAGCCTGCTAGATATCCAGAGCCGTCGCGCCACTCAAACTCAGTGATGTCATGAGTTCAGCCAATCATAGCAACGCATTGGGGACACCAGGTAAATATTAGTTTTTCTTTTTTTTTTTTTTTGCATTTGTTTTCTCAGAACAGATCAAAGCGCAAACAGTGTGCAGCACTAGTTTCTGTCTGACGTCCATATTCACGAGTTGTGTTCTCTTCTTCGCTGGGTTTTTATTGCATGTTTTTTTCGTTAGGTTTGTAAACAAGATAGAATTGTTGGGTGACAGAGTTGTTGTCAACTCGTTATTTATTTGATTATTTTCATGATTTAGACCGTACCATAGTACTGAAACAGCTCTCATTGAGTCACAAATGATTTGCTCTTATCATCCGATCGTGGTTGTATCTCTATGCAGTGCGTTGTCAACTCGTGTAGTGAGTTACCTCCTGTTGTGGATCAATCACGTTGTGCTGTGTGGTGTGAACAGCTAAACAACTTGAACACTCCTGATTTCACTGAGAGCGAGTCATGTATTGTGAACCTCACAGTTCAGCCCGACGTTTTAAAATCATGTAGTGTGAACAAGGCTTAACTCTAATTCATAACAAACAGCTCTGTATCAAGACCGACAGTATTTTAAAGCATCATAGGCTATTCCAAACAGTATGCTGCAAAATTATAAGATACCTTATTTTGAACAATTTCCAAGCCAGGATTGTATTTATACCTCATGAACAAGGAAATCCCAAAATGCACTGCAGTTAGGTTGCTACCTTAAGCTAAGGTTAAATGCACGGTATAGGTCTTGTGAACGATTCCTCTGTGTATGTTTCTTTCTTTTTTTTTTTACCCGTAATTTTTAATCAAAGTCGTGACCAATAAAAATGTCTTTGTGCTCTTAAATTCGGCATGAAATGACAATTCACCCTGTCTATTTTCTAAATGCATGATATAGGTCTTATTGTGTATGTTTCTTTTTTTCTTGACCCGTATTTTTAATCATTCGCAACTATTGTCTAGTTCTAGTGATGAGTACAGACTGATGTACGCAGAACTTCTCCAATCTTTGAGTCAGCTGCAAGCTTGTATTCATGCTCCCTTTTTTTAATGCAATGCCCACAAGGCCCTAAAAAGTCCCTGCCCTACATTTCTGACAATACTTTACAATCGCATGTACATTAAAATGGAATAAAAGATTTGTTGCCTCTTCAATATCAACACGACTTTATACAAGAGTTGCGGATATCTATTAAATGCTTCAAAAATTGACTTGTTATACAGTAGACAACAAGACAGCCCACTAGGTTTTACAAAATATCTTACGAAAGAACATTTCTGCTGACAACTGAATATTTTTGGAAAATAATCTATTGTTCGCACTCTCTCTATGCATACACAGAGCGGCAGATGACACCTCATACGCGCCACCATCTGAGGCCCAGAAAACGGAGTATAATCAGCTGTTGAGTCGGATGAGAGAGGAGCCCATCAAGGGCCTAGAGGGTCCTGACTATGTCACTGGCTCCAACTTGCCCAGCCACTCTGACGTACAGATTTCCTGCTTCACTGGCCTCAGGATACAGGTGGGTTTCTTGTGGGTAGACTTGC
Organism: Cyprinella venusta; assembly: GCA_038021265.1. Classification (NCBI taxonomy): domain Eukaryota; kingdom Metazoa; phylum Chordata; class Actinopteri; order Cypriniformes; family Leuciscidae; genus Cyprinella; species Cyprinella venusta. Next base: position 12,541,186 of record CM075866.1, on the reverse strand, counting down.
ATTTTAGCGCTATACCTTAAATGTCTTTGTTCTTTCTGCAGTGGTACAGGCAGATACAGAGTTACATCTGCCTTTTTTTTTTTTTTTTGCCTGGCAGGGTCCGGCATTCTTCCTGGAAGATGGCAAATCAGCCATTTCACTAAATGATGCCCTGATGTGGGCGAAAGTGAACCCTTTCTCTCCATTAGGGACGGGTATACGCCTCAACCCCTTCTGAGCACAAATACAACAAATGTGAGCAGTATTTTGCCTGGTCTGGCTATGTAATAGCAGCGTTTGGAAAGGGGACAACATTCCTGTTTTTTTCTCAGAAAGTTTATGTCATAAAACAGCAGAATGCCTAATTGTTCAAATCATTTTTTTTAAGTTTTGTCATTCCATGCTGTGCTTGTTTCATTCAGGGTTGCAGTTCATATGCAAAGAATCACAGCAAAATGCTGCTGTAGTGATTATACAGTACACAAGGACACAAGTCAGATTCACAGGACAAATGCAAGTCTGATATGTATACATGTCGACAAGAAATGCACAGACTGATGCACTACTATCATAGGCAAGCAAAGTAAGATGAAAATTAGAGCACCAGAACTACCTGTTAAAGCAACACCAAGTGACTTTTCCTCTGTGGTCACCCTACAGGTTGGAAGCGGAATTGTCCATTACATCTGTCGTAAATAATTTAACCTACCGCATCATATTGTCCATGCGCATGCACATCCTCTCTGTTTATCCAGCACCAGCTTTGGAATAAACAATGGCCACAGACAAGGTAGAGTATGAAGAATTATTTTAGTTGTACTGTCGATTACGCTCCACCTATCGGCACTTGTAACGCTTGCCATAAAGCAAGTCAAATTTATATCTGGCAATCTTACATAGCATGGATATATCAGAAGGACCGCAAACTGGTGGCATAAGTGCATTTCACCATGTCATGACTTGATGACCACTGAAACGATTTTGAAAACATTGTTTTAAGGTAAAAATTCTAACTTATTGTTGCTTTAAATTTCTATAAAGGGAGATTTATGCTGGATACAGTGATGAATGTTACATATGAAGCAGGTAATTTAATGCCTTTCTTGCTCATCCTAAATCACAAGCAGGGTCAGGTATTCGGGTTTAGGTGTTATCGGTTTTAGGGTTGTGGCCTATAGCGCAAAGATTGTAAATCTAGGTGATTTATTTGGCATTGTCAGTGGTATTATGGAGTATAAACAATTGCATTAAGCAGTCTGAATGTTTTCTAACTTTTATTTCAAGACTTGAGTACAAGGCATTCATCTGATTTTATGAAAAGAGACGTGTTAGTTTTGCTGCTTTGACACTGAAACGTTTGTCATGTCTGCTATATATGGACTGAATATATTTGCTGACTACTGAATATACAGTACACCTTATTTTAGTAGAACCAAATAAGAGAATTAACAGTTTAAAACCTTACATTGTAACAATACTATTTACTGTAATGTTTCTTCATTTCATTCAGTAACTAACATGAATGGTTTACAGAGCAGTTCTGGGGCCAGAGGTGTAATATGTTCATAAACTATGGCGACATTATTTACGAAGGGTTAATCTTGCTGTTACATTCAAAATCTGTTTAGATGAACTTAGGCAATAAGTCTGAGAAAGTGCACATATGAAGTGAGGATGTAAGACGTTTATGCTGATATACACAGCTATACATTTGGAGTATATTTCTGAAGTTAGGACATAAAAGACAAAAAGTGTCATGTATTGCTAAAACCATCAGTTGCAATGGTTGTCACGCATAGCTGAGTATATAAAATGGAATGTAAGTTTTATGTTAAAAAAAAACAGATACAGAGACTATTTTCATCAAATGTGAAATGCACTGTGAAATGTATTTATTTGTATATAGTTTTGTTGTAGAATTTACGTCTAAATCCAAGTTTAAATGGGTGTACATAACATATTAATATGATCACTGTTCATACGCAACTGAGGACAGTTAAACAGGTATATATCAATCCTGGAGTTGAGTCATGAAGCTAGGACCTGTTCAAATTCTGCATGTTTCAAGTGTCTCATTTATTTATTTTGACTGATGATATCATAGAAGCGCAAGGCGAGATATGTAAGAATTCTCAATTACTTTTTTTTTTGTGACTATGATTTGATAATTGCTATTAAAAAGATCAAGTGTACGGGAAATCTGATTATTCTATTTTTGTTTATGAGTATTGCACGACATTGAACATGATGCAAAGAAAAGAGAGACCAATGAGACACATTTTACATATTTTTATTTATTTATAAGTTACATATCTTATCATGCTGTTTTGGCACCAAAATGTTTAGCATAAGTACTGCATTGCATTGAATCAGCAATTTTCCAGCGATTTTATTTTTTATTTTCTAAACAGTTCATGATGCAGCTTGGGAAGCTGTGAAAATATTGATAGCATCAGATTTAGTGAATTCTAAACAGTTATCCTCTTCTTTTTTTACATTAGTGTGATAAAAAAATTAAAAATTCATTATACTGACATGCACTTTAATGATTCCACCCTGATGAGATATATTTGTATCATATTAGGCATGCAGCTTATATAGTGCAGGTTACAACTGATAAATTTACACTAATGTTGTGATTATATAAAAATACTCAACTTGACTTGCATTAGTTGCACAAAAATATAATTATTTAAAAATAAACATTTGAACTTAAATTAAGTGAAATGAATGGCTATTGTGATAGAGTTTTCTGTGCGTTGGTGGTCACAAACAAAATGTGATGACCTTATTTGTATATTAATGCATTTAATATAAGAAAATAAATGGGGGAGGGGCTTTGTGGAGTAAGGTTGAGAGTCTATCTGTACTGGAGGAAACTCTTGAGCAGAGAAGGCAGTTTGAGGTGAGGAATCAGGTGCAGTCTGGATCGGCCCATATAGTTTCGGATACTCAGTCTACACAGCTGACACAGAGACTGTGGCGTGGCTATCCAGGAAAAGACAGGGAAAGTTAGCAAAATTCTGATAACTTAGTATTTCATAAAGTATATGGACAAGGTGACCCATGTTCAAATCGTAACCTACTTTAAAAACATATTTTTATTATTGTTTAACCATTTAATATTTCAGTTTGAATTATTTTCAACAAATGTGGTCTTAAATATGAACACACTGCAGAAATTAATTGAATGTAATGGGTTAAAACCTACAGATGTAATCAAAATGATTCAACCCCCATCAGGTCTTTTGGCAAAACAAACTGACTTTCAGCTGTTTGCAATGAACAAATCAAACAAAAGTAATTGAAATAGCTCAACACAACAAATGTTTTTAGTGGTCTCCCCAAATTTAACTTAAAATGCAACTTTGAATGACTTCTGCAGTCTCAATATTTTTCAACCCCATCATGGAAAGCATCTTTTGTACTTAGGCTATGTTTACACGGGAACGATTCTGAAGAGAAAATGCAAAAGTGGCGTTGCGTTATCACTTTTTATTCTGACAAGCGTTTTTGGGTGGGAAATCCGCGTGCATATGGTGACGCAAAAGTGTGTGATATTCAATGTAGTATGCACTCCAGGCGGCTAGGTGGCAATGTGGAGCACTGCCACACAACAACACCAAGTCAACACGCCTGCGTACAACCAAGGGGGTAATCCATCAGCCGGAAGCTGAAGGTGCCTCTGGGGGCCGTCATTGTAGCCCACTATCACCTGCTGTTAGCATCCCATTGACTCCCATTCATTTTGCCGTCACTTTGACAGCGAATAACTTTACATCTGAGGCGTCCAAAGACTCCATTTATCCATTATTTATTTCTAAAGAAACACGACAATGTATAAAAGGCTCCATTACTTTGTATGTTACGTTATGGCCACGTAGAAGCCGTTCTTGTAAAAATAGGCTAAAAATTGCGTCATAACGACTCGACTGTCCGTCGCACAGCAAAAAATTACCGTATAGACAGGAAGAGAAGCTCGCACAGCCTCGCAGGCAATCTTTTACTGTCTAAAGTCAGCCCATGGCATAAATAGAAGCAAAATGACAAAATAACTAATCAGAATACTTACTAAAAGTTGCTCCAGGTCGCGCTTCGCCATCTCTGTGCACGATTAAAATTTGTCTTGGCACAGCTACTATAAGTCCGTCAGTTTGCTCACGTGACAACTACGTCGTCAAGCTCAGTTGGAGCCTGCGCAGAACGCTCTGCTATCAGGAAGTGAGTGCCCATGCTGAGCTTCAGCCCTCTCCGTTGAAATCAACGGGGTCGCTGTGTCCATTTCTTTTACTGTCTATGCGTACAACCTTCACTGTCAAGCAGACTTTTGTGTTTTTACCCTTTACACAGGAGCGTTTTTAAGATTTCCACTCTGGAGGGTGGTTTTTCACTTTTTTGCGTTTTTAAGCCCCAAAAACGCTGTCGCCGTGTAAACGAAAGGCACAACCGATAAAATATTTTTAAGTTTTCACCCACGAGCATTCTCGTGTAAACAGGGCCTTAGTAGAACACCATTTTGCTGTTATCACCTGCTGCAAACGAGATGTATAACCAGACACCAGCTTCTGCCAGCGTTTCTGAGGAATCTCAGAAGAGAGAGCTGCCATCAAGGAGGAGACTGCGGAGTCTCCAGGCCAGGACCAGCAGACTGAAGGTCAGCTTTATTCATCATGCTGCCAGGAAGCTGAATTTGCTCCCGAAATTGCCCCCCATGTTATAATTATGGCTCTCAACAAACCTTGCCAGTTCAGATATTAGCACAAGCACACCTGGTGCAATTAATGAATGTTGATTAGTTTAATAAGGTGTACTTGAGACAACACCTGTTCTATTCGGAGAGTTGAACAATTTTGAGACTTCAGAAGTCATTCAAAGTTGCATTTTCAGTTGAATTTCGGGGGACCAATTGAGACATTTGTTGTGTTGACCTATTTAAATTAATTGAGTTTGATTTGTTCATTGCAAAAAGCTGAAAGTCTGTACATGTTGCCAATAAACCTGTTTTGCAAAGGGAGTTAAATAATTTCAACTGCAACTTTAATAAGGTATGGAAGATAAAACTTTGGACTAACTCAATTTAGAATGTGAATGGGTTCTGCACCAAACAATATTTTAGTCCTACCCAATCATGCAACTTTATCAAAGATGGCATTTTTTTTAAAAAGTGGACCCAGGTTCAAGCGACTATGATCATGTCTTGAACCCATTCCCTATCTCTTTCCTGTTAAGTCTCTGTTAATAAAGTCAATAATTAAATTGAAAATCCATTGAATGGGCATGATTCTTCTGAACTTCATGACTAGAAAAACAACCAAAAGGTATCAAAATCAACTGAACAGCCTTACCTTCAAACAGAAGGAGCGTAGACTCTGCCGTACTGCTGGGTGGCGCTGTCTCCACCGGCCTCTGCAGCTCCATGTTGCGAGCGTTGATGTTAGCGCCAAACTCTAGTAGCAGTCTGATGATATCTGGACAGTCCTTCTGTGCTGCAGCGTGTAGTGGAGTGTCTAGGAAACGGCCCTTCTGCACATTGGCTCCTATGAAAAACAGATCCTTTTTGTGGTCAAATAAACAAGACCAGAACTAATGGTGTGAAGACCTGACCTAAGCACCCCAAAATACACCAAATAATATATATATATATAATTTTTTTTTTTTTTTTTGGGTCTGGGCAGTATTCTGATGAGCTCACCTCCATCCAGAAGTTTCTGTGTACACTGGAGCTGTTGGGAGACACAGGCAATGTAGAGAGGTGTTCCTAGATGGGGGATGTCGTAATCTACATCTGCTCCCCACGAGATGAGAGCCTCTATACATGCTGCCCTACCTGAAACAGCAACACATCTATTTATTTTTTGTAAAGTTTGATATAAATGCTGTACATTCAAATCAATCGACTTTTTATGGTAGACTATAGACTGTAGCAGAACTACTTGATTACCTTTGCTCGATGCCTCGTGAATGGGTGAAGGTTGGCAAGCTTCTGCCTGTGGTTTTGCTCCATGTTCCAAAAGCACCTCTGTACAGGTGAAACTTCCTGACGAGCAGGCGTTAAACAGCGGGGTCACACCGTCAATGGTCGTGGCTTTTACCTGCCATGCACAAGAACATGCTAACAGCTCAACCCGCACAAACTGATCAATCTGAGCAGTCTTCCCTAATCCTTTCATGCATGAATTGACAACCTCGGTCAGGATGTGTTTTTATTGCTCAGACACGGAACACAAGATTTGACTTTCTTTTTTTTTTCTTTTTTTTTCTTTTTTTTACATTTTATCCAAAAAAAAAAAAAAAAATCAGATGTCCACTTGAGTGGACAGTTTGTGTTTTTGCTTCTGTATTAAACATAATAAAGTAATAACACAGTAATACTGTGCATTTAACAAAATAATGAATAAAATTATATAAAATCATGTGAAAACAATAAAATATTCCAAAAAATATAGTAAAGCTTCAGTTATTGGAAATGCAATTGAGTTTGTTCCGATTTGACCAGCAGACGGAGAAGTCTTCAGACAACTTGAACTATCTTTGGGTTCATCTAAACACTATCTGAACTATCTTTAAGTGTCTTTGATATCAGAACATGAGGACGTGATCGAAGATCTCAACAACCAGAGAAGGTACAACTCTGTGGAAACCCAACTACAGTTGAGGTCAGAATTATTTTCACCCCTGGTAAATATGATCAAATATGGCTGTAAAAGTAAATCTGCATTGTTTATCTGATCTTTCATTTAAATCATTAGCAAAAATCTATCATTGAAGTAAAATAATTGAAAGTGGGGGGATGGGTGATTATCCACTTTCGATTATTTTACTTTAATAATAGTTTAGTATTGTTACATTTATTTTTTTTTAATGTACATCAATGAAGGAGAGGCTTCTATACGGTGAATTAAAAGCTTTTTTGAGGAAATAGCTTGTAATTTAATGAATCTACAGCCTGTTCACTAATCCTTATCATATTTTACACTAAACAATACTTTATAGCTACTATTTAGATTTTACCTTGATATATATATATATATATATATATATATATATATATATATATATATATATATATTAAAGGCTAAGTAGGGAATGTAGCGACAGGTAGATGTCATTTACAGCATTACATTTACCACCAGGAAATGTGTAGTAGTTGTAATACTGAGTGATATTGTATATTGCCTAAAGAAAATAAACTATATCTATGTTTTTAGGCTTTCCCGTTTAAGCAGTAATAATAAGACTTTATTTTTTTTTTATTCACAAGATTTACAGCCAAAAAAGTTACTGCAGATGAAGTATTTGCAAGTATTTTTTATTTATTTTTTTTTGTTTTGTTTTTTTTTTTTTTTTTTTTTTTTTTTACCTGCAAGAGTCTCCTAGGATAGTAGGAATGGATGGATATTCCAGAGCAACTTCCAGAGAATTTCTGACTGTCTGTCGGTCATCTTGGTTTGGTGAAAAACAATCCACAAACAACGACTTGCCACAGGGTGGCACTGTATAGGATGATGCACTAGTGTCCACTCTAGTGGTTGATGTGCAACTATGCCATCAAAACCCTTTATTCGTTTTCATAGCTGTCCACTGTAGTGACCAACAATTAGGGGAGGCTGGGGTTAGTTGTCACACAGGAAGTTATCACAGGGACTATATCTCAGTGGTTATAGCCTATGGTTAGGGGATAAAATACTACTTCTATACTTTTAAAAAATATTTTTAAGTTGTTTTTTTAGTAATACTATTATCATATTTTTGCTATAGCTGTTGGGTAAACAAGCAAACACAATAAAACCACATTGGCAGACATTCAAGCAAGGATCAATTAATAATGAAGATACAACTGAGTAAAAGATTGAAATGTGTACAGGACAAGTGTGTATTTCATTAATGCATAAACAGGGCAGCTGTGATTTTTACTGGAGCAAGTTGTCATGAGTTTTAAATGTTATATTTTCTTTGTATAAATAAATATATTATATATTATAATTACTTTGTTTCACAAAAGTCTGTATATGCTGTTTAATGACTGTAACTCACATTGGCACCGGCCTCTATGAGAGCTCTGGCACATGCTACATGATCTCCCAGACAAGCTTCATGTAGCGGAGTCACATGATCAATGGTGATGATATTTGGATTGTGACCCTGGTATTATGGAGAAGAAAAACAGGAATATGTAAATATATTTTTTTCTTTAAAAAGTTACAAAATGTATCTTTTTTAAAACAATTTCTGTTCCATTATTGTATGTATATGTTTGTAAACCTGTGATAGAAGTGTCTTAAGAGCCAGGAGTCGACCCTGACATGCAGCTTCATGGAGTGGAGAACGATCCGCCCACGAACCTGAGACGGGAATGAACATACAGTAAGTCAAAATATTCGTATTAATAAGCCAATGAACTGACACCCAATTATTTCCCATGACTGATAGCCTTTCTTCTCATAAAAACAAACTACAAAACAAGCCCAAAAAATTTGGAATGACCAACTATCCAATTCTACATTTGCATCATTTACAGCAACCATCATTTGCTGCAGTTAAAAGCTAAACAAGTTACAAAAGCACTACCATGAAATTCAAGAGCTTTAAATACACCCACTCAGCCACAGTTGGACTTGATATAATTTCCAGTACATTCTAAAGTGAGAGTACTGTGATTTTGACACTGCTCATTGACAGCTGTTGAGAAGAGCCTGTGAGTGTGCATTATCAGCTCTAAAGGTGATTCATTTCAACTGCTGAGCCATTTGAACATGTTGCTGTAATAGAAAATGAAAATGAAAGAATTTTACTTCATAAAATGAACATTTGGATTTTGGACTTACTTTATCAGCATATAGGAATAAAAGCATAAAGGTAAGATCAATTTATTTTTAAACAACTTGAAATAACTTTTTCCCTCATATGGAACTACAAGGCAAAAGCCCAGTCACAAAAACCCATTGGATGTGGAGGCCTCTGACTTCCAAACATTAAACATTGCAGGGCCAGTAAATGGCAAGGCTTTTGGATGGCATATATCTTCCATTACATGTCCAAGCGAGTTCAAGCGTTCAAGTCAGTGTTACTCTTCAAAAAATGCTAAACTTTGAATCAATTGGGGGAGCAGTAATTTTGTGCTAAATTATTTTTTGGAAATGGATTATTTACTTTGTATATGAGATCTTTATACAGAGGATCAGTTTGCATCCTATTTGCAACTTAAACATAAGTTTGAACTTCCTCAGTCCCATTTTTTTTCCCAAGTTGGATTTTTTTTTTTCATAGTGGATTTTCAATTCAGATTTATTTGAAGCACTTTTCAAAGTTAAAAATGTTTGTTTACTAAAATTTGATAGATGTTTTAAATTTTAACATAGATATCGCTTAAATAATTTATAAATATTTTTTTTCTCAAATTTTTCACAGTAGCAGTAACAACACAGCCTTTGAACATTTTCTATTCAGTACTCATATAAATATAATCATAAGCCTGTGTATAGAACCGAACAATTATTAATACCGTAATACACAGTGCTAGCAGCTCCAACCAGAGATATCTACTCAGAGATCTATATTTAGCATAAGCTAAATCTAGCCACAACAGCATACGAAAGCTGCCCCCTGTAACAGTCATTGCTGGCACAGAACGAGCAAGAGGTTCCGTTACGTACCCATGTCTCCGTCGCCCCACGGCACATCTAGCCATTGATATGTATACGCCATAGCCTGTAAATGAAAGGACGCCTATCATCTCAGGGTGCAAAAAGTAGCCGTAGGCCTATTCTCTTTTTTAGCTTAGCTGAGCGATGGCGATGGGTTCCTGGCTGCCACTGAGATTTCAGAGTGATATGTGGAGCTTTAGGTCACAGCTGTGCTTTAGTCAGTTACAATGATACTAGACTACTAGATGCTGTTTTTTATAATGCAATTTTGTGTTTTCTTAATTGTACACTTAAAGAGTTAAAACTACTTCATTAGTGATATAGCCCTGTTTTTTTTTTTTTTTTTTTTTTTTTCCTCCTAATCAAGAAACAGGGGTTGCCTGATGGGCACTTCTCACTGTTCTCAGTATGAATGCTGGTTGACTAACTGCAAGCAGTCTTTATTGTGATTTTCTCTGGGAGCTTTCATGAATATTTCAGATCCTGTTGTGTTCATGTGACTACAGCTGAGCTCCACGGAGACTAGGACGACTTGTAACTTCCCTGTTTATAGACTCCTATAGTCATGGAGACAGTCCTATTCAATTCTATGGTGTATTGTAATAATATAGTCCCTCCCTAAATAAACAAACAACTACACATTAGGGTAAAAGCCTATGTTTAATGCATGATACAGAAGGAGTCCGCTAATAGTGTGATTTGTTTACTTGAACTCTGATGCCCTTGCAAAGAGGCTTTAAATATCACTAACTCCCACTAGGAATGACTAAACGCACAGTAGCTGTGTGCAGCAATAAAAAACAATGAAATCTTTATATTGTTTTACATTTAACTAACAAGTACTAGGCCAATTACACAAACCACAATACAATAGTGCATGGTACTTGTATAGCTACTTAGGCTACTGATACTGTTGCATAGCAAATCTAGTCAGCTTTGTATTTTCGGTTGTGGGAAATATAGAATAATCAAGCTTTGGAAGAAAACACGATCCAACTCTGAAAATAACATTACCAATATGATGTCATATTCATATCATTCTGCTCCATTGCTGTTTTCATGTGTGGTGTGTATGACAATCTTAATATTTTTTTGTTTAATAATTTTAATATACAATTAATGTAGGCCTATATAAATATTATACAATATTCATGATGATTTGATTAACATTATTAGAATAACATAACAGGCTATAATACAAATATGTTATATTAATTATTATATTATTTATCATAAATAATTATTAATATGTATCATATTATTTATTGATATATTTGCCATGTTAGGTAGCCCCTATACAAATGCATTACAGCAATGATATAGCAGGGCGCAAAAGGCACATTTATTTGCCCATTTCTATAACTCACCTTGACTAATCAAAATACCCCAGCGCACTTTCTTTTTCGCAGAAAACCCCTCGACGTCCTCCCGTTTTCTTTTCTTGGGAGTATTATCTGAGTTCTCGGATTCTCCGCAGGGAACTACAGGCATGTTTGCGTCAGGTCTGATCTTTCTTTATACACAGCGAGTGTGACCATGGCGCTTCTCTCTGATTGGCTGCTCGGCTTGTTGTTGTTTCAGACCTCAGCAGAGTCGGGTTGGCTACTGCAAAGATGTAGCATATGAATATTAATAAGTTCACGCTGACGCTTGGTAGCATACAGTTACGTAACGTAATTAATATTCATAAGCCGAGCCTTTGCCATAGTAGAATGTACGGGTAGGCCATAAGGTGAAGACGTTTTACGTTTAATCCCGTTCCCATATATGGGGCACTAAATTGTTTTAGTTGTAATAAAATTATCTAGTGTTTCTGGACGAGAAAATAAAAGTTCTCCATTTGTAATCCTGCAGTTTATTTTTTATTACTGTTTAAAGTCGGCAATAGTTCTTTCCTTGCGTAGTCATATTTTGATCATCAGTGATGAGGCTTCGCGGAAGAATCATCACGTGCTTCCGGCTAGACCAATGAGGTGGCTGCTTTTTTGGGATGACAGGTAAACATTAGTTAATATGTCTGCGCCCCTTAGGCCATAAGGTGAAGACGTTTTACGTTTAATCCCGTTCCCATATATGGGGCACTAAATTGTTTTAGTTGTAATAAAATTATCTAGTGTTTCTGGACGAGAAAATAAAAGTTCTCCATTTGTAATCCTGCAGTTTATTTTTTATTACTGTTTAAAGTCGGCAATAGTTCTTTCCTTGCGTAGTCATATTTTGATCATCAGTGATGAGGCTTCGCGGAAGAATCATCACGTGCTTCCGGCTAGACCAATGAGGTGGCTGCTTTTTTGGGACGACAGGTAAACATTAGTTAATATGTCTGCGCCCCTTAGGCCATAAGGTGAAGACGTTTTACGTTTAATCCCGTTCCCATATATGGGGCACTAAATTGTTTTAGTTGTAATAAAATTATCTAGTGTTTCTGGACGAGAAAATAAAAGTTCTCCATTTGTAATCCTGCAGTTTATTTTTTATTACTGTTTAAAGTCGGCAATAGTTCTTTCCTTGCGTAGTCATATTTTGATCATCAGTGATGAGGCTTCGCGGAAGAATCATCACGTGCTTCCGGCTAGACCAATGAGGTGGCTGCTTTTTTGGGATGACAGGTAAACATTAGTTAATATGTCAAATTGCTCCTTCTGGACGTTCGTCACGGAACTTAATATTCATGAGGTACATGTAGGCTACCATGTCCGTACCCGTTAAACTATTTATATAGCAAGATTAGAAAGGTGCCACTGATTTAACGTTATATTGTAAAATGTTTGACGTTCATGTCATTTAGTTTGTAGCGAGCATTTGAAGTAGGCCTAAGTTAAGGTATTGTCAACCAATTTGCATGTTATTGAGATCATGATATCGTAAGGCCTACAGAGCAGAAAATAGTGGGATAAAAAAGGGTTACGATGAGCATTTCCAGACAAAATCACCACGTTTTAATTGAATGCTTCTTAAACTTTATTTTAAGGTGACATTTGTACCTACTTATACATGTAATTAACTAGCTACTTATTGAGTTACAGTTGGGGTTTGATTAAGGGTTAGTTATTGTACTTTTGCATAATTTACTCATATTACTGTAGTAAGTAGAAACATGTAGTAATTTGTAACCATGTCACCTTAAAATGAGGTACGTGTTACCTTCAGATTACTGAATAAATGTGACGGATGGGTTTCGGTGGTGAATAGCAAACATTTTCATCAAAAAAAAAAAAAAAAAACCCACAGTTTTACAAATTAGCCTACTTAGCCCACTATTAATAACTGCAAAATTACATGCAACTGACAAACCAAACCTTAATCCAATCTCTAACCCTATAGGCCTATTAAGTGGGCTATTGTTGATTAATATTCATTATTCATACAAAGACACTTTAAAATAAATAATTCATCATTCAAATTTATAATTACTGGGAAATTTTAAAATAAAGTGTAACCAAAATGATTTTATAAGTGTATCAAAGTCTACCCAGCCATGCATGCCAAATGCTAAGAGAGAGCTATTTGAATAACTCAGGATTAGATAAGAACACTGACCCAATTTTGTTTTGTATTACAAACTGGGCTGGGCAACAGAAGTTTTCTCTTTACACAACAAGTCAATGTTTTTGCAATGTTATAATAAGGGATAAAGCCAATCTCACCCTAGTGACTCGTCTCAGAACCTGCTCCAAAATATAGGCTACTGCCCCAATATGTCCCAATCTTGCCTACTTACTGTGCCCTTGACCAAAATCATAAAACTCAGCTGCGATCCGGGCCGCCTCCTTGCGGTTTCCTTTAACTGCATAGAAGTGGGTCAGTATGTTTAAGCTGATCTTGACAAAAAGTTTGAAGCAAAAAAGAACAAAAATCGAGAGATAGACTTTGCTATACTGCGAGCCGAATGGCCGCTCCTCCAAAATATCAGTCATTGCTGCTGCTCAGTGACTGTGAATGTTTTGGAATGGGATCCAGGGATGTGTGTGTCGATGAGGATCATATGCCAGACCGGCCTAGTTATTCCCCAAGACAGCTGGGCTCAGAGTATGGATGAAATAAGGCAGCTGGACTTTTAGCTAGTGGAAAATGGGCCACTTGACTGAGCCATAACAATAGGTGTTGACTGTCATTTGGATGTTTGTCTCATGATACATTGTGACAGTTTTGTTTTCATTACATTTGTATTTTAACATAGGTCTATTGTTGATAATACAGCAGACGTCTGATGATTTAAAAATATATATATATTTTTTATGTTTGCCATTTTAAAAATACCCTGTACATAATCGGAAAAATACCCCATACATAATACATGATTAATTATGTTACTTAAAGCCAGTATATGATTGATCATGTGATCCATGGGAGCTATATTTGGGATCTATTGTGGCCACTGGATCAAAAAAATAATCAAAATTATCAGAAGAGCAAACAACATGGTCGCAGATCAAAATATAATACGCGTGAATAAAAAAATAACAAGCATGGAAAAAAACTTTAAACACATTTAAAGATATTTTGCATGAAACTAATTTATGTTCATGTTTTTTGCTCTTCGCGGTTCGAATTCCTACGTCGGGTTTCAGCATCATCATTGGTCCACTAGATTGACAGCTCCTCCTCTAGCCAATCAATCAAAGAGGGGACGTGACTCACGCCACTGATGTTCACTCAACAGGTGAAGATAACCATCAGCTCAGCTGGAAAAAATCTTTCAGTGGCAGGACAACGTTAAACTATATGTGCATGTGCCTGCAAGTGCAACTCGACCTGTTACCGCTATATAGGCCTACTTCTACCTGGCGACCCGTTATTATAGTCAAATAGTCATTCTAACTTCGACGACCTCTCATAGTTGTGCCTGTCTGACGATCCATCATCACCTTTAATGCACTGGCCTTACTTTTGGACCTGGCACCATGAGTGTTGTTCTCCTCCGAGTCACACAACAGTGTTTCATCAAAGAATTCCCGATTAAGTTGAAATGAATGACTCACTCACAAAGACAATAACTTGACACCACCTACTAGCCATTTTACTTTCATATTTAATCTATAACAGCAATGTCGGTCCTCCTGGGTGCAGAGTTTAGCTCCTCCAACACTAATCAAACACTGAACCAGCTAATCATCATCTTTAGGATCATACTGCTAGAGATGCCAAACTCTGCAGGACAGCGGCACTCCAGAAACAACGTTGCCTATCCCTGATCTTTTCAATAATTTTCATATTGCTGTATGCTAAATATAAAACATTAATCCAAAATTAATATGCAAATATGTATGATCACAATAGCCTAAGTATGTAATTAATAACTGCATATCAAATCCACCTGGTTTCTGATAATCTCCTATTATCAGAACATACCATTTTTATTACTCTTTTGTCAAATGGTAGCCTATCTAGTCTTAGAATTAATTTACCAGGATACATATATGATCGCTTAGCAAAAACAATTAAAATATTTTAACCTTTTAACAAAGGCTACATATTCATTTTAAATTTTAGATACTCAACAAATTGTTGTTTTTCTTTGTTTTACATAGGCTACTCTGAACTGTTCCACAAATGCCTTGTATTTATCTTGTACTTTCTATAAAATCCCTGTCGACCTCTTAATTTGAATAATTCTGTGACATCATGTGTGGGCAGAGTCGACTACATCAAGTTTATGCCGCTGTAATAGGCTACATCATTGTTTATTTGATGTGTGTGCATTAGGCCTATAACAAACAACACTCATACATGTAAAACAAACAACTTTTGGATTTATTGGAATAAATCAGTTCTTGGGAACTGAAGCTGTAAAGAACTTATTTGTGATATTTAAAGGGTGATATTTAATTTAGATTCTTCTTTTTTTATTGCAGGGTATGGGAAATTGTAGGCCTATTAGAGGTAAAACAATATGCCTAAGTATTATTCCAGCGAAAAATAAGAACAATTGCATTAGCCTATACAAGAAGAAATTATTCAAGCTCTAACTGTGAAATTTTATTCATTTCCTCCAGTAGACCAAGGACTACTGCAGCACATGTTTGGAGAACAGTCAACAATAAAAAAGCAAAGAACAACTGTAATATTTTTAATAAAATCCCGTTTTAACAATGTAGTAGGCCTATTTAATGTAGTAATGCATTTTTGCCATGTACACTGGTATTTCTGTGTATAAATGTGTAATACTGTTGCGTTTGCTCTTTGACTATTCATGCAATGTCACTTCCTGACCACTGGGTGGCAATGTGTACTTTCTAAATGAAACAGGAAGTAGGTCTTGCTTCCGAATCATCTTTTAACTGCCATACTTCCGGCTCTGAAACTCGACTCGGAGCGTTTCTTTATATCTTTGTTTTTGCAGTTCATTGTTAGTTGTTAATTAGACTGAATAATGAATACGGTATTGTCGAGGGCGAACTCCCTCTTTGCATTCTCTCTCAGTGTGATGGCAGCGCTCACATTCGGGTGCTTCATCACCACAGCGTTCAAAGACAGAAGCGTACCGGTGGATATACACGTATCTAAAGTCATGATGTAAGTTAACTGCACTGTTTCTGAGCCTGCGACCAGAGCTTCAAAACAAAATCAATGTTGAGATCATTAAAATTTATAGGTTGTTTAATATAAGTTAGACATCACCGACTATTTAGAATCATGTTTTTTGTTGCAGCATATGGGACTTGTAGATGCTGAGCTGGTGGCCAATAGCAGTGCAGCACGTCAGCTTTGCAAATTAATTAAATAGAAAGATCTTGTTTTTGTGCTTTTGTTCAACAGTATTTTGAAACGTATATAAAAACGTTTCTTTTGTGGGTAATGTGCATTTTAAATTTGTGTGAAGCGTCAGGTTGCAGGATTCAATGTAGTTTCGTCTTTTACATCTGTTTTTCACATATCTAAGCTGAGATCTTCTGTCTCATTCTTTCTCCAGTAAAAATGTAGACGACTTCACAGGACCACGAGAGAGGAGTGACTTGGGCTTTGTGACATTCGACCTTTCTGCTAATATCCTTTTGACAGAACAGAGCACTGATGTGCTATTGTCACATCCATGTTGATAAAAAAAGTCATTAAGCCATAGTTGTTAAAAGTTTTATTTATTTATTTATTTGAGCATCTAAAATCCACAAGGTTAAATCTAGTAACATAGGACAGCATAGTAGGCCAAACGAAAGAAAGATGCATGCGCAATGAATATGTAAGAAAATAAATAAAAACGTGAATATGATGCTCAAAAGGAGTATGCAGAAGCTTAAGCTTATTAACGCCTACCCCCTTTTATACATTTAAGCAGTAGATACATTACTTCAATCGAGAAAGCAATTGATACATATTTGTGTTGGTCTTTTCCAACACATTTATTATTACCACGTTTCTGTATTGATTACATATTTAGCATTATTTCTACAAAAGCAATTCCTTTGTAAATGCATTCATGCCACCCCAGTTCACCATTCTGCAGTCTTTGTAAATGCAGCTTTTGTTGAATATTTGCCACTTTGTGATGCAGCTTCCATATCAGCTTTGGAGTGCAGTTTACATCTCGAACTAGATTTGCATTATTTGCTTTAACCGCTTTATTACATCTGCAGCCAATATTTGACTGGAATGTGAAGGAGCTCTTTCTTTACCTGACTGCTGAATATACAACCAAAAGCAATGTAAGTTTTTAGCACTTCAGTATATCCAACGAGTCCGTAGGCTTTAAAAATCTATGTGAATGAGTGCTGGGTATTTGTTGTGTTGCTATATTAGACCTGTTTGTGTGTTTCACATCAATAAAGTCTACCATGTTATCCCATTTTAGGCACTGAACCAGGTGGTTCTATGGGACAGGATTGTCTTGAGAGGTGACAACACCAAACTAAACCTGAAGGAAGTTAAATCCAAGTATTTCTTCTTTGATGATGGGAATGGTTTAAGGTTAGTCGCTTTATTCAGAGTATTTCATATGCACAGTTTATTTACACATTCACACAACGCACACAATTGTTATTTATTTTTCGCACACAAAATCTAATTTATTTCTGAGATGCAATTAAAGGTGGTCTAAGCGATGTCGGGTGACGTGACGACTAGTCAAGTATTTTCAAACAAAACGGAGGCTAGATCCTCCCTCCTCCTCATCTGCGCACTGACCCCCCAAACCCCACCCCCAGGGCCTTCTTGTCAGTTATTGGCTGGAACCTTTTGTTATGTTTCGTGGATGGGTTGCCGCAGTTTGTCTTTGTTGCCATTTGTGGAGCCTGGGTTGTCTGCATAGACTGCATTTTTTTACAGTGTGTTTAGGGGACAGGCAGCTATAGCAGATAGTGAGGAGATGTTTGCTGTATGTGACAAAAAATGTTTTGGCTTAAAAAACGTGACATCGCTTAAAGCACCTTTAAGCTGGATTTTAAACATTACCCCAGTCTTCTGTGTCACATGATCCCTCAGAAATCATTCTAAAATGCTGATTAGAAACATTGAAAATGTTGAGTCTGGTGCTCAAGAAACATTAATTATTTTTATCAGTGTTGAGTACAGTTTTGTACTTTTTATTCCCTCAGAATTCTTTGAATAGAAAGTCCAAAAGAATAGAAACTGAAGTAAAAAGTGTTTGTAAATTTATAAATGTCTTTACTGTCACTTTTGATCAATTTAAAACTTCCTTCCTGAATAAACCCTAATTTCTTTACATAAAGTCTACTATCTATTTTAATTTTACTGTATAATTTTCACATGATTTTTTACAATGAAATTAAAAAAAAACTGAATTTCTATTGATTTGTTATCTTTTTATTTGTTAACTTTTGATTTCTATTGAAAAGTGCTACATTGTAAAGGGTCCGTCTGAAAGGGTCCGTCCGTGTCGGTGGCAAAGAGTAACGTTCGTTCCGAACGTTGTGTAATTAAATACACCGGTATGGCAAAATATATAAAAAAAAAATAATAATAATATACCGAATGGTATATTAAAATGATAAATTAATTATGATAAAATGATGTATTAAAAATGAACATCGTAACAAAAATATATACCAGTTTTCGTTATGAACCGGAATACCGCCCACCACTGCTAGTGAGTCTCCGTGATGAGTCTGCTGAAAATGTGTTTCGAGATCACCCCAAAAGATTCATTATGTTTACTGTGGCGAGCAGGGCGAGGCTATATGGGCCGTGGGAGAACGGCGTGAGGTCGGTGCTTCTCACAGGTGTCGCTCATCGGTAATCATGCCACCGGCCTCGCGCCGTTCTCCCGCGGCCCATATAGCCTCGCCCTGCTCGCCACAGTAAACATAATGAATAGCAAAAGCCGAATGCTGGACAATTTGGGCGATCTCGATACACATTTTCGGGCAGACTCATAACGGAGACTCACTAGTAGCCTAGACTTGTAGACTCGTATCTCTCACGGAGGAGCGGAAATTTTCTTAGCAATGTTAAAATGCACATCAACCGACCTCTTGTTTAGCGTTCATGTAAACACTACATTCAGATTCACTAATCAGAAGGAATTCAGTTAGATTGAAACAAAAGGTGTGCATGTAAACATTGCATAGTGACTGCAGAAAGCAAAAGCTGAATCCCGGACATTTTGTACGATCTCGACGGCTGAACATGTCCAGGAAAAAGAGGATGGTAACCCCTACTACCCAGCTTTCTCCTATTAAGTTACTCAACTTTCTCCACAGAACAAGAGCCTGCTAGCTTAGCTTCCAAAAAAAGATGTCTGACACTGTGTACATTCTGTGAGTGAGATCCCACCCTCTATGCGCGGGTAGAGAACATGTGGGACAGCCCCTCCTACTGACTGTAGTCTTAAGCCTCTGGCCAAATAATCCTCCGTTGATGCAAAATGAGGATTTTTGTGTTATCTGAGGATTTTTTTCCAGACAAAAAAATACATTAATCTCTCGTCTCAGGGGGATATGAGGGTGGAAAGCATGGTAATTCAAAAATATTTCAGGTTCTCTACTAATACAAAGCTTAATGCTAAATCCTGAAGTTTCCATTAAACTTTAGTTTATTTTAGCTAATGCATTATCAAATTAGCAATATTTTCTGACAAAATTGTTTAATGATTTTTAACACTAGTTAATACAAATACAATTATGTATTCTTTGTTCGTGTTATTTCACAGTGCATTCTCTTATAATACTTTTGAGTTTAAAGATGTGATAGTAAATGCTGAAATGAACACATTGATTAATAAATGCTGTAGAAGTATTGTTCATTGCTGGTTCATGTTAACTAATGTAGTTAACTAAACGAATGTTAACAAATGAAGACTTATTGTATGGTTTTACAAGTATTTGACATATAGAACTGAAATAGATATCTATTTGATATCTCTCTGTTTTTCCCAAACACAGGGCGAATAAGAACATCACTCTCACTCTCTCATGGAATGTGGTGCCAAATGCTGGAATCCTGCCATTGGTCATGGGATCTGGACACAAGAGTCTCGCCTTTCCTGAATCATATGAAATGGCAAAGAGCTACTGAACTGTTCCAGTCCATCCCAAACCATATTTGTAAATGTTGTGCTCTGTACGGGTTTTAATAAAAGTTGACACATTGTTTTAAGGAGTGACTGTTGTTTATGGGGGTTGATAATTTGTTTTGCAACATACTAATATTTAAAAAAATGGATTCAGTTCTGTGGCCATTACAGTTCTAGTTCCAAAAAAAGGATCCTGATAAGCTTTTTCATCTGGAAAATAATTAACTTGTCTTTCTCAATTGTCTTGTGTGGATAGGAATATTTTTGTTAATAATCTGTTTTGGTCCGAAGTACTAAAATGTCAGTTTTTCATTATTACAACTGGGGATCTCCTAAAAGAGCATGCACAGAGAAGTCCAAGTTAAACATGATTTAATGACTCATAAATGTAAGTACACACTGATGGCCTAAAGACTTTTTACCTTTGTTACCTAAGTTTTACCTTTCACTAAACATATTTAGATACATCGAAATCGTCTTCCATTGCGATTTCCCGTGTA
Organism: Cyprinella venusta; assembly: GCA_038021265.1. Classification (NCBI taxonomy): domain Eukaryota; kingdom Metazoa; phylum Chordata; class Actinopteri; order Cypriniformes; family Leuciscidae; genus Cyprinella; species Cyprinella venusta. Next base: position 12,520,595 of record CM075866.1, on the reverse strand, counting down.
TCTAAATATGTTTAGTGAAAGGTAAAACTTCCGAATGCGGAAAACAATGCGTGATGTAGAACATAGATTAAAGGCTAGATATGTCTTCCACGCTGCTGGCCAATGGAGGTCGACGTCTGCACCTGGCGGCCATCTTGTCACAGGCAGCTCGCTCACTCGTAACATTGTGTTAATGGTACATGTACTATTTAAATGACCATAACTTGCTCAATTTTATACCGATTTTCAAACGGTTGGGTTTGTTATAAACGTCAGAGATGTAGTTATGACACTGCATACTTATGAATAAAAAGTGTGTAAATAAATAATCATCCACATAATTATAGCCACGTTAATAACGTTTGTAAGAAACCAAACCGTTTGTAAATGCGTGAAGATTTCAACGAGTCGAGATGAGTATTTGTGTTCGTGCTGACCACTCATCTTACATCAGCTTGTCTGTGACAAGATGGCCGCCGGTGATGACGATGGAAACTCCGCCGTAACACTTCTAGCCTTTATATACGTCTATGATGTAGAAGACGCGCGAGAGATCACTTCCGGCGTAAAGTCTTGAGACGGTCCAGTTGGACATCTGATTGCCAGGCCCTAAGAATATGCTGTGGAGCAGTCAAAACAACTCCTGTAGCAGCCATTCAGGTAGAAATGGGAGAATTACCACGAAAACAGTTTGGCTAACTACTGGGCTGGTTTAAAAGGACATAATAATTCTCATATCACTAAGGCAGTATTGCAGGAAAGCTTAGAGTATGGGAAAAATTTAAAGGAAAAGTTTGGACGTATTGGAAATGAAATAGCCAAAGAACTACAAGTGTATAATATGAGGATGAGTCCCACAATAGTTTATCCAGAAATTGCACCATGTAAGATAGTGTGGCCAGAGGTAGATTGGTTTGTGTTACAGGAAAAAAGGAAGGCTCAGGAGGATATTAATTTAGAAAGACTGTTCAAAGACCGGTTGTTGGAAAAATATAATACTTATATACAGATTTATATAGATGGAGCAAAGAATCCAGAGATGGAAGCAACAGGATTAGGGGTTGTAATACCAGATAAAGAAACAGGAATCAATAGGAGAACATCTAACCAATTAGGGGTCTACACAGTGGAAATGTTGGCTATATTAATTGCATTACGATGGGTAGAAAGGACAGGTCAGGAAAAAAGCATTGTTATGCTCAGATTCTTCAGCAGTTTTAACAAGTCTTCGGTCATTCAAATCCAAAAGTCGTCAAGATATTCTGTGGGAGGTACTTCAGTCAGTAACAAGAATAGTTAATCAAGGTGGACAGGTAAAGTTTATTTGGGTACCAGGACATGTAGGGATAAGGGGGAATGAAATGGCTGATCAATTTGCAAAAAGGGCATTAACAAAAGGAAATATAGAAATGCAAGTTAGTATAAGTAAAGCTGAAGTTAAAAGTGTGATATGGGAGAAAATAAATCAAAAGTGGCAAGAATTGTGGGATAGAGAGAAGACAGGAAGACACTTATATCAAATTCAAAGGGAAGTTAAGGAAACAAGGGTTGAAAGTGGAAATAGGAGAGAAGAAATTGTGATCTCTAGGCTAAGATTGGTACATTGTTTATTAAATAAAACGCTTAAGTTAATAGGGAAACATAATACCGGAATGTGTGATGGATGCCAGGAAGAGGAGTCTGTAGAGCATATTATTTTGAGATGCAGTAGGTATGGAGCACAGAGAGAGATGATGAGAAATAAGCTGAGGGAGATGGGAGTTCAGAATATCACAATAAAAGGGTTATTGGGTAGTGATAGGGTGCAGACTAGAATTCTTATGACTTTCTTAAGAGAAACAGGGGTTTTTAATAGAATATAAATAAAGGTAGTAAGGAAGAGGGTTAAAGTATAAATACAGATGTAGTAATTGTGGTGGTAATAATATTTGTTGTTGTTATTAATAAAATTTTTAGCATGCAGAATGAATGGGATGAGGTGTGAGTGAGGGGATTTAGTCTGTAAACCTATTCTCTGTTCCACACTCCGGAGCAGAAGGTGGCGGAAATGCACCAATAAGTCGGATGCCAACCGCCGTAAAATAGCAAGAAGAAGAAGACATCTGATTCAGATCAGTTCGACGGCTCTTAAGAAGAGGTAAAAACGATATAAATACTGTCCGTTTTCTCACACAAACCACTCGTTTCGTGTCTAGGCCATCAGTGTGTACTTACATTCACGAGTCATTAAATAATGTGCATGCTCTTTGAGGTGAACCAAGGGAGGACCCCCTTAACCTCTGTGACTGACAGACAACAACGGTTTGAACAAAAAATGTCAAAATTGGAAATACTGTGGAAACAAAGACACCTACATCTTGGATGCCCTTGAGGTAAGCTAAAACATATCAAAAATTAATTTCAAAGTGAATTATCCGTTTGAGGTTTTATAAAATTTTCTTAGAGTGTTCGGATCAAGGTTACTTACCGCACACTGAATAGGCACCTACATGCAGAATTTGGTTCCAACTCTAATCAAGCACACCTGATCCAAATAATGTTCTTTTGGGCTTATTTGAAAATTACAAGCTGTGTATTTGCTGCTAAACCGTGTCGCAAAGTGTCTCTTTAAAAAGTGTCTGACATTGAATTCCAAGTAAAAACTATTATTACTTGATGGATTTAAATTCTGTAAGTGACACAGTTACATTTTGACCCAAACTAAAGGGTTTTTTTTTTTTGGAGAGACGAGAAATATTTGTATTAACAGTTCCCGGACTCAGTCACTAGATGGCAGCACTTGAACACTTCACTTCGCTATGTCAGTTCCAGTATTTTAATTGGAGAGACGCCATTAAATCAATAGGCTACACCAAGGCATACCTTGCTTGTGCTAATGTGCCAGAAACATATACAGTTTCTGCAAAACCGTTAACAAATTATACTGCAAAAACTCCAAGCATGATAACGTTCTCATTTTTGAACGCAGTTCTCCTTAATCTAAAATCACTTGGACAAAAACTCAGTGAGCTAATGTGGAAAAACATCTCTCATCAATAATCCAAACACAATTAAACAAAATGCAACATTCTGTTGTCTTCATTGTTTCAAATATGTCAATCACACAATAGCTTTCAGAAATACCAAAAAATTGAATGAAAATGTGCAAGAAATGAAATACTGTGCAATGTGATGTATAATATAATTGAAAACTGTACAAGTAACTCTTGATAAGGTCACCAATTGCTTGGCTAAGAAACCAGAAGAATCTTGATTCTTGTAGATATGCTCACATCCATTTTGCGTGATGCCTGTTTTACCGACATGATGGCATATAGACACACATTACATATTACAGTATAATGCTTCTGCAAATGCTTGTTGGTGTATTGATTATGTTTTGAACATATTAGGTTGTTCAGTGAATAGTTAGATGCTCCTTATGTTTTCAAGATTTTGAGAATAGTATTTGACAACTGGCTTTCTGAATGTAGTTTTGGGAAATTAGCATTTGCCTCTGTGTGTGTGTGTGTTAACTAAGCAAATATATACATTATTAGTTATTTTTAAGTTTGGTTAAAAGTAGTCCACTAAATTTAAAATGCAATTTTCCTATTTCTTGCTGTACCAAAATAAAAATAAAAACATTAGGCCTATGTAATAAATACTAATAGCCATTGTTTAATAATATATTCATTTTGTTTTCATTTTTTTTTTTTTTTATGATAACATATGCACTTTTAACAGCATCCATATCACCCTGTAGCCCAAGACTGGTTGCCCACTGAAGCTAAGCAGGGCTGAGCCTGGTTAGTACCTGGATGGGAGACCTCCTGAGAAAACCAGGTTGCTGGTGGAAGAGGTGTTAGTGAGGCCAGCAGGGGGCGCTCACCCTGTGGTCTGTGTGGGTCCTAACACCCCAGTGTAGTGATGGGGACACTATACTGTCAAAAGAGCACCATCCTTCGGATGAGATGTTAAACCGAGGTCCTAACTATTGGTGCTTTTCCACTTCACAGTACCAGCTCGACTCGACTCGGCTCGCCTTTGTTTGGTTTTCCACTGTGTAAAAGTTGTATCTGTACCTTCTTTCAGGTACTTTTTTTTTTTTTTTGTATTACCTCCAGCAAGGTTCTGAGCGAGCTAAGACGATACTAAAATGTCACGTGAAAACAATGCTGACTGCTGATTGGTCAGAGAGAATCGTCACCATTCACTGCGTCATCATTGCACACGCCAGATGGAGTATCCAGAATAACCCTGCTATTTTTAAATAGTTTGGCCAGAGATAGTTACTAACTAACTACTATTATTATGGCAACTCGAAAGAATACGCCGTGGTCAAACGAAGAGGTGCTGACTTTCTTTTGTTTAGTTGCCGAAGAGTATTACTAGTATACTATTTGTGGTGGTACTGTCTGCAATGGAAAACGGAATGAAAAGCGAGCTGAGTCGAGCCGAGCCGAGCTGGTACTGGTAAAAGCACCATATGAGGTCACAAAAAAAAATCCCAGAATGTATTTCGAAAGATTAGGGGTGTAACCCTGGCATCCTGGCCAAATTTGCGGCCTCTGTCCATCATGCCCAAAACTAAATAGAACCAAGGAGTGGCTCTTTAAGAAGCATTACAAGGTTCTGGTATGGCCTAGCCAGTCTCTAGACCTAAACCCAATAGAGAATCTTTGGAGGGAGCTCAAACTCCGTGTTTGATTAGGCCTCCTAATCATCCCCATATATATACTCTATCATTCTGTCTCGTCTCCACCAGAAGCTGGTGTGTGGTGGGCTTTATGGGGCAATATGGCTGCCGTCGCATCATCCAGGTTGATGCTGCACGTTGGTGGGGGTTGAGGAGATTCCCCCTTCTATGTAAAGCGCTTTGAGTGCAGAGAAAAGCGCTATATAAATGTAATGAATTATTATTATTATTATTATTTTTTGTATGTCACGATACATTTTTTTTTTAAGTGTCCAGATGTCCAGAATCTGTCTGGACAGATTCTTTAGATTCTTTATGCTTTAAGATGGGTGAAAGAAAGAAAGAAAGAAAGAAAGAAAGAAAGAAAGAAAGAAAGAAAGAAAGAAAGAAAGAAAGAAAGAAAGAAAGAAAGAAAGAAAGAAAGAAAGAAAGAAAGAAAGAAAGAAAGAAAGAAAGAAAGAAAGAAAGAAAGAAAGAAAGAAAGAAAGAAAGAAAGAAAGAAAGAAAGAAATTTCTTTCCATTGTCCAAACCATTGTACATCTCATTCCTGTGAGGAGTGCAACATTATATCACACAAAAGAAACATAAGATCAAGTTTTCTCTTTGAGTAAGAGCATCTGAAAGGAAATTGGTGAAATATTTGCACTCAAAATTCAATTTCTCAACATATGTAATAGTAATAATTGTAGCAGTTCAAGCTGTTCTGCTATAGTAAACACACAGAGAGAGTAATAAGAGGAAATTCAACCTCATTTGTGTGAGCCATTTGGACCAAAAATAGAATGTTCTGGATATTTTCACTGAAATAAAACACAAACCAAGGTTTAAAATGAGGTGATTATGGTGAATGAGAGGGGTTTTATACTACAACAAAAGCAGATGATCACATAGTTGGAACTTCTCCCTGTCTCTTGAAGAATAAGCATGTAACATATCACAAGATGAACAAGCAATAGATCAAAGATGGAAGCTATAACATAGAGGATGCTCACAGGGCTTGTAAAGGGAAAATCTGTAATTAATATATAACTATTAAATGGCTTCAGAAGGCATGAAATAAAACATACAAGAACTGCTTCTTTAATGATTTTCGTTATTTTGAAGCATAACAACCCTAGTCACGTTCATTATCTGCCTTTTCTCCATTTTGGTTCCACAAAAAGAGAAAAAAAGACAGAAAGAGGGTGATCTGAGAGATCAATGACAGAATTGTCAAATATTCTTTTAACGTGTGCATGAATGTGGATCTATCTTGGGTTAAACTGACTTAAATACAATGACAATCTTTTTTGACAGTCTTTTCACAATCAAATTGTTTGTTTAAAAATGCTGTTCATGCGATTTCTAGAGGAATAAAAATACAAAAGTATGAAACCTACACTCTTAATTTGTGTAGAGTGTTCACTTTAAAATGTTTTTTCAAGAGATACAGGTAAATAAGAAAATAAACATTTAAGAAAATAACTCTGTTCTTGACAAATCATCCAGTATTACTTCATTTCTTGGTGAGTTAAGAAGGCCAAAATAATGTAATTTAATAAATATCCCACTAATTAAATGGCAGCAAAAACCTATTTATTTGACTTATTTGTCATCCTTTTCTTGTTCTCCTACTCCTATAAATCCTAACAGTTTCTTTCCATAGACTATTCATAATTCAAAAAAAAAAACAAATAAATAAAAAAAAAACAGCTCATGTATTTACGGAAGTGGACTGCGTAAACGGGAATTAATAACTGATTGTAACAATTGATTCCTATTGTGAAGTCAGGTGGTGGGCAGCATTGTGTTGATGTCCTTCAAACAGTATCCCGCAGATGCTGTTTGTGTGAATTGTGCTTTGTCTCCATATGCTCTCCCTCTAATTCCCAGTGCAATTCATTGTAATATTTGCCATTATTGTGGGCAGATGTCCGTCTGTGGCATTTAAGGAATTCTGCTTTCTGCCATTTCCTAGACGGATATGATTTATGTCACATTTATGTACTGTTGTGGTTTGTTTAATTGACGCATGTCTTTCTAGCATCTGTGCTACACATTCCACTTGTCTGATTCATCATTGAATCAAAAGCATGCAGATAGACATTGGAAATTAAATATATTCCTTGCTTAGAATAGATTATTGTGTGTTCTTCCTGCAGATTCCACTGTTGTATGTTCTCTGTACTGTGTCTATTGGCAATTTGTGTTTTGCCGCCTTCTCTGGAGCGAAACTGGTCAGTCTCAACAACAATAACTTGATATTTCCTTCCCAGCTCCAGTTGTTCAGAGTATGTGCTTGTTTGTCTTGAGGGGAGAGTATGGAGTGCAAAGAATCTTCAGGAAAACACATTTGAAGAACAGGGGCTATCTGAATGACTGGAGTTCAGAGGTGTCTGTTTTCCTTGCAAAAAATCCAACAAGCTTCAGAGGACTTTACGTATTATGTGCACTTTTTGTGCTTCAGCAGGCGTCTCAGGAGAACGAAAAACTAAACACAAACCTTTAGTTTCCTATGAAAATGCCAAAATTCATGTTGCTGTAGAGTCAGACTGAACCTGGACTTTAATGGAAAAGATATATGTATATCAAAACTTATATAACCCTAAATCTACAACGGTTACCTGCAGTCCTTGAATCTCTTTGGTCGAGTAGCATCCCAAGAGTGCTTTCACTGTTGGCCTGTCATTGTTTGTTCCAGTCATTCTATCCATTAGTAGTAGGGATTTCTGTGACTGCAGGTTACCAGTATAGGTGGCGACAAGGTAATTAGCTCAACCGATTAGTTCAACAGTCTCACATCTTTATGAGTGAGTCATTGAACAATTCTTTCAACCATTTTTTTTTTTAAAACAAGTGACTGGCTGCATCCAAAACCACTCTATGCCTTTCCTCTGAACCTCTTAATTCTGCCAAACTCTCCAAAGAATTCTTCAAGTGAACCACAGGATGCTCCTAGTGGCACCGAACTGGCCAGGGAGACATTGGTTTCCAATGTTATGCCATCTTCTCAATGGGGAGCCCTGAAGCCTACACAGGAGGCAGTACATGCTCCTTTAGTTGCAGGAGTAGATTTGGCACTCAAACCCAGACCGGTTACAGCTCTGTGTCTGGCCACTGAAGAGCCATACTGTTGAAGTTTTGTGATGTTTAGGTGCAAAACACAATCCTGAATTCTAGAGCACCTTCCACCAGGAATATTTATGCTTGCAGGTGGAAGCTTTTCTCTGATTGGTGTACACCAAGAAGTTTGGTCCCAGACCACTGCTAATGGTGTTATGTTTTCTGCAGTCTCTGTTAGACAATAGCAGGGCTCCCTCTACCCTAAAGGTATATGTGGCTGCAGCATGTAAAAGTAAATGGTCAATCACTAGGGTCACATATTCTTATCACCCGCTTTCTGAGAGGTGCTCAGCGATTGCACCCTGCTCCAACTGTTAGAGTACACGCATGGGACCTCAGTCTGGTTTTAAGAACACTTACACAACACCCATTTGAGCCAATGGAGCATTGTGACCTGAAGTGGCTTTCAATAAAGACTGTATTCTTTTTGGAAATAACATCAGCCAAACGTGTTGGTGAGCCCCACGCGTTGTCAACCAATACATCCTGTATGCGTTGGAATGCGGATGGGACAATGGTGACACTCTGGCCTAACCCCAGTGCGAGCCCTTCGGGGCTATCTGAGTGCCACACTGAGACTGCAGCAGTCAGACCAACTCTTTCTCTGCTACGGTGGGCCAAGAAAAGGGCAGCCTCTGTCAAACAGAGGTTGTCACACTGGTTGGTGGCGGTCATTGTCAGTGCCAGTGTCAGTGGCCTGACAGTGCCAGCTGGCATAAAATGCCATTCAACAAGAAGTATCTCAACATCTTGGGCAGCATTAAAAGGTGTACCTCTAATGGACATTTGTCCAGCAGCTAATTGGCCATCCACTGATACCTTTTCCAGATACTACATGTGGTACTACAGTCCTCTTGGGACCCTCAACTTCAGCTTAAGGTTAGGAGTAGCCTCCTTGTTCTTGTGATGGTACTCATTATTATTCTTCCTCCAAACACGGTTAGTGGAATTATGACCAAAAAGTTCTATTTTGGTCTTATCTGACCACATGACTTTCTCCCATGACTCCTCTGGATCATCTCAATGGTCACTGGCAAACTTAAGATGGCCTTGACATATGCTGGTCTAAGCAGGGGAACTTTCCGTGCCATGCATGATTTCAAACCATGACGTCGTAGTGTATTACCTACAGTAACCTTGAAACGGTGGTCCCAGCTCTTTTCAGGTCATTGACCAGCTCCTCCCGTGTAGTTCTGGGCTGATTTCTCACCTTTCGTAGGATCATTGAGACCCCACAAGGTGAGATCTTGCATGGAGCCCCAGTCCGAGGGAGATTGACAGTCATGTTTAGCTTCTTCCATTTTCTCACGATTGCTCCAACAGTGGACCTTTTTTCACCAAGCTGCTTGGCAATTTACCCGTAGCCCGTTTCCAGCTTTGTGGAGGTGTACAATTTTGTCTCTAGTGTCTTTGGACAGCTCTTTGGTCTTGGCCATGTTAGTAGTTGTATTCTTAAAGATTGTATGGGGTGGACAGGTGTCTTTATGCAGCTAATGACCTCAAACAGGTGCATCTAATTTAGGATAATAAATGGAGTGGAGGTGGACATTTTAAAGGCAGATTAACAGGTCTTTGGGGGTCTAGCTTATAGACAGGTGTTCAAATACTTATTTGCAGCTGTATCATAAAAATAAATAGAAAAAGTAAATGTAATCCTGACATACAACATTAATCATGCTGTCATGTGACCAGCATCAGTACGCTCTCTTGTAGCCTCATGGGCATAGAGTCCGTCAGATGCAAATTTCTGAATTTTGCTGGAAGTAATATGTCATACGGTAATTTTGCTTACTGTTCAGTTGACCCTTTTTATGGGCCCAGACATGACTTTATTTCATTCAGTTTTCAATTCAATTTGTCACTTTGTATGGAATTTAATAAATAATTGTCTTGGTTTGTAAATCCTTCATTCTTTGCCCTTGACTGCTTGGTCCCTCATACATACACAAAGACAAAATGATGTAGGCAATTTACACACTGTCTGCATTAAAAACTATCTCTTCTTTCATTGTTGTATGCCCATTCCAGTGCACACCAATCTAGTAAAACACAAGCTAACACATATAATGGGATTCTCAGTGGCTCCTGCCTCGCCCCTTTGAAAGGGCATAAGTCATCTACAATTTCTATAGCAGGAAGAGTGCATGATAGTAAATAATGGGCACTCTGATGTAATATATGGTGTGAACTGGTCACAGTGGCTTGAAGACTATCTGACAATCTGGAAAGCAAGGCAATTGACACCGTTTCCTTCCCTCCTCTGAGGATATTGGCCATCCTTGAAAGAGTTTCTTGGACCCAGTCAAGACACTTGTTGTTGTCTTATGGTATCTAGGAGACAAGCTGACAACAAACAGTTTTTTTTTCACAAAGAAAGTATTTTGTTTAAGCATAATCTTGAAATTGTGAAATTGAACTTTAAGCAATAGTGTTTGGAAGAATGTCAAGGTAATAACAAAGTGTGCGATATAAAATGATTGCCTGGAAAAGGACGAAATATGAGAGAGGAATTTTTATTTCACCTTAGAGGCTGGCTTTAATTTTACTTTCAGTGCTGTACTACTAGAATTTGATTGAACTAAAACATAAATTGATGTTGACTCTTAAGATTATTATGGCCAACCTGTAATAGTCATAGACCGTTTCAGTTTTGTCATGTCTTCACATAAGAAGCTGATTATCACTATAAACAGAACTTCTTGATGAATATGTGGTTTAAAAACCATTACCCCCCTATTGAATTCGGTAAGAAAATATATCCCTGCATTTGGTTAGAGCTGAAATATTACATAGGCAACATTAATTATGTGCTTTGACAACACAACAAAGGCTTTGCAATAGCATTGATCTGTGTCCTCTGAGGTCATTGGCAAAATATTTAATACCATTCGAGGAGTCTGACTGTAGCAGTTCTGTGTGGCTGTAATAAAGCACATGACACAAGGAGATTTGAAGAAGAAGTATTTAATAAACTCACTCAGGAAATCCACTCTAAAACAACAACGTAAAAGAGACCAAACAAAATGAACTGAAGGTTTAAATGCACAGACTAAGTTGAGTAATTATTGGGAAACAGAACAGGTGCGTAGCCTATACTGTATTAGAAACTATAGAAACGAATAAGCACAGGGAACTCAGGTAAACCTGAACACAATGACACTTAACCTCAACAGAACATTCATATACACACTGACACATAGTGTTTCTACCTTAGCCCACAGTGAACAAACAGCTCTACAGAGTGTGTTTCGTTTATACTTTGAAAGAGAAGCCACAGAAAGCTTGCAGCTAGCCTTTGTCACCGTGAGTAGTGACTTTTCCCTTGTCAGTGATGTAAAATATGTAGCTGGAATGTTTCATGTAGCCTAACTTAGTTCTTCTCCTTTGATAATCGGCTGAGTACCATAAAACAGTAACATTTCAGGACTCACCAACCCGTCGATCACGGTCGACAAGTCGATCTTGGAAGCATTTTAAGTCGATCGCAAAGAGTTTTCAAAACCAGAGGGAAAAAAACAATACTTTTATTTATTATTATTTATTTATTTGTGTAGTAAACAGTGTCTAGGGGATACGCTAAGGGATGTTACAATCATGTCAATTTTGCTGTGCACACCTTTCTGCTAATGCGGACACGTCGAGTAAAAACAATGCTTTACGCTTTAACTAGCTCAGCGCTACAGCATAACAGTTCATATTAGCCAGCTAAACTTTTACCTCGTTAGAAAAAATATGTTGGATAGTTTCATGTGGTTCCTCACCCTCGCTGTATTATGGGTTTGCTATGTGGGGAGAAATGTGCTGGTTATCCATGGTGGTTACTTTATCCATGATGGTTTATAATGGACTGTGGTACAGAAACTTGGCTTACTCTGGCTATTCTCTGCTGTCTCAGACGATGATATGTTTGTCCCATTTTAGCAACCGTATCTTCTTTGAAAGGGAGAGGTGAGCAGTGGGCTGAGCCATAAGTGCAAATTGCAACCAAACCATTAGATGCCGCTAAAATCTACACACTGCACACTTTAAGGCAGTTTGGGTTAAAACGATGCTTTCAATAAACATCTCCCCTCGGCTAGTTTTGTTTCATTAAGCCACACGGCGTGTCTCCCACATGGAGTTGTGAAAATGTGTTGCAAAATTGCTTTCTTCAAGAGTAGTAAAGTTGAAAGTGTGAAAAGCAAGTCTGTGTATTTATGTGTGGGTGTTGTTGGGCACCACAGGCTCTTTCAGATAGATTCAGACATTTATGAACTACATCTGGAGTGTGACAATTACATTTACATGCTATAGTAGCCCCAAACAGCCTAAAGCCATACATTTATAGATCCTGCCTGTGACTTCATTCTCAGTTTTAACAGCCATTATAGACTCCAATAGTTGCGAACCTCAGTGGAGAGCAATAGCAAATATCCTCTTGTTTGTGCAAGGGATATGTGTGAAAAAAATTCAAAACGTTAGCATTAAACCACATAGACAGAATGTACCTAATATAATCAAACAATTCCCAGATGACACAAAGCAATTCCAGAAGTAAGGGTGCAGCTTTCTCTTTTGTGTTTATAGCTTGAATAATGGTAACTTGTAAAAGCAGTGCATGCAACTGGTCCTATTTGAAATGTGTTCCAAGTGGCACACATAGTCCTATCGGCAAATATACTGGTGGCTGAGAACAGATGGAAATTATCAGATAGATTTAGATACAATGGACCATTTTCATAAAGGCTCCGGATAATTCTACGGGGATGATACAGAATGTCTGATTCATCACAGCTTTTATTAAGGACACACATGGTCCAAAAAACAAACAGTAACAAAACACAAACAGTAACAGGCAAATAAAAATACAAAAAAAGAGAAAGAAATCATGTTTACATACACTCTAAAATGTAATTCTGTGGCTTAGTAAATACCCCAGTAATAATTAACTTTATTAACTTAATAAAATCTCTGAACATCATTTACTCATTTTCCAACAGTTAATTTTGTCTAAAAGTTTTTTTTTTTTGGTAACGCTTTAGATTACAGCCCGGAAAGTAGTGCGTAATTATTGTTTACCTATAAAGTACTTACATGTAAGTATAAGGGAACAATATGTAAAGTTTGGGAAATAAAAGGGTAACAACCAGGAGAATTAAAATTAGGGCTGTCAAAACGATTAATCGCATCCAAAATAAAAGTTTCTGTTTACATAATATATGCGGGTGCACTGTGTATAATTATTTTGTATATATATAAAAAACACACATGCATGTATATTTAAGAAAAAAAATATTATTTATATATAAAAAATTTATATTTATATATAATATAAATTATATATAAATCTATATACAGAATATACATGAAAATATTTCTTAAATATATACAAGTGTGTGTATTTAACACAGACTTTTTTTTGGATGTGATTAATCGCGATTAATCGTTTTGACAGCCCTAATTAATATATATATATATTTATACAGTATTATAAGGGGAACTTATTCTTCTATTATGATACAAAAATCTTACATTTGGGAGCAATTTAGCAAGAACATACAATGTGTGCCTTTTTGTAATAATGGTGCCAATACTAGGGCTGCCACTAACAATTTTTTTGATAATCGATTAATCACATGATTATTTTTCTGATAAATTGGATGAATTCAATTAGATTTTTTGTTTATTATAACTAAATAAAACCCTAATACATGAGGGAAAACATTGTGGTATCCAAAGATGTAAAAAAAAAAAAAAATGCGAATTTGGATATCCAAAAAACGTCAGATAAAAAATGTAATTGATGTTCAAAAAATATAACAAAAAAACAAATATAATGCAGATGAACAAATGATAAAGCTTGGGTTGCTGAATATTCGATCCCTTCCTTCAAAATCGCTCATAGTTAATGATGTGATTTAGATTATAATCTCGATGTGCTGTGTTTAACAGAAACCTGCCTAAAACCAAACGATTACATTCCTTTAAATGAGTTCACCCCACAAGATTACAGTTATAAACATGAACCACACCTGAATGGCAAAAGCGAAGGTTTTGCTGTAATTTATAGTAATTTAATGTATATCTTCAAAATCATAAAGAAATTGAAAATTCTGCTGGCTACTATACAGGCCACCACGGCACAATAAAGATTGTATCAAAGAATTTGGGGACTTTCTATCAGAGTTAGTACTGGCAAGTGTAATTTTAAGAGTAAGTGTAATTTTAAGTACATTTTTGAGAAGTATATATAATGTAGACTGAAAGTATGCTTACTTATTTTAAGTTGAAAAGAAGTTTACTAATAGAAAACTTAAATAAATGTTTTGTTCATAAGGGCAATTATATTCGTGTACAAGATATAAGCTATTTTACCTGAAAGATTTTTACAATATAAACTTGAACATGTTAGTGTATAAGACAGTGTGTATATTTAAAAAACGTATTTAATAAGCTACTTCCTTGAAGTATAATCCAAGAATAGAAAATGATACGTTTAAGTATATCTCCATCAACATAGGCCAAATATACTTAGAATTTTCTGTCAGTAAAAGTCAAGTATACTTAAAGGTATAGCGGAGGATCTCTCTGAATTTTAGAGAAGACCCGCCCTCTCCAATTTTTTTTAAAAATGCACATGCACAACAATCTATTTGCTCCCGAGAGGCAACGCCTATTACGCCTTACACAATTATGTTGCAAATTACAAACTAACTCAAAAACATTCATAAAAAAAGACAAAATGTCAAATTCCCTTCCGTGTTTTATTTACTTATTATACTGGGGTGCGTTTCCCGAAAGCATCGTTAGCCAACTATGGTCGCAAGTTCTGTCGTTATCAGCATAGTTCAACGAGTTTTTCCCGAAACCATCGTTCCAGCGATCATTCGCAAATAGCATGGCAAAGTTGTGTGGTTTGAACGACAGCTCTCGACCTGTGGTTAGAAGCATCGTTTCTATATTTCATAACATTTGGACGTAATAAATCCCTATCTTGAGCAAAATAAGCAAGCTGACATTAAGTGCAACCAATGCCTTTTATTTGGAATACATACAAATGTAATTTACGTATTTTAGCTTGTCAAAAGATTTAAAGTACCGATTTTGAAGAGTGCACATGTGTGAACATGCTCTACTATGTAAGAACGAGCCAAATATTGAGTCTGGTAATAAAGCAAAATAAATGAGAACAATTTGAAATAGTCCTCAGATAACATGTCTGTTAATTATATTAACAAATCTAGCGTTAATTGGATCTCAAACAGTTTCAATAAAAGTAGTTAATACTCCACCACGTGCGAAACCATCGTGGTTAAACGATACTTTGCGACAATGGCTTTCGGGAAACAGTCTCGATTAGCTAGTTGATTTCCCTAACGATGCATCGTACTTTGGTAGTGAAACAGCGAGTTACATCGTTGTACGGGAAATGCACCCCTGATCGATTGAGTGACCGAGGACTCAAAACATGATATGCAATGGAGAAGTAGCTTGTTGCATTTGTGTAAAAATACTATGGTTAACACATTGGAATTATTGAAAATGAAAACACAAGATTTTAGATTATTTCAGCGTGATACCATTTACCATTTGGTCAAAAGGCTACTTTAGGCAAATTGAGATGTTTACCGTGTCTACGCGGTGCATGACTTGTGCCAGGGCTAGCATTGCTAATCATAGCTTACATTAACTTTTACTAGCAGTAATTTTAAATGGATTTCTCCAAATAGCATGACAAACTTTACCTGTCTAGTAGAATCTTGACGACTCCGGCATCAGTGGGAAGCCCAACTTGTGCTTTTAGCGCACGCTAGCGTGTGAAATATTCACCCCAAATCACTCTGGTCTTGTTTTTATTCTGCGGCCTTTCTCTTCTTATCATACACTTCATATACATTTTTTTCTCGTTCGACCCTCAGCCATTTTCAAAGGAATGGCTGAAACGGTAACTCATCACACATTATACACCTGAAAGTGAAAACTACATAGGGACGAGCACGTACGACGGCCTTACGTAAACATATCACCAGAATGATTGACACTTAGGTGGACAAATAGTATAGGCTACCCACCCGGAAAAATAAAATCCTTTTACCTTTAAGTGCAATTTGAAGTATATTTTTGAGAAGTACATAAAGTATATTTCTAAGAAGTACATATAAAGTAGACTGAAAGTATAAGACTGTATAAGAGTATAAAAATGCATAAGTATAAGACTGCACGGTCAATATCATCTTTGATGTGACAGGGCTGGACTTTGAATTGAATATATGTTATTTCCACCAACAGTGAGCCTGCCTGAACTGCCCAAAAAAAAAAAAAAAAAAAAAAAAAAAAACACTACTGAAATAATGCACGCCATCCTTTTTTTTTCTCCAACAAATAAGGGTAAATCTCCAGAAAAGGGAATGAAATCAACTGGATAGCATATCTGTAAATGAAAACTACACTCCTTGAACTAATTATAAGATAATATGAAACAATAATAACCAATAACAAGACAGCTATTTTTAGAAAATAGTTTACAGTGGGTAAAAGAGTATTTATTTTCTCAAATGTTACTCAGTCTTTTTCCTTGGGAGTGCAAATATTGTAAAATTAAAAACTGATCAAACTAAAACATCCTAATGCCGCCAGGGAAATAAACTGCATGACTGTAATAATAAGACAAACCCAAATTGAGGCTTCAGATATCAAAGTGTGAAATTAGATCAATTTGAAACTTACTTTACCTTTGATTGTCAAAATATCATATTGTAGATCGTGTTGCAGGTTGAACTGGTCACTGATATTTCTGTCTAAAACCATTGTTTTTAATTTGACAGAAATCTGATGATTGGATTGGTTCAGACCACCAGTGTGAAAAGTGTTTTTATTTCTTATTTTGATCCATTCTTAGTCTCCTTGACATTAACAAAGACACGCTAAAAAATATGAATGTGAAAAAAAAATCCATATCTGCCAAAAGCTTAATATATCTGCTGGATCCTAATGCACAGCTGTTTATTTTGGGCCATATTTTCCAAAGTATCACAGACCTAATGGCTTTAAATGGCATCTGCTTTGAGAACTTATCTTGATAAATTAAGGCTCTACAAAAAGAAGGAATGTCATGTTTAAGTTTAAATGACAAATACTATAGAGAAAGTATCGAGACAGATAGATGGATTCTGAGAAGTCTATTAGCAGGGCGTCTTTTGACCCCTGGCTTTTTCTTCACAGACGTACATAGGGTGGCTTTAATTGTTGAAAGGAAAACTCCCTCCCAACTTGCCAGTATCCACATCCTCTCTTTCTTGCCCTTTCGATTAATTTTTCATAATCACTTAATGGTTTCCTTTTCCCACACCCTTAAAAAAATGTGAAAAAAAGGCCCATCAGGGCACACTGATCCTTATTCTAGCTTCTCCTGTCAGCTAGGCCTCAGAGGAATTTGTGTCGGACTGACTCGCTGAGGAGATGAAGTTGGCTACTTTTTAGTACAGAAAGTTCATTTTTCAGCACCCTGAGGCTGCTATCATTTTCAAGAGATAAGCGTTTAGACCTCTTCTGACACAGGTCTCAGCCATCATCCTGAGACTTGTGTGGGATACCGTGTTTTGGACTTGGCCTGTGACTGATTGATTCGCGGAGACGTGGGAAATAAGGCGACGTCCTCCTTTTTCCTTCACGAGCTACTCCAGCAGTGGGTGTAATTTTGAGGAAGTCTTAATCTCTCAGCGGGGGAGTGGCTGGGTGGTGTTTACCTTCTTCCACTTGTGTGTTTATTGTGGCGGTTTGGTGGATTCAGGCCTGATGGAAAATGTAGGAGGGGGCGCTCTGCCTGGGCTATAGCTGTGCAGGAAGAGGGTGAGGTGCTATGGAGGGTTTTGCTTCCTGTAGGTCAGGTTGACCAGTCTTATTGAACTGTAACATGGACTAAATGTGTGACTAAACTTACTAACATGAAACTTTGAGTGACAGCAAGACAACCATGACTCCCAGTGCTGCCGGATCCATAAAAGCAGCAAAGAGGCCAAAAACTGTGACCTGTAAGGAACTCAGTCTGAAATATCCATGATTTATGGCCTCTGAGAGAACAGAAAGAAATGGGGTCTGTTTTCCGGGCCAATCACTCATTCCATATTCTGCCTCTGCGTATTGGCTCTTGGGTCTGTCAGGGACACTGAGAGGGAGTCATTCCATGTCTCAATCATTTGAAGAACATACCAATCAAATATAGAACGTTCCTCTAGTGTATGGTTCTATTTTGATCACATTTTTGAACACTCCTACATTTATGAATTTAGCAGATCTACCAATGAGGAATACAACAAACGACTTACATTCCAGTATAGAATTAAATTTGCATATATATTTTAAGTAAAGAACATATTATAAAAAAACATATAAAAGTTCTCTAAAGGTTATTTTTAGGTTTCAATTTTAATACCCCAAAAAGTAAGTTTCAAAGAGTAAAACAGACGTTTTTGATACCTTGACATACATTCTATATAAGGATCTTAACCCTTAATTGCATGGTATTAAATGAGTCTTTTAGCGACCCGAATCTATAATAATATAATATATAATATAGAAATCTCCTTATATTAGAGTAGCCATTACAGAAGAATAACATAAAGCATATTTTATTACCTTTTTGGGGCTTGGAACGGTTCAGTTTGAGCAGATGTTTTATATTATCATCACTGTCCTCATCAGAGCTCATTTCCAAGTACATTCAGCATCTGGCTCATATTCATGATCTCAAACACATTCTCAAAACTATTATTTTCATCATCTTCAAAATCAATATTTTGAATGCTGACCAGATCCACCATCAGGTGAAAGTGGCTCTAATATTTGATTGTGTACAGTTCTTACGTGCTCTGCAGTAAATCGCTGAACCATTTAAATATTTTGCTGATGATCCTTCCTATTCTTTTGTTTTCTACCTGCGGTAACTATGAGTGAGACGTCACTTCAAAATTGTATATCAGATATAGCTACTTTGTGGAATAAACGTGAATTGCACAGTCATCAAAGATTCAATTACTTTTGTGCAGAAAAAAAATACTTACACTGTTACACACCAAAGCAAAACAAAACTTTCGTGATCACTCATAGTACTACGGAGCCCCTAAAGGGACCTTTGAAAAAAAAAAAAGACTATATAGCTTGTGCACGCAATAGTATCTTTTACACACCAGATATGTTTCTCGTGTGCACGCATTATAATTTACGGTTTGCGTACAATTTGCGTCAAAAGAGCATGAAAAAACAAGAAAACAAGAGCATGGATGTCAAAGTTTAAACTTCTCCTCTAGATTCAGACGAAAGTGTTATTAAACTATTTGTTACAATGCGACCAATAAATCCTTATTTTTAAGGAATTGGTTTAACGGGGGTATTCATCTCATGAATATGTATAAAAATTATGGAAATATTTTAACATACAAACAACTTATGCAAATCCATAGTTCCCTTTCGTCCTGGGAATGCCAACGTGTCATCGGGGAGTACAGGGAACTCCAACTCCCCGACGACATGTCTCCGTTCCCTGTACTCAGGGAACGAGGGTTACATACGTAACCGAGACGTTCCCTGTACTCAGGGAACGAGGGTTACATACATAACCGAGATGCTTTCCTGTGCATTTTGAAGAATTTAATTTTGTAATTAAAGGGTTAGTTCACCCAAAAATGAAAATTCTGTCTGTCATTACTCACCCTCATGTTGTTCCAACGCCGTAAGACTTTCGTTCATTTTTGGAACACAAATTAAGATATCTTTTGATTAAATCTGAGAGCTGGATCACTCCTCCAAAGGATTCTTAAGGGATTTAAACTGGCCGGCCCAAAAGTTATGAAAGACATTGGTAAAATAGTCAGAGTTACTACAGTGGCTCAATCTTAAAGGAGAACTCCAGCGCAAAATTAACCTTTGGTCTAATCACACATTGGCACCTAGTCAACTGTTCTCTGAGATTTTTTTTCATGATAATCGAATGTAAAGTGTTTTATCTCTAAAAACTGTTTAGTGTATAATGCTAGTCTATGGGGGCATATAATAAGTAAAAAGAAATCGCTAATAATCTTTTTGCGCCAGAGTTCGCTTTTAAGTTTATCAATCGATGAGGAGAACATTTTTGGTTTGCAACAAACAAACAAAAATAACGACTTTATTCAACTATTCATTTCCTTCTCTGTAGGTCTTGACATTTGACATAATCAAACTACGCAAAAACTCTAGGTTGTATGTCACACGCATCACAGACATGACCAGCGTTGGCCAATAGTGAGCCTACGTATGTGTGACATGCAACCTAGAAGCTTTACGTAGTTTCGATCCCTTAAGAAGCCTATGGAGGAGTGATCCAACTCTCAGATTTAATCAAACATATCTTAATTTGTGTTCTGAAGATGAAAGTCTTACGGGGTTGGAACAATATTTTTTGGGTGAACTAACCCTTTAAAGCTATCTCCCCTACTCTGATTAATCTTATCAAAAATCATATTAAATTTATTTATTATTATTTAAGGGACAAATGCATAAAACATTGCTTTATAAAGAACACAAATTAGATGCCATGCATACAGGTTTCTAGCCATGACCAATTTGCAACCCCTGTCCCTGGTTAGGCTTATAAAATTAAAACAGAAATTACAAAGTTTTGAGTTTAAATATAGCTCTTAAAATACATACAATAAATACATGAGATAAGATATATGGGCTCAAGTACATGTAGAAATCACTATAAAACTGAGTCGAGACACATTTAACAATACAAGAACACAAAAGTGTGCATAACTGTGCATGCTAACATGCAACATCATGTTTGTATGCATTGTGTTGTATCCTGTACAGTCAGTGTTCACAGAGTTTAACTCCAGAATAATGCCACATTTAACTTCACATTAATGATAAATCCAAAATTAATTTTAAATGGCATTGAATTGATTGATAAAAAAATAATAATAATAAACCATATTTGTACAATATTTCAAATAAACATTTGTAAAAGGTCTTTTGTAAAAAAAAAAAATCTTTGTGCATTGTTTTCTTTGTATATTTTTTCTCTTTGTATATTTTTTGAAATCTTTATGTATTTCATGTTGTTTTGGTTTTCTGTAGACCCTGCCTAAGCATATTTGTTATGGGTTAGTTTAAACTACATTACCCATGTTCCCTATCCCTGTAGCCTTAGCCATGTCAACACAGGTGTCTGGCATTATACAATTAGGAGAGGTGATTGACTAGAGCCTTTTTATTTGGCCATATTCACTTTGTTTGAATGCCTGAAGAAG
Organism: Cyprinella venusta; assembly: GCA_038021265.1. Taxonomy (NCBI): domain Eukaryota; kingdom Metazoa; phylum Chordata; class Actinopteri; order Cypriniformes; family Leuciscidae; genus Cyprinella; species Cyprinella venusta. Next base: position 12,499,570 of record CM075866.1, on the reverse strand, counting down.
GTCGCAAGACTGAAAGCTTGCTTATAAATTGATTTTGCACAGTTTTTGAGTGTGCTTATGGATTTTTTTTTTGATTTTTTTTTTTTTTTTACAATATTTCAAATACAAAATAAAAAAGCACCAAGAGACATGTTTTTGGAACTCTCTTTTTAATTACTGATAAAATTAATTGAAAGACTGTTTGGTTAATCCTCTTTAAATATTGCATTAATAATACAACCAAAGAAATACATTTTAAAATTTGTGTACCATTTATCCTGTTAAATCATTAATTGCAAAATACTCTTAAATTGACGATTTATGTTCCTTTTGTAAAAGTGGGAAAGAGGTGTTGACTTATTTGTTTTTTGAATGCAAAATTATATAAATGTTGGAAAGAATTGACAGAATTTATCTTTAATTTAGAAAAAAAAAAACTATTTTACTATAAAGGATATTATTGTATATAATGAAAACAATGTTCACAAAGGTCTTGAATACATTGTTAATTTATTTATTCTGTTGGCAAAATTTTGCATCCATAAGCACAAATATTTAAATGCATCCCTAACTTAAAAGGTGAAACTTAAACAGTGACACTTACGCAAACCGGAAATTGTAATGCATTGGCTCTTTATTTTTGCAAAGGTCCCTTTAGGGGCTCAGTATAATCCATTTTATTTAAAAATAAATATTATTATTAATAATAAATATTATTATTATTATAGTTTCATTAAAGTATACTGAACATAAAGTTGACAACTGGGGCTGTGTGAGTGCTTGGAATAAATGCACAGGCTGGAAGTTGAGACAAATGCCTGAGGACAGGACTCAGTTGATTGCCAGCACTTTAGTAATGCCACAAACAGATTCCACAATCAGCCATGAAAACAAACACTCATGCATTTCCTCTAAAGAGACATGCGATGTGTGGATATTGTACATGAAGGCAATAATAACCCCCAAGCCAATTGCAACTTAACTGTGTAAATCCGAATCCATATTAAAATCATACACAGGTGACTTAAGTTGCATAGCATCCAGTTTGTGATAGAACAGCACATAATGGAGAGAGTAATCTTAACTGCAATGAAAAGCCAAGCAATGCAGCAGATACCTAACCGGTGCCAGGTGTATGATACTGGAGCCCATTCAGGTGAAACATACAGGCAGAAATTACACATTTTATGGAGTTGAGGATTTATGTGATGACCTCTAGCTGAGGTTCCCAGGACCACACACACAGGGAGAGATATTTCTTTAGCAGCGTAACATATTTCTGCTTATTGACATGTTCTGGCTACCACATAGTTTTTCTATGCATAACCAAATTTACGTTATTTCTCTGTAAATTATTTGTTTTGCTCCATTTTACTCACCGCTTATTTTTGTTTACATTGTATAAACATGCTAGCAGGGATGTCTGAAATGCTAGTCTTTTAAATTATAAGAACAAACCACTCATTTATTTACATGTCTGTACTTATTTTCGTTTCTAGTTCATTGGAATAATGTCAGCTAAATGTTGAAATTTAAACCTCATCTTCATTCGCCACTACGAACTAGGTAAACAAGCCAAGGCAGAGGGGAAAATCAGGCTTCACCCCCATTCTCAAACACTCAAATCCACTGACGGGACGACTGTTTCTAGTTATTTCACGGTGATTCACTGTGAGTCCACATATGTTATTTTTATCAGGTCTCTCCTGGGATTGTGCAGCGGATGCAGATGGCTATGGTACAATCTGTTGCAAACCAGGGTACAGGGAAACCCTCATTTTAGCTGGAAACAGATAAATGGTGCACAATTTTACAGCATAAAATCCATGGTAGCATGTGATAGAGAAGGAAGGAGTAATATAGTCCAGATGCAAAAGTGATGCAACTAGATCTGAAGAGCCGTGAAGAAAAGAAGGAGGGACGTGTGTGAATTTAGACAACGTCTCTGCATGTACTGGGGTTAAAACACAAGGGAACGAGGCCACCTGCTTTATGAATATGCTAGAAGACAAAAGATGTGCTGGATTTAGCTCCAGAGTTTGTTTCTGATCATTTCCATCTGATGGAGGAAGATTATTGTTCCATAATGGTTCTACAGGGGCTTTCTATGGAATGAGAAACGGTGAAAAAAGGAAGAAAAAAAAATCACACACACACTTTTGGCAGACAAAGATATAAGGACTGGGATGGAAGCAGAGGTGATTTATTATATTTACAGTGTCAAGCTGAAACAGAGGGCCGATATCAAGTGGAGTTGGGCCAATCACATTGCTCCTATTTACAAATCAATTGAGGTTAACGTCCTAAAAGATGAGTCCTCCACTGATCTCCAAACTTAGAGGTCGTTCCACTGTTAATACTGTTTTTACTTAAGGAGGCAGGTTGGATGTGACGTACGTGAAATCCATTCATCCAAGTGTACATTGTCACTCATGTAACTCTTATGGAACTGCATACAGCACCAGCTTTCAGTGGTTCATATCCAGGGTTTTCCCCTGTTAATATCATGCTGTATTTCCTTGTTCAGAGTCTTCGATGTTGTAGGTGACTTGCATGATGGTTTTAGATTGTCAACGAGCAATGCTTCCAGCACAAAAACGTTTCTTTGCCGGCTTGCACTGTCAGTTTGATATACTTTATCTGGAATGATAGGTGCATATATTTGGTAGTCAAAACTAAATAAATTTGAATCATGTGCAGTATTATTACAATAAGATAGTCTAGCTTATAAATAAGTTAACAATATATAATACAACTTTATACTTTATTTTACGGGACTTGCATGATACAAAAATATTGATCACAGTGTTTTTTTTTTTGTCTTTGCAGAGATTTGAAATGAATGCTATGAACAAGGGAGATTCAAAACATTTCATGGCAATAAATTATATAATCATTATCTGACAAAAAAAAATGAAAAGACAATTCAATTAAAACAATGAAAAAACATGGCTCCAGCCTTAGAAAATTTCTCTCAGTCCTTAATAGCTCACCCCATGCTTGATATGTGGGGTTAAATGTGGTCATTTCTTGTCTCCCACTTACTCCACACTAGTCAACATGACCTAGCACATGTGAGTCAGATAAGCAGCAGCCGAACATTAGCACTGCTCCAAATACCAGCGTGTCCGTAAGCATTCAGTGCTACTTGTACTGTTTAGGTCAGTCTCCCCAAGTATGTGGGTATACAGTAACACAGTTTCTCACTGAAATACTCATTATCCTTACATCTCCTTCTCCTGGGGTCCACGTTACATGGCGGCCAGACACAACTAACAATAAGAAAGGGGAAAAAAAATGGTATTACTATCTGATATTATTACTGCATGTAAGCGCATCAGTAATATTTTGTAAAGGTTTTTAAATTATAAAAATTAACGAGTCACAGAATTTACTTGATAAGATAATAAAACTAAAAAAAAAACAATAAAAGTATGAAATTGAAGTAAATCTTTGACAAAATAAAGGTAAACAAAAATATAAACTTGTAAGACAATATGGAAAAATAAACATTCCTAAAACATTTCATTTACGTTATTTCAACAAAATTAGTTAACATGAACTAACGATGAAAAATACTTCTAAATAATTTATCAATTAATTTTCATCATTTAATAATACATTTTTAAAAATGTTAATGCACTGTGAACTAACATAAACCATGAAAAAAAATAATAATAATCATATAACAGTGTGTTTCATGCAGTGCTTACTATTGTAATGAAAGGGATTGTGTTTACTGTACATACATTAAATCCATCAAAATTTTAGGTATTTGTGTGACTAGCATATAACACTTTGCATAAAACAATACCAACCTTTAATATTTAGTTTTACACATTCTAACGTAACTTTAGTTAATCATGGATTTCACATAGTTATGGACAAACACAAATGCTTTAAGGCCCCGATATACTCCAAGCGTAATTGAAGAAAGGTTTTGAGGGTTTCGAAATTACATCACACATAACTGATGTAATGTCATTTCGATTAAAATCAGGTCAAAAATCAGAGTTCGTTTCTGGAATTCAAGAATTTTATCGAAAAGTTTGCTGGTTCAACTTCATTTCTTCTGTTCAGTCAGCGCAGTGTCATCCCAAGACGTCAACTGACGCTTTTGACCATACATCAACATCTGCTGTTTTAGGGTACCCTTTAACGTTGTTAGATGACTCTATGTAATTCTAACCCTATCCCAGACCTAAACCCACCCACGTCATCTAACTGACGTTAAAGGTAAAGCGTCAGTTAGATGATGCCCCAGGATCGTCATCTAACTGACGTTAAAGGGTACCTTAAAACGGCGGATGTTGACGTGTGGTCAAAAGCGTCAGTTAGTTGATGTCTTGGGATGAGACTGTGTTAGTTCAGTCCGTTGAAGTCAGGCGCAAGTAAAAACGACACACTGGACAGCTGCTTTTATAGTAAAAACATGTTTATTCCTGTAAAGCTGTCTACTTCAAAGTAAAATATTCTATAAAGTGGCATATATAAAAAAAAAATGTGACGTGACTGCCGAATTGCAGAACTTGTGCAAAACATATGCACACATTGCTATAATCTAATGCTCTCTTATCTGCTGTAATTTTTGTTGTGTAGAGGAATGAGCATATTATTTACATATTTACATATTTACATTTATATAGAGAGCCTAAGTCCCGCCCCTTCGCTTCCGGCTCATGGGACCTTATTTCGGAAAAAAATATGAATGGTAGTCAATGGCGAGAGACAACTTATCTTTTTATTCCGTCTGAACTGTGCCCTCAATTACACATATGATGTTTGTCAATTTAAAAGATAATTCTCAAAGTCAAAAACGTCGCAGTTTGTCATACAACAGAAGAGTAACATTTAGTTTTATGTGAAAATCGCTCTATGAACTACATCTCCCGGGAAGAGAAACGAGATCCGCTGCTCGTGTGCATGCGGTCTGGTACAAAACACTCAGGCAGGATGGTGTAACGTTACGATTATAACGTAAGACTGTAGAAACAATGACAGACAGCCTCAGTAAAGTTAGCTTCGTTCATTGAGAGAAAATGTGCGCCTTTGGGGGTTGTAGTCTTTGTAATTACGTATTTTCACAGTCTTATACCTCAACGGTTTTACATCAAACTGCGACTTTCTTTATTTTAAAATGTATCTTTTAAATTGACAAACATCATATGTGTAATTCAGGGCACAATTCAAATCAGATCAAAATATTTGTTGTCTCTTGCCATTGACTACCATTCAATATTTTTCCGAAGTAAGGTCCCATGGCTGTCGACCGGAAGGGGAGGGACTTAGGCTCTCTATATGCATCGGAATGTTCAACAACAGTAGATTGCAGTAAATAATTTTCAAACTTCTTTTTACCCCTAAGCGAAGAACCGAAAATAACTTCGCCGTGAACATATTTGGGCCTTTAGGAAGAACCTGATAAATAACAGAAACCTTTTCTCACCTGCATGTGGCTGAGTGGAACCGACTCCCTTTTAAGAAGCACTTGTTAGGAGACTCTGTGCATTCACACACACATTTGGTGCGGTTGAGAGGATGACTCCTAGGACACACCTTGGAGCAGGTACACTGGCAGGTGTCCTTGTTGAAGCTCTGATTAGGCCCGCAGGAGGAGGGCTGAGCTTTACACGCACACTGACAGGTGTTCTTGTCCAGGTAGTGCAGTGGTCCACAGTCTGCCGTTCTCAGCTCTTTTCGGCATACACACTGACAGGTCTCCTCATCCAGCTCTTTGTCTGGGCCACAAAAGTCCTGCTCTGTGTCTGCTGATGGAGAGAAGAGAAACAGAAGTTCTATCATGACAGTTCTATGAAGATGCTTGCATGTTAGTGGATTTGACAAGGCTAATGTATTTTTGTATTAATGTATTACTGATGCTGTTGAGTATTGCTACTTGTTGCTACTGCCAATACATACACTGATATGCACATATGCATGTAAGACTTGACATACTGCTTCAGTACAAATAGGATATATATACAGGAAGTGGGGAAGGTGGAGGGTTGCAGAGGAACTCTGAAAGTGCTAACTATTTAAATGTTGAGAAGCAAGTTCATTGGCTGCTGACGCAACAAGAACCAATCAGTTCGTACTATGCAGAAAACAATGTAAATATCATCAGTTATGTTAAAGACCCACGAGTCTAAGCCAGCTAGAGTTTCATAACAGAGTTTCTTATTTTACATTACAACTTCTTTTTACATTTCTGAGGACATCTTTGGTCAATGCTATGGTATGCCCGGCCAATTCCCAGAGCGTTACGCAAGTAAGGAACAATGTCCAGCATGCGCATTTGTCAGACATGATAAACTGTTTAGAAATACAGTGTTTCTACCCAGCATTCCTCGTGCTACCCCCAAAGGCATAAACAGATGTTTTTCTTTACAACTCGATGAAAACAAATTCAGTGGCTAATTCAACTCTGCCACACTATTTTGCTTTCTTTGTTTCGAAGTAGCCAAAATGGCCTAAAAACTTGACTGACGAGAGAGTAAATTCTTATCACAGGTGTTTGTGATTGCTGACGATTAAACACATAGTGGCCACATTACGACGAATCAACCTTAAGTGGAAAGAGTTTATAAACTGCCTAATAAACTTTTTGTTAGAATGTTGTTGCTACTCATGTGCAGGGAATCTTGCAAATGGACAAAATGTTATGTCATTTTAACATTTAGGGGCCAGATATACTAAACAGGGCAAATTAGCGTGAGAGCACAATTACAAAAAAAGTGCCGATGGGAATGGAAAGTTCAGCGTGTGATCTACTGACGTCGTGCAAAATAAAGAACAGAGACGCAGCCGGATCATTTCCATAATGACCAACCCAATCTATCAACAGCAGTGCATATTAGTGTCTGGTTTAAGACATGCGTCTTTGGGCATTAAAGGGGTGGTTGATTCCAGTTTCACTTTTTTGATTTTAAATAGTGTGTAATGTTGCAGATGGTGCATGAACAGTATCTGCAAAGTTGCAGCGCTGAAAGTTCAATGTAAGCAGAGATATCGTCTTTTAAAAATCAGGAAGTGTAAACGCCTACAAAAACGACTCGATTGGGACTACAACGGGTTATGGTACGTCACTAACCCGCACATTTGCATCAACCACTCCCTTCGGAATATTCAGGAAATGGCATGTGCATATTTCTGCAGCACGTCGAGTGAGTTGTGTTCACGCAGCTGTCAGGTCTTCTGTGTTTCAAGCTTCCCACGGATGCTATACTTTATCAACAATGGATACAATTTATGTTTGATTATGTTCCTGAAAGTGACGATCGTAATCTAGCTCTCTGTGCTGCGCATTTTACGGAGGACAGCTTCCAGAATCTCCACGAATTCAATGCAGCAAGAAACTGTTAATAAACAATGAAGCAGATCCAACTTTAAAACCAGAGGCAGCAGTTGTTGGACCACAACCTGTAAGTAGGCTAAGACTTAATCGTTTTAAATGTATTTGCATGTATAATTCCAGACGTAACGTTAGCCTTGTTTTATTTATGTTTTATTTTTTCAAAATGCCAGCGCTGGCTTTATAGCCACTAGGCTACTAGTTATGCTAGTATTTTGTGTCTACGACAAACGCGTACAAACATCATGGACCTGAATTTTGTATAAGTACTAATGTTTTAAACGTATTTTTCATGTATATATGCTTTATGACGTTATTTTCGATTTGATCAAGAACGTTAACTTGCCAACGCTGTTTGTGCTTAACATTAGTAGCCAGTCAGTTGCTATCGTTGCCAGTCAGATGCTATTGTGTAAAACAAACGTGTATATGGTTAAAAAAATTTGGCAAATTATCATTCAGAAACGTTTAGTAAGAGCCGTGTGTGGTGTGGTTCTGTTTGACTCGCTTCATCGCGGCTTTCTCGGTCTGATTCTGCCTCACTGATACTGCAGTTCGACACCATTATTTACATCTGGACCGGAGCTGGCGTTTCCCCGTTAAGGTAATAGGCGTTAACCTTCCGGACAACGTGAGCGACAGTTTAGCCAATCACAACACACCCGCCCAAACTAACCAATCTGAGCCCACGACGTGTTTCTGAGGGAGTGTTTTCATAGAATCAGGAAGTAAACCGCTCGTTCAGGGGACAGAGGAGAGCGCGGCTGACGATAAAGGTGAAGTTTATGAAAAATAAGACTTTTTAAAAAAGAAAAACCACGAATACATGTTATATTGCACCCCGTAAACACAATCATGCAAAGAAAAAGAGGACTAAACCACCCCTTTAAATAATGGTGCACATCAGTAAACCGACGAGGGTAAACCTTGGTAAATCACCTTCCATGATTCAATTAAATAGTCTCCCTTAAATATTGTGTCTGAAAGGGAAACTTCAACAAATGCATATGCAATAAGGTCAGTCGCAAAAATAACACTGCATGTCTTAAGTAAATCCTCACAGTATTATTATTATTTTTTTTAAAAAAACCAAGAGGTAATCATGGTATGTCAATGGTATTTTTAGTGTGGTTTGCAGTTCTCTTGGGAAACTGCTCAGTTACAGTAAATAAAAACTATTTTGTTTTCACTGGACATGTACCGTGCTGGTCTGGTTTTGTTGCAGTAAGTTTTTGAAAAACTTTCTCAACACAGGGGGATTTTTCTTTTTTTATTGTCACTCTTAATTAAACTCACATATGATTTCATAGAATGTATTCCCTTTGAGAGATATGGGGTTTACCTCATTTACCATACTTGAGATTCAAGTCTGCATTTGTATCGGTTAAAACAGCATGGAAAGCACATTTTTGCAGGTGTTGGATTTAGTCAGTTGTTTTTGAAATTATTATTAGTCAGTTCAGCAGCACAGATGCAATCAGTGCAAGGTAATGTTTGTGCAACTGCGTTGACATGACACTCGTTTTGTCTGGATCCATATTAATGCATTCCCAAATAATAAATATACAACAAAAACTGAAATGGATCATAGTAACAAATTCTGATTTTTTTTTTTTTTTGAAATAACGCTTAAGATTTGTAATCAAGTGTAAGTAAAATATGTTGTTTCTTTTTTACTTAACAGTTTCAACATTTGTAGAAAATATTGTTTTATGGTGATTTCTTATGATTTTGAAAAGCTTGTTACCAGAGAACATTTCAAAGAACTTGAATGTGTGTACTCAATCTTGGACGCTCTTGTTTATTCATGCATGACACTTTAACACTCAAGTCACAGTTTTGAAAAATACTACATAACTACACAAATAAATATAAATGTAGGCTACATAAGCAAAAGAAAAATGCTGTATTCTGCAAAAGGCTGCTTCACAAGCACCAAACACAATCCAGGCAAAGTTGCACGCTCTGACAGCAATCAGTGTTTTTGTAGTGTTTCTCAGAGCTGGTCAAGCCACACAACTGCTCTCAAAGCAATTCAGCTATGTTTATGTGCCTCAAAAGACATACAGAACAGACTTGGGGAGGAGGTGGAAGAGAGAGAGAGTGAGAGAGAGTACTGCAGACAAAATGACCCCTACACTGTACATCTACATCAGTAGCATCAGTTCCTCTTACGTAACCTGCCACTGCAGCTGACTAAGATCTTGCTATACCTTTGAAGTGAGCATTTATATGTTAGAACATATGAAATTACACAGCTGGAAAGAGGTAACAATCTGTAGTATTGTAGTTAAAGTAATCTGACCTGCAAGATAATGTGCTAGTACAGTGTACTATAAAGCTTTTCTGTCAAGGACTGAGCCAAGTACTGTAAAAGTTGATGTGGGATATTTCCATGAAGCAAGCAAAAAGAATAACAATCCCGACACATTCCTCTTAGAGTGTCTGCTTTAGCAAAGATTAATTTCACCTGCGTGTGTTTCACTCCCCAACCGCTACAGAGGAGTTGAATGCAAATCTATTATTCCACTTCACTATGACAGTCAACACAATTGGCCAGCATACTAACAGTATAACCATCTACACCAAATCAACCTGTCTTTTCAAATTTAATATAGTGCCCCAATATGTGTGCAGAAGTTTGCACTCCTACGCTACGCATGCAGTACATATTTGTCTTTTTCGGAAACTGCTATCTGTTCCTCTTGAGATTCAAGACTACATGTTAGCCTTAGGGCCTTCTGACTGCATAGCTTATAATGCTGTGCGATAAACCAACAGACTGCTATATCCACCTCAGGTTTGACCTGTCACATTTTCTAAGCATAAAGAAGACAAGTATGTCACTACCATTGCACTGAACTTGAATTACGTCATGCACCACTTGAACCATAACACTTGAGATTGATTATAAGGGTGCGAATGAGACTTTATTCCTTTTAAATGATGGTTTAAATGATGGGCAGATTTCCCTTCTACAGAAACTCAATGTTTTTTTTTGTTTTTTTTTGTTCACACAAGGGAGGTTGATTGCTGAGTGTTGCTTTTTTGGCAACAATTTAGAGTTTTTTTCTGTGATTGTGATCTGCCATAATGACAAACTTATATATTACAGAATGGAACTGGTACCATTCAAACTGTATACTCATTAATTTGTTAATGTTCGTTCGTTCATTTTTTTAAATTAATAAATTAATACATTATATATAAATACATATTAAGACATAGGCCTACATACACATTATACTGTATAATACAGTATATAATTAATTCATTATTAAAGTTACTGCATAAAAGTCCAAAAAAAAATTATAATTGAGCTGGTTTGGTGCACTTTTTTCACAAAACAAATTTTACTCAGCAAGAAAAAAACATTTGAGGGAACTCTGATTACATGTAAATTTGTCACAGCATACTAAAATGCTTCAAATAATTTCAGTGCAAGTCATGACATTTGAGAATACAGAGAATACACTAGCCAAAACCTTCAATATGATCAATATGATAATTCCTGAAACTTTTTTGTTTGTTTGTAAATGGATATGCACTCATCAGCTTCTATATTAGTTACACCCTTCTATACTGCATGGGTTGCTATACCCATGTTTGCCTTCAGAACTCTTTAATCCATCATAGCATAGTTTCAACAAGGAACTGGAAACATTCCTCAGAGAATCTGGTCCACATTGACATGATAGTATCACGCAGTTGCTGCAGATTTGTCGACTGCATATCCATGATCCAAATCTCCCGTTCACGTTGAGTCCCGTCCCGTTGAGATAGGCTATTTGACTAGTGAACTCATATCACATTCAATAAAACAGTTATGTGAAGTGCAATGATTTGTGCTTTGTGGCATGGCGCATTACCCTGCTGGAAGTAACTCCAATGTACACTGTGGTCATAAAGTGATAGACATGGTCAGCAACAATACTCAATTGCTACTAAGGGGCTGCTCAAAGTGTAAAAGAAAAGAAAGTATCCTCCACACCATTGCGCCACCAGCATAAACCGTTGATGGATTCATGCTTTGAAGTTGTTTAAACCAAATTCTGACCCTACCATCTGAATGTCACATCAGAAATCAAGACTCAAACAACATTTTTTTCCAATTTTCCATTGTCCAATTTTGGTGAGCCTCTGTGAATTGTAGTCCTTAGTTGACTGGAGTGGCACCTGATGTGATGATCTGATGCTGTAGCCCATCTGCTTCAAAGTTCGATGTGATCTGCATTCACAGATTCTCAAACCTCAGCTGTAACAAGTGGTTGTTTGAGTTACTGTTGCCTTTCTATCAGCTTAAACCAGTGTGGCCATTATGACCTGATCTGAAGGCATTTTCGCCCATGCAAGGAACTGGTCTCGTTGAATAGTTTCTCTTTTTAAGACCATTATATGTAAACTCTAGAGATAGTTGTGCACGGAAATCTCAGCAGTTTCCGAAAAACTCATACCAGCCCATCTGGCACCAACAACTATGCAATGTTAAATCACCTTTCTTCCCCATTCTGATGCTCACGTCTTGACCATGAAATGTATTGATTTTCTGCTATGTGACTGGCTGTAGAGATAGGGTGCTATGTGGCAAAAAAACCAATAATAATTCTCTAAAGAAGAGAAGTTCCGTCTCTTTTTGGGTTTGGGTTTTGTTTCTTTTTCATACAATCACATGTACACACATGAAAAACACAGCATTGTACGGCTGTGAACGTGCATTAGCACTTACCCGAATGCGGTTTTGAAAGAAGGGTGTCGGGCACAGGCTCACATCTGCATAAGCGATTACTCCAGCTGTGATTTTTTGGGCATGTTTTATTTGCCACATGACATCTGTGGATGAAATAAGTGATTAGCAAGGAGACAGACAGTAGCGTGGGAATTATAATAAAATAATTCCACAATAAAAGGCAAAATAATAGTTTTAATTCAAATCGCGATGACTCGTATAAACACACGCACAAAAAATTTAAATGTTGACCTAACTCAGAAACTGATTTTTCATAGACACATCTCTTTTGATCACAGGGTGTGTGTGTAAACCTTGCTGCAAATTAGCCTGTTTGCTTTAGTTGATTCAATTGTTACTTTCAAAGAGGACAAGAAAGATGACCTCACTGTCTACAAATATATTTTATTCAGATCCCTCACTTCACTTATTTTCTCAACTAAACACACCTCAAATGAACTTTCCTTTTTTGAAGGAAAAAATAAATTATATATATATATATATATATATATATATATATATATATATATATATATACACTCTGGCAGTCTATCAACAGGATGGAAGAGTCAGAGCTATTTAAGAAAGAAGGAAGGAGGGAGTGATGCTATCAGAGTCTCTTGCTGTCCTACTAACCAGAAGCACATGGAGTAGTTGGCATGGAGGTTGAATGAAGTAGAAGCATACTACAAACCTTTAAATCATGAACAGAACTGGTCAGATTCTTTCAAATAATATTCAGATGCCACAATACTGCAATATGCAGAACCTGATTCCACAAAGTGCAACGTGTTCCTGGATCATCATCTTTGTTGATTCAGGAACAACATTCCAATCCACCAATGAGATTAATTGAGGGACAAGTTTACATGTTATGTCAAGTTTAGCCTTACAATCAGGATTAAGTGCTTCAGTGTTATTCACTATTTCCCCGAAATAATTTATGGGTAGAGTTAGGTTTAGGGAACAGGAATGTTATTCCATGATCAACTAAATATGTTGACCAGGAAAGCTAACTCTGCAAAATCAGGACGTGCCTGGAATAAAGAACTCTAAATATAATTGTTTTCTTTCATAATGTAGTAAATAAATAAAACTTATACCATGGTCTGTCTGAATGCACAATTCTGGTTGGCTAGAAGGTGTGCAATAAAACCGTTTAATGCTCATGTAGATCCAAGTCAGTTTAATCATTGTTCTACATTAATACACTTACTTTATAGAAGCAAAGACACGCATGTGTCACTCGCACTGTTTTTGAAATAGTTTTTGAAGAATTTTGTTTTTGAAAAAATATTTGCCACACCGAAGCACATATTTTTGCCACAAGTGTTCATATGGATTGTGCCATTTTGCCAGCTACATGAAATTGCTAACACGCAACAGAAACAAGCAAACTAATATTATTTCCATCAGAAAGTTTTCATGAAACCCAGTGCAATATCTATAAGACATGATGTTCACTGCATCTCACATGATGTGCACTGAAACATATTTTTCTCCAGTCAAGTCATAGAAGTGCCAGGATCTATTGCATGTAGGAGTGGGTTTTACTGGCAATCTGATGTTTCAAGACTTTCTGATGCTCAGGTCCCAATATAGCTTTTGTAATTCTTTCAAACTTGTGCAATACACTAAGTATTGCAAATCTTTTCTGCAATTCAATGCGATTTCTTAAATCTGTATACTTTTGTAGTATGTGACTTTTGTTAGACTTTTCTTGCAAAATACATTTTACATCAAGCTTCTCCTTTTAAAATCTCCCCCGCCCTCCTAAACTGAACAACCTTTAGAGGTAATCCATTTTGTAATAAAAAAATAAAAAAATAACACTGCCTATTAGGAGGATCCAAACTAAAGTCACAAAGTCGCTCAAGCCCCTCTATTATACATTTATCTTTTCAAGGCTGCAGCTACTGGGCAGTGAAATCACAGGCTTCCCCCAAGATAAACTTTACTCTGGCTTCTCTTTTTTGAAGTGATATGAATCCACAAATTTGGAAAGTGAGTGCTACTCTAAGAGTGGATCACCAATAGTGTGGACAGCAAATTGTCTTGGATTTAAAATGTCTTGCAGGAAAGAAAAATAATATGGAGCAATCCATCGAGGATAGTCCTGTTCCATTAAAACGGTGTGAGGAGGTCATTTCTAAAGCCTCTTTGAATTTCAAGGAATCATTACCATTTGCATGAAGAGTAATCAGTTTATATGCATATGTTATAAACATCTGCAATATATTTACATATATCCACAGCCGTAAGGAATCTTTAAACTTGCACACTGCGACCTAAAGAGATTTATGTTTACTTACAACTCCATCCGTATATGTTTTGACTATCAATGTTGGGAGTTGAGCCACAAAACATATATTGTACCATGAAATATTTCTTTTATTTATTATATCAACAAATACCAGAAACTTATACCAGCAACAATAATAATCTAATAATACTGTAGTAAAACTGCCACAATCCATACAGTCCAATGAAACTGAAAAGCCAAGAGCAATGCTTTCCCTGACCCCTAGAAAGACTCCATCCACTACAAATGTTTTAAGGGGCTCACTATGAAGAGTAGATGGTCAAAATCCTTCAATATTCACAATATTGTCGGTGCACTTTCAGTATAAGGGACAACAGGGAGGTGAAGAAATGAATTATGTGCACAACCAGATGTAGCTATATTGTGGGTTAACTTTGAACTTAGCAAATCTCAAAGTCAAATTTAGACCTACACACCCTCCTCTCTCCAAATCTAACCTGAGGAAATACCAATCATGAACCAGTCCTCAGAGAGCAAACATTTTTTTTCCTCCTGAAATAAAAAAGGATGTTGATGTGAACAAACAGGTTGGGGCCACTCTGTTCTGTATTTTCAAGCCCACTCTATTAATTACTTTGTCACCTCCCTCCCCTTCCCTTAACCACTCTCTCTCTCTCGCTTCTCTCGGTTTTCGTGAGTTAAAGTGGCTCAGGTCCCCAGGCAGATTCGGTCTCAGATTTATCCACTGAAAAGCCAGGCTCAGATGTGGGTTTCCTTTCTAGATCAGAGAGACACGAGACTTCACAGTCTGCCCTCAACCTTTGCACTAAGTGTGTTTGTGTGCAAGTGTGTGTGTGTGTTCAGTCTTACACCCTGCTGAGAACTGACTCGGATGTAACAGCTCCAGTTACAGGCCCACTATCATTAACCTCCATTGGGTAAAAGGTGACAGGTCAGGACCAGTTAGCATGACCCAAGGCGGGATCAGGTCTAAAGAAGGACCTCATGCATAGATCACCCCTCCTGTCTGGCTGTCCATGAAATGACTGCTTTTCCATCTAGACAACATGGGTGATATATTACCCATGTGGAACTGCATGTCAATAAGGGGTTCTCAGCACTGCACACAAATCTGATGTGGGTTTCTTATCTGATCTTTAGGACTGAATGTCCATTTTAATTTTGCAAATGATGAAATCTGATCTGTTATCTATCAACACAGAAAATAACTATTATGTGGGATGCACAGATATGAAATTACTGGTTGATACTGATAAGACGATTTTCATCTTTTTTTCATCTAAGGGCGTATAATGAAAATTGGAGTAACTATTGAATAAGATGGTTTATGGCAACAAAACTAACAATAGATAATGGCACAAGTGTTGATATTGCGTTCCACTGAGCACACAATATGTGCTTGACAGAGCAACAAGCTTTATGAAACAACACTATTACATATCAGTCTAGTATGCATTCTAAACTTAAAACATACCATGCATGCTTTTCAAACAGATGTCGGCATGATTAGCGTTCTGGGTTGTTTACTTAGAAAAAGAAAAACAGGTTGTTGAATATCAGAACCGTGAAATAAAGCAAATTTCAAACTAGCCCTGATACGGTTCAGTGGTAAACTACACATGTACAAGGTTCTCAATGTGTTTTCAATTACCATATGCTCAGTGGCATAAAACAACACATTCCTGAGAACAGAAAGGGGGGATAAAAAGGACTTATGATATGGTCCACGCGAGGTGATGCACTTGCACCTTGCGTAACGCAAAACAGACGAGTCCATTTAGTCTACCAAGGTGTCAAGAAGATAATATATAAGCTAGCATAACTTAGAGAGCATGTTTCTAATACGGCAACACTGTCGTACACGTCCCTTGGCCGCTTTAAGACAAATCTGCATTCCCACCTCTACAGTAATTCAACTGCCTGGTCAATAAAGCCCATATGTTGTTTGTTACACAGAGCAGATACGTTCTTTGCTGGGGGCTGTCTGAAGAGGTCTGCGGTTCAACTGATTTACATTTAAAAGGCTAAAGAGGTTATAAATATCCATTTTCCATATGTTAATGTAAACTATGCTACAAGGGATAGTCGGCCTGCACTTTGAATCATGTTAAAATGCCAAAATCAAGGTCGGCTGTTCAAACAAACACATATTTCACAACCTCTTCACTTTATTTCACTATGCTGAAAACACTACTTATCATACCTACAATAATGGGCTGCTAAATGTTCCAGTAAACTATGCAAGAGATTGAAATCAGTGGTGTAACCAGGAGATATAAAAGTATAAAGCAGTAAGTGATGTAAGTGATAGGCATTAAGATGTTATGTTTACTGGAAAATCATCCTAAATCATCCTATTTTACACAACATAACCATGGTGTAATTGGTATTTTTGATACTCAGTATTGTAAAAATGAACCTTTTTTGATGTGCTTGGACATAATGCACAAAATAAGAATATTCACAACAATTGTAGTCAGTTTTGAATCATTATGCAACCTTTGAGCTAAAACAAACTCAAAACATTAATACTGTACATTACATGATTAGATGAGGCACATTAAAAGCCTTAACAAGGCCAAAATATGTCATTACATCAGTTGAATGCATCCAAGTTAAAGTGCTAAGATGCAGCATTGCTTGCTTGGCAATTGTAAACAGCCTACAGTTGAGTCGGGTTTCACTGTGTCAAAACGAAATAATTTCATTTATCATCAATGAATATTCTGTGCTTCACTGAAACCTGGCTGAGTGAAGCCAAACCGGACTACACTCTACATCTGTCGGGCTTCCAGCTGTACCGATTGGACTGCAATGTATATGTTTATACATTAACGAAAATTGGTGTTCAGATGTAACAAGATGTGCTCTCCTAATTTAGAGGCCCATTTCATTAATTGCAAAGCTTTCTACTCGCCACAGGAATTCTCCTCTTTCATTCTCGTGAATGTTTACATCCCTCCAGACACGTGCGTGAGCGCAGCACTACAACAAATAGCTGAAATGGAACAAAGGTACCCAGACTCTCTTTTAATCATTCTTGGGGACTTTAACAAAGCAAATCTCTCCTGTGAACGACCGAAATACAGACAGCACGTTACATGTCCTACAAGAGACAGTAATATACTGGACCACTGTTACACCACAATAAAGAATGAGTATCACTCCGTCCCACGAGCAGCTTTATGGCTCTCGGATCAATGCTTGGTTCATCTTATACCAACCTACAGGCAGAAACTGAAGTGAGCTAAAACTGTAATAAGGACTGTCAAAAGATGGACTAATGAAGCAGAGCAGGATCTACAGGCCTGCTTCGGTTGCACTGATTGGACAGTTTTTGAAGCTGCTACCACTAATCTGGATGAGCTCACAGATACTGTAACATCATACATAAGCTTCTGTAAGGATACATGCATTCCTACCAGGACATTATTATCATTCAATAATGATAAACCATGGTTTACTGGGAAACTCAAACACCTTCATCATGCCAAAGAGGATGCTTACAGAAGTAGGGATAAAACCTTGTATGCCCAGGCCAGAAACAGACTGACGAAGGGGATCAGAGTTGCTAAAAGAGGCTACTTTGAAAAGCTGGAAAAAAAAACAGTTTTCAGCCAGCGACCTGGCATCAGTTTGGAAAGGCCTGAGGAACATTACCAACTACAGGTCATTACACCACTGCCATCGGTCTCATCTGAAACGGTGACGAGTCTGCTTACGGCTGGTTTATGGCTGTCTGGTGCAGTTATAACAACCATTAGCTGAACACAGTGGAGATGATAGTGGACTTCAGGAGGAAAAGCCCAGCACTCCCTACGCCCCCTCACCATTATGAACAGCACTGTGGAAGCAGTCATTCAGGTTCCTGGGCACTACCATCTTTCAGGACCTGAAGTGGGATAATCACATTGACTCCATTGAGAAAAACGTCCATCAGAGACTGTACTTCCTTCACCAGCTGAGGAAGTTCAACCAGGAGCTGCAGATTCAGTTCTCCTCAGCCGTCATTGAGTCTGTTCTATACACATCCATCACTGTCTGGTTTGGTTCTGCTACCAAATCAGACATCGGGAGACTGCAACGGACAGTCCAGACTGCGGAGACCTGTACTCCAGGACCTGTACTCTTCCAGAATGAGGAAGAGAGCAGGTAAAATCATCACAGACTCCACTCACCCTGGACACCACCTATTTGAACTGTTACCGTCAAGACGGCGACAGTTTCTTCCCACAGGCCATTTCCCTCCTGAACAGTTAACTCACTTCCCAAGGCATATGCCCTAAGTGCAATACTCCCACTGTTTAGTGCAATATCTTAAACTCAGGTTATATTTATATGTAGATAATTTGCAATATTTAAAATACTGTAAATATGCTCATAATCTGTAAATCTGAAAATGTTTATTCTGACTAAACCCAACAGTGATACTTTTATTCTCATTTTTTTCGTATTTTCATTATTTTATTATAATTTGTATTATAAGCACACTTGGCAATAAAGCTCTTTCTGATTCTGATGTATAGAGCAACTAGGGGTCAAAAGTCATTAGGTAACAGTCTATGTCTGAATGTAGTGTAGTGATGTCTGAATGTTTCTCCTCCTTGAGAGTCTCGACTTTCTTAACATAGTGAGTCTTCAAGTGAGTTTCAGTGAGAGAAAGCGGAACGCAACAACAAGCCAACTGCTGATAATCACTACCAGCCCTCTGCCATTTCATTGCTCAAGCGTTGATAACACCAATAGCATTTATATGCTACGTTAGACTCTAGACCACACATCTGAGGTTAAACGTGCACATTTTCTCCTTCACAACAAACAGCGGGAATGGCGAGACTTTGTTAACACCTTGAGGTCCAAAGCTGGATGCTTGAAGCAGACCACCCTGTGTTAACACTCCTGGCCTTGTCTTTATCAGATGACACAAGTTTGAGCAGGATTTTTCCAAATATATGATTAGAATCAAGCTAAACGCATTCAAATATGATCTGGAGTGAACTTGAAATAATCTGGCTTTAGACTCAGGTTCAATGAAATACTCCTCTTATTCAAGAACAGATTCAGAAAGCACGCAATGAAACACGGACCAAAAAGCAAGACGTACAGCAGGTCCCCAACATGGGTGTTGACCTTTTCAGCTGTAAACAATTAAAAACAGCGTAAGAGACAAACACACAGCAAACGACGTCAGCTGAAGTTAAAGCTAAACTCTCCCTCTCTAAAAAGCGGCATCCTCACATGCGCAGACGTTATACTGTCCCTACTTGCGTGAAAGCACGAAAGGAATGAGGAGATGAAGCCTGAGTGTGTCCAGGAAACCAAAACAACATATAACACACTTCCACAGCACAGGTCGCCCTAGGAACACATCTGCTTTTTCTTAAGCAATGCCTGGCTATGCAGGACATTGTGGGGGGATGATGCCTCTTTCCTTTTCACTCCCCCTACCGCAAATCAATTTGACAGGGGATGGCTTAAGAAAAAACAGCGCTGAAACACATAACAATAAACAGTTCTTTTCTCCAGTTCTTCACTGAGGGATTCATGAGTTGCCTTTTAACATTTAACATGGTTCGATTTGACACGCAAAAGATTTTAGATAAATAATTAAAAAGGTTTAGTTCATCAAAAAATGAAAAACCTGTCATCAATTAGTTACCCTCATGCCACCCAAACCCTTGATATTTTCGTTCATCTCATACACAAGGACATCAGATATGGTAAATGGAAGATCAAACCTTGGTTCTCTCTAGAAGAGGGAACAAGTACTGCGTAAATTGTTTAGGCTACGGGTAAAGTCATCTTTTCTAGAGATCTGAAGCCAAAAAATTATCCTTTAATTGTATTTAATTGTCAACACAGAGCGGCGAACAGCAGACCACAGCAGGCTGTATTAGCGTGCTCATTGGGTGTCCAGCAGCAACTGCTGCAGCGATGAGCAGTGAGCCCTGCGTGATGTCATGGCAAATGAAGACGCCAAGCATCCACTGCATGAGACCCAGGGAGACCCGTGGAACAAAACATGGAGAACAACAGGCGGCCAGCAATGTGGGCCAGCACAGATAACAGCAGATAACAGGACTATGTGTAGAAAGCATTACCCCTTTGTGCAGCTGTATGGGAATAAGGGTCCACTATCCATCTGGACAGGCTATGTTTCAAGGCGGCAATATCATATCTGCGCCCTCCAAACGAAACAAAGAGCTGCTCCGAACACCTGAAGGCAGTGGAGCGCATGATGTAAATTCTCAGAGCCCTGACGGGGCACATGAGGTTACGATCGTCCTCGCTATCAGATGCTGACAGAGCCGATAGGGAGATGACCTGTGCTCTAAAAGACGTGCCAATCACCTTTGGGATGTAACCATGTCTCGGTTTGAGAATGACTTTAGAGTCATTTGGTTCGAACTCGAGGCATGCGGGGCTAATAGACAGCGCTTGTAGATCCCCAACACGTTTTACTGATGACAGGGCTATCAGAAAAACGGTCTTGAGCGAGAGGTATTTTAAGTCCATGGATTCCAATGTTTCAAAGGGAAATGATTTCAGAGCCTCTAAGACCAAAGAAAGATCCCAGATTGGAACCGAAGTGGGGCAAGGGGGATTCATCCTCCTGGCTCCATTGAGGAAGCGAGTGATGAGCTTGTTAAAACATTGTGGCCCCTTAAGTGTGGAAGAGCTTCAGCGCGTTCTCGACCTCTATCATCTCCAGACAGATCACCTGGTCTGACCACAGGCCAAAGACCGGTCTGCCCTTGAAAAGATTGCCCCAACCTAAGTTGAAGGCGTCCGTCGAGATAACCTGTCGGTGTGAGACAGCTCCCATTGTCACTCCCTGCTGGTACCAGCTAGGTAACTCTGATTCGAATGCTGCTGGATGCTCAGGCTCCGTGAGGCACTCGGGCGTTCAACCTCTGAAAATATTTTTAGAGGTGCGATGGAAGTAACAGAACTCACTCAAAAGAAGGAGGTGCTGGTTCTATGGACCCCTTGAACAGAAGTTTCACTATTTCTGCATAAGGTAGGCGTGCTATTTCCCCATTCACTCTTGTCTCGGTTCGCACTCGAAAGCGCGGGGGACTACGAGTTAACTGCAATGAATAGCCCCACTTTGTGCTAGATTCCCATACTTTTGCATGCAGGGCTAGGGGCAGAGTGGCCTCTGGGTTCTGATCGCCGCGTACTACAGGCTCGAGAACCTGAATCAGGGGTGTGGGTGCAGCGTGCGTGATCTCGGTGCTGGAATACGGCGGCTCACGGACAGCGATGGCTGACCGTTTTATACACCAAGTCCCGGTGGCTTTGGACGGGGAGCATATTGTGCGAGGAACAGGGCACAAGAGCGTCGCCGAGGTTAAAGTGCTTTTTAGTATTGTGAGCACTCGTGAGCGGGCACAAGACTTACATCTGCAAAGCGATAGCCAGGACGTGGCTGTGAGACAGAGCGAGCAGTGAGTAGGCACTGGGTCATGTTCTACATCTAACACTCAAGTGGCTTTTGCCAGCTTTATGAGAGTGGGCTCTGTGAGAGACACGGGAGGTATAGTGCTTATGTGCACACTGAGACGTGGGCACATTTTCTACACTTTAAACACATGCGGCATGAGCCGGATAACCGATAACTAGCATTATGCTCTTTTGACAACGGGCGCCACATCGGTCCCCAGTGGCCTCTGGGAGCGGCGCTTCTTCCTGCGGGGTCCAGCGGAGACAGGCGTAGCAGTTGCAATGAGCATGCTAATTCAGCCTTCTATGGTCTGCTTTTCGCCGCACTGCGTTGACAATATACAAAATTAAGAATGATTTTTTGGCTTCAGATTTCGAGAAAAGATGACTTTACCCATAGCATAAGCAACTTAACGCAATACGAGAGAACCTCTCATAAGAGTACATAAGATTCATTCAAGTTTCATTAAAAAAAATCTTCATTTGTATTTCAAAGATGAAAAAAGAGAGGTTGAGTATGTGATGAGTTGGTGAACTATCCCTTTTAACACTGATTTATGGAAGCAGTTTGGTGTTAACCAAGATGCTTGAAATTCTGGAGACATCTTAAAACACCAAGAAGGTAATTAGTTATCATGACGTTACTGTTGCTTAACTGTTATGCTAGTGATGCAATTCTTTTTTTTTCCTTGAATGCACCAAATAATACACAATGTAAATGACTAACCAGCATAAAAAGACAACAAGTAAAGGTTTTTGACTAGTTTCCATTGCTGATTTCATATTTTATTACTGATATAATGCCTTCCTTGCTCCAACTGACAGGAAATGTTTTACTAAACAAAGTCACCAAATGTTCAACGGCGGCACAGCACTGTAAGTGCGCTTTCCCTCCTGTTTGCAAACAGATCTCTGAGCAGATCTCGTAACTTAC
The DNA here is from genome assembly GCA_038021265.1 of Cyprinella venusta. Taxonomy (NCBI): domain Eukaryota; kingdom Metazoa; phylum Chordata; class Actinopteri; order Cypriniformes; family Leuciscidae; genus Cyprinella; species Cyprinella venusta. The sequence goes on along the minus strand of CM075866.1, from coordinate 12,476,850 downwards.
TGGCTTCTAATGCCACACATGTGGGATCGATACGTTTCGTCCACACAGAAAGAGCTGTTTTTGCACACAAAGCGTACATTATTATGGTTTTTTTTCACTCTTTTTCTCTCCTTTCCTTTTAGTATGTGTGCCAATGAGTCACTGTTTAGCACGCTGACTTCTGAAACAGACAGCGAATGGACTAATGCTTTGTTCTGTGAGGGGATAAAATGATAAACATTTACACAAAGTATGCAAGGGAACAAAACAGGGTTGAAAACGGCCTGTGCTTCATTCTAAAATAAATAAATAAAAAATACTGAATGATAGATAACAAACTCAGTGTTCCCAATCTATTTAAGAAAACTAATTTCCAGGATGTTTTATGCGATCAACACCTGTAATGTTTATGCAAACACACATTGGAGATTGAGCTTCATTGTGGTTCCTGGCATGCAAAAAACATGACACCACAGCAGTCATGCCAAAAACCACCAAAATTGCCCCGAACTGCAAGTGTGAACACACCCTTAGTCAAAAACAATTTATTAAAAGAGCAATTAGATACACATAATAATAATACTAATAATAATAATAATAATTTGTTATATTTATATATGCTTAAAGGTGCATTGCGCAACATATCATGTTAAAAAATAGCCGTTTTCTAACCCATACATGCTTAAACAATCGCCTGATGGGCTGAATGAGCCCTTCTCTGATCACTGAGATCGCCTCTATAATCCTGTACAGTAAAATAAATAAAAGGGATTCGGGTTCAAATCTGAGACTGGCCGTGACGTCATGTGCGTTCACGCTCGCCTGGCTGTGTGCCTATGTCTTTCAGGTAGTGTATTCGCCGCCATTCTCCTTATCAGAGAAGACAACTCGAGCGACACAACTTTAGTCAACTTTCCACAAAAGTAGAAGATGGATTCAAAGGCTGTTTAGCCTACACCTGGTCACTTCATGCGTTTTCTGTGATTGGCTAGCTATTCGATCGTGAAAAGACCAGGTTGCCCTCCGAAACGCATTCGAGACGGATTTGAATCCGATCGCTCAAATCACTTGAGGACGTGGTCTGGAAGATCTGATTAAGGTCTGATTGAATTGAAGATCAGATTATATCCGTTTTGCAAAAACACGTGACCAGGTGTAATGGAATCGTTTTGATAAATCAGATAGCTATCCGATCTGAGAAAACGCATTGTGGCCAGGTGTAAACAGCCCCAAAGAGACCGGCTTGTAGTTCATTCCAAACCCCAACGCAAACTCCACGTGAGACAAAGAAAATACAACTTCTGTCTGTCCAGTGCCAGTCGTCGGAATAAGATGAGAGTCAACATCGCTTTCAATAAACGGAGAGATCTCCGGTCTGCATAGGGCTCAAACGGGTCCTTTACAAAGTAATAACTTATATTGTTCATGAACGTGTTTCCATAATTATACAATACGTGGATACAGTAAGCACATAAAACAGTTCCATATGGAGATAGACAGAAACAAAAACCGAAGTTTTCTACTACCCCTGTTTTCCCCTCACACACACATAAGTGTGTACTCGAATGCCTTTCCTTTCATATATTTTAAATGACCTGCAGATTTATAACTGTATTACCTCATTATGACTGTAACAAAAGATGTGTGCGGCTGATGCTCCTTTGGTTATGAACAGCTTGTGCAAACGTGCGTGTATGTGTGTGTGAGCGCGCACGCAGTTTCGCTTGTTGCCAGAGGGGGCGTAGTTCTGCAAAAACTCAGATACTTGCGTTTTGCTCCTTTAAATGATCAGTTCATATACATTCAGTTATGAATATATGTTAATATGTTTCAGAAGTTTCATGAAATTCTGAACTGAATATATTTTAAATAATGATTAAGTGTTGCATAATATAAAAAAATGCTAAATATGCTTAGCTGCATTACAGAAAACTTTTGAGCTGATGCGGCAAAAAAATGTAATATAGTTTCACAGTTGATTCATTATCTTTCTATGTTTACGATTCTCGCTGTGTGTCCGCTCAGCTCTATTCTCATTAGAATGATTCCTCAATCCTTCACTGTGACGGCAAGGGAAGATGTACAGGCATCGGAGATAAAGAAATTGGGTGTAGGGCTAGAGAAAAAAAATATTTCTTTCTCTCTGTTTATCTCTGGTGGCTAAAACTCAAGGTTGCTCTGTGTATAAAATTGCTTTTGATGATACAGTGTGATCCACAGGCAATATTGGTTTGAGTTTAAGCAAGCAATACATATTCTCTCACCCCTGCAGAACTATTGTAAACCTTTTAAATGTCCACGCGGTTAGAGTCAGGGGGTTACAACCCATGTATGAACTCCAAAATGGTTAATTCTGAATATCTGTTTTCTTTTATCCATAATGCATATGTTTTGATCCAAAGCAGTTTACAATTAAAAGCAGAGATTAACTTTTTAGGAAAAACTGCCATTCATGGTATTTGCTGAGCTATAATTACCTGGATTACTACCAGCCTAAAACTGTAATTGAAAAATTATTTTTAATTTGGACATCTGATACGATACAAATAACATAAATATAGGCTTTTTATCATTAGGCAACAAAATAATACATGTGCTTTGCAGCTCACTTGTCGGTGCTGATTAGTTAATCAAGTCTGTATATTGCACGGTAAGTTCATTAGGATTCTCAACTGGGATTTTCCTGATAAAATTCCTACAACATATGAACAGGAAGTTCTCTGCCTTAACAATGGGTGGCCACACCACACTGCCGATATGAAAATCAATTTGATGAGCTACTGTACGTCATTGGGTGCGCAGTTACATCCAAAATACACACATTATAGCAGCCACACATCCGCTGATGAGACGCTTCTCAGAGCCAAAGCACATTTGTTATAAATAAAGACAATATCTTGAATGTCTTGGAAGATGATACTTCATCTCTTATAAGTTAATCATAATATTATTGTAAATAAACTTTTTAATTCAAAAACTTTATCAATGTGACAAAATAGTTCAGGGGGATTATATTTTTACTCTATTTAAAAAAAAATAGAGTAAAAAAAATACTGTATGTGCTACTGGTTTTTTTTTTCTTTAAAAAAATGGTAGCAAAAAAATCTTAAAGTCCCGCTGCGGCCGGACCACCGTCCAAGCTCCTCTTCCTTTCAGTCTCCTTCGAACAGGCTACTGCAGTGGTACATTCGGCAGCTGACGAGCCGGTAATACAACCCGCTCGCCTCCACACAATCGCTGTTTTCACGGCGACCCAGAGAAATCTCAGAATACAATGTCTGGTTATCCAACCCGTTCTCATCCCAAGGTGTCATATACTGATGCTTTTGACAATGCGTATACGTCCAACGCACTTGGCACCCTTTAGCGTCAATATGAGACCCAGATATATATGGACCAGAAGACGCCTCCTAGTGGTCTAACCCAGACCTAAACTTACCCATAACCGAAGCGTGTTATAGTGACGCTAAAGGGTGCCATGTGCGTTGGATGTATACGCATTGTCAAAAGTGTCACTATAAGATGTGCCCTAGGATGAGAATGTGTTGGGTTATCCGGCTCACGTCTATGGTGTTTTGAGTGTAGAAAAAGTGCCCACATCTCAGCGGTCACCCCTACACACAAGCACAACACTTCCGGTGTCACCCACAGAGCCCACTCTCATAAAATTGGCCACTCTCATAAAACATAAAACTCGAGTGTTGGAAGTAGGAAATGTGCCCACGAGCCCGTGCCCACGCCTTCTCTCTGCCCCCTCTTTTACACGGTGAAAACAGCCTCATTTCAGTCAGGTTATGAATATAAGTCCCGTGCCCGCTCACGCTTACTAACACACTTCTCTACCGGTGCCGCTCGTGCGTCTCGAAGTTGTCACAAAACTTTCCCCAGCCCATGCGTCCGGGCATCATATATGAATGTAAGTCCCGTGCCCGCTCACGAGTTTTCACACTTACTAATAAACACTTCACCCAAGGCACTACTTGAGCATCACAAAGTGATCACAGAACGCTCCCCATTCATAGCAATTGGGACGTCACATTTGAAACAGTCCCCACTGTCAGCGAGCTGCCGTATTCAAGCACTGAGGGCCCATACCTCCGGTTAAGTTTCTCGAGCCCACGTAGTGCAGCGATCAGAGCCCAGAGGCCATTCTGCCCCTGGCTACACGTTTAAAAGTGTGGGAAGCGATTCACAGGGGCCTGCACAGGGGCCATAGAACTGGTACCGCCTTCTCTGAGTGAGTCAGGCTTTTACAGCCATTATTTTCTCGTACCAAAGAAGGACGGGACACTATTTTAGATCTGAGACATTTGAACAAAGTTCTTGGGAAAAGACCGTTCAAAATGCTTACGACCAGGAAAATCTTTGTGCACGTTCGCACGATGACTGGTTTATCTCTCATGATCTGAAAGATGCCTACTTTTAGATTCAGATAATACCCCGTCACAGGCCATTCTTGAGATTCGCCTTCGACAGTCAGGTATATCAATACACCATCCTGCTGTTCGGCCTGTCTTTAGCACCCCGTACATTCATGAAGTGCATGGATGCGGCTCTCGCCCCCTTGAGAAATCAGGGCTTGTGAATTCGATTACGCAGTCTAGAGCTCTGTGGTCTATGTTCTCCAGATGGTGCACCTACAAAAATCTGGACCCACGAACATGTGGGGTCTCGCGGTTGCTTAGTTTCCTCCAAGAGCTGTTGAATTGGGGAGGTCCCCCACCACGCTTAAAGTCTATGTGGTGGCCGTTGCAGCGTTCGCAGAGTTGACGCACGGACAATCACTAGGAAGGAATGAGCTTGTCATCTGCTTCCTTAGAGGAGCTACGAGGATGAATCCCCCGTCGGTTCCTATGTGGGATCTTTCTTTGGTCCTCAAGGCCCTGAAAGGTCATTTCTCTATCGGCTCTTCCAGCATCCGATAGCGAGAGCAATGTTAATCTTCTCTGAACGGTCAGGACACTGAGGGCTTACATTACGCACGGCCCTTTCAGGTGCTCGGAGCAGCTTTTCATTTCGTTTGGGGGGCGCACTAAAGGTCTCGCGCATCGAAACAAAGATGGATAGTGGACGCTATCACAGCTGCATATGCGTCAAAAGGTCTGCAATGCCCTTTGGGCTTCAGGGCTCATTGCCTCTAGTGGGCATGGTCCAGCGGAATTTCTATTCATAAAGTATGTGTGGTGGCGGACTGGGCCTTCCCGTCCACCTTTCTTAGGTTCTACAACCTGGAAGATCCCGCCCTGCAGGCTTGACTTCTGTCAGTATAAGTGAAATGTACGTTCTGGCCAGATCTGATCATGCCAGGTTACTCTCACGTGACTTAGCTCTCCTGGTTGAGCTGCACTATATTGAGTTAATATGCTATATGCTTATACAGACCAGCGGCATCGCTTTATATTCCCTATGAGTGCTTATGTACTTGTGCCGGCCTGTGTTGCTGTCCCCCTTATTCCCTGCTTATCTGGAATTCCCTGGGACTCATGAGGTGGCGTTTACAAAGGGTTCTGTAGTGTAAGCTAACTTAGGCAATGCGAGAAAACCTCTCATTAGAGAACGTATCGGTTTTCTAATGTAACCTCGGTTTTCTCTAGAAGAGGGAACGAGTATTGTGTAACCAGTCGTGCTCGCGGCACGAGCAACTTTCGCTTCAGTCAATGAAAACCAGGGAGACAGCCTTCGAGCCTCGCTTATATACGCTAAACCACGCCCATTCTGGCAGGCTAAGAGAGAGAACTCTTCTAGAGAGAACCGAGGTTAGGTTAGGTCACCGATACATTTTCACATTCACAGACAGCCTCAAGCTGATGGCATGATGCAACGTGACAACAGTCGAGCCCTATGTAGACGATTGTTAGTCTAAAACTGACACTCTATTCTCATATCTCAAACATTCAAAAGAGCAAATAAATGAGAGAATGTTGTAAATTTAATTATTGAACATGTTAAAACCCTTGACATAAAACATTTAGGTTTACACACTTCAAAAATAGTGCTTTAGGAGATATAAAGGAGTGTGTACACTTACTCTGCTAGGGCCCTTCGTATGATTGAGTGCCGCTGTCGGTACACATCCAGTTTTGACAAACAACTGCAGGAAGTGTGGTTGGCGAAGCTTATGGTGACTGGCTTGGTCCCTTGCTTGATAGGAACTGTGATTTCAAACAACTGTAGAGTGAAAATAGAAGAAGGGTCACATTTTCAATAAAATACTACAGACTTACACAAACTAACTGACGTAAGATGGGAGACCACATGAAAGGTTACTTATACTTTAAGGAGTTTGCTAGATGTCAAAATGAGTTGTGGGCAGTCAATTATGTCTAAATCAAGATTAATGAATGGATTTATGTCTAAAGGAGTTGTGCAAGGAGTTGTCTTTCTGAGAAATCAGTGTACAGACAAAACCACATCTACAGTCTGATCAAACAAACTGGTAAGGGGAAATGGGGAACTTGTGCAAGATAATTTGCAAGGCAGGCAAACAATGTTAGACCAATAAATCAAAACTTCCTCCAGCTATGGGGAAACATTCCAAGGAATTTATGTTGAATGTGCAATCATAAGTGCTTGTAACGGGATTGTGCAGCTAAAATGGCCAAGAACATTTAGTTTTAATTTTATGTTTTATATAATACAGGGCTGTGCACAGACATTTTGAGGGGCAGTGGCTTAAACCAAAAAAGGGGCACTATAAGGAGTTTGACTGAGGCAGTACCATATTAATATTGAGAATTAATTACAACTCTTTTAGTCTTTTGTCTGTCCGCCAGTTTAACCGTCTGATGGCTGAACCGTCAGCCGATTTGGCTGATGGGTGCTACGTTTAAATCACGTTCTTTCAACAATTTATTTGATTAAATCACGTTCATTCAACAATTTCTTTTTTTGAGTGTATGATTTGCAAAAATACAAACTGCTGCATCTGTGATGATGAGAGCATCAAAATGTATGCGTGTTGTGCACCCACTACATTGTGGCCAAGCATGCGCGCTTAAAATAGCATTATGAACAACGCGCAATGCATCACTGGCTTTAGAATAGAATTTTTTTTCTGGTCAGTGGCGTAAATTAGCCCGGATTGCGCGGGTGCAAAATAGGAATAATACATGCATCAGTATACGAAGTCAATTGCGCCGGTTGCAAGAGAGGGCCAATTATGTTAAATCAAGAACAACGGAAACAGTAACAACCAGCTTTACTCAGCAGATTGATCTGGTTAAATGGAATAGGGTCAATAGCTTGTGAAATGCTCTCTTTCTTTGATGTTTGCAAAACTCCATTATTTAGTTGTTAACTGCTTTTACCAGGACAAGAGATCCCAAAAGCTTCACTTGATCACTCTGTAAATCTGTCAGCCCACCAGTCTTGATGATAAAATTACTTTACTGCAGTATTAACAGTCTAATAGGCATGGGAATTACATATGTGCAGTTGAGACAAGGGTTAGATGAAACCAGAAGTCAATTTAATATGTTTTTTTTTAGATGACAAGCTAACAGATTCCCTTGTTACTTTTACTGTGCATCACAGATATAAACTTGATATTTCACTTGATGTTTCTTGAAGTCTTGTTGTCATTACATTATATTGTGCTCTATGTCAATATCGTATCAATACTAATTTCATTAATTCAAAACACAACATGTTCATCTGATGCATTTTTTACTCTTGACCCAGTCATTTTGTCAATGAAACCTGGAGCTTGTAATTTCATAATCCAAATCTTACTAAAATATATTGAAACATCTTCAGATTGCATCTGTTGTTCAGGCTTTGTGCCCAGAATGGGAGTGTTACGTCTCTGCTGCAGTAGCGTGGACATGGAGGCCTTGACCTGTTCAGATGATCAACTGGTGGGAGGGCGTCATGGTTTAAATCACAAGAGGAGAACCTATTGCCTGCTAAGGTCAGCCCACCCAAAATAAGTGGGCAATTAAAGGAGGCCTTCTCGAAAATAATTCACAGCCATGACCTCACAACTAAACCCCTGCCTTGTCCATAAGTTTCTAAATCAAAGCTTAACAGATCAGTACTCTCTGCAAAGGGAAGTAGGCTTTATAACAAAAGCAGACACTTTTATTCAAAGCAGTAAAGAACATCTGTATGGGCTATATGCACGCATAAATTCCGCATTTGACGCAAGGATGCTCGTCCATTTCCGGTTGTGGAGATTAAAGCGGAGGAAAACGGGATTATGGCAGAGTCTTCAAAATTTACTGTCCTCCCGTCTTTGAAACGAAACGTACATACAGTACGTTTAGATGTAATTTTATATACAGTTATGTTTATTTAATATAATTTTAAAAAGAAGCATAAACACAACGAGGGGTGTCTGTTTTATCTGTTTTTGTGACTAATGTTTCTTTAGTATAACCATGGAGTATAAAATTCAATATAAATTCTCGCTATTGCATTGGGCTCTATGATCGGCAAAAGTTATTGAGCATCCTTACACCTTCACCGGAAATACCACCGTGCATAGAGCCCATTGAAGATTATTAAAGTTTACAATTATTATATAGTATGAGTATCTGTATTTGATACAATGAAAAAAATATTCTAGATCTGTATTCAGAAAGAACCAGGGCTGGGCTTAAACTGAAAATTTCTCAAATTTGAAAGACAAATCAGTCAAATAAATATGGATGATTCAATATTTTATTTATTTATTTATTCATTTAATTTTGAAGTCATTATTCCTGAATTCCCCAATGTTAGAATTAAAGGGGTACTTCCACACTGGCAAAATTGACTTTCAGTGAAACTTGGCTGCCTATGCAGATGAAATGCAAAAATAAACTGTTTGAAATCAGTTTGACTAGAGAAAACAGAGGAAAATGTACACAGACAGGTAAGAAAGCTGCTGCCATACTGTTACATTTTAACATAATGCTGTTTAAAGATTAGACAAAGTACAATTAATTTTTTTTATTATTATTTATAAACCTTCCCTAACAATAACAGTTCTGTTAATAACCCTCCGTCGATCTGGCTGTCAGTGGGCAGGGATATAAAACTGCGGAAGTGTAATCTGTAGTCCTGAAGCTATCAAAAGTCTGCCTAATAACACAAAAAGTTTGACAAAAAAAACTTGAATTTCCTGGCCCTGCTAACGCCTGCATCACCCAAATTTAGTTTGCTAATGTAATAGGGTAGAAGGCATAGGACTACAAATCATTTAGACTACAAAGCCCATGAATTAAGGCACTATGAAAGGAAATCAAACTTGTTGGGTTTCCTCTTCGTGGTAATGAGCTAAGGAGAAGCTGTGTGGTGTTTTTCAAGGCTGTACGAATACAGGTACTGATGGAATTGATGTGGTAAATTTGCCAAAGCTTTTTATATTGTAATCAGGTTTTTTATGTTGAATGGTTTTAGGTATTGTTTTTTTTATTATTATTATTCCTGTAAATATTTTATAGGGCAGTCGAACCCGTTCTCATCCTATGGCGTCGTATAGGTGACGCCATGACATTTCGTCGAAATAGTACGCACATGGCACCCTTTAGCATAAATATACCATGCAGAACCCATTTATGGTGGTTTGATTTGATTACTTTTGGTTGTGAAATTGTTTTTGTTTGATCTGTGATTGAGTGTGCACTTATTGGCAAGTAATCCCCCACTGGATAGGATTGGAAACCTTGTTGTCTGTAAAAATATTGTTTTGTTTTTATTATTTGTTTTGTTTCTTTTCAATTTCTTAATACCCAATGTGCTACTCTTTCATAAAAGGATAGTCCACCCAAAAATTGTTCCGAAAAATATTTGCAAGAACCACTGTAGTTGTTGCCCTTTTCTGAGTTCCCCTCACTTGTGAGATGACGGGGTTACACTAACGTCAGCAAACAATTTAAGGTCAGTACTGCTCATCACTGGTTCCAAACAGATTTGTAGACACAAACACAAGCTCACCGTTTTGCTGATATATGAAGTGCTGATGTTCACGCACTGATGCTCCTCACTGTTACAGCAGCCCCCACATCTGTAGACAGACACGCAGGGTGGTTTATAGAAGGTGTTTGTAGCTGCCCCAAACTCTTTCCCCACATCTAAACAAACTTGGCGTGGCATGCACAGGGTCTTTCTCCACTCTGTCTCAATACCTGGAGGAAGCGCAGCGAGACAGGAAGAAGAGGCACATTAAAAAAAGGCCAGCAGTGAAATACATGGATTTGTATGCACTGCAATTATTGCAGATCAGGGTCTGACATATTCTTGGCATCCTAAAGAAACTTTTTGTCAGGACTGTCAAAAAGTATAAAAAAATAAAAAGTCTTGGCTGTAAGACAATAATGACAAAAACACTGCCAGCACAATCTGTGCCAGTGTTAAATTAATAGTCACTCACTTTTAATAATTTCAAGATTGATGAAAGCAGCCGCAAAGGAGGCCTCCTCCGACCTTGTTTCTGTGGAGGTGTAATCTCTGTGAGGCAAGCGCGATCCCGCCTTGGAACGACACTTCAGCATGCTCCAGTAACTGGGGTAAACTATCCTCATAAGTTCATCCACGCTACCTACTGAACGTAACTGCTCCACCAGGTCTGGCTCAGAATGCTCCTGATAAGACACAGAGAAACAGAATAAAACTGGGGAAAATCAGCCTGTCAGCTTATCCTACAAAGAATTCTTTAAAAAATGACCAAAATTTACTATTTCTTAAAAGGAAAGTCCACCAAAAAACTGTTCCAAACTGTGTGACAATCTTTCATCTGCCTCTTTCATCTGTCATTGGAAACAGAAACTGTTTGGTAACTAGACACAGTTTTGGTTCCCAATGACTTCCAATGTAAATTTGTTTCAAAAACTGCCCCAAAACCACAGATTTTTGTTTGGTTACCAACATTCTTCAAAATCTATTTTACATTTGGCAGAATAAATAAAGTTGCGCAGGTTTAGAACAATCTAAGGATGAGTAAATTGCAGTATTTTAATTTGGACAGTCCCATTAAAGGAGAACTCCGGTCAGTTTTAACACTGAGCTCATTTTTTTGTACGTTTGGAGTGCTGTCAGTCCAGACAAAAACAACAAAAATCGGCGTTGCTGTTGTGATGTTATTTTTATAGCATGTTTCAATCTCTCATTGATTTAGAAAGTTTGTAAGTCTACTCACTGAATCAATTTTGGAGATCTAATCAGTGATAATAAACACGTGATTAACTTTTCCATTGTTTTATCATATTTTTATCAATCAACAGTTATAATGGCCAACTGTATGCTGGCAACATTTTGTTGTGTTAAATCATGTAGATAAATGTACCACAATTAACCAACAGATATAAGCTTTCCCATGTCAAAATGTGTGAAACTGAGACATGCAAATAATGCTTTATTGAATGGAATGATCAGAACTCAATGGTTTCGACTCAGCCAATGGAAATTATTGCTTACTCAGTGAGCTGGGTTGCCCGTGAAGACGGAGCCAAGTCTGTCTGCAGCAAGAGACACCCTAGCACACACAATCAAACCCCCAAAGTTTTGACCTCTCCACAATCCGCAGCGGAATAAAAGTTTGCAATAAGTGTGAAAACACCAACGGCGTCTGAAACACCCTAAAATCCCTGATGGAAAATGATACAGCTGTCTGGGACATTCCAGGAAACATGCCCAGTTTACCCACATAGCTGATCATGGCTGTCGATAAAAAAACACCCTCCCCCATTGTAGAGTTGTTACATTTTTTTTTTTTTTTAGAAAAGATTAAAAAAAACCTACTAGAAATTGAAGCTCAACAGAATTCCCCTTTTCCAGAAGGCCAGTCTTTGGTATTGGTCCCAGTCACTCTCTATTACATTTGACTGGTGAATCAAAAACACAGTTTTGTTTTTTTTTAATCGAGAGTTCACAGCAGACAATTTATTACATCAAATGGTAGGAAATTAGATTTCTCTTACTCTTACATTTTGCTGCAAAACCTACTATTTACATAATTTTGTTTTGTGGGGGGGGGGGGGGGGGGCGGATAAGTACAAGCAATGCGTTTCTAGGCCTCCCTACCCAACTCTCTTTCAAAGGAGATCCTCAGAACAAACATGAGCTTTACAGTTTTACAATTTTTTGAAAGTATACACTTGAAGGCCATTTTTCATGATGCAGGACACTTCGCCGTGCCAGAATATATACAAATGTAACCATTTACATGAAATATGACTTTAAGATTGCATAGTTTCAAATGTTATCATAAATCCTTTGACATAGTAGCTGAACAAGATTCTAAACCCACATTGTTACCTACAAACATTCAGTTGTACCGCATACCAAGGAAAATAGCTCTAATCGTGGAAAAAGGAAAAATATAATCCTTGTAGGAAATGACCGCTTCTGCATTGACTCCCTTCTGTTTATTCAGGAAACCCAAATCCCACAAAAAGAGTATGAACAAGACTATTGTATGTGGCCTCTTCCATGCCTTTGTTTAAAGTGATTCCTGAGATAACACACTGGTCTGTTTCCTACCAGAAACAATGGAGACTGAACAAATTATGTGTGGTGCACAGAACACAGACACATTCACACGTGAGTCAGGCCCAAACTTCAGGTTTGGTAATTGTAAAAATGCTAATACAATGGCCTATTTTTATGTTTTAGTGGTAACTAAAAAAAGACACTGATGGGAGAACGATACAAATGGGAACCATGAAGTCTGAGAGCCCATGACCCAGAAATGCATTTATTGTTTTGCTCTTGTGATCTAATTCATAGTATTAGGGATAGCTTTATTCTAATTTCTAATATCACAAAAGAAAATAAATTGTAATCCATAATAACAAAAATAATAAATGTACTAAATTATATTTCATTCACATTTACCAGTCAGACTCAAAATCAAAAATCATGCTAAATGCACATTTAATTTCATATAAAGATCAAATTCAAAATGCATACTAATTGCAGCTATTTTTATTAATAATTATGATTTCTCACAACTGTACTTTTACTGGATGAGTCGGAGTGAACAATGCCACTAGGCCAAGATCAGGATTTTCATTAAATAATACATGGAATATATATGGCTTGAGACCATTCTGTGATATTTTTGCATCTTTTCTTAAAAGCTTGATGCTGGTCGCTAATTCACTGCCATTATATGGGCGAGTGCGAGTGGGGGGCATTTTTAAGATTTCTCCTTCTGTGGTCTGAAAAATGAAGAACAGCATGCTACATTAAACAACAGCAGGTTGAGAAAATTATGACTTAATTTTCATTTTAGGATGAACTTTCCCTTTAAACAAAAAAGGTTTGACATTTTTAATGAAAGAAAATAAATAGTACATCTGATTAATCAAGTTGAAGGGAGAATGGCGTCAATACAAGATTGCATTTGGCTCCGAAAAGCAGTGATTCATGGGATAATAAAATGATGACCTGATGATAGATGCATACATCAGTGGCCAGTAAAAATACTTCACCTTCACCAAGCTAGAAAGAACGTCTCATTGAATAAACCACAATAGAAAGCAGCTGGGTTTAACACTTGGGACAGGATGCCATCTCCACTTTAACAAAATCATTGGATGCCACACACACTCCCAATAATGATAATGACACCATCATGACTGCCATTATTTTAAAGTTCAAATGTGAGTCAACAGTTTGATGGCAATTCTAAAATGTGCATCATTAAACAGAATGTTCATTTCAGACACCCTGAAGCAACACGTATTCTCTTGATGACGTAGTGTTTCCTGAAGCGAACCACAAAACTGACACAATGACACAAACAGCTAGATCATTTTTTGGCAATGAGGGTAGAGTTTATCCTAAGCCGATACCAGCATCCGGAGCTATTTTGGATGAAGTTTCTGGAAGGCACCCTCACCGAATGAATTCCTTTAGTCTGAGTCAAAATGCTTAAGCATTAAGTTTATACAGTTCAATTTCCATTACATTAAAGTTTAATAAAAAGGTCAGCCATCCCAACTTCATAATTTATGAGTTCACATTTTCATATACTCCTTAGGTAAAGAGAACTAGCATGTTGACGATTATTTAATCAAGAATTGACTGATGTATTTGCAAACATAAAGTTGTTTCAAATGTGTTTCAGCAGCAAAATTGACAATTTCATGATTTCTACTTTCTTACACAGATACATTTATTTTATAGCTAACGATTCAGAAAGAAAATACAATTAGCAATTGTAATGCTACAAAGGCCTCTCAAGCAGTCAATTGTGGTTTATTATCTATAATGGGAAGTTGTGCAATTGTGAAGAGAGGAACAGAGAATACAATAGATTATAATCACAACAGTGCTTAACCAGATTGCTTCTTCACACATTCAGTAGGTTATATTTTCAATAAATAAAATGCAAAGTCAAAGCCATTATTGTACTAAATTCAACGTTCAACACAATGGGGAAAAAAAACAGAAAACAAATGCTATCACTGGGGGTACAGACTTCGACACAGAGCATAACACATGCTCACTGAACTCAGGTGAAACATGGCCCCCATCATGGACATTATAGCAGTGGCGCATACGCACAAGAACACATGTTGCATCTGTTCCAGGCATACCTTTCATCCTCAATATTGGACTCCAGAGAGCAGGCTTGCGAATGGTGCTGTGCTCACTGAACTTGAATGATGTCGTTGAAGTCTGCTGGGGGCATGTCTGGGTCTACGCTTGCCAACACTCAGGAGGAGAGTAAGAGGATCTGAAATATCATTAACCCCCAAATGATCTCCTAGAAACCCTAGAACTAACTGCAAGCTTTGAGCCTTTGACCTAGGGGAGAACCAATTCCTTGGAGAATAAGTCTGGCCACAAGTCTGAAGAGTAACTGAGACCCTCTTCAACATTCAGGCTTACCACATTTCAGACAAACAAACCTAATCTGTCACTTTTTCCTAAAGCAATTGAGATGCTCCCAAAGGTAGGAGGAATTCTATATTACAGCCTCTTGTATGAATCTAAACCAACCGCTGGATTCAGTACACACGCTAACGCACATTTGCATGAGCTCTTGAGACCAGACCATCCGCATGGAAATAATTTTTCCAGTCTTTAGCCTAGTGTCTGTTGGATCCATTAATAAGACTGAGCAGCATTGGATAGAACATAGAGCACGTAACAACAGAGAGCACGGCCTATGTCTAAATCAGTCCATTCAAAAACAACGCTTTCCAAGTCCAATTTGCTGTATAAACAGTTAATAAGCCTCAGTTTGCATTTACACTTTGTTTTGCGCCAATGCTAATGTTGGCGCTAACTACGCCAACAACACTAAAATTATTTTATTTTCTTTATTTTATTGATATCAGTTTTTAGATTCATTTGGCTCTGAATCTTAGCCGAAATGGAAAGTCGTGAATCATGCATAATAAGAGCAGGAATGTGCCATTTTGATTTTATGTTGACTTTAAGACATAATCTAGAGATTTGTCTGAGTCCCATAAGAACCTCTGTTCGTTTTGTAGAAAGACTTGCTTCCTGGGTCTGATCCGTTTCACATGTAGAGGCAGGCGTGTGTCAGGATGCAATTACTGTGCACTTCTGACGCGTACTTGGTTAAGGTTTCTGTGGTGCAATAAAGCTATTAGCCTGGAGGGTTGCCCACTACTCAATAAGACCATAGGGATATTAGGTCTAATGTTCTGTAACCCAAATCTTGAGCTTTCCAAAACATAATAGATCTCTGCATGAAATCCCAATGAAACTCCCTGTAGACATGTTTTTAAAAAGCTACATATAAAGTGGGGGCAGGAGGGGTTCTTGTTTTGCCATACTTAAAGCATTATATCAAACAAATATCATGGCAGGACAGAAACTATCAAGAGTGACATTAGTAAGGTTTAAGCAGCATCCACTCAGCGAGTATTCATAGGTCTTAGCATGTGGATTACACAAGTCTTAAGAAAGCTTTAAAAGATTAGTTTGTCTAAAAATGAATAATCTATCACCATTTACTTACCCTAATGTTGTTCCAAACCTGTATGACTTTATTTTCTGTGTTAAACACATAAGCGGCTAATTATCTGAAATTCCAAGCTGCCGTTTTTCTTGCTACACTTTTTCTGCTCCAAAACTGCTTTCACTGAATGGAAAAGAGCAGCTTCGGCATTTCGCAAAAAAATCTTCTTTTGTGTTCAACAAAATAAATAAGATTTTGGAATTACATGAGTCTGAGTAAATGATGACAGAATTTGATTTTCCCTATTCTTTTTGTACGTAAAATGCATTAATATTCAAATATAAAAACCTTTAGGCACCAGAGGAGACATTCTACAAACATTAACCTATCAATACTAAGTGTGACACACAAAACAATGCAAATAATAAGGAATCCACACATTTTCTTCATGTATTATAATAAAGATACATGAATCATCTGTAGACTATGACTCTCTTGACTCTGTTTCCAGGATTGATAAAACTTGTCCACTCATTAAGTTGATTCATTTGACTTTTTAGTGCTGGTTTCATGGGCTGTGTCCGAAATCGCCCTCTATACCCTTAAATACTAGGGCACTATTTGAGGGGATAGCCATTTGTAGTGGTGCACGAAACCATAGTGGATGTTATCGCATGCCCTCATTCAATTCCACAATGCACCACAATAACAAATGTACAATGATGTACACTAAACGGCTAAAGAATTAATATGTCACAAGTTCACACTTACATATAGAGTGGATAAGATTTAATGCGTATTTGGCATGCTGTCTCGGGGGAGGGATCCGAGCTCGGAGTTTGGCCCGAACCCACAATACTATGTAAGTGTTTAGGACTGGAAGTGTGGAGAAGGAGCAGTGGAGGAACATTGCTAAATTATCAATGGAGTTAGGTAAGATTGCTGAATCTATATATACTTCTTATCATTGATTGCTGAGTGCACTCCACTAGTCTTAATTAACTGAACGTGCTCCTCCCGAACTTTGTTAATGAAACATAATACTGTGAGAGTTGCGCACCTAATGAATGCCTACATCTGACCAGATGTCACCCACATCTTAATTAAGCTTTATACTGTTAGGTTCAGTTTAGTTTTGTTCATGGACATTCAGTGTGTTTTCATCTGTCTCATGTTTCTCTGTTCAGTTCCCCTACTCATCCATCTCCTTGGTTACTGTCATTATTAGTTCATGTCTGTCAGCTTTGTTTAGTAATTATTTCCGTTGTGTTCACTACTTAAGTTGTTCCATCTCCTGTACTCCTTGTCCGGTCACCATAATACCTAAACTGTCGTGTTAATGTGTGTTTCCCTGCTTGTTACCTGATTCTTGAGTGTTGTAGTTAAAGTGTTGTTTGGAATTCATCTTCTGAGTCTTCAGTCAGTTCCTGGGTACACCCCACCATATATTAGTTTGTACAAGATTAATCTTTTAATTTTACTAATGGAGCAGCCAGTTTGCTAAGTTTCAAATAATGATTAAATAGCAAGCAAATTGCCTTTGTCCAAATTCCCTCACAAGTTTTCATTCACTACCTCAAGTGAAATATATTAGTAAACTAATGTAGGGAATAATAAATGAGGGTATAGGGGGGCGATTTTGGACACTGCCCAGGTTTCCAGAAAAACATACCTCTATCAATTGACACCATGATGAAAATAAACAATTAAAAAGCAGTTGATGTTACACATTACTCACTTTTTTTCTCATTTTAAATAGTGTGTAATGTTGCTGTTGGTATATGACCAGTATCTGCAAAGTTGCAGTGCTGAAAGTTCAATGTAAGCAGAGATATAGTCTTTTAAAAATCAGGAAGTGCCTACAAAAACGACTCGAATGGGACTACAACGGGTTTTATACGTCACTAACCCGTACATTTATATCAACCCTGCCTCCGGAATATGAAAAAAAGGGGCATGGCCATATTTCTGCGGCTTGTCGAAAGTGTGTTATGTTCACCCAGCTGCCAGGTCTTCTGTGTTCGAGCTTCCGGTGGACATTGTAGTTCGTCAACAATGGATAGAATTTTTGATTATGTTCCCGAAAATGACATAGCTCTCTATGCTGCGCATTCTAAGAAAAAACAGCTTCCAGAATCTCCACAAATTCAATGCCGGATTCAACAAGAAACTGTTACTAAAACATGAAGCAGTTCCAACTTTAAAACCAGCAGCAGCAGTTGTTGGGCCACAACCTGTAAGTAGGACTTAATGACTCAACCAGTAAGACTTAATGATTTTAAATGTATTTGAATGTATAATTTCAGACGTAATTTTTTAGTTTTATCAAATGCCAGCGCTGGCTTTATAGCCACAAGGCTACTAGTTATGCTATTTTGTGTCTACGAAAAACGCGTACATAACATTTTGGACCTGGAAAAAGAACAACCATGAATACATGTCATGTTGCACACCATAAACTCAATCATGCAAAGAAAAAAAAACAGTAAACCACCCCCTTAAAAGAAGATAATTCTGGCCTCAGCCTATACATGTGCACTACCTGTTCATTTCGCTGTCTCACTCTGACTAAATGAACGGGTCACTACACAAACCAGTTTTATCCTTTAGAGTGGGGTTTAGAAAGATTTCCATTTCCCTTTGTAAGTCTCTGTAAGTGTTTCTTAATCTCTAAGTCTTTGCTACACTGCAAGTCATGACTTCTCATTAAAAATCTGTACAAATGATTGCATATTCACTTGATTGTTAAAATGTCCTGCTTCTATGGTATTTCAAATAGTATTAATTACTTTAAGCTTATCAAATTTGACATCTAAATTTGATTTATAAATAAATATGCCATTTTGTCTAATAGGGAAAGTTTCTGCATGATTGCTCACTGAACAGTCAGACAAGCTCAGTTGTAAAGGGAAACAAATGGAATCTTACATTATCTATGTTTTTAGCTCAAATGAATCACAGTAAAGGTGAATAATTTTACAACAATGTGTAAAAAGAAACATTTCTGATTGTCTATAAAGGAGTACTTAAGGCTTACTGATGGGGCTCTGTGAGCATAAGACTAAAAAAGTAGGAAAATACTGCCTTAGTCTACTACCAAGGGTCTAGTCTCTTTAATAAAACTCCCAAAGTGGTTCACACACTGGCTATAATATATGTTCCTAGAAGAAGGCAGGTAAAAATAGAAAAGAAAAAAAAGTTTAATCATTTTTGGTGATTTGGATTTTTCTGCTGTAACACATTCCAGTGCTTCTCTTTGCAGAGGAAATTGCAAAAGCTGTCTTGGATCTTAAAAAAAGTGCAAAAAAAAAAAAAAAACCCAGAAAATCTCAGTCCCCCAGCTGCTTCAGGCACACTGCTGGGCCACAGTCAGGGCTGAATTCCTCTGCTGAAGGGGACTGATATCCACAGCCAGTTTATAGACAGTGCAAAAAGAAGGAGACAGCTACAACTACTCAAAATGAAAATGCAATCACTACAGAATAGAGAGAGATTTTTACAGATGTCCTTTTTTTTGCTCCTCTGTCTGTTCATGTGAGTGACTGGCTGACTGACTGAAGAGGGAAACTTTTGATTGGCTCTACACCGAGATTATCGTTAATGAAAACTATTACGTAAACCGGAATCAAAAGAAAACATTGGAGGTGGAGATTTGTAGCCTTTTCTCACACCACTTGATATAATTAAACTTATCAATTTGATGGCGGGTCCAGAAAGGTTTAAACGAAAATCACCAGTGAACAGATTCACCCGTTGTAAAATGCAAATGGCTTTGTTCGGACTTCGGAGTGGCTACAGAAAAAAATAGACTGCAACTGCCCCATGCGAAAACAAGGATACTATCGGTAGGGCATTAAATCACGCAATGCTGACGTTGTTAACATTAACAATCTGAGAACAAAGAATAATTTGCACGGTTTTGCGTGATATGATAACTTATAAGCGATTGTTAGATTTAATGTCAGAACCAGAACAAAAGTGGATGTTTCTTGCTAGTTCAGATTACATTTTCAGGTGAAAATACTTATGTTGGTCATACTTCCAAAAATAATAATCTGTGACTCTGAATGCCAGCATCCACATCGGCGCGTGATTGAAATCTCTCCTTAAACATTGTGTTCATCCTCGCTGTGCCGTGTCGAGGGTGTTGAAGTACAACTCACGTAAAGTTGATAATTCTGCAGATTTCGACCAGAGATGGCGACAAAGAGGAAAAACTGCGGACTGCAGCTTTAAAGAGAACCAGGAACTAACCACTAACATCATTAAACTAAACTGAACTGAACATCACTTTATATCACCAACTTTTTTTCATTTTCCTCCATGAACATTTGATACACTTCCCCAAATAACACTAGCCTTTCAAACATGTCATTCCTTTACTACATCTTTGCACAATTATGAAAATAGGTTCTTAGAAGTAACAACTGAAACACCCCATTTGCAGAAGTTGCCTAATTCAAAGAATGGTTGAATTGCTGACCTCCCCAAAGACGTGAAGTCTTCTTGCTTATGTCATCACAACGTCTGACTCACCCTCCCCCAATCCCCCACAAAAAAAAAGCTCCTCTAAAGTTGTTAAAGTGTTGAAAGGTGGTTGTCCCAAATCTGAAGTTAAAGGATGAGCCGATCTGGCAGGTGGATTGGCTATTAGAGGCGAAGACAAGAGGCAGAAGTGAGTAATCTGTTCCACCTGTGCTAACTTTCCAACCTGGGAACTACACATGTACCACACACTCACACTGGAGAAGACATCCCTGGGGAATCCCTTGGTTATCACCAAAGAGCAGAAATAAACAAGCATAGTTTAAAAGAGTGGGTGGTTTATACTCCGACATTGATTACTAGCCATGAGACACACTCATGGTGACTGAAATATAATGCTTACTTAAGCCAGAGAGTCTCAAGAGACTTGCAATGTAGCAGCTAATTATATAAAATAGACGTTCCCAAAGCAGTCAACATCCCAGTTAAAATGATGGAGTTTTCGTAAAGCCACATGACACAACTATTCGTCAGTCCCAACGAATGAGGTCAAGACTGCAGCTGAGCCTTCAAGACTACAAATCAGGGGGTCCCAGCAACTCACGTGGACTCACCAAGCACCCACATTTCCCAGGTGACCCCTTCAGAAAGATAGTCTTTCTAGACAATAACTCTCTTTACATGTAGAATCCGCATGCTTTACAATTACTCATGATTAACAGGACAGCTTTGCCAAACATATGAGAGATGGCTATGACAGAAAAGTCCAAGGGAGAGAAATAAGGTCAGTATATTTGCCGAGCGCTGACTGATGCCCAATGAATTATTGATTCAACCATCCCATACATTCATATAGCGTACAGCCACATGTGCAATTATGGAACAATTATTCAATTTCGTGGCATAAGTGCAAGACAAATATCCCCCAAGTGGACTGAAAATAAACCATTAGAAATTCAGCAGCTTTCTATGTTGTAGCTGTTGTACTTACGATTGGCTTTTGCTTCTCTCTGTGAATTCCAGCTAAATTAATCTTAATAACCATCGAATTTCACAGCGACCCAAAGGAGAATAAGAGAGAAAGAGAGAGAGAGCAGTGAAAACAAAGCAAGTCTAATTTTAGGCACTCGTGATTAGTGTACCTTACGGCCCATGTTGCACATTACCAATCGCACATTTCAAGACTGTGTCAAGATATCCACATTGTTGCACATAGCATATGGTAGCTATATATCATTTATACACTGCACATAGTAAAAAAAATCTGCTGCTGTATACAAAATGATAGAACGTTGTGTCTTAATCGTGTGTGAGCCAAATAATTAATCTCTTGTTTTCAGACAGGTCACATTGGAGCTCCTGAGGTAAGACGATATAATGAAATTAATTGCACCCATTGAGTATATTTATCATCATATACATGATCAAAGAAACACTTTCTCTCTTCTTTCTTTCTGAGTGGGGAGACTGAGAGATAGCGAGACTACTTCTCAAGTTGCTGACCCAATGTCACCTGCTTCCACTTCTTATGGCAATTTAACTGTGCTCTCAAATTATTTCCATTATAAACCATAGATGTGTTAAATGAAGTTGTCTTAATATAATGTCCATATGATAAATAGGCTACATGAAAATGGTAAATATTCCAGAGGTACTGGGTGCTTTTAATAATTTCTTGAATTTATATTGTAATAAATAAAAACAAAAACACAAATAAATAAACAGAGAGCAGTAAGGTCAAATGTTGTTTAAATATCACATCCCCCTAAATGGTAAAAATGTCTTTTAATGATCTGTCCAAGCTTATAAATACATTTTTGGATTTTATTTAAGTTCCATTCAAGTGTTTATGCAAGAAGTCCCTAATAAATGAATCAGGATTGTAAACTAAAGCTAATCTGGGCTAAGTACAAGCATAGTCACCAGTGCTAGTGATGTTGACTCTTGATATGTTGCATCTCAAAGCTTGAAGCAGCTAGACAACTACGTTTGAAAATCACTTGATCCGGGGTTTAGGGCAACAAATCATAACTAATAATAAATGATGTATCAAACCAATTTCTCCACATTCAAAACTTGAAAATGATCTTGCCAGTGCTTACCATGGCATCTCCTTGATCTTGGTCATAATCATAGTAGTCGTGACTTGACTCCAAAGCAAGGTTTGCATAAAACAATGAGAGACAGTAGACAGAAATTCCAAATAAGAGCATTTTAGAAAAAAAAAAAAAAATCTCTGAAGTCTGAGCAGAGTCTGTTGAAAGTTCCTCTTTTGCAGGTTCCAGCAGCAGGTTTCTAGAAAATTCTGTCCTTAAACTAAAATAATACCCATGTATACGTCCAACATTTTAAGAAGACACTTCGACACTGGTCCATGGAATGCACTTTGAGCTCGTCCCTTCACAAGCGCATGTGAACATCCACTCCGTGCGGAGAGAGATCAGTGTGGAAGTGCGCTCAGCGCTCTATGGCATGTTTTATGCAATTTCACGCTGTTACTTTGACTCCTTCTCCTCCCCCTCTCCGTTTCCCCCCAGACTGCCTCTTCGGTCGCTGTTAGACACATTCCGAGACATCAAGAGAGGAATAGTCATGGCACGCGCGCTTTTCTCAGGTGTCCACTACAGCACGTCAAAGTCACTGTGGGCTATTCACGCACGAGCGCGCTGAATGAACCATGCATTTGCCGGGTTTTTTTTTCTTTCTTTTTTTTTTTTGAGTAAGGTGAAAGGGCTATGGTTCTTTCCAACATGAAAACTGTTTTTACTTACCCATTCATCTCATTTTTTTTTTTTTGAAGTATATGCAAATCTGGCTTCTTAAATAGGCCGATTATTACAGCAAGACGCAAAAACACGCAAAAGCCTATCATAAAAGTAGTGTGACTGCTTACTATTACCTATATTAAGGCAAAACCCCGAATTAAAATGTTTTAATGGAGTATACAAATTTAGTAGGCTATATACCTACCACATACTGACAATAAAAAAGTTTTTTTTCCTCAGTATGCTCTATTTAAAAAAAGTGTAAAAATGTTATTAAAAACAATAAAGTAACATCCCCAAGTATAATAATAACAATAGTTATAATAACACCTTGATTGGGGCTGGGTAAATGGGATGACTGTCAAAAAGTGGAACAATTTACCTAAATTCGCCCTACTCAGTAATTTTCTTGGAGGGGTTTTATCCACAGGGGGTCTTAGTCCTCAAGTTCACTGAGTGCTCTTCTAATGCTATGGAATGCAAGTCCCACTTGAATCATTCTATTCCATTCACCTCTGTCAAATGGTTGCATTTAATTTTGTGATCATCTCAAATACTACTTTAAGTAGCAGGCTAAACATGCACTGTCAAATGCATTCAGTGTTAAGACTAAAGGTCTAGTTTGAATAGGCTCAGGGGCTGAGGATTTGTGAATGATAATCTAATTATCCATGACACTATTGAATACTTCAATGTGAAAATACCTGACAATTCACGTTTAAATTGCTGGCCAAATGCTTTCAGGGCAATTGAGATAAAAGTTCTGCTTTTGTTTTCTATTAAATAAAAAATATAACGATAAATTATTGTACCAAATGACTGGTGACAATAAAAAATATGGTAGTTATTGTTGTTGTTAAAGCCAAACAATTCCATAAGCAGAAGAATTTCCAAATCAATGCAAATTACTTGCAGAACTTATCACAAATTTGAAGGTTGTCAGTCAAATAGTATTTGGCAGTGGCTAGCAACTTTGCCAATTCATTTGACTTCTCTTTGCTTAGGAACTGTCTCATTCTGCTTCCCTGACTGCTTTGACTGGTCTAATTCTAAAAGGTCAAAGTTCAGAGTAGTTTTATAAGGATTAACATGAGTTACTTTTGCCTTGACGTTACTAAAAAGATTACTTCATAAGTTATATAATGTCATCACCCAGGCGTCTGGAGCTGCTTAAATGTTTAGCCACAACTGATATAACCTTATTTAGAAGTCCGCAGTGGGACTTTTGACATAGATTTAGTCTCAAAAAGGGTTTTAGAAGCTTACTATAAGTTCCATGCTTTTGTTCTACATGACCATTTACATCCTTCTCCATTTTTCCCTCATCCAGCCCACACATACCAAATAATCTGGAATCTGTGTCCTTATTTAAACTCTCCGCTTTGTGCTTCACAACTCTGGCATTTTATCTGACATTATTTGTTTCTGTTTTTTTTTTCCCAGTAATTTTTGAATGCACATTAAACTGATTAATTTGACATGGATAAAATAAAAGCCACAAAACTTTATCTTAATTTTCATTGTAATTCGTAGCTGTAGTGGTTGCCTTGAGAAGCACTTTTAGCACAGTTTGGTATTACACCTGGTCCAAATATGGGTCCATGGACTTCATTGCCACCAACTATGAGCACTCACTCTGTGGCCTGAAAAGGATGGCTCCACCATAGGAATTTATGAGGGTCCTCATGGCATAGTGACCCAGCACTGTAACACTTTTGCTTGCCTGCTCATGTGTGCACAGCTTGTTCCCACACTGGGAATTTCTCTCCTCCCGGAACTGGGAAACAATGGGTGTGGGAGTCCTGTGACGGGAGCTGCTGCTTTGGGAAGCGCTGGACCCTGTTAATGCTGGAATTTGCGGTGTCCCTTACGTTTCAAAGAACGGCTGTGTTGAGTAGGGTAGATCGATGAGGATAAGATGGTCACGGGGGGTAGGCCTAATCTTGCACTCTGCAGCTTTCCTTGGCATCCTCAGTGGTTTGTTTGTAATAAATTATATTATTGAAGGCCGATATACCGATATAAATACAATATCACAGAATTTTGTGTTTAATGTAAAGAATAAAATTGTTTGAAAAATCCAAATCTTCATATATGTATACAAATGATGTAGAAGGATTATTTTTGAGCAGATATTTCAACGTCAAAAACAACCCATCTAATTAAAACCAAATGAAGGGCCTGTGTTTCAGTAATTAAGAAGGGAAACGTGCTATGACTGAGATAAGGATTGGTTTTAAAGCGCCTTTGTTTCACAGTTGACAGCTGAGACAATTAATTAACCAAGACATAAGGAAAATGGTCATGCAAGCGCATGTGTGGTCTTGTGTGTGTGACAGTGTAGCCTTAAATAAGAAACAATTACCCACAGTAGAAACCCTGTTAGTTCTCATATTATCTATAATATTAATATATTATGTTATAAATTGATGTTTCTTCAGCGCAAATTCAGCATATTAGAATGATTTCTAAAGAATCATGTAACACTGAAGACTAGAATAATGATGCTGAAAATTTATGTCCTTGCCATTACAGAAAATAAATGACATTTGAACATAAAACTGATGTTTCAATTCGTAATAATATTTCACAATATTAGTTAGTTAGAACCAGCATGATATTTTGAATGTAAATAGGGAGGAAATACTGACAGAGTTTCAAAGTTTAGGTAGAATGTAAAACTGTAAAATGACATAAAATTCCTCAGGATGTAATAATCAACACTTGCTTTGAGAGATTAAATAGTAAATCGGCCAAGACACCTGTTACCCTAGTTTCCCTGTGGGATATGTTGAGAGAGTAAGCCATATCATGCCTTCAACAACATACGCGTAATGTAATTGTATGGTCAAAACATCCAGTTCTAGAATAAAAGTAAACCTAGATGAAATGTTCTCATAGTCATGTTAGGAAATGTTTAGATGACTGGATAGCACTTCATAAAAAGGGTGCAAACAACTGGTTAGAGTGTCACGGGCGCTGGAGGCATTTGACCCTCGGCTCATGATTGACATTTGCCTAGCAAATTACCCTCACTGAGAAGGTTTTCAAAGTGAGGGACCAGTGAAGTGACCTCTTAAAGATGATCTTTTACACATGTAAAAAAATCCCACTCTCACACTGACACACACACTGGCATTCGAGTGATGCTAAAGAGTGAGAGAATGGGGAGGGCTAAAATAGAGAGAAAGAGACCTTCCACCTCTAGCCTGCTTGCATTCGTATGGAAATAAGTCTTCTCGAGAAGTTTACGTTAAACTCTGAATGAGGATTAACATGGCTCCCGCTTCACTAAACAAAGCAATTACTGAGAACACATCTCCGTCAGCCTGACCGGCTGTATAAATACTGCCTATCCTGCTACAAACAAATTGCGAAGTCACAAACAAATTGTGTTTCTTGGGACAGACTGAGTAAATGAATTTAGTACTAAATGTACTAAACAGATTTTATCACATCCTTCACGACCACATGAGATGTGTATGGAATTTTCAGATATAATTTGCTTTGAATATCATATAAGGCAACAAGTGAGACCACTGACTCCCACCTTTGTTTACTTCTCGTTATAATGGAGATGTTTGACAAAGACTGATAGCCTATCTCCCAACTTCGAAAAACTTTAAAACGTAGTATCTCAGTTTTGCCTAACCGTTTATATTCTAACATTCACATAGATCAGACTGTGTGTGAAGGAATGACGCCTCGGGCTTTCACAAAAGATAATCTGTAATCTGTCTAACAGACAGATTTGTCCAAACTGGCTTTTTAAGCTTCACTGGTCATATACAGTGGGCCATTTCTCTCAGTTAACGTATATTGAGATTTAATCTGTTTTCTTAAGAATATAATCAAGCAGGCCTTACTAGTTCTGATGCGTGTATAAGACGGTTCCCATAGTTATTCCTCATCTCAAATTGGATCTTTTACATCTTGTACCGTCATGCTTATTTCTTTTGTATTTTTTTTTTTTTTTTATTTCAAAAGTAATTATTAAGAGCTCAGTATAATAATTTGTTCTCAGCCAGCCTAAGAGGTATTTAGAGGACTGTGGGTGAAATGTCTATTTGCATTAAGGATGACAGTCTCTGACAATTTCTGGGAATGTTCTCTTCTTTTAAACATGACTCAGAGGAAACAAGTTTGACAGGGCATCAGAGTGATAAGACTTTTGGGCAAAAAAATTGTGGTGAGTGTGTTAATGAAATATTTATATTCTCAGTCATTGTCAAGGAGTCACATGATGACTTTCACAAGGTCGAATAGAGATAACAAATTTTAGTGAAGTCAAAAGAGTCTTATGGGCATTTAGAGTTTGACGTTTACAAAATTAGCATAGTTCTCTAATGTCTTTCCCAACAAATGACAGTCAAAGTCAACAACTGTCTGCAAAGTTAGAAACAAAGTTAGAATAAGTCTAAGAAGATAACAGAAATCCTTGATAGAGTCATTTTCCCCCTTCACTTCATACTGTATAAAAGTTGAGTAACCGCAGTGTAGAAACTTGAGGGGAATATTTTATGAAATCAAATGCAGTGCTGCCAAAGAAAACTATTTGAAGCAGCAAAAAAAGTGTACAAGACAGAAATGCCAGTAAAACTGATGACAGAAGATTTTGTCATCATATTCCCTGAAGCGAAGTCTTATAGGACCTCACTTTTTACTACAGATATGCCTGGCATATTACCGTGCTGTCATGATGTACATCAAAATAAACCACAGTTGGTCTGAAGGTCACCCAGTACAACTAATAGAACCTCCAACCCATTTGTGTTTTGAGACATCAAAATGTGTAAAATAAGAGGGTTTGTTCCCAGATTAGGGGTATGGGTTTATATAATATTCATAGATGAGTTTTATGGACCGAGAGTCCATGTCGTAGCAACTCATGTACTGAATATTATCATGGGAACTGGGTAAAGAGCACCTGCCAGCCAAACAACAAAACCAACTGTTACTCTTCAAAAGTCTGAGGTCAGATCACTTGTAAATTAGGAAATCGACCCCTCCAGACTAGCTGACGAGAGAGAGAGAGAGAGAGAGAGAGAGAGAGAGAGAGAGAGAGAGAGAGAGAGAGAGAGAGAGAGAGAGAGAGAGAGAGAGAGAGAGGAGGTATGTTTCCCATGAACTTTTGCCAGGTTCTGTCGGACTAATCCGCAGGGGAAAAAAAAAAACAAACCCAGTGTCTTTCAGGGCTTTGGTTAAGTAATGAGGAATTCTTGCCTCACTCTTCAATAGGAGAAAATGGCCTTTTTTCCTTGTCCTCAGGACTACATAGACTGATGTCTCAACCTGCTAAGTTATCCAAGAAGCAGACTTTTCAGACATCGAAGAGCTTGTTTATTTCACATTGACACAGATAAGTCTTTGTCAAATAACAAGCCTTGGATTGGCGCATGTAAGTAATAGCCAAATTCAGGCACGTAAATCTGCATGTGAGCAACGCAAAGACTAAACAGTAAGCAACTAGAGGCTTGAGGTCTAGTCAGCTTCAATTTGTCTTCTCTTTACTCATAAATCTGCTGTTAGTCTGCAATAAAGTATTTGTCTTTCATCAAACCATCACTGTTGTATTTTGTAAGAGCAGATCAGAATACTCTTGAGGGTTCTATATATGTAGCATAGGGTTCTTTACTCAACTGCAAAGGACCTTTTATGCAAAAAAAATGATGATAATGACAAGAAACCTTTTGCTTTTGGCACAAAGGTTCTTTATAGGCTATTATTCATTCATATATTAAATTATTCTGCAACATTTTGCAGTTGTAATTAAATTATTGTTTATTAAACTGTTGTAGTATTTTCAGAATTTGACAGAATTTTCATTTTTGGGTGAACTAACCCTTTAATATCCCATTTTAATCATGCTGATTTTTGAAGGATAAAAACTGAAATGGCACTCTTCGTGTGATATTAATTACATTTTTTACATTTTTAAAAATTTATTTTTTAATTTTTAATCTTGAATTTTGTAATCATTCATGCAATGCATTTTAGGGGTTCCAAATATGTAGCAATTTAGAACCTTTTAAAGGGATACTCCACTTTTTTTGTAATAGACTCATTTTACAACTCCCTCAAAGTTAAAGTTTTACCGTTTTCGAATCCATTCAGCCGATTTTCTGATATTTAGAAGAATTTCAGTATCACAACAGTTTCTGGTCTCATTGACTTCCATAGTAGGAAAAAAATATATACTATGGAAGTCAATGAGACTAGAAACTGTCTGGTCACTGATATTCTTCTAAATATCAGAAAATTGTCTGCATGGATTCAAAAATGGTAAAACTGAACTGTTTAACTCTGGGGGAGTTGTAAAATGAGCCTATTTCATAAAAGAAGTGGAGTATCCCTTTAAGGTTATAACCTTTTCTTCTAAGAGTGTAGGCAGTATTATCAACTGTTAAATCAATCATGTTCATATCTGTGTGTGATTTATGAATGTTTATGACATTTTATGATGTTATTCTAAAACAGTGATGCCATGACCTTGCTACTCGGTCTGACAAAACCTTTGGCTTGCATTTAGGGATCAACTGGGTCTGGATAGATCCATCATTTGACCCCCTAATGAACTTAATGCAATCTAAAGAATTCTAATCTCTGAAATGCATACAAAGACATATGAAAGTCAAACAAAATTACTACCTGTCAAAACAGACGTGGTGCTCTTCGTTGCTGTGATAGCTCTCAGTGATAACATGACCTCATTGGCTTATTGGTTTGGTAAACTACAGGAATGCAGCACCCTACATGGGCAATTTTTGTCTTTTAAGAAGATAGAAGAATCAAAATACAATTTTAATCGTACAAGTATGCTTTGATTGTGTTTCAGTCAACCATTTTGTTTTAAACTGTCATTATATGTGTATGATGCGTGAAATAGGATTATCTAGGTTTTATGTTGGCTCTGAATTTGTTGCGTAGGAGACAATCATAGACATTCAGTGCTGAGCCACTATTATTATTCCAAACCAATGAAATCATCCTTGCTGTCTGGTTTTTATTTACTCTGCAGCATACCACATATATGTAGAGTTCATATGCTGTTTCATGCTTGTCTATTTAGCTTTTGCAGAACTAATGTTATTCTACAAAAGGTCTGCATGTGTGGCTGTGAGTGCACATGAAACAAATTTCTGTATCAGAATCGAGTCCTCCTGGGAAATTCCTACCTATGAGTTTGGTAATCACAATTACAACACAATGTGCTTTAAATACATTTAGTTGCGATAAAATGGACTCGCTGAATAATAACACATTTTCTCTCTATTAAGTTTTAGTGATAATGCAATGAATAGAAGATCACCTTTTTATTTTACTTTAATGTGAAAACTAAATTGTAGCTACTGACAAATTTAAAATTGATTTGTCTTTAAGTGGATGAAATGTAGCTTTTATTAACATGCAGATATATGGCACTTTCTGTTCTGAAATTAATGTATGATCCACAATACTGTCCTTATTGTAAATGATGCTATAACTTGGAATCCTCTCAGTTCCATGTAAAAGTTAATGTAAATTCGATTTCTCTCTACAAATCCCAACTTTCAAAAGTATCTCATATAATGTGTAGTGTGACACTAATCTCAGACTGTGTAAACTTTCAACAGAGGTCTTACAGGAGTTGTGTATGTTTTTAAAATAAACGTCCTCTGAAGAGAGACTCTTTGCTAACTCAGCTCTGGTGTTTTGGGAGAGATGAGTGATTTATCATCACTTCCTTTACAGCAAGGAGGTACACTTGTGTAAAGGTTTTCAGCTTTAAATTCTAATAAATCGGTAGTGATGCGATGTCAGCATGCTGCACAGAAAAGCTGTCAAGGGTTGGATTTTATGGAAAGCCGGAAATTTCAGGCCCCAGGTAGACCCGGGTTAATGCACACAGAGGCTTCTTATTCTGTTGCTTCATCTATAATCAATCATCAATGCAATACTTTCATCAAGTTTCAACTGTAAAAAAGGTAAATACAAATATATTTATGTTCAAAACAAAAGTCTTTAGTTTGACATTTGTAGACAAGCAGTATTTTGATCAGCTGCAATAAATTCAGAGCTGTAACAAGATTTGTATATTGTAACGGCTCAGTGAGTGGTTCTGTGTTTGTCCTCAAGTTCCAGGTGATTGCAGGAGGGCTTGTCTTTACACCTGAAGGAAATCATGATACTTTAAAATAAACTGTGTTAAGAGGGAGAGGGGTGAACTATTGCTTGCTTGGGTCATTGCAGCTGCTCATGAGGCTACCGGTAAGCTGACGGAATGTGTCGGATATGGAAGACCACAGCCGCCTTGGAAGTTCTCTTGTGATTATTATGATGTTTTGTTGTTTATATTTGGTTGGACTGATGTCACTTGAACTGAAAAACTTACAAAAATGTTGACACACTGATTAACAATTACACCGACCACTTTACATTTCATGTTTCTTACTTTAGTTAAAATAAATCGTATTGTTTATGTAGCGGTTGTGTGGCGTCTCCCTTAAGCTATGTTTACACGGAAACGATTCTGAAGAGAAAACGCAAAAGTGGCGTTGCATTATCACTTTTTATTCTGTGTTTAGACAAGCGTATTGGGTGTGAAATCCGCATGCAGATGGTGATGCAAAAGTCTCTGAAATTCCATGTAGTATGCACTCCAGGCGGCTAAGAGTGGATACTACAACACCAAGCCCACGCGGCTGTGTACAACCTTCACTGTCAAGCGTACCTTTGCGTTTTTACCCTTTACGCGGGAACGTGGCGATGGAGCATTTAAAGATTTCCACTCTGAAGGGTGGTTTCACTTTTTTGCGTTGTTAAGCCCCAAAAACGCCGCCGCCGTGTAAACGAAAGGCACATCCGATAAAATATTTTTACGTTTTCACCCGCGAGCGTTCTCATGTAAACAGGGCCTTACTTTGTTGCGATCTAAGAATGGAATTTTAACAAATGGGGGTTCGTCCGGAAGAGTAATTCGATAACAAATGAGAGTTCGTTCGATTAGATATTGTTGAGCTCATTTGGCTGATAAGGTGCTCTGTTGGATCATAATGTGAAAAAGTTAATCCTTGTTTAATTGCATTATTTTTTAGATACATTTAGATTTGTTTAGTCTATGTTTGGAAATGTCCTGTGAGTTCGAAGGTAGTCGTCATTTATTTTTTCATTATTAGGATACAGATGAAACCTTATTCATTTTTCCCCAATAGGTATTAGTAATGCTTTGCGTTGATTTGTTATTTTTATTTTTTTTTTATTTTTATTTTTTTTTGAGCAGGCAGACACCGCCGTGGCTACGGACTGAGCTGCACTGTTCGGAACCATCAGTATCTAATGCCAGTGTAGGTGTTGTGCTGAATTTTGCAGCACAGTCTCATCCCAAGACTTCATATAACTGATGTCTTGGGAAGTCTTTTGACCATATGTCAACATCCTCCATTTTAGGGTACCCTTAAACATTGGTTAGATGACGTTATCGGATCCTAACCCTACCCCAGACATAAACTTACCCTTAAACCTACCCCGTCACCTAACTGACGTTAAAAGTAAAGGGTCAGTTGTATGACGGCCCAGGATCATCAACTAACCGACATTTAAAGGGGGTGTTGACTGCTTTTTTTCTTTGCATGATTGTTTTTATGGGGTGCAATATAACATGTATTCGTGTTTTTTCTTTTTTAAAAAGTCTTATTTTTCATAAACTTCACCTTTATTGTAAGCCGCGCTCTCCTCTGTCCCCTGAACGAGCGGTTGACTTCCTGAGTCTATGAAACCACTCCCTCAGAAACACGTGGTGGGCTCAGATTGGTTCGTTTGGGCGGGCGTGTTGTGATTGGGTAAACTGTCGCTCATGTTGTCCAGAAGGTTAACGCCCATTACCTTTACGGGCGAAACGGGCATGCCAAGGGTGGATACCATAGACATAGATAGACGGTGGATACACGTAAATAATGATGTTGAGACCCCAAACACAACATGTTTTCGCCATCGTTTCAACTTTGATCAACAACAATGATTTTAACTATGTAACTGTTCAGTTGCCGGCTGGATCTCTTCAGTTAGTCAATAGAAGCCGCTCGCGTTCTGCCACCCGGAAGTATTGCGGTGCCATTTGTTTACAAACATTCTGAAATGCCCTATTGTGGGGACTTGTAAAGCATTTCAAAATAGGTGATGTGGATAAATGAATAAAAAAGAACGAGCTTTGTTCCATTGTGAGAGATTGGTTAATTGAAAATAAACGTTTGATTGTTTATTTTGGATAAATAAAGAAAAAAACATGACATTGAACTAAACTTTAGTGGATGTTTATTTTCAGGGTTGTCTTTTGAACAGAGAAAGGAGATTTTGAACATGCAACAGATGCATGATAAAGAATTGGTTAGAGAAAGAACAGACAATTTAACCCTCTGGGGTCGCCCGTATCGCCGCCGATACCAGCTCACTTTTTTTCTTATCAGTGCAAATTACTCTGTTGATTTTGATTTTACATGTAGCTAAGTGTTAGCTACACATCATTCAAAACTGTTAAATGTCTTCTTTTATTTACACTCATATTAAAAACAAAATGTTGTGTTTTCATAAAATAAAGAAAATAAACATGATGCGCATTCTCACTTCTCTTTCAATTTGAAGTTCATTCTGAAACGCTACATAAACTGAGCAAATACTTGCCACACACACGTGAGAGTTATGTCTTTACAAAGCTTTAAGTCTCCATAGTCTATTTAAGTAATCCTTATGAAAGCGACGACATGTTCAGTTCTCCAGGCCGAGCTGATTAGCGCTGATGCGGTACGCCCTCACGCGCTGTTGAAATTCGAATGATCCACGCGGAGGAGCGCACAACTGTTCCCGCCCTCATCACCTGTAAACAAAGAATCAGCGTCTCTGCCTTTCGTCGAGTTTGGAGGTTTTTAAGGTAAGACGCATAATAATATGCATCTTATGGTTGTATACCTACTTTACATTGTAGCTACTAGTTAAACTGGTGCCAGACTATATGAAATGAGATTGGAGTTTCGAGAAATGAGATCGTTTTTATCTTTGATATTAAACACAGCATGATATAAAGAAGGCTTAATTATTCTTCAGTGGTGAATATTATAATGTTTAGAGATGTATGTTTGAGGATATCTACTGAAACGTAATGTAACAAGTCACTCCCGCTGTGTGTTTGAAAAGCAAAACATGCCAAACATTACGCATAGGTTTTCTCCAATCTCATTTCATAACGAATGGAAACGTTTGAAGTAACATAGCCTACTGTATTATAAGCCATATATTTTTGACTAGTGTAGTGTTACTGAAGTATTTCTTTTTAACGATATAGACTGCCTGCTATTTACTTGTTATTATTTTATGCAGCCCTATACATAGGCTATATTTTTGTCTAGTTTAGTGTTACTGAAGTGTTCCTTTTTAACGTCATACAGCCTACTAGGCTGCCTGCTATTGTTATTATCTGTTATGTTATTATTTTAAAAATGCACAACAAACTTGGTGTTCATATATATTTAATAATTGTAGCCGGAAAAAAAAAAAATGTTTTCCCAAAATCACAAAGCCCTATAGTTTGTCTTGATATCAGCATGTTCACATGTGTTTATTTATTATTATTATTTTTTTTTTTTTACAGGAACAAGATCCCACTGACGAGTCCTGTTGACTTAAACATTCATCTCATTCTTTCATCACAGGAGACTCTGTTCACGAAAATGGTAAAGTGAAAAATCAGACACATTGGAAATGACAGGTATGTTTCAGGAATGACAAAGTGTGACTGTTCAAGCCTCTGTTATTTGTCCTTTGGGTATTTTTAGATTATGTTGTGTTGTAAATATGTTCTGTTGTTTCACAAACATTTTCTTCTTTTTAAAATCTCATTCTTTGTGTAATGCCCCTTATGATGTTGGGCCCCAGAGCACCTAATAGGGCCATTAGGGGAGGGTCTTTGTCTTCTCAGGTGTGAAAAGCAGTAATATTAATGGTTGGTTAACGCCTCCCTGCATAAAGCTATCTTCCCCAAAACACGTCAAACGTTTTTTAAAAGACTTTATTGTTTTATCTGAATGTGTAGTCAGGAATATTTTTAGTTTTGGAGCAAATACTCTAGGCTGTGTGATACAATTTTCAAAAGTCTTGTGAAGAAATAATAAGTATGGGTTTTATGACCTTATTTCAGTGACAATTGTTCTTTGTTTTTTCACAAACCACGCATAAACGTCATTATCTAAAAACTACAAAATTTTACATACATGCTGCTGACATATTATTGTAGCAGAGTTTGTGCTGAATACAGTGTAATAATACTTTAGCCATGAAAATGTCACAAGTAACAGAAAAAAGCACACATGTCAGAGCATGTCAGAACACCTCCCAGACCCAGAAAACAGCTCAGACCCCTAAGGGTTAAATAAAGTGAACTTTGTGTGTCTTACGTAGAAGTTGTTGCTTCTCTTCGAGAACCACCTTGGCCATTGAGCACCTCTTCATCCACACAACAATGGTTCGGACCTTGGCCACCCGCTGACTCACTGAATTTAGGGAGTATAGACTTTGTGCTGCTAAATTAAGTGTGTCTCATAACTGAGACGGTAATTATGTATTCTATGATTGAGAAATTATTTTTAAAAAGAGGTAATACTAAAAGATAAGGTTTACCCTTTATAGTTTCTGAGCAACATTATCATAATTTCTTTGGAAGTCAACCACAAGATGTAATATTACAATATCAAATTTTGGTTGTTCACATAGCTCAAACCAGAATACTAGCAACCCATCCTTCAGCATTTCTATCATTCCTTTTCAGATCTGACAAACTGCAGTAGTGCTCTCCATGGTAACAGCAGCCTCAATAGACCCATTTCATCTCTTTATTCTTACACAAGCCAGACCCCCAGCAGAGAACTTACACTCTTGTCCTTACGTTTTTGTATGAAGTCCAAATAAATCAGCTCTGTGTATATGGGCCAGCGAGAGAGATTAATGTCTCACATTATAAACCATGTGCACAAAAAGCATGTCTTATAGAGTGCAGTTTGTAACAGGACATTTTTTTTAAAGTGAGTTTTAGTTATTTACGAAAAGCTATATTAATTGAGTGCAAGGTCTGCTTGGTCATCCAAAACTTGTTTTGAATAAAGAACAAACAAAATATTTTCCCTCTAACTCAAATCAGGGTTTAATGAAAGCATTGTTGCTACTCAAGGTCAACAAACTAAAGTAGTTTCCACCCCTAAATACTTAGGATTTTTAAATGATGACCCGATTTCCTTTAGGTCCCGTATTCAGAATGTGTGTGTTTTGTTGTTTCCGAAACATTCTTCAGTGCTGCCCATCTTAGCCTGGTTTTGATATTTTAAATTTCAGTAGGATGCCGTGGAAGTCTGTGCTGAACATAATATCATAAAACAACTTTCATGAATGAAGAATTTGTAATGCTTATGACAAAGATATTGATCATTTTCAAGTAGGTTCTGTCTTTACTATGCAGTCACTGAATTGTGTCATTTGTGCCACTAACATACCACAACATTTCTTAAGTTTCTTTAAGTCTCCACTGTCTTCTGTTGTTTGAACAAACCAATAGTTCCATCCCAAATTCACTCCAGTTGTTGAGCTAGTTTGCTAAGCAAAAACAACCTACTAATGGGATACGTATGGGTTTCACAATCTGCATGCTAAAGTACTTTAAAGTACTTAACATAGTAAAAAAAAAAATCAACTATCTTGATGCTTTAAGCCAGGGCTGTCCAAACCTGCTCCTGAAGGGCTACTGTCCTGTAGAGTTTAGCTACAATCCCAATTAAACAACCACACCTGAACCAGCTAATTAAGGTTACACTAGTCATACTAGACACTTCCAGGCGATCATGGTCGACTGACGACATAAGCAGCTGAAGAATATCGCCCTTTTTAAAAAATGTAATTATGTATTTAAAAGTTGCAGAATGGATTAATTGGGAGACTCCAAAATTGGCAGAGATAGGCAGGCAATGCAAAACAAAATCCTACATTAAATAGTGGGGGGGGGACAAAACTAAGATTTTGAAATGTGGGGGGGACGTGTCCCCCCACGTATAATGGCTCCTACGCCCCTGTGTTTACGCAAAAGTCATGATGTCATGTTGGCAGGATCGTGTTTTGAGCCCCGTTGTAATTCAGACGTCTCAGTATATATTGGTGAAGCTTCTTCATTATGATCTGGCACTCACGGAACTTTAGACTTTAAAGTAACAGCAGGTAGTTTTTGCTCTCAGGGTCCCCCTACAGTTGGGAAACAGTATTGTCCTCTACTATTGTCGTAAACTCTTTCATCCTACATGCACATAGCCTGGCTGAAGCCAGACCACGTATCATTGAGAATGAAACGTGATCTGGAAACCACGTTTATTTTCTTGTATTTGAGGTGTGGTTTACGAATGCCCAGAGCTGTATTATTGGGTGCTACGAATGTCTATCAAATGCGCCTGTACGTCTATCAAATGCGCCTGTGCTCCCTCCCCGTTCTGTGATTAGTTCCCTATTTCAGGGGAAAATTTGGTTCATGGTATCTAGACTGCCTAGCAGCGCGAATAAAATCACGCTGCGGCAAGGCAGAATGGGGAAACCCAGGCTAACAAGCACACGCATTTGTTAACAACCAAGATAGCCCTGAACACTGTAGGAGGAGGTCGCAATGCAGGTGTTCTGCTTGCATCGCGTGTGAAATGTCTTCATCCCAGGTACAGTGGCATATATTTCAGCATGTCATATGAATATAATTTCATGGGTTTTATTTTTTTTATAACGACAAATGATCGCAATGCTCACGTTTACAAGCCAGCGTCATTATAGTAGCTAGTCTATTGGTTACCTTTTTACTGAATCTATATGATGCTTCAATGCAATGTTTGAGTGGTAGATAATAACCATATATCGTCAATATTATAATATCAAGCTACCATAAATGAATCTGCAAATTTTACAAATCGATTTGCATTATAGCTTGAGGCAAGAAAAATAAACACAGACATGTTAGGTATCCTAAAAATATGATTTTGTACATCTTACATATTTACTTGCAAGAATGTAGCCCCTAAAAATTGGTACACGCCGTTTAGAAGTTAAAACACCAGTTAACTTTATTTTGAAGATAAATGGAGGATAAGCTTCCGTAACATAGTAAGGCAGACAAAAAACAAACAGATAGTATGGAAGCAATATAACGTACTTACTAGTCCAATAGCATGACAGCCAAATACGCATCGGTCAGCCCCCCTCCTCCTCCTTCAGCTCACGCCAGAAAACACTGGCCCAAAGTTGATCCTCATTCTGCCTTTAACGCAATTACTTTCTCTTTTTGCTTTGCTCCGATAAGACCTTCGCTTTCTTATTTTTCTGTGCTGCTTCGGCCATGACTATAACATTTGGCTCGCACGTCCGATTTTAAGGAAGTGGGGTGGTGCTGGATGTGGTGGAAGTGACGTATATGCCATACAGCAGTCGAATTTTGTAGTTCTCTTTGTTCGCCGGGTTACTACCCGAAACCCAAAGTTTAAAAGTACGATTAAAAACGATACAGACCCCGTTAGGCTATGACAGACGTGCCATTCAACCTATTGTAGACTTGGAAATATATTATGAAGGTTGAAAAGTTCCCTGGTGTTACTTAAAGAGAACTTTAAACTTTGATTTTTTTTATTTTATTTATTTATTTATTTTTGCACTGTGGTACGCTCTGGTAGGAAAAGGACAGGAATGCCATTTCTCACAAGGCGTTTGGAGAGGCTTCCTCAATCACCCTTTGGGGAGACATACCACTCTCATGACCCACCATGACTGTTCTTTCTTTGGACCTGATTGTTTCTCAAGAAAAATGTCAGTTGTTTGGCTAAAGCATCCTACTCCTCAGATATAAAGCTGATATTTATTTTATTTTTTTTCCCCTCAATCATAAAGACTAATGCACTCTGAAAATTCTTTACTGACCTTTAAGGATGGATATAGTTACAGAGTTGAATCAATTTGTACTTATAGGTTATACAGCTGATGCTATTTATAATTATAATATAGTGTTTAACATCATTTGTAGGTCATATGGGTCATCTGTTCTCCAGACCTTATTAAAAGTTGACATATTTAGTCTAGATAGAACCATCAAGACGCATATTACTGTTTTAATTCAAAACCTGCTGCAGAAAATGTCTTTTTTTTATTTGTTTGTTTTTTGTAAATGACCTGCAATATCATGTCTGTATATCATAGTTCACAAATTGATTGGATCCACTATTGCTCAGAGACTGGAAAAGCTGGTAGAAGGACTTTTATTAGTCACAAAAAAAAAATGTATTTTGAAATTGAGCACAGGCTGCAAAAGGAAAAATGGCTTTTAGGATAAAGAGGCAGTGATTACTTTACTTTCTTTACTGGAGGCCGGTCACCAGTCACCGATGCCTCTATGCGGTCACTACTTGGGTCAAATGCCAGACAGCGTGTCAAGCATAATGTCAGTAGGATAGTAACCCTCACTTACATCTAAAGTGCAATTGCCCCTAATAAACTAGAGTTAAATATGTTTTTATGCTAGCCATGTAAACTAGGAAACGAACCACGACAACCTGTATGTCTTAAGTATACAATTTTTTTTCTAAAAATATAAACAAGATAACATACTGATTTAGACCACACCATGTTAACACACTTGTTCTGTTGATATTGTTCTGAAGCTGTTTCAGTGAACTTCCTTTTTTTATTGTTACATTTATTAAGTTTGAAGTATCCTGAATATGAAGCATGAATCAATTTAAAAAAATATGGCAGGCTATTTAAATTAATAGCTCTCAATTAAATTAAATCAAATTTACCCCAAACAAAAGCAGCATTTCTGAAAATTGTCATCTTACTTTGTGGTGCCTGAACATGAAAACAGAACATGAGGATTAATGATAAATAGCAATCCACCGCTTAATGATCTCTGAAAAGACATCCTTGACTCCCACTTCCCACAGAAGTTAAATAAAGTGCTCTGCTGTTGACATGTCTCAATTTGGGGTTGTGAGGTCTACGTTAGTAAATATCTCACTGATAACAGCCTCAAAAGCCCTGGTCTCTGTCACTGTTGTTTCTGGGGACAACGCTCTGACCCGCTGAGAACTGAGAATGGAATCTCTGTGAGACAGACGATTGATGTGGGGTTTTTTTTTTTCAGGGCTCTTATTTTATTTTATTTTTTAATGGATTGTTTATCTTCCACGATATTGGGAATCAAGAAAATTATTCATAATTAGGGCTCAGATCAGCAGGGTAAAGTATTTTTATGGGACTGGTATTCGCTCACACACATTGACAAATGAACAGCATTCTAGTCTACTAAAGCTAGGCTACCACCATGACATTTCCCATACATTCAATCCTGTTCAGCAGTGCCAACAAAAACTTGGCCTATCTTCCACAGACAACACATATCAGTGAATTTTTTTAGAGCTTAATGGCACACAGATCTAAACACTGACCATAGGTATATGGGGAGAATTTTATTTTACTTTTTTTTTTAAATTTATTTATGTATTTATTTATTTTTTGTGTGTGTGGCCATGAGCCTGGGAATGCACAATGAGTTCCTCTGGGAAACCTCCTGCATGCATTTCTCAAATGATCAGAAGCGCTTCCTGTACAGTATCAAGAGAGAACACTTTAAAAATGATGCTCAATGTTTTAAGGCCTGTTTTAGCTTGTCTGGCTGATCTAGAGTGTGTGGGCAGGATTTGTCAAGCCACATCAAATGGCATTTATTTAAGGAACCCACATGACCATTAGAAATGATCATTAGAAAAATGACAATTTCAGTTTCCATTGCCAAAAATACCTCTTCTCGAATCTGAATAAAAATGCTGTGGAAATTACACTGTCTTTCTGGAGCAAGTATATTGTAGTAAATACACAATAATTAGTTTTCCTTACAAGAAACGCTTGCTTTTGAAACGGGGAGTAGTGGTAGTGAGAGTGTGTGGGTGTGGGGGGCAGATTAGGAGTGTCAAGAGCCAAGATTAGGAGTGTCAAAGGGGCAGGGGACATCGTGAGGGCACCGGTTTATGGTAGAGAAGAGAATTCTAGGTTGCTTTTGCTTGTTACCAATGAGGGTTGAATAATAGTGTGTTTTGGCCTTGGAGAGAGGATCTTCATAAGACCTCACGTGGTCTTTGAAGGCCTCAAGCTGGACAATACGCCTTATTCACGGCAGCGCCATCTTTGATTTTTAATGAGAATGAAAGCGAGGCTGTGAGGGATAGACTTGCATCTCTTCAATGGACTGTACTGTTATTTAATGTGTTTTCGGATTGTTCTGCTCATGAAACACTGGAAAAATATATTTCCAAGAAATGTCAGTTGACAAGAAACTCCCGACAATGTAAACTGTGGAAAATTATAAGTAATCTAGCCGCTTTATTCAGCTTTTTACAGCGAATGCCATTGGAAACACGGTAAGTCTATCCCTCACAGCCTCACTTTCATACCTGTCATGGCGCTGCTCTGAATAAGGTCTGTAGTACAATTTTATAATTGCATTTCAGAATGTCAGAACATGATCCCCTATGTCAGATGTCGGTCTGTGGGACCTCAGTTTTCATTAATGTCAGACTGAATGGCAGTCAAGACACAAAACTTGAGTTTCATCTTTGCCGATGTGTGTGGAGCAAGTGGTGGTTTGTTAATGTCTCACTTATTGCGTCATCAGTTTTCAACGTTTCTATTCGTTTTCTGATTTGACAGTTGTCGTAGGAGAAGTCAATTTTGTCTGAGGTAGAAGATAGGGACTGAAGAGATGTGGGGGAAGGTTATCTTATATTATCTTATTATATCATCTTTTATTTTAGACAGGGTTGACAATGGCAATTGTTACATAGGAGGAAGGATGGAAATAAAAAAACGACCAATACAATATTGGCAATATGGTGGTAGTGAGGAGTGGCGGTGGTGATGGTAATGACAATGGTAATAAATACTAAATGGTTACTTTGTTTACGCATACACACACATACACATACCCAGACTCACACCCACTCACATAAACTCAAACACTTAAATCACTCTCATGTCACTTCTGGAATTATGGATTTACAAGATTGCTCTCTACTGCACTGTGCTGGTTTGTATGTCTGACTGTTAAATAAATAAATAATAATAAATAAAATTGTCTGAGGTAAAATTTATCTAATTAACTAAGGATCAAAGACTTTGATTTTTTGATCTTGGCCTAGGATCTGAGGAATCTTTTAAGATTCACAAAATCTCTCTTAGTTGCCTAAATTGTGGTCAACCCCACACAGTCTGAACCCGGGTTTAGAGAAATTGAAGGCGATGGGAAACAGTGGCATGAAGACCTCCCTGAAAGATAACAGCCAATAGGTACTAATTTGCCAGGTGATGAACGAATCGTCTGTAAATCCTGAATACAGGCAGAGCGGTTAAAGCAGCTGTACTGCATTGCATTAATCAGATGCTGTCACTTGAAGATGCTTTTCAGACCTGTGTGAAAATAGAAGGAAAGCCTATTCAAGGTATGCAGCTTCATGGAAGTCTTCAACCTGTAAATACGATGCTAGCTGTTTTATCCTCTTTAATTTTGACATTGAATGAATGTGGTTTGAATTATTTT
The DNA here is from genome assembly GCA_038021265.1 of Cyprinella venusta. Lineage (NCBI taxonomy): Eukaryota > Metazoa > Chordata > Actinopteri > Cypriniformes > Leuciscidae > Cyprinella > Cyprinella venusta. The sequence goes on along the minus strand of CM075866.1, from coordinate 12,434,138 downwards.
GTTATGCTTAAAGTAACTATGGTTGCGCACACAGTTTTTGGCAGCTTTTCATATCTATCAAATAATGTAAGCAAAACTTGACAGCCACCTCAGGGCAATCACAGCTGAAGTGGATAAATCAGATTTTCTTCTACAAAAATTAAAAAGTGCAAGCTATTGTGCTTACAAGAACTTATTGATATTTTTTAAATCTTTTTTTAATTGTTAAGCCACATTTAACTACAACTTTAAGCCTTAACATACTTACATTTATTTATTAATAAATTTTGTTTATTCCAAAGCATTTTTTTTTCATAATGGCCTAGGCTGGCACATGGTGCGGCCTCTGCACACCTCAGGGTCCAGTTGCAAAAACATAGCCATTATTTGTTAAGACAGTGTGACCCACTAGCAGTTAGTCAAAGGACAGTCATTCTTACTTTTCGGTATGAAATTAGGCCAATATACGTTTTTATGTAACTGACATTTAATCAGTTTTAAAGACAATAATTTGATGACTGACTTGTAAGACTAGTCTCAGCGGTTTATATAACCGGCCACAGATTTATCTTTCACTCTGTGGCAGTTTCACAGGTTTATGCCTATTTTACGGTTTGCTTGCAACTTTAATTGAAGCTGAGTTTCGACAAAATGGGTAAAGTTTTCCTGAGCATATGATGTTTGAGATCTTTTAGGGCACTATGTGACCCAGAACTGCCACTGTTATGTCATTTGGAAATTTATAATATAAAGGCTAATTAGATTTTTTTTTATGGCCCTTTAGTTTGATGAAACATTAGGAAATAACTGACATGAGAAGGCAGATGTCATGACAAAAACATTTGGCTGAAAAGGGAAACCCTCTTAACATAAGTTGTGTTCCTGTCTGCTATAATAACAGCCACTTGAGTTCTGTTTAAATTGTTTCAATCTGTTAAGAAAAGTATCATAGTAAGTCATGTTACAATCAAACTAACTTAGGGCAACAGTATCTTAAAGAATTAGGAAAAAAGGAAACCTTTGCCCACATGGAAGAAATCCAAAGTTGTTCTTCAATCCTGAAGGGAACCATCTGTAATTTTCTCATTAAAGTCTACCAATGGTTATAATCCAGAATCCACATTGAGAGAAGTGGCCAGTGTGGATTTAAATGTAGTTGAGAGGTTCAATTTCGTGAATAAACCAGGAAAAGATTAGTGGTTGTATTACAGTCAGTCACATGGTGTGAAGCGTCCAGATGTGGTCTGGAGAAAAGTCTGAATGTGTATTTACTTAGATTATCGTGTTCATTACAAGATTATGTCCAGTGAAGGCAGTGGTGGTCATTATTGGTCTGGGAGATATGTTTGTTCATAGGGCCTTAAAAATGTAAACTATGCTGCCATCTCGTGGTGTATGGAGGTTGTCATTTTGTTCATGCAGTTGTGTGCACAGGTTAATGGCAGCCTGTAAAATTGCCTTTATGTTTGCCATTTATAGAGTTTAAATAGTAATAGTTTGCAGTCTAATTCTTCAATTCATAACATTTATTTTAAAGATGCTGTTATGTTATAACTTGTTTTAATTTGGACTGCTTTACAGCCATGATAAAATCATGCTCAAGCACGTCTTGATCTTGTGTATAATTTAATTAATTTGTAATATATTTTTAAGTCAGTTTGCACAGATCTAATGTTTTTGTTTGATACTATCCTTTGATCTCGACAATATGCATCATGAAATCCTAAAACACATTTGAATTGAGTTGAGCTGAGTTGAACTTTAACATATAAGTGTTTACATCTCACATTATTATTGAGAGTGAGAACTTTCTTTTAATTTCTTCAATTGCTACAACACACTTCCTGAAAGTGAGCACACACAGTGAGGATTCAAAAACAAAATAAATCACTCACAGAAGTTTTGAGAGTAGTTTGTAAGCATTTACTCACTGTGGAAATCCTGACCATTTTTTTTTTATCTAGAGCTGAAAAAATAAAACAGCATAGTTTTGGTGCTTGTTTTCATAAAAGAAATCAATGAAGTGGTGAAAGCATTTGTCAGGAGTCTTTATGAGCTGGCAGAGTTTGTGATTTTGGGGTCACTAAAGATTCGCGATCGCATCATGATTAGAAATAGCGGATAGCGACGTGTCTGAGAAGCTGCAGCTGCAGCCAGTTTTGATGCTTGAGAAGGTCCCATGCCCAGTCAGAACTGATTAAGATGAAAAGTGTTGATATGCGAAGTGCATGTGTTGTAAGTAAAAGTGGGGCGCAAGTTTAAGCACACAAAACAATTCAAGAAACACACAGGAGGTAAATGCAGGAATTCAGACATGAAACAAAGAGAAAACAGTAGCAATGTGGCCTGTTTGAGATGTACATTGTGTACATGACTGTGAGGCTTGAAATTATAACGTAAGTGTAATAAAACAGGTCATTTCGAGATTGCTTGTAAAACAAAGACTGTTAAGTGACCAATGACAGACACAAAGTCAAATTAAACAACTTGTGGTTTCTGGGTCCTGTTTCTAAGTGCTAATGAGGATGAGTGGCATGTGAACCATCCAATGTCTTGCCTATGTCTGCATGCTGCCACAACTCATTTTACATTAATTCAAAATTAAGGATAATTTTTGGCTTCAATATCTTGTAGAAAAGAGGTTGTCCTCTAGTGCAAGATATTACGTTGTAAACCGATTACGTTTGTTTTGGAAAATGAAACCATTTTTATCCATTTACTCCAATATATGTATGTGGGTAGGACGCTCTTTTAAATTTAGAAATGCCTAATTGTCTTAAAAAGTTCTAAATATGTTGCAGAGCTGGGGAGATGTGGTCTGCCTACTGTTCTCTGCCTTTGTATTGTCAGCAAAAAGTTAGAAGTCACACCAAGGCAAAAGGCAGTAACTTCCACATTATCAATATTTGGTTGTTGATCACCATTAAAAATCATTATAGTACTTATATAAAATCTAGTGGTCATGGCATTTATTTTATATGATTTAAAATTGGGAGTGGTGATGGCCCAGTGGATAAGACACATGCCTTTGGTGTGAGAGATCCAGGTTCAAATCCACTGTGAGACACCAATGTGTCACTGAGCAAGACACTTAACCCTTAGTGGCTCCAGGGACATGTGCCCTCTGACATATAGCAATTGTAAGTCGCATAGCCATCTATGTATTGCTATCCTGTGCTTTGGTTGCATTCTGATGGCATTATTAATATGTTAGACATGACAAAATACTTCCATAGAGGTAAAGAGTATCTTGAACTGGTACAAAGTGGCATAAGACTTGCTAAGTGCGCATTCAAAGTGATTATGATAAAACAGATCCTCGCGCCTATCAACAAGGGGATTGGTTTATAGCGGTGGAGCTGAAAGACACATACTTTCACATTCAGATACCCCTCATCACAGACGCTTCCCAAGATTCGTGTTCGAAGGTGTCGCGCTCCTGAATAATAACACAAATTATGACACTATCACTAAAATCATGCTTTATGTATATTTAGTAAAAAATGAATTATGAGAAATATTAACTAAATGACTCCCACTCCACCTACTGTATCTGCCTCTTTCAACTTGAATTATTATGAAACAGTTAAGTCTAATTTTCAAATATATTTTGTGTTTACTCTAAGTTATATAAACACTTGCATTGAATATATATTTTCTGTATTATTTGTAATTTAATTAATTAAAAAAAATTGATTTTGTGTAGAAAAAGCATGTGACTTGCACCAAGTGATGTCACCTCCTCTGGCGGGAAACTCTGGAAAGCAGTAAAGAATGTTATTATTCTTCTCACGTTAATTTGTACAAATATTTAGGATACACCAATAGTAGTTTTTTTTTATTTTTAATAAAACCATTAAATTATTTGTCAAAACTATTATTGTGATATTGCAGCGAATCTCTCATTGACATTTTAAAAAACGATACTATGGTGAAAACCCAATTCTTTTTTTAGACATGTCATGTGGTGTCCGAGGTTAGCATTTTGAGCTAAAGCAAAAAATGATGTAAAATGTCAACTCTGTTATTATTGACCCATTTGTCTTTAACAGGGTTGATTTTTCAAAATTTTTAAAATTAGTATTTGAAATCGTACAAGTTTAAGATCAGAAAATAATGAAAATGTTGAATTTAAAGTGCATTCTATGAAAGTAAAAGAGTTAAACAGAAAAAAAATCCTATTTTTTTTCTTTTTCTCTACTTGCAATTCTGAAATTGTCACAGTGTCTGGTTTGTGTTTCCCTGGGTAACCACTAGAGGTCATCTTACTCTACAGTGTCCTACACTTATTTACCATATTTCCCATCATCCTTGTCTGTCTCATCACTGATCAGCGCAATGCAGCTGTTTCCCCTCACTTGTTAGTATCATATCCTGTTCAGTCATTGTCGTGGAGACCTTGTTGAATGTCACACTGCTTCTGGAAGTCTGTTACTCTTATTTCTTTTTTTGTTGGTTTTCTTTTTTTTGGTTGATTGCCTTGTATGGACTTTGACCTTTTGCCATCCTGGATTTATGATTACGGATTTCCCAATAAATGCACTTAGATCTTACCTGTTTGCGTGTGCGTGCCAGCATTATCCAGCATTATGGGGTTTCGTATCATTCCACCTAACATGGAGATGGAGAGGAGGGGATGAGTCCAAAATTTGATGAACCTACGCCAGCAGGGCAAGACAGTGGGTTGTCTGGCTCAGACCTTTTGGACTCTCTCCAGAGGTATGGACAGCAATGATGCAGCATTGCCTGCGTGGGAGATGAAGTGGCTGGAGATCCTGGACTTTTGGGGGTTCACCAGATACCTTCATCATGGGAGCCAGTGGGATACACCAGTCATGCCTGTGTCTGCTAACAGGATGACTCACCCTACACCAGTGCCTCCTGATGGGATGGCTGACCCTGTGTCTCGTGACAAGATGGCCGCCATGCCCTAGAGGCGGTGGGCTTGATGCCATCATAGGCAGAGGAGGAGGAAGAAACAGACGTCTACCGTCCTTCAAGACATAGAGGTAGTCACGTCTGCCGATCGGACCGCTCATGTCCCAGAGGTCATCTCTGAACAGCCCGCTGTCGTCCTGAGGGCTGTACCCAAACAGCCCACTGTCGTCTTGGAGGCCATCCACGAGCAACCCGCCCAAGTGGCTCAACCTCCAGGCCCCGCCCAAGTGGGCATCACGCATGCTACCAGTTAAGCCCGAATCTGCTCACGGATCTGCTCACGTTTGTCACACAATAAACTGTTCACGTCACGTCTGCCGAGCCAGAGACTGTTCATGTCACGTCTGCCGAGTTGGAGATTGTTCGCACCAGGTCAGCCACACCAGTGTCTACGGACAGGATGACTGCCGCATGGCCAGTGTCCCCAGACAAGAGGGTCTTGCCGGTGTCTGTTCTTGTTTCTGAGTCGGTGTCTGTTCCTGCGCTATGGCTGCCCAAAAGGTTTTCCGCCCTGGTCATCTCTGCCATGGCCAACCAACGGGTCTGCCCTATCCCAGTCACCTGCTCCACCCCCGTCGTCTCCGCCATGGCCGCCTGAACGACCTGCTCCTCCCTGACACCCGGCACAACCCGTTTCACTCGGGCCATCTGTTAAACCATCCATCTCTGTTCCTGTTCCTATTCCCCTACATGGACCTGGCCCCCCATCCCTCCCCCTGATCCTCCACCGTTCCACCTTCCTCCTGGACTCTTGTTTTTTTGTTCCTCTCGCGAGTGTCTGGTAGCCGTTCCTTAGAGGGGGGTAATGTCACAGTGTCTGGTTTGTGTATTCCTGGGTAACCACACGGTGTCCTACACTTTTCCCACTCTTTAACATTGCCTAATTTCTTAGTTTTGTTGTACTTTCACTCTTCTTGTCACTTTACAGATTTCTGTAGTTTTTATTACCTGAGGCAATGTTTTCTATCATCTTCATTTGAGGCCATCTCTACTCTGAGTTGAGTGCTTCTGCTTTGTGTCTTGAGGGTTAGTTTAGTGCCTTTACATGCTTATGAATGTGCATGGCTTTCTCATTTTCCTTCGCTTCTGCACCATTTGCTTCATAATTTCTGCAGCAAGTGGAAGGGATTGCTTATTAGATGCCTCCACTAATCAGACCCTAATGGACACAAAGACACTTTGCCAGCAAGCCGGAACTTCAGGAAACAGACATTGATTTTAATTGAACCCGGAAAACTTCCATTTGATTCTGCTGTTAATTTTCACAGCGGGAAACACAGAAGGGCGTACACAGTGCTTGGTTAATTCAATTTGCTTCATAGATTCAAGATCACTTTTTTTTGGGCATGTGCAAAAAGGTCACAGAAAGACATTCAACTTAACAACAAACTGATAAAATTTCAACATTCAACAAACTGATAAAAAATTAGAATTATTAGACCTATTTCTCACCTATTTTTCATTTAAAGTAAGTACTGTGATCTAATGCTAACTTCAAGTTAATCTTTAAAAAAATAGTCTTTATCTAAAAAAAACCTATTTTTAATAATTTACACTAATGTAATGGTTAAACAATTGTTTTTAGTGTTTTATTTGTAATTTTAGACCAAATATTAAAGATTTAATGCAAAACTATTTTTAATAATGTACACCACTGTATAGTGTAATGGCTTTTTCAGTTTTTAGTGTTCTATGATTTAATTTTAGACCAAACATTAAAGAATTTAATTTATTGCTTATTGACCGCAACATGAAAATAATCACTATTTATCAAATTTGTCAGAATTTAATTTCAGAATCTCTAACAACTCTGTCGTTGTTTCTATGTGGTGATACAAGTCAAGTCAATTACAAACAGATTCATAATATAAGCTAATGCTCAACGTGCCCATTAAACGGAACAGAACAGGTCTGATTTATACTATGGTATTTATTCTAATCAAAATGTTTATTCAGAATATCCTATATGTGATGTATCTACAGCTAATGTGGAGATGACACTGAATAAATACATTTCTTCTTTATTAGGTTTCCTCACCCCAAATGTATCTTACTGGTGGTGCTGTCAGAGCAGCAGTTGTTTGAATTAGGCAATAATGTTGTCCAAAGATAAATGCTCATCTCGGGTGGGCGGTAACCCAGGAATCGTGATGTACCAGTGTGCCTCGATGCCAAAAGCGCAGGAGGAGAGCTCAGCGCCCTGCTGCTCACTCTTAGGACCAGGCTTTGGTTCGGCACCAGCGCAAAGCTACGGTTGGCTTACCACCCTGTTTTTCTGGGGTTAAGGATTTGTCCACTAACTCGTTGGCACGTGCTGCATAGTGTTTAATCATCAATAGTCTGTGCCCAGTCATATTCAGGATTATTTTGTTCTACTGTGTTATATCACCATAAGCAATAGAGATTTTGTACTGTGTTATCTAGTTATTATAAAAGTGGGCCAGCAATCAGAGATCTCTTTGTGGTCGAAGAATAAGCTGTAGTTTGAACACTTTATTCAGCAAACACGCACTAGTAAATGCTTATTGTCTTTTTACAATTTGAATTGTTCATATTGTTACCTTGCTAAAGATATTGCCATTGTGCCTGTACTATCATTCTTACAGCTCACAATAATTAAATTCAAAATAACAGACTGGGAGAGCAAATAAATAGCACCTTGTTTCATCCATGAAGGGAATTTGCAGTTTACTGAACTGATTGTTCACAAAAAAAATGGTGCAGTTATTTGAAAAATACTTATCTGACGAGTCCAATAGAGTGCCGAAGTGATGACGTCACTTTGTAGGACAACTCGGAAGCTAGCGGCGCATGGGTTCCCTCGGTCGAAAAGCAATGCATTTTCCCCATAGACTTTTGGAAAATCGCAAAAAATAAGATCTGTGTTTAACAAAAGGGTTGTGACCCTTACACGTTTTGTCTAGCAAGATAATCTTTACAAGTTAATCCAAAATTTATACATTTTGAAGCCTATATAAAGATTTTAAAAACACAATCAGACACAATAAAGTTTAAAAAAAACCACAAGCAGATTATAACTGTGTGTTCTATGTCATAGATCAAAACGTGAAAATATTTAGAGGCTTTGTTCACCACAGACCTTATTTCAGGCGATTTAGCAAAAACCCATTCAAAAATCCCATAGGCTTTAGAGCGAGGGAACCGTAGTGCTAAAATGCTAACTCACTTCCGCGTTTTGGCCTACAGAGTGACGTCGTAACTTCGGCACTCTATAGCACTTGTTTACCTGCCAATTTGCATTCACACAAGCTGTGATGGGAGTTGCTAAATGTCCCTTTAGTGCAGTATTTTGTCTGTCATTTAGAATTAGTTCATTTGTCAGATTTGACCATTGGACATTTTCAGAAGCTTTTGTGCAGCTCACATTTATATCACTTTTTATTCACTAAAAATGGATGTCAGACTGGTAGTTGCTTGAAATAAGAATTGTAATTGCATTGTAGTTCTGTATCATGATGTTGTCTTCTATTTTCTTTTCATATATTTTTTTTTTAACTAATGCATGTTGTGGTTATTTCAAACATAAATCTACAAACACACCTGCAGTATTCTATATAAAGGAATATATTGAGCTGCTTCAACGTTTGCTCTCTTAATTTTTTCCCCCTCACTGCAATTGATCTTGTGCAGTCTCTGCATCTGGAGTTTCTACATGCGTGACGGATCAATCCGGTCACGCCTGTCAGTTTGCAGCTTAGCAAAATCATGAAACCTTTCACTGAAGATGAAGGCGGATTGAATATTCACTCAACGGGCACGGCATCAACGGCTCTTCCTCTTCCTCTTATTGCTGGGAAATACTCGCATGAAAACCGGAACGGCCTGACAAGAACACGCGTTCTACCCTTTGAGCAGCCTCCTCCCGTGTCATGCCAGTCAAGCCGTGAGAGTTGAGATGGAGAGTGGGGCCTGATCAGACCTGTTTTACAAGTCTTATGGCAGTGCAGGAGGATCCGCACCACAGCACCATTCTCCGCTCCCACAGTGCCCGTCAGGATGGACGGATGCTGGAGAGAGCCATCTTTTCTCCACTGTTCAGGCATTTAATAAACAGGTTTCAGAGACTTGCATCTTTGCTCTGCTTTTGAAAGCGCTCTCCAAGTTTCACCTCTGGAGAGGCACTTGCTTTAAGTTTTTGAAGAAGTCTGTTTGAAATTTTCTCAGAAGTAAAAACAGCTCACCGCATGAAGGTATTCATTACATTATTGATGTAAATTTCAAGAGGTTGCATGTACTGCGTACAGAGGCATAGTAGAATGTTAGCGTTGAGCCTATATTTTTTCATGTGTGCAGCACAGAAAATGAAACCTATTTGGCAACACAGTCTGTTACAATATAGACCCATGAAGTCTTAAATGCTGAAATTAACTACATATATATGTATTAATTTAGTATTTTTTGTTTGTTTGTTTTAATCCTGATTCATTTCGATGAAAATTAAATGAACGTGTTATATTTCTTGACAATCAAGTTTGTTGTACAATACTCTCTTTTAAATATCACACTTCCAGTAACCTTTTAATTTAAAAATACTCTCAAATAAATTGATGCTCCATTCATTTTAACTGAAAGCAAATCTTAAATTATGTCAGTGTCACGGTTTTTGTCTAAGTTATTTTTATAAAAGCTACTTAAATGTCATAATTGAAATAAGGCCTATAATTCTGGCTTAGTCTAAGCCCAGTCTGTGAAACAGGCCTTAATTGTGTGATTAGAAAAAAACAAACAAACAAACAAAAAAACCCCCGATTATATTACTCTAAGAATTTTATTTATTTATTTATTTTACTAAAAGCTCAATGAGAAGCTCATATGAGTCAAGAGACACTGCCTCACTCTCAGACTTCATCATCGACAAACAGTATTTTGTACTGTAGATTTTTTTTTTCTCTTCTGAATTTTGTGGCACCATTGCTTCTTGCCTTTTTGGACAAAATACCCAGCTTGCTGTGTGAAACTGATGGGACCCACAGATCAAGCCCATAGGGGTTGTACTTGTGAATCTAAAAGCATCAAGTCACTCTATAAGAACTTTGCTAAAACAAAAATTAAATATCATCTTGTTACAGCAAAGGTCACCGGGTGTGAAACAAGCCAACTAAACAGAATGGGGCTGTTGAGAAAAGGTGATCATAGAGTAGTTGAATAGTTTTTACAGACTTCTCATAAAATCCACCACATGCTCCTGTCTACGGGGGAAAGGCTTGGTGTAATATGCATTATGCATGAGCGGTGCCTCTAAAGACAGCTCATTGTGTTCAGAGGGGAGCGGTAGTCCTGGACTTTATTGTATGTTTATTGTTCAGACAGATTTAAGTGTAATAAAATAAAATGCACGGTCAGACACACCCCAGGTGAAGGTGACGAAGTATCCAGATTAAAAATCCATGCTAATAGCATGTACTCGGATGTCACAAATATCATTAAAGCTTTTCAGAATTTTAATCAAATCCGTTGACATCCTGCAGTTGCTCCATTTCTGCTCGCTTTTATTTTTATTTTCCATGCCTTTCACTGTTTTTGCTAAACTAATCTGAGGAGAATCCTTGTTAAATAACAGCGGCAGCTTTGTAAATTTATATTTAAGTGCAGATAATTATGATAAGTGAAGAACGAAGAGACATTTTTCGCTTGGCTCTTCCTTTTGACGACTGTGGTAGGTAGTAATAAGTGGCTGAAGATTTTAGTCCGTGGACCATATCTTCTCTGTCTTGTTATCCCAGCTCTAAATCTCTAGTATGTTGGCAGTCCAGGAGATGTGTATTCCCAAACACGCTCCCTAACTACCTCCCCCTATGGTAACCATCATCATGGCACACTCTCTCAAGTACTCCTACACACACACATACAGCCTCTCGGCTATATTTAGTAAGACTAATTGGGTGTGTTGGAAATCACTGTCGACCACGAGTGACACCGATGAAGTTGAAATGAATCTCGGGTGCATTGTTTTATTTTTGCTTTATTATTATGTGTTTTTTTCCCCCCCTCATTCTTTGTTGTGGATGTTTCTCTGCATGGCAAAGTTAGAGCAAATGAAGTGGTGTTTTATGTGATAGCTCATTTAAAGAAAAAAAAAGTGTGAAAACTGAAGAGGAGATGAAACGATGTTTCTATAAATGACTTGTTTGTCCTTTTTTATCAAGAGGGCCCTGGGCAGCTTTAGTCCCATAAGGTCTCAGACAGGTGCGTCTCGCTCTTCATGTCGGAAATAAGTGACTTGTCACCAGGGAGGTAAACAAGCACAGCATCTCTCGTGTGTGCGAGCCGCTGATTGTGTTGCAGGTCAACAGGCCGAGACGAAAGTGACTCCGATTGTGAGACCGTGATGTGTCATTGACAGCCATTTGCATGCAGGTCATCGCATTTATTGAGTTGCCTGTTTATCAAATAACTAAAGCGGGCATTTTCATGCCTTTAAAACAAACAGATTAGGTTGCAGTGAATGGTGAATAAATTATTTTTAGTAATTTGTTCTCTAGGTGTTCACAGGCAGTAAGCTGTGTAACTGTAAATATGTTAAATCTGTTAAATCATGTTTTGTAATTCTGAACAAGCAGTGCAGCAATATGCCAAATTAATGGGATTTTTAGCCTAATGACATTTAGTAAAATGTTACACATGTTAAAATACTTCTCCCTTTTTTAACAAAATGATTTCTATAAGTTAAATTGGAAAAATTGGAGAAACATGAATTTCAGAATATTATTATATCAATAGGCCTGCTTCTTAGTGACTCCACAAGTTTGTATAAAACCTGATCATGTTATCCAGTACTTCAGTGCTACATCTTTTTTTATTTATGAAGTGATCTAGAAATAGGGCAGAGTCTTAAATTATTTTTCACTTGCCAATGTTTTATTTTGTTTTAAATCCTAAAATCTGTTTATTTAAAATTTTTTAAGTAAATGTAAATTATTACTTTTTTAACCTGGCTGTATCTGTTCGGAGTTGTACTAAATATTTTTAGACTAAATATTTTTTTTTATTCATATGGCCTAGTCATACAGCCAGGATTAGTGAACGTATGTGTTCATACATGTTCACCTTATGCATTTGATTGTATGTGGGTGCACACTAAATTATCCTCGTGTTTTTTTCTGTGAAACATCTGCCTTTTCTCCATGTGTGAATGTAACCTTCCTCTATCCGATCATGTGTCTGAGCCTCCTGATAAGTGCTCAGAGGCCTCTCTCCAATCATCATGGTGACAAGAGCAAACCTTACCCGTCCACAGAGACTTACTCACACCCTCTTTACCTGTCCTAATACCCACGGCCACAACCTTTTCTGCAATAAGAGCACATCATCCATGGTTTGAAATATGCTTTGCTGATTAGATGAGAGTCTGTACCTCCAGGCTCCAGGAGAGGGCACGAGAGGACATTCAAAAGTGTGATAAGCATCAGCAGACTCAAGGAATCAAAAATGAGCCTCGCATTTTGCTCACCCTTTGTTTGGATTTTAAAAGCAGTTTTAATGGTTTTGCATTCCTGTGGTGTTGTTTTACCTAATTATTTTATAACTTGAAAAAAAATATATACATTTTTAATCTTGTTCTTTTCTTTCAATTACGATAAACATTAAGTCTTAACATCCTTAAAAAAGATCATTTTATTTAGAGTAAAATTGCATAAGATATTAGGAATAGTTTATTTTTTCTTAAATCATTGGAATTTTTGAGCACTATTAAACAATTTTATTCCATTTGTTCAAACCTAAAAAAAAAAATGCAAATGGGGTATGAAAGGGAATCTTAAATTAAGTTTATTTATATTAGATTCTTAAAATCTTTATTAAAGGATGTTTTAAATATAATTTCTTTAAATAAGACACAAATTGTCTGTAATCTTAATTTCTTAATCTAAAAATCCCTTGTACTATAAATCAGCTTCTTTTTTTACCATATGTCAAACAACAAATATCAGTGAGAGTGTCCATCAATACACAAACATATATGATGGGTGACACATCCTTTACCAACACAGAAGCATATATCAGCAGAGCAGAGCAGAGATAGCTCATCTTGTCAGCCACTGAATCATAACGGGGGAAAAAAAATAAAAAAAATTGAAGAATACTTCTATTTTTTACTTGTCCGTGCATTTCTCTAAATAAGCTCTTCTTGTTTGGAAGGACGAGTTGGTGAAAACCAGGCCAGCCACACAAACTTTTTTTTATTGGATGTTCCGTAACAAGGTATTGCTTGTAATCAGCAGTATCAGAGAACACGAATGTCATTGTCTCTTCCCTCATTTTCTGTCTGGTTTATATGGTCAAAGTGAGGCAAATATTAGATCAACAAGATGTATGGAAATATATGATTACAAAGACAAGCTGTTACACTGTGGATACCTCTGCAGGTCAGGGCTGATCGTAGTTATCCTGTTTCATTATTCATCTCACAAATACAATTTTACATCATATTTTATTCACAAGTTCCTCTGCGCTTAAAAACGACACCGTAACATTTAATTGCAGTGAAGTTTTTGAAGAACGCTCACAAGGGCAAACGTGTGTTTATGGAAAACATCTCTGGTCTATTTTTTTTTGCCTATTTGCTCTTTTGTTTTTACAATATTGATCTGAATGAAAGATTATCAATGAAATGAGCATGCCCTTTTAAAATATAGCCTCATCCATCATAAATGCCCTTTATAAGACATTCATTGTGTTTCTCTTTCCTTTGTTCTTTGTGCGCCTCTCTCTCTCTCTTTTTTTTTTTTTTGAAAGTGTCTATTTTATCATCATTTGCCCCCCTTTTTAATGCCCGTCCTCACCATTAGCAAAACACTTGACACATCCTGCGTTTGTTATAAGACTGTCTGCAGGCTGTGAAAATGCTAAAGACAATTTTGTTTCTCACTAGTCCTGTGAGATTTGTGAACCGCTGCTACAAAGAAAAGGACCTCTGGGGTCGAGGCGGACTAATATGTTAACTTATTTGGAGCAATAAATTTATTGCACAGCACATATAACTTTGAATTAGGTGCGCATATGTCTCTCTCTCTCTCTCTCTCTCTCTCTGACATACACAGGTGGCTGTACATTCACATCAAGGCATGTTTAATAACATGGGGAGACACGCAACTCCTGCCGCTCTCTGCCGTCCTAATTACATTCGTCTTTCTGACTTCTTTGAAAGCCTCTCTGAAACTCATTTTACTGGAGACAAGGAAACACGAGCTGGCAGCTTTGACGGAGCTCTCATTTTGGCTGTCTATAAAGGGCAGAGGGGCCTCTTGTTTGAAACAAAGAGCACTAAATTACAGCGTGTCATCACCTCTCTCCAGAAATTCTTGATTGTGGAAATGGCGGATGTGGACGTCCAAGGCATTAATGGCAAAAATATATGCCATCAGCTCCCACTGACGAAGCAAGGAAGCTACCTGAATAGTCATTTACTGGAATAAAAGGAACTCCACGCCAATGAGTTGTGATTGCTTCCATAATAATGGAATGTTCCTGAATTGTTCTGATTGGCACAGCTATTGGATGCTCATTTAAGTGTGACCAATTACACCCATCATCCTGTCACATTATTTTTTATTTATTCATTTTGCACATTTTTCTGCCCCAAACTGCCAGATTAACTGGAAAGTTGAGTCCCCTTTTCAATGTTTCAAAACTTGTTACAACTCGTAACAATGGCAGGAGTACTTTTGCAGACTTTGATAACGGCACACTTCTGCATGACGGCTGATACGGAGTAGTCATCTTCCGTCCACTTTGACTCTCCACACCATGGCATTAACAGCCACCTAAGCGTGGAAAGAGCTGTGCGCTTTGTGAAGGTTTCCCATGTGGACAATTGCAGGTCATGGCTCAAAGCTCTCGCGACCTGTCGGTCTGATGACTGGGGAGTATGAGGTTCTTGTGCGCCATTTACAGAGCATTAGAACTGCTGGGCACTCGCCCGCTTACCTGACAACACCGACTGAGTCGCACCCACTGGGGCTGTGGCTCTGCTGTGCTCAGTGGTTTGAAATAAAATCCATGGCAAATATTTGCAGCTTATGGCTTGTTGTAACAGCGCCGAAGTTGTTTTGCGATATGTTTCTGATTTTTTTCCTTTCCTTCTGTAAAAAGAAATCAATAATGTATTTTGCTGTAGTGACATGAATGTTTATTATATTTGATATCTAATAAAGTGAGGAGAGTGACTCCTTATCTCAAGCAAGTGAGAATGCCCCCCTCTCTTTTTGCCTTTAATTTCACCAAACTATTCACAATTGTTCATTTGGATTCTTTGCAGCTTATTATCGACTGTTTCCCCCTGCACTTCAATTCGTCTTTAATTAAGAAAAAATGTTTAGGCTGAAGGTGAATTGCAGATAATGAGCAGCAAGGTTTGCTGTTTTTTGCCCCTTCCCTTCGTGCGCCCTGTAAACCGCTCTTTATTTTCGCTGTCAACGGTGGCTGCTCCTCCAGGACAGCTAGAAGCCTAATGAGCTACAGGGGAGACAATAAAAGTCTTTCCTCCCTCCCTATTTCTCTCTCTTTCCTTTTTCTTACCGTGTCTCTAGATGTAACAGTGGGCCATTGCCAGTCACTGGCTAGTAACCTGAGAAAAGTTGTAAAGATGAGCTAATAGCTGGTTTCTAAGCTGATAATTAGTTGGTGCAAACTGTTTTTAACTGGTGCATGGAAGCATGGCATCAGGTGGTTGACCAGTGTCCATATTCTCAAATCCAGCTTGCCCACCTTAAGCTGGTGAGATCAGCTAGTAGCAAGGATTGGTCCTGGTCCAAGACACAGCTAGCAGCTTAACTCTTTCCTCGCTAGTCTTTTTTGTTTGTTTTTTGTTTTTTAATTTGCCAGCCTCTGCCAGCATTTTCTATAATTTTATCATGCCCCTCATAAGTTGGGTAGGTTTAATAAAAAAAAAAAACAGCAACATTTTGAGCAAGAAGCTGACACAGTCACATTTTTGTCAAAGACTACATCCAGATCAGATTCAGAACGATGATCAAAACCCACATGGAGTAGATAGACACCAACATCCCTAATGCTTGCAAAGTCCTATACCTCGTCCTGTGACATCATTTTATTTAGTAGCATTAGGCAGTTTTGATTTATATGCTGTTTAATATTGATGACTGCACTATTTTACATATTCATATGATTGCTAATATGCTGTCGCTAGTTTCTGCCTCTTCTTTGCATGTGTTTTGACAACACTTTTGATCAGGAAATGTGGAATAGTGCCCTTTACCCTATCAGAGTGAAAACACGGAAAGCTGTAAAATTCCGTCAATGGTGGGGAAAGAGTTAAGATGGATTTTCTGGTGAGGTTAGGCAAAGAAAATAGATTGTGATTTCATTGTACTTTTCCATCATGCAATTGACGGTCAAGTTTTTTTTTTTTAAAAAGTTGAATCTTTCTTTACATTTAAAGACAATATTTTTGATAAGTAAAAAAAGATAAAAAATAAAAAAAAAACATTATTATCAAGGTCTGGGGAACCTGATTTCTCCTACGCTATCTCACGACCAATTTGGACGAATTCGTACGAGTGATTAAAAAGTGGCTAATTCATACAAATTCATACGACCTCATTCGTACAAATCTGTACGATTTGTCCAAACCCACGTGATGGGTAGGTTTAGGGGTGTGGTCAGGGGTAGGTCATTCGTACGAATTCATACGAATTGGCCAATTCGTAAAATATGCACGATTTATCAAAAACGTACTAATTAGTATGAGTGAGGTCGTACGAATTGTTACGAATTAGCCACCTCGTAAAATTCGTACGAATTCTCGTGAGATCGGGTTGGATTTCTCTCTTTGATAACTGTAGTTGTTACAGAACTGTAGTTGCTAGTTCAATTAATTGGCTTTGTTGTAGTGGTAGCATATTGTCAGTTAATAGTTTCATTCAGTGTTCAAAAATGAACTACAGTTTTTAACTTTTAAGTTTAATTGTAGTTTGACTATGCCTCTATATCTTGGTGTCCTTTTACTTTCTGATTAATGTCTTGTTACCCTGCCCTTTATCTTTACTGGGTGAAAATCTTTGATCTTGCTTTTTTCACAAGAATGTGGGTACTTTAGATATCCTTGTGTTTGATACCTCAGAGCGTGCTCCAGGCAAGGTTAGCATCTTGTAAACCTGAATAAAAGGACTAAATGCAGCCTCAAGGACTCAATGCAATTTTTTTTAACGCAAACCATTTTCAGAGATCTGTTTCTCTTGCCCATATTTAGCATATTGAAAACTGAATAGTATTGTGGAACAAGCTGTGGCAGTGTGTAGATTATTTGCCCCATTGAATCATATGTTAATTTTGGGAACTTCTGACCTCATAGACTCGTAAAACATACTTATTTATTGCATTTTGTCTACTAACAGTGAATGGTTTACATGCATCACAGGAGAATTCTGTCATTCAGTTTTTTTTCATCATGAATGTCATGATTATTACCACCATATCAAATTATGTTTTGTGTTTAATAGTATTTTTAGTAAATGGAAAATTAAATTTATTTATTATTATTATTTTGTCTCAATTTTTATCTCAAGCCTGCTCTTCACTGACAAAGTTGTATGGTAACATAACTAACCTTTGAGGATGAGAGGATGCCATAACTGTGGGTTATGTGTGTATATATTTTATAAATATATTATATATATTTTATGTGTGTATAATTTATAAATAATTTTCTCATTATAAAAAATGAAATATTTAATGTTTATTTGACCCATCAAATTGTCATAGTTTATATACACTGTATCTAATTGTTTTTGTAATATACTTTTTTTCTTAACAGTAACCAAACTCAAGTTGGCAATACAAATGTAAGTTCCTATGAAATGTTTTATTTTTTTTTTCTCCCAAATTCCATTTTATTTTTTCCTAAATCCTGTGCTTTCCATTTAAAATGTTTTGCATTTCGATGCACTGAAGTATCAGCTTTATCAGGCAATAATAGCACTGTTCACCAATTGTTTAACCATCTGTTATTGTTCATTTGGGAGTCATACTTGTGTTGTTCATAATCAAAAGTGTCATCCCAAGGTGTCATCCAACTGACGCTTTTGACCATGCGTCAACATCTGACGCACACGGCACCCTTTAGCCAATATGAGACGCGCCTCCTAGTGGTCTAACTCTAACCCTAACCCAGACCTAAACCTACCTGTGTCATCTGACGCTAAAGGTTGCCATGTGCGTTGGATTTAGACGCATGGTCAAAAGTGTCAGTTAAATGACGCCCTAGGATGAGAATGCGTTGTCAAAAGTGTAGAAATGTAACATTTTATGGTAACACTTTATTTGAAGGGGTGTGCATAAGACTGACATGACACTGTCATAAACATGACATAACACCTGTCATGAACATGAAGGAGTCTTTATGAATGTTTATGACTTTTGTCATTTAGTGTCATTCGGTAAATTATGACACTTCTAATGTAAAGTTGACATTTGTCATGACAACTTGACATTAACCAAGACAAAAATGTCTTGATTATGATAACTTGACATTAACACAGACAGAAATGTCTTTGTTATGACAACTTGACATTAACCAAGAAATCATAACCTGTCACAAATATGACATAACAGGTCTAATTATCAAACTTACAGAAGTTATTTAGCTTTGCGTTAACATTACATTACCCTGTCATATGTGGTTGGTTTTGACTTTGGCCGTCATGACACCATAACTCTGTCATGGATATTTTACTTTTCCTCAAGTAAAGTGGAACACATTGTACTAGTTATAAAGATGTCATTAAGGGTTATTACACTGTCAAATGCTGTCAAACAACAGTGTCATTAATATTTCCCCTTACCTCAAGTAAAGTGGAACACGTTGGACTAGTAATAAAGATGTCAGGTTGACAGGTTATGATTTCTTGGTTAATGTCAAGTTATCATGACAAAGACATCATGACAAAGACATGTCAAGTTGTCATAATCAAGACATTTTTTGTCTTTGTTAATGTCAAGTTGTCATAACAAAGACAATTTAAACAATGTCAACTTTGCATTAAAAGTGTCATAATTTACCGAATGACACAGTCATAAACATTCATAAAGACTACTTCATGTTCATGACAGGTGTTATGTCATGTTTATGACAGTATCATGTCAGTCTTATGCACACCCCTTCAAATAAAGTGTTACCCATTTTATTTTGAGTAAAATAAATGTTAACATATTGCAATTTGATTACAGTATGCTATTTATTCATATATGACATTTCACGCTATACAGTAAATTCCATTTTTATGACTGCACTGTACAATTCAGTCCACGTTTTTTTATACTGTGCAAATCATAGGGCCCTGAACATGTGTACAAATCCTCATTCTGTTCCTGCTCTTGAGGAGACTTTGAAGCCAATCTCTAACTGAATTGCTAACCACAAGATCAGGGAGGTTGTGGCAGTCTTGACCTTTTTGGCGATTCGGGTGTCATTCACAGAGCGTGTTTGAGCAGTCAGGCTTGCCGTGTATGGGAGAGAGAGGTGAGGTGTATGTATGACACACTGCAGCCGACAGTGTTAATAAGTGTACGGACATGGAGATGTGGCTGGGTGTAAATGAGAATGAGTCTTTCTCTTGCTCCTTTTTCTCTCTGAATGATTACTGGTAGATCTGGCAGGAAAGATGTGGCTGATTGGCTCCATATATCCTCCTTTGATAAGTACTAGCTGTTTCATTGCCCTGTACATGGAAAGATTTCCTTCAGCCACAATGATTTTTCTCATCTGCCTTATGGGGTGCTTCCACAACATAATTAATAAATAAATCATCCAATTAGGTATTAAGTTACTGTAATGAATCCTGTTCACCAAGTTTGGACCTTTGTGTATGTGTATATACATATTATATTATTATTATTATATTTCGTTTGGACATTAGAGCACTCTAGAGAAGAAGAAAAAGGAGAGAAAAAAAATAAATGAAGAAAGTTAAATGAATAGTTCAACCAAAATTTTAATTTGGTCTTTGTTTTTTCCAATAGCATACCAGTACATATATTTTTCCCCCTCAAAGCATACATTTTAAAAAATCTCTAAATCCAGTATTTATTCATCATAAAAAGCTGTGCAAATATTTCTGATTTTGTGTTCCACATTTAAATAAAAAAAAAGAAAAGAAAAAATTAATTTGGGAACCTGATCTCCATTAAGTTGTGCTTAGATATTTTTGGCATTAAATTACCATCTAATGCACTATGCCAATAAGTTCACTTAACTATTATGACTGTTACAGCAAATTATCAGAAAGTATTTTTTTTTCTTTGCAAATATGCAAATGAGGACAGACTGAATAAAGTTAAAAATTCTGATCAGTTGAGATAATCACACTGTGGGTGATTTTAAAGATGTAAAGCAGGCGTCTTCAACAGGGGGTCTGTGGCAGTGCTGCATGGGGCAACCAATTATTTTTTGATATCAGACAAATTTTTGTGATAAACTGAAATAATTAAAAACTACCATATTGACAACCAAAAAATCAACCAAAAATAAAGTTTAGCTAAATGTTTCATTTGTCCTCCTTATGTTAAAATGTATTAAGTGTAATGGAAATATGCATGACACCGTACATATATATTGATTAATCACTTAGCAATGTAGTTGGATCGAGTATGTCAATATATTAATGTACTACAGAATGTATTAATTTATAGACCCAATTTAAAATTCAGTGCTTGGTGCCTAATAAGGGCTCCCTGCCATGATCTTTTAGATGATTTAGTCTGCTGGGACATGTCATTTAATGAGGGTCTGGGGGACATGTATAAAATTCATTATCGATTAATATTTTGAAAACAAAGTGAGCTAAACAAGTGTTTTGAGAACAAGTCTGCAAACTCAAGCAGTGATATAATTATTTGGCTGAATTTGTGCCGAAGCCATGGGGAGGTTGCATAAACAGCTATTTATTACAAAGTACCCAGTGCTGAATAATTGTAAATAATATAAATTATAATCATTACATGCATAGAACAAATGAAGACTGTAACTACTACAGATTTATTACATCTTAAAGAACCTGTCATGCATAAATGTTGTTAAATCTCCAAAGTGAAAAACAAAATAAGTGGCATAAAATACGGTGTTAGAAATATAAAGCAGTTACAAGGTTTTCCACATATTGACCTGAATAAAATATGAACAATACACCTATCCTCTCTCTGTGCCGCACAATGAATATTCATATTTTACTTGTCCAGATCGCACATACTTACAGCTGTTGAGAATTATTTTTCTCTGGTGGTCTCTACTTGTGCATTACAGAGCTTCAGTCAGAAAGTGACTTCATTTTATCTATATTCATTTTTTTTTCCCCGTAGAGCCTGTGCTAATGTTTATCCTCAGCTTAACGGCACGGTAATGTCGTGCTGTCAGAAAAGGAGGGCGTGAAAGGGCTCTGTCTCAATGATTTGGTAGACGAGAAATGCAATTAGCCTACCAGATCCACCACTAACTGCTTCCATCCAAATCTGCAATCCACGGCACACTATGACAACAGCATTATATGCCATGACTACAAATGTGTCCCATGCTCTTCTCCCAGGCTCCATTAGTAATTGTAATGAATGTAATGTATCACAAGTAAGTGCTGGAGGTTAAGACATAAATCCACAAGCTGAAAAAAGAAAAGAAAGAAAAAGAAAAAAAAGAACAGTAAACATATCGAAGAGAGTGTTTCATGAATAATGCAGCTGCCTACACTGAAATCAAAGCAATATCCAGTTTGCAAATTTGTGTCAGTGCAAGTCCTTTTAGCCAAAGTCTAGAAATCTGACATTCCATTCCATTTCTGCTTCCTCCACTTCAGAATAAGAAATGCTCTCAGAAAGGATAAAAAAAATCATAAATGTTAATGAAACTTCTTGAGTGGAAACTTTTTGTACATTTTTTTTGTGTCTCATATCCTGCCTGCAGGCAGACAGCTTATTAAAATGACCCCCCACCTTCGCTTGTGACTTTGCCTGACTTGGTCATTTGTGTGACTTTTCCTTCCCGACTTTGTGCCTGCGGCAATGTCATTAATGAAAAGACAGCCTTCAGAGAAGACTAATTTTTTATTCATGTGTGTTTACTAGAAGTTGAAAGGACATAAACTGTGGTTTGTGTGGTGGTGGTGACCGTCAGGCACTCTTTTGTAACTCCTTTTGGCTGGTATGAGGTTTAATATCGCTGCAGAGATGTTGTTCATAAACAGTGGGTTAGTGTTTTCATTTATACCAATATTCAAATCAAACTGTGCTTACCCAGAGACATACACAGTATCATAATGTGCACCCTGGGGCAACTTTGGTTCTGCTACAAGGAAAGATCCATCAATAATTCATAAAATCACCAAAATGACCTTAACAGAAGTGTATTTGTTGCATAGGGATAGAGTTTGTGACATGTTAGACCAGCGTTCCTCAAATTTAGTCCTGGGGGGCCACTGTCCTTTAGAGTTTAGTTCCAACCCTGATCAAACACACCTACCTGTGAGTTTCTTGTGATCCTGGAGACCTTGTTTAGCTTGCTCAGGTGTGTTTGATCAGGGTTGGAGCTAAACTCTGGAGGACAATAGCCCTCCAGGACCGAGTTTGAGGAACCGTGTTAGACCTTCAAAGATTTGACGATAGCGAGAGGTGAGAAAATGTATAACAGGGCTCCAGACTAACTTTTTGCCTTGGTTGCACTGGTGCGCCTAACTTTTTTATTTAGGTGCACCAGCACAAAATTTAGGTGCACTCAGATTTTTCCTCATCTCGCGTCGCCTTTAACGCCACAATTTAAAGGTAACCTTTTATCACACACCATATATTCATATATGTAAATGCTTTTAAACAAGAATAAGATGTAGTTTTTTTGTTGTTGATTTTTAAGCACAATTATATTGTACATAAAAATATCAATCTTTAAAAAAAATAAAGTGCTGTATTTACATTGTTCAAGTTAGGGCAGGGTATTGACACCAATTTCACAATTCTCAAGGAAAACAAATCTCAACTAATGCTCTAAACTGGGAGTCAGTTGTAGCCCACTCTTTCATTACCCTTCTATAATATTGAAGGTAAAAAATGACCTGATTTGTACACAAAGACTTAAATTACACTTTTATTTATTTTTATAATAATAATGTTATATGAAATATAAACAACATGGATTAAAACAACATGGATTGAATATTGAAAAACATTAAAAATGCACCTCTAGAGTTAATTTTTCTAGCTAGCTAACAAGTTTATGGTCACTGGATATGTTTTTTTCTGAGGTAAATGTGACGTTAAATTACATTGTTTACAACCGTTTTACTGACGTCTTTCCACGGTTGAAACACTGATTTAGCAATTCCATGTGAAAGATACGGATTTCGATAAGTTGTACTCTATCTTTTCATGCTCGTTCATGTTTATTTCGCGCTGTAACTGGCATTATTAAGCCGGAAGAGAAGCTCACGTGCGCTCCGCGCTGCTGCTTCACTTGAGCTGAGCCAGAGCGATCTCACGCCACAGCGTCAATACACTATTTATGTTTTTGAATTTCGTAAGAAAACGGACCTAATTTGAAATCTGAAACTTTGTTTCATATCAATAGTAATAAAGCACAAAGATTATTGCGATGTATTGGATGGGATGCGCGTTGCACGCTACAATCTTTCATTCATTCATCAACTGAACACAGCATAGCCCAACGGGTTCGTAAAAGGAGAATTAGTTTTTGAATATGAGGATATTTTTACCTAGCCATAAAAAGTAGCCTACATTTTTAAAAGTTTCTTCGTCGTCTGTTTCTTCTTCTGCTGATTGCCGTAACTGATTCTCTGGTGTTCACGTTCAGGTCCCAATTTATTTCGTATCACGGAACATTTTAGTCCGGAATAGCTGAACCACAGCCAATCAGAGGCAAAGACCAGCCCAATCTCTATCTCTGATTGGTTTAGACCACGATATGATCCAAACTTGCGAGCAAAGAGAACAAAAGACTCGCTTGTGGAAATTGAGCGGATGCGATCATAAGAGAACGTTAGGTGCACTGGTGCAACCTAGGAAAAATTTTGGTCGCACCCTTACAAATTTTGGTCGCATGTGCGACCAAAATGGTCGCACTCTAGAGCCCTGATATATACTCTCCGGCCACTTTATTAGGTACCCCATGCTAGTAACGGGTTGGACCCCCTTTTGCCTTCAGAACTGCCTCAATTCTTCGTGGCATAGATTCAACAAGGTGCTGGAAGCATTCCTCAGGGAGTTTGGTCCATATTGACATGATGGCATCACACAGTTGCCGCAGATTTGTCGGCTGCACATCCATGATGCGAATCTCCCATTCCACCACATCCCAAAGATGCTCTATTGGATTGAGATCTGGTGACTGTGGAGGCCATTTGAGTACAGCGAACTCATTGTCATGTTCAAGAAACCAGTCTGAGATGATTCCAGCTTTATGACATGGCGCATTATCCTGCTGAAAGTAGCCATCAGAAGTTGGGTACATTGTGGTCATAAAGGGATGGACATGGTCAGCAACAATACTCAGGTAGGCTGTGGCGTTGCAACAATGCTCAATTGGTACCAAGGGGCCCAAAGAGTGCCAAGAAAATATTCCCCACACCATGACACCACCACCACCAGCCTAAACCGTTGATACAAGGCAGGATGGATCCATGCTTTCATGTTGTAGACGCCAAATTCTGACCCTACCATCCGAATGTCGCAGCAGAAATCGAGACTCATCAGACCAGGCAACGTTTTTTCCAATCTTCTATTGTCCAATTTCGATGAGCTTGTGCAAATTGTAGCCTCAGTTTCCTGTTCTTAGCTGAAAGGAGTGGCACCCGGTGTGGTCATCTGCTGCTGTAGCCCATCTGCCTCAAAGTTCGACGTACTGTGCGTTCAGAGATGCTCTTCTGCCCACCTTGGTTGTAATGGGTGGTTATTTGAGTCACTGTTGCCCTTCTATCAGCTCGAACCAGTCTGGCCATTCTCCTCTGACCTCTGGCATCGACAAGGCATTTCCGCCCACAGAACTGCCGCTCACTGGATGTTTTTTCTTTTTTGGACCATTCTCTGTAAACCCTAGAGATGGTTGTGCGTGAAAATCCCAGTAGATTAGCAGTTTCTGAAATACTCAGACCAGCCCTTCTGGCACCAACAATCATGCCACGTTCAAAGTCACTCAAATCACCTTTCTTCCCCATACTGATGCTCGGTTTGAACTGCAGGAGATTGTCTTGACCATGTCTACATGCCTAAATGCACTGAGTTGCCGCCATGTGATTAGCTGCTTAGAAATTAAGTGTTAACGAGCAGTCGGACAGGTGTACCTAATAAAGTGGCCGGTGAGTGTATATATATATATATATATATATATATATATATATATATTCCTTTTCAGCATGAAAAGGAAAAAAAGCATATATTCTTTTTTTTCTGTAGACCTTGGTGCTTGAGATGAAAAGAACACCGAATAACATGTGTAATCCCTTCAGAAATCAGTGTTTGCAGGTTTTCAGTACCACCAACCAACCATACCATAATCACCCCCTCCAGGGCGAGATAAGAAATCTCATATGACGACATAACTATGTAAACACTATTCCCAGACCTTGTCAAGCAGTGCAGATGTTTCTGGGACGTCCATGGGTGGCTGCTGATTTAATGACTGGACTTGTTCTAGAGGAGAGGCCCCAGTGTGGCATCTCAGAACTCAGCCTTGATGACATTTAAGAAAGGTTGAAATAATTACTGGCATGAAAGCCTCCAAATCAGACAAATTTAACCCAGATGTTATGAAAAGGCTAAGTGGGAAATGCCAGCCCCTATTAAGTGCTTAATCAGAGAGGCGTTGAAACAGATAGGCTAGTTTGATGTCTTAGCTGAAAAGCTCATTAAAGATGTGTCATTTGACCCCAGTTCCTTAATCCCCCTCAAGAATTACACCCTACTGTCCAATGAAGGAAGTAATAAAGGGTCTAGTCTGATAAAAGGTACATCAAAATACCACCTCAGTTATACCAATGGTATATATTATGCTTCAAATGCTGTGCCTGGTGTTTAGGAACAAAATGTGTTTATGAGAGAACTTGAGATGTTGGACATTATGGGCATACCACCTGTTTATTCACAGAACAAGAATGAGCATTAGCTGGTCCATCCATCCATCCATCCATCCATCCATCCATCCATCCATCCATCCATCCATCCATCCATCCATCCAATCCAATCCAGTCCAATCCAATCAACCAATCCATCCATCCAATCAACCAATCAACCAATCCATCCATCCATCCATCCATCCATCCATCCATCCATCCATCCATCCATCCATCCATCCATCCATCCATCCATCCATCCATCCATCCATCCATCCATCCATCCATCCATCCAATCCAATCCAGTCCAATCCAATCCAATCCAATCCAATCAAACAATCCAGTCCAATCCAATCCAATCAACCAATCCATCCATCCATCCATCCATCCATCCATCCATCCATCCATCCATCCATCCATCCATCCATCCATCCATCCATCCATCCATCCATCCATCCATCATTTTGGTAAAGGTCAAGTTTAGGGATGCACTGATCATGATTTTTAATGATTCTGTTTTTTTTTCTTTTCAAAATAGCAGTGCTGTGCTTACTTTATACAGAGGTAAGACGAAAGGAAAATGTCATTGAACCTTCTCTGAAGTGTCAATTGCATTCAGAGATTAATTTATAAAACCTAACCAATTAAATAGCTAGAGTATATTTTTTCTTCCTAAATTTTGAGCATCATGGACAATAAGCTTGTACAATCTTTTCTCTGCTGGTGTGTCTCTGTTCTCCTCTTTACGTCTGTCTTCGGCATGTCCCATGTCCGGCCTGTGTCAGTGTCGTGTTTAAAGACTTTGTAATATTTCCACACAAATTACATTTTGGGAAATGATTGCAATGCAGTTTGTGTGCTTCGATCTCCGATTTCATTGTGACATTTTATAAAATCCCTCATTGATTTAATAAGAAATGAGATGTTACATCCATCCACCCATCAAACCATTTTCAAAACGTGTCCTAAACTTGTCTGCTTATATCTGGAGTATATCCAACCCAATCTCACAGCAATATGAATATGAATTTGTATGATTTTTGCTAAATTGTACATATTTTATGAGTTGCCCAATTAGTATGAATTCATACGAATGACCTACCCCTGACCCCACCCCTAAACCTACCCATCACGTGGGTTTAAACAAATCGTACAAATTTGCATGGGTGAGGTCGTACGAATTAGCGACCTTTTAATCACTCATAGAAATTCATACGAATTGGTCGTGAGATAGCATTGGCATATCCCACCATCTAAGGCTGTTGGCAGGGAAACACCCTGAATGGATGGATGAGAGGTGCTATTTAATGCCATATGTGACATCTGCTGACATGCATTTCTCATACAATACTTCACTGTAGTTTAAATTGTGTGATCAAGTATGTTTTCTTTACCTTGGTCACAGTGACCATCTAGTACTCTGCCTGGAGGCAAGTTTAACCCTGGATTTGTCTCCAACATAATTTCCCCTTTCTCATTCTGTTTCCACCTCTCAGTCTTTCCTTTCTCCTCCGAGCATGTATTGTTTTCCATATGCCATCCACATGCCCCTGCTGGGCACGGAGCATTTTTCCCTCTCAGCACAATCAGTTGCGTTTTCACCGCGCCACATGCAGCAAAACACACAAGCAAGACAATGAGGAAGAGAGAGGGGAATGGGTGCCATAAATGGAACCAATTTGCCTTCTCCTTCTGTCTTTGTTTTTTAATGAGCACATTTTCCCACCAGCAGGTTAAAAATATCAAGCCGCCCCTAAATGATCATATTCACCATTGCCTTGCCGTTCCAGCCCACTTTGCCAGGCTGGTGACATTTTCTCTAGACGCAAGAAGTGCTGCTGCCTTCCATACACACACATGCAGAGACACAAGCATGTAAAAAGCTTATAAATGAGACATGTGTGCTGGCAGCTGCGTGCAGTTTTCCTGTTTTGGAGAGAAGAAACTCTAGGATTGCTCCAATGGCTCTTCCCACCTGCTCCTCTGTATTGACTTGTCCTTTCACATTCCCAGTCTCTTTATTCCCTGTTTCTCCCTCCTTTATCTTCACCTCTCACTCCTCCTTTTCCAAGTAATTTTTTTTTTGTTCC
Organism: Cyprinella venusta; assembly: GCA_038021265.1. Classification (NCBI taxonomy): domain Eukaryota; kingdom Metazoa; phylum Chordata; class Actinopteri; order Cypriniformes; family Leuciscidae; genus Cyprinella; species Cyprinella venusta. The sequence continues at coordinate 12,406,054 of CM075866.1, read as the reverse complement.
GTTCCTAACTCCTCTTCTCTCTAATTGTCATTTGGAATGTGGCAGTGCTGTTATCACCATAGACACTGAGAGGGACAAATCCCCCAAGTCCTGAAACCCCCCTCCCCCCGTTATATTTGACATTCTTGATGCTGCATGCCATTATACTCCACTCTGTTTGTTATTAAGTCTTAACAGCGTGTCAGTGTCAAAGAAAATTAAATGGCAAATCAATTAAAAGAAGAAGCTGTGAATGTGAGTGCACTGCATCACTTTTAAAGGTAAAAGCAAACAATTTGACTTTTTATTAAATTTGGTTTTGAATTATATAGGCTATCATTAACATAATCCATAATTGAATGTGATGAAAGAAGAACCATGAACAGCGGTTTCCGGCATATGGATATGACAAGTTGATTACTTTTCAATACATCTAGTACTTTTCACGAGTTCACACTTACATACAATTAGAGTGAGTCAAAATTAATGCCTATTTGGCGTACTGTCCGGGGGGATGGCTCTGAGCTCAGAGTTCAGTGTGTGTGTGTATATATATATATATATATATATATATATATATATATATATATATTATCGATGATTGCTGAGTGCTCTCCACTCGTGTTAATTATCTGAAAGTGTTCCTCCCGAACTTTGTAAATAAAACATAATTTTGTGGGTTTTTTCCTCTTATTTCCTTAAATCCCTTAATATTCCTTTATATCCTTTAAATATTGAATTCCTTGAAATGAAAAGGACCATTACTACATAACTACCTCCTTCAAAACAATTGGTTTGATCAATGTTCAAGACTTGTTTATGACCTGGGAATGTGGTAGATGGTTTCTAGCGAGTCCAAGCTTGTAGACTATTTTAGACCACTAACAAACATTTATCTGATTATTTATATTTGCATAAGGCTGGATTTTCTAACAACCTTTGTCAACCACAATTATTCCACATTTACTATTTTTCCTCTATCAACCTTCCATTCTCTCTCAAACCGCTCGTATTTCCTCTTATCGGAACAACAGTGAGGATGTTCGGTAAATTGTAAGAAACTGTCCTCTTGCTGAAGTGCATCTGACAGCCCATGATCACACACAAAGCCTGTGAATAATTCTGTTTGTCCTGACTCTCAGACATGATAATGTAGCCCTGATGTCTTTGCCCAGCTATTGGATTACTTAACAAGCAGATAGGATTTCTGACACGCAGGTTATAAAACAACACAATAAGAGACATGGTGCGGATAATTGATCTTGTTAAACCATTTGTTCCAGATGTCAAAAGTCTTGGGTGGACGTGTGCTGAAGAATACGTCTCAATACTTCAAAGTAGATCCGGCTCAGACATTACACAATGAAAGCAATATAAACTGAGTAAATGCCTTGTAAACTCTGTGTGACTGAGCTACTCATATCAGGGTCATTATAGGGCATGAATGAGGTGCTGAATAGGTGCCTGTGCTGTTCTGCCACACGTCAGCAGCACTTATTTTCCCCTCGAGGCAGCAATATGACTCCTCTAAATCTATTTGCAACATCTGTTTTGATCAGCTTAAGAAATTTAACTGTAGCTCACACTGAATATATCACAGCCTTCAATGAGGCAGCGTCATGGTTACAAGAAGCCCAATTAGAGTCACTAAAAGGCTTTTATGCCTTACATAGAGTGAGATAAATGACACTGTGCATTTTAGATTTCTTTTATCACTATATCCATTCTGGAGTCACTCTCTGTCTCACAACAGGATGCTGTGGTTTAGCGGCAGGGTCGAGTCATGTTGCCAGTGTGTGAAACAGCTCCGCTCAGGTGTTGGTCTCATATATGCATTCTCACGCAGTCGTTGGCGTTATATCTACAGACTAGGACTTTTCTCTCTTTATCTGCCCGCATCGTTGTGAATCCCCTAGGTTGGCGAGAAAATGTCTATGAGCCTTGTTACGCTGAGCAAATAGTCATTAAAAAGAAAATGAAAATCAACCGTGGAGGCCAGACATGTACTCGTGCGTCAGTCATTGTGGGTGGTTTAGAATAACTTATACTAATATACGGGATGAATGATGTCGTTTCAGTCTTTCAGTAAAACTTGTCTGAGGCACAATCCAATTCAGACATACTGACAAAATGCAGCGTTTTGGTGTGCCAAATATGAGCTTTGCGGTTTACATACACTCATGATAAATCTTTCTTATTCTCACTAAGAACGAATCATGCTGTCTATTGTACCACATTTTCTTTTTCTTAATTGCTTGGTGTCAGCTGATACTGGAAATTTGATTGTGCATGCTAATTTACAATTTACATTTAGATTACTTTTGCCATCATCTAACACTCACTTCAACTTAATTTATTTAAACTAAATAGTATAACATTTTTTATATCGACTGTTGCTCACCAGAATCATAATAGGCCTATATGTGTATTAGTTGACAATTGTAGCAGATAAATAACACTTTTTTATTTTCAGTAATTTAGCAATTATTGCCTGATTAAACTGAATTATGAATAGTTGATACACAACATGCAGTGTTTTTTGAGATTGAAATTGGCTTTATGCACAGCTGCACTACTTCCTGAACTTGAGCCAGCTCCTTGTTTCCTGTCTGCCATTATTGGACAGATTGATTAATACGGGTGTGTCTGACCTCAGTAGTCATGGCAACAATAATCAGACACACCTGAATTAATCAAGTTCTGCCAATAATTGTAGACAGGAAACAAGGAGCTGGCTTAAGTTCAGGAAGTACAGCAGTGCATAAAGCCATTTGAGTGAATTTATGCTTTGTTTGCTTCAATAATAAAAAATACTATTGGCAGAGGACTATGTAAGAATTCCAGAAACAGGGTTTATTGTTTTGATTTCTTGTTGAAAGAGTAGTCACGTGCTTTTGATTACAGGTGCAAATGTGAGAAAGAAATGGAAAAACTGCAGGTGTGTGTGTGTGTCATGCCCAAAAAGAAATTGTACGGGGAAAGGAAAAAATGATAATTACCGTAAACAAAATCTCTGCAGACACACTGATATATTGTAGCCCAAGTCGACGGGCTGGGCCTAGCTTCAAGGCCTAGCTTTATTTTTTTTAACCTGTTGCACTTTGCGATCTTCTGGTGCGTTATAAATAAAATGTATTTTATTATTATTATTATGCGTGTGTGGGCGTATGTGCGTGCGTGTGTGTGCGTGAGCATGAGAGAGAAGAGTCTGTAGACAGTACTTCCCTACGGGTTGTGGTTTCACCCCGCTCTGGAGTTAATAGCGGTCACTGCAGTGTGGTCAGGAGACTGAGCCTCCATTTTCTTCCACTGAGGAGAAATGATAGCCGAAGCTCAACTACCCTTCTGGACATGACCTCAGTCTCACCCACGCATGCTTCAAAATCATCATCCTCGTCACAGAGTACAGTAATTCATTTGTATTCCCCATTAAGAGTAATTACAAGAATTCTGTTATTCTGTTATTTCATCCAATGTTAAATCACCCTTATGCATTTTTAAACCCATATGGTGACCATATCTATAAAATGACATAAAAAACCCACACATCAAAGCAGTCCATAAAGTGTTATCGACTTACAGTAATTTTTAGCTGTACAAAACATCTCTTTGGTTGATATTGCAAACTGGTATTTCTTACCTGCTTTTAATTGATTGTCATAATTAAACACTCTGTGGTTGTAGTGCAAATAATATTCATAAGTCTTGCATATTCACAGAAAATAGATTTCTTCCACGTTGCTAAATGAGATGGATAACACACAGTTCAAACTAATTTTATATACAGGTCATTTCACTCGGCAGCCATCTTTAAAATGCCTTTTGGGCATCTATTTCAGGAATGCAAGTCCCTCTTTGAATGGGAAAACATTAAATTCTCGAAAGCTGTTCACCAACTTTACAATTAAATTCCCCATTTGAAATCACAAATGATATCTGGTGACAACTGTCTCATAGCTTTTGTTTCTAAACACATAAATCATGACAAAAATTACATTTGTCAGGCTTGGCAAGCCAATCGCATATATGCAGTCATAAGCGCACAACTCAGAACACTGACTGATTCTACAGCAACCAAAGCTTCTACTGGCTGCTGCATTGACACAAAGACTTTACCAATGACTTTGGCTTTTCTACTTAGATGTCGGGACTTCAACATTTTCTTTCGTTTTTAATATGAGTGCACCATCTTTGTAGTGTAGTCTTTGAAATCTAAAGCCTTGTGAACAGACCAAAATGTTGGTTGATATTTGTTAAATCGTTCTCCAGCTGTTGACTCAAGAACAGCTCTGACATTGAGTCACTAAGTTAATCCTATCCGATTTGATCATTAATCATCACTTTTGAGCTGATTCTTCATGTCATCTGATTCACAAATCTTTCATATGTGGTGTCTGTCATGAACAATTTTGAAAGAACAGTTCAATGAATCTTAAAAATTCTCCTTTTGTGAAGAAAAAGGTCCGTCACGAAGGTGAGGAGGTAATGAGATTATTTTTAGTAATAGTTTAATTAAAAGTAAATTAAAATATACAGAAAATACATGGCAAAAAAATAAGGTAATACTTTATTTCGATAGTCCACTTTAGACATTGATTCTTCTAACTATAAGTAACTTTTCAACTACATGTCAACTAATTGTCATTAGAGTATTAGTAGACTGTCTGCTTAATATCTGCTAACATTTTATTTTGTTGGTCCCCAACAGACATTCAACTGACTAAAAGTAACTTGGCGACTTATTCTTCTAGAATTACTACCACTAGAACTTATTCTACTAACCCGAACCCTAACACCTAACTAATATTCTAATGAGAGTTAGTTGACATAGTTGAAAAGTTACTTATAATTAGTAGAACGTCTAAAGTGACTATCGAAATAAAGTGTAACCAAAAATAATAATTGTGAATTTCTTTTTTCTTTTCATGATAATTGATCTCAGCAGCACTTTCTCAGGAGGTAATGAAATAACTTTCCGTGTCTACCCAGACTGCTCCGGCTTCGTCCCTTGAACCTTTAATTCAGAAATTGTTAGTGAAGTATGTCTGTTATCTTGGCTGCAGTCCCCTACCTTGAGGGACTCGTTGAGATTGCATTCCGTCAGTCCGATATTTAGCAATAGCATATTTCCTCTCCATTGTTTTTTTTTTCTTTCTTTTTTTTATATAATTTACATATTCTTTGCAAATGAACTGTGATGAAGTCTCAGTTGTCTGGCATAATTAGTCCTGAATAACTCTGCTGACATAAACTCATAATTAGTTTGAAACCATAGAACCTACTGGTCACCCATTTCATTAGTTACAATATGATTTTCAAGCTCTAATTGCTTAAGAAAAACAACAATGGTAATAGAGAGTCATTTAAAAATCATTGCATATTCATCTAATCAGTTATTAAGATAATATAAAATTGCTGATTGACTGATTGAGTCATGTGTACACAATGCAGGGACAAAAAAAAAAATCTTTCAGACTTGATGCATTAAGCCACAGCCAATTTTTAAACTTTGCAATTTCTTTTGCAGATGGAAGAGTTTTTAAAGACTTAAATAAACCGTCTTCACCCTGTAGCATCGTCTGCCCTCATTAAACACAACAATTACATTTGTGTATCAAATCAACACCCAATTCATGCAGTGTGACATTATCATCTGTATGAGGCTCGGCGCTTTTACTGAGCAGGAAGCGAGTTAAAGAACAATTAGTGGCATGATGGGAGGAGATATTTAATGCCTAATCTTCGGTTTTTGCAAAACACAAAGAGATAACAGGGCCACCGATGGCAGCTGTGACTGCAGTTCTGCTGAGCTCGTAAAACGATCACAGAGAGAAGGAAGGGGGTCGAGAATAAAAGATAAGCATGCAAAACTATGAAGCTGGGCCCAGCCCGCCGACTTGGGCTGAAATATATCAGTGTGTCTGACACAGATTTTGTTTACGGTAATTATCATTATTTCCTTTTCCCGTACAATTTCTTTTTGGGCATGAATGTGGGCCGCCATCTGGGGAGTTCATTCAGCCTGTTGTATCTGCCCAAGCTTTCCCCATGTGAGCAGTACATGCATTTATGACTGCACAATATGGCCTGATTGAATGAAGGTGTATGAATGTGGTACAATGTGTATTATGAATGATTACACCTGCCAGCTCTTACAATGGCATCTTTGGAAAGAGCTGGATATCATAGGAGAGAGATCGTGAGGAGAAATAAACTGATGGTTTCTAAGAAACTTACACATTTGTTTTAGTGGCGTAGACAAATGTTACCTATAGAATTTATTACAAATTTTTATTGCGTGTGGTGCCACATACAGACACTATCCTAAATTATTTAGTTCATCTAAACTTTAAATGGATATTATTATTTTTTTTTAATTTACACTCATGAATATTCACATTATGACTCATTCAAAGTTAATAAGTGGTTAGCGTAGACAAACACAGTGATCTCGTTCAAGGACATGGCAAAGAGTCTGGGACTGGTATCAAACAGCTTCCCCTGTTTTAGGTGTGCCATTGAATCACGCTTTCAAAGGACAAAGCTAGAAGGGAAGCCTTACTGCACGAGAGAACTGCTCTAACAACTGTCTTCAAAACAGAGTGGCCTCTTTGGAGGATTCTCTGGGAAATGCGTATTTGAATATTGACTTTGAGACGGAGGCCCTCAGAACAATGAAAATGAAGCTTAAATTTGATTGCAATTTGGATGCTATTGTGGCGTCTCTCCAAACAATTAATTGTTCGCTAACTAGGTTTGTGCACAATTCTCAAATGTATTTTTAAATTTCAAATTTGATTTGAGGTAGCAAAGAGTGTTCAGAATTTTACATTTTATTGAAAGAAAGTAGAATGAAAATGGATTGAAACTGCAGTTTTAGTTAGAAAAGCAGTTTAAAAAAAAAAGAAAGAAAAGCTATACCCTCAAATTTTAATGTTCATTCAGTGGCTCAATAAAGCAAAATATTTGTTGTGAAATATTGTAGTTGTTTTGATAAAAAAGCTAAAATTGTAAATTCTAAATGGAAAATTGATCGATTACACACGTTGTGTCATTCCAGTTGTTTACGATGCCAAAAAGCTGCAAAAAGCACTATAAAAGCCTGACTTTATATGGTTTTTTGCTTAAAATCTCGCAGACATAAAATTGTATTTAAACACGGCACCTGGAACGCTTTGAGACTGATTTGACGCCAGTAAGGTAAAACATCACAAGAAACTTTCACTAAAAAAAAAAGTATGTCCTTTATTTGTATAGTTCATGGAAGGAAGAAATCATTTGAGTGTGGAAATGAGGACTGGATTTTCAGCTTTGATTTAACTATTCCTATTATGAAGCTATTGATCCTTTGACCCTTATGTTTGGTCTGTCAAATTCCCAAGAGTAAAGAACATGACCTTCAAAGTAATGTTATTTTGCTTTTGTCCTGTAGATATGAGTTTCAGCCAGATATGTCATGGGTAGAATGCTTAAAGATGAGGGTAATATTCTCTAGGGTGGTATAAGTGGTTTATGTTAGTGGTGAATTATTATTTGTGTGATAAGAATTGGTTTTTTTTTTCTATTCTATTTTTTGAAAGACCAAATTTTTGAGGTAAAATTATATCACTGACATTTACAGATGTAACGCATTTTATCACTCTAGTGTAGGGTTCTAAATTAACTGATCAGGTTGAATGGGCACAGTAGCATTACATTATTGTTAAAGGGGTGATGAACTGAGAAATCAAATTTTCCTTGAGCTTTTGACATCTAAGAGGTCATCATTTTATAAGAATGTCCTGTAAGTTTCAGAACTGAAAACGTCCTTGTTAGTCCAATAAAAGCTTTTATTGACACCAGCCTCCGCAAACGACTCGTTTTTCAAAGTGGGGAACTATGACGTCAAAGAGGATAAAACACCACCCCTGCAGAAGAAGATCAACGCTTACCTCGACACGGCCAGTTTAGCCCCGGCCACCGATTCGCGCATTACACGCATAGCTAAATAACATAGACCTACTTCGTGATGACAAACCGGATCGAGCTTCCGAGCAATTCAAAATATTGTGCAGTGCCTGGTTGTGGAAGAAGACGGTCGCTGCATATGCTTCCTCTGGATTCCAATAGGGCATGGATAAACTTTATTTTTAATGACGTTCCAACTGATGAGGTAAAACATTGTCCGTCTCTTCGCTTTATTTAACTGTGGATTCTTTTGTAAACGAGACTGGATTTGCAGACCGATTAAGAGTAAAGAATGGTGCGGTGGCGTCTATATTGGATCTGAGAGGAATTGTGCAACACATGGACTCTGTCGAACATGTATGGGCGAATCATTCTGGTTGCCATTTTACAACATTGGACGATTTCAAAACAATTTTCCCCAAGTGCGGGTGAGTTGAAACTCATAATATGCAAAACTGTTATCCACTCACAGCAGTGGACGTTTAATTCCAAGTCTTCAGTGCGAGACGCCCATAAAAACCGAGCGTTTTTCAGCTAGGCTCAAAACTAGGGTGCAAAATACCCTATTACTTATTCATTTTGATGTTTTTGAATGCAAAAACCAAGCAAACGTCATAAGTTGACCTCAGACGACAATGTATAGAATTTAAAAAGCCAGTTCATGAGCCCTTTAATGTCTAAGTTTGTAAGGAGGATTTGAGACATGGATTTCTCAGAACGTGGGTAAATATTGTTTTTTTTTTTTTTTATTAATTTGCTGCTATTATGCGCAGTTGAGTGAACAATACTGGTTTACTGTGCGTGTGTCACAGAAGGTGGACTTTTGTTGCTTGCAAACGGACTCTTTTGAGGAGACAGTGGATTTCCAAATGTGTTGCTCTGATTCCACACGCAATGCACAAATACACACTCCTGCTCACATATGAGGTAATCATCAACACTATCATTCCTTACAAGTGTTTTATTTAACTGAATACATCACAATAAGTTAAAACGCATGCACAGGGTACTTTAATGAACAACTACGCGCCCGAATCCGTGGTGCTTTCACATTTAAGCGAACTGCGGCACGGTTCGGAAGCAACCGAAGTTAGACCACCTCCTTACACAGAAATTTGTCTTACAATTCCTGGTGCCAAAAATTGCTAACATATAATTAGAAGTTGTCGTCTGCCCTCGTAACTTGGTTCTTGTATTGCCTTTGGTATTTCGGTAAAAAGTGTCTCTGTGTATTTTTAAACCTTCTTGTCAGGTTGACAAGTTTATTCTAAGTATACAGTACTTGGGCAACACCACTTTGTGCTTTTATGCTGTGATAAATATACCCCCTTCACTTAAATGAATTGCTGTGCCTTTTCACAAGAAATTTCAAGTAAATTCAAGTTTGTTTGTTTTTTACTGCCGTGCATAGAGCCCATTCCACTGCATTTCTGAGCGTGTCCTTTGTTTTCGGTTCTTGATCTCTGTCCGTGTCCTGGTTTTCCCTTTCCTGCTTCACCCTCTAGAGTTGTCTGTTTGTTTGGATTGCCTGCCTGTGTATGACCTTTACCTTGATTCTGATTATGACTTGGATTACCCTTAATAAACTGCATTTGGATCCTCAACCATCTTCTTGTCTTGGAGCAGTTCGTAACAGCAGGAGAAAGAGTTCAAAAGAGACACTGAAGTCCTGCTTTCTTCTCGACAGGTAAGGCAATGTTTCTGTCATAATTGCAAGCTTTTTTTCATTGTTTGGGGGTGTACTTTATTATATAGACAGATGAACATCTATAGTTAAAAGTTGATGATGATATCTAATGCACGTAGGCTACTTCAGAAAATATAATGAATAAAGTAGGCATAACTACTTATTACAATGGTTCATGTTTTTCACAGTCAGTAATTCATACTGTAACATCGTTTATTTGTTGTGTCAACTTGGTGTTTGTTTGAAATAAAAAACCTGCTCACCCGAAGAAACACTCGACGGAGTGCTAATCCTGTCATAGCTTTTTTGTACATATGGTTACTGTAGATGCAACGTGCATTTGAACAAGCTAGGCGCTGGAGAGCACAATTCGTTTGAATGCAAACTACATTTTCACCGCTAGATGGCAGCAATTCCTACACAATGTCCCTTTAACACTGTAAACAACTCTGAATACATGAAACACCATACCCCCTCCCTCCTCCACTTTTTTGTAACGCTTTTGTTTTTTTGTCTCTGGTATGTGCTTTAAAGAGAAACATTGTGTCCTTTCTCCTCAAATTTTGAGAAATAATGTACCTACAAGATGTTCTTGGTGGCATTTGCACAGAGGACACTGAAGTTTAAAGTGGCATATTGCAGTTTAGAATCTTGTGTGTGTGTGTGTGTGTGTGTGTGTTTGTGCGTGACATTTTACAAAGTGGTTGTCCTTTTGGCAACACAGGTTCATTGCAAAAACGTTCCTGTGGCAACATTTTTGCAAAAGGCAGTAAAACAGCAAGCACTTTTAATCTTTTTCACACACAATTATGATTACAGTGGCAGATTATGACTAGTTTTCACATGGCTCCTTGCACAACTATGTTATGAACTTTTTACCATAGTGCATGCTTTGTAAACTAGTATATTTTGGAGTTTACATCACTCAACCATCGGCCAACATCAGAGGTCAGGCAGTGATGTTGGCCGATGGGATCTGCCCCGGAGTCAGTGTTTCTCTTCATCCCAAACAGTGTTTAAAGAAGATCAGGTTTGGGTTTGATGCAGGCCAGTCCAGTTCTTTTAAACCAGTCTCCGTTAATCCTTTATTAATGTACCTTGCTTTGTGCACACTGCACAGGAGCAATAGAAAGTTTTTTAGGCATTAAGATAGTCATTGCTTCTTTTTATTTATCAATAAACGTATATTCATGAAATTATTAACTTCTATTTAAAAAAAAAAAAATTCAAATCTATAAAAATCTAATTTATTTTTGGTGTGATATTTAGTCACCCTTTGCTTTTAAAGCTGCTTTATCATTTGGTACACTTGCCCATAGGTAGTTTTTTAGGTAATTTGTTCCAATCATCTTGGTGAGAAGTTGCCACAATGTATGTCAATTAGATCAGAGCCCTCTCCCCGGAAAGCACGCCAAATACGTTTACCAATTTAATCTATCCATCTGATTTGTAAGTGTGACCTCGTAAAATTACGTTATTTATTTTGCCCACAGTGTGTGTAGTCACGGTGTGTAGCATCTACATCATATACAGTACTATACTGTAAAAAAATCACTGTCCTTTGGATGAGAGGTTAAAAAAGAGGTCATTAAAAAATCCCCTCAAAAAGTTGACCATTGACTTCTGTCCATTCTGGCCTCCTAACCATGGTGTGTTACATCTACATCGACTGAATTCTACAGTTGCATCAGTAACTGAAACCCTTTGCATTTCACTATAAGTTTCAGTATAAGTGCAAGACAAAGTCCATAATGGCAATGCAACAAATACACTCAGTACTGTTTAGTTTATTTAAGATTCAGGTAATCTGAATCAGCAATGATCAGTAAAGATTTGTTTATTTAAAATTTGTCTGCAGTGAAATTAAAGGGCTTAGAAATTGAGATATTTGATCTGCCTGACAAGACTGTCGCAAGTCTTTAGGAAATGAATTCTGCATAGTCTCAGAGTTGATCCTTCCACACAGTGATCCCCTCCTCTCCCTCCTCTGTTAAAGGTGCTGTGGGTGATTACAGCTCCTGGGGGTCTACTGCTGGATGTTCTCCTGGGGACAGCTGTCCACAAGGGAGCAGTCTCTCTAGAGAGCCCAAATTAGAGGGTGTGTGACAGGTGCGGCAAGGGGGGCATGATGTGCCGCCAAATTCCTCTGTGCATTAGATGGATAGAGAGAGAGGGAGGCAAAGAGAAAGAGAGTGTGAGAGAGGGCTGAAATATTTATGATCAACGACTTCACAGGGCAGTGCATGGCTTCAGCACTGTCCCCCTGGGGAGCAAGTGGACTCAGTCAGTGTGCCCGCCGGTCCAAGCTGACAGCCCCCCGATGGGTCATTAGTGAGCATTACCTGAATGTGCACACACACACTTACACATTCTATATATATTCTGTATATATATATATATATATATATATCTTGTTCACTCACTCTCTTCTACGGTAATGCCGTTTTGCCCTCCGCTGGCATGAGCAATATGGTTAGACTTTTATAAATGCTGTTTGATTTTTATTGTGTTTGTCACATTGGGATGTTGATTATCACACGGATCAGTGCCCAGAACGGCCAGAGGAGAAAGCGACAGCCACCTTATCTGACATGATTTAGTTGTACATTGCAAGATGGCTGGTGCCAGAGATAAAATATTGGCCATGTTTATCCCATTAACCAGCTTGGATTTGTATTGAATAGATCTTTAATTTGTGTCCCCTCTTGACATGCTTTGATCCAGGTATCTTTGGGATGTGGCGTTGTGACCAGGTTCCAAGAAATCCATTTACTCTTTTAAATTTGACACTGAAAAGGCTTGTTCACGCTAAACAACACATTCTTTGGACCACTCTATAGATGAGGTGTGTGATCAGTCTTACGAAAAACACACATGCCCGCACATTCAAGCTCAGATTTTTGTCCCTGCTGCCTGAGACTCCCTGCCAGCACTTGGCTGCATACCGTACCATGCCATTTTCATCCAAAAGCTCATTCTCTTGCTGTGCATCAAACAACTTGGTGTGCAATTACACACAATTAAGTTCAAGATGCACTTGAGACCATTATGACGCCTAGCTGAACACATTAGAATCGCCAGGTTTGCGCCCACTACACCCGTTCAGCTCTGGATCCAATGATGTTTTTTTTTTTTTTTTTTTAATTTGCCCCAAAACAATGGAACGGTGAACTTTGGGTCAAAAAGAAGCAGTAGTCCATGAAGGGTGTCCCAGATGTAGGGTGAGATGCCCCACCTCTTACCTTATTTATTTATTTTTTTTTTTTTTCTGTTGACCAATGAATGCCATCCCAACAAATTTATTAAGGGTTCCTCTTGTTAAATTTGACTTTTTTTTATTTGAACATTAACATGTTGGAGTTTTATTGCAGCAGTTTTGAGTGGCATGATGTTACTGTTTTTTTTTTTTGTTTTTTTTAAGAATTAAATTTAGCAATTATAATAATTCATGGAGTTATTATTCAGTGATTCCATTAATTCGATTTCGAACATTATTTCTCATAACCTAGGACAGTTGAGGAGAATCAGTCGATCTGAATTTATGTTTATTGAAAATACCTTAATTTTATTCTGGGATTCTGTTATTTTATTTACATGTCATTCTTCAGTTGTTCAAACTAAACTTTAAAAATGACAGTATGTCAAATAGGACAAAACTCTTGTTTTTCAATTATATAAGAGCTATGCTAAACACATGTTTAAATATGTTGCAGTGAACACACGCTCATTTTACACTACATACCCTGCTTGAAAATAAATCCGGCATCCTTAATTTCTGTCTCAGGTATTACTTTTTCAATGTGGCACTTGGGGATTTTTAATTTATTTATTTTTGGAATATGAGATGTCTCTGGGCTGTGAGGGCCACTGAATCCCTCTCCCTCTGGCCATGCATGTGCGCCAGTTGCACTCTTTAGCAAGTGACCCATAAAGTGTTCCAATCCCCATCAAATGCCCAGTCTCTCTCAGTGCTGTGCTGCCAGTTGGCACGCCTGGATGGAGGCAACATATTGCAGCACTGAATGTCCTCAAGTAGACTATGGTACATTGGACATTAATCAGACGGCTCTCTGCTTCCCTGTCCGTATTTGGACGCCGAAGTGCCAAAAATCACAGCCAGACAGTTTAAAGTGAGAAGAATTGCTCTTCGGGGAGCCAAGAGCCAAGCGTATTTCATCCTGGCGGGAATTTGGTCCTATTGTGTCTTGATTGAGTAGTCGCTGTCCTCTCCCTTAATGTCCCTTAAGTAAGCAAAGGTTACAATAATGTGAGCTTGTACATCTGAATGATTGATTCTTCTGATTGATGTCTCAAATTTGATTTTCTGTTTTCGTGTGTTGGATTTTTTTGAGAGCAAAACAATCAAGTTAAGCTGGATGAGAGGAAACATCCATATTAATATTTCAACTTAAAACGCTCGTAATGCACTCTCCAAACACACCCCATTCAGTAATGTCAAATCGGAGGCGATCACTAGCTCATTTCTTTGTTCCTTCTGGGACGAGGGAGGAGTGACCGCTGTATATACATGGATAATATGATTGATTCACATCGTCTACACCAATTTCCCCTTCAGTCCACATTGCAATTCGTTCAGTGTTAACCCCCCTTCCCCCCTCCGCCAAATGATAAGTGAAGCCATTAGAGTAAAGAAGGCAATCTGCGCACAGGGTTCGGTTTGCAGGGTCAAGCCACCTTCCGACTCATTTGTCAGCTTTATTCTACTTCTTAGTTTAAAAAATGAAAGAGGTCTCATTCTCTTTCTTTGAGCTATTTTTTTGGTAAATCTGCAGCTTTTTGTGAGATTTTGTGCACTATTTTCTCGCATTGCCCCTTGATAGCCTATAGACATCTTAAAATTTGATCTGAAAACCATATATTCTCTGCGGGCCTGTCTTTATTGAAACCCAACTGAAATTAATCAGATGCTAAAGATGAAATTGCAGTCTTTGTTTAGTGGTTTTTCTAAAATATTGATGTGTTTTAAACCATTCAACTTTCGAAAGTCTCTACTATGCAAATCAAACATGAAAACTGAGACAATAAACCCATCAAATTCCGTCCAATGCCGCATGGCTGTGTGTGTGTCCATGAAAGCGCTTGGCTTATTCTTGGACGGGTTTTGTGCCGGGCCTCTCTAATCTAAGATTTATTGACCATTAGTGAACTCAGAAAGTCATTACAGTTCATTCTGCTTGGGGCCTGACGTTTTATTAGGACAAATTTCCCCGCTGAGAATGCGCACCAGCGCTGAACTGCTCACGCTTACCACTGCGTGAGGTCACGTGACCCCCGGCTCTCCTTTCCTCTTCCCCCTCCTCGCACACTAAAAGCACAATGTTACTGAACACCAGTCCATTACCAGGGTACGGGACCCGCCATCGAGAAAGATGGTGGGAAGAGATGCCATCTCACGCTCCATGAGTAATTATGTAAGGATGCAAATCGTTTTGCAACACTCCCTTTCTCCCCAATCATTATGTAAGGATTTGATTTGTCCTTTTCAACCAGAGAGGTGACTGAAGACTGAAGTTCACTAAAAGAGTTGAATAAATGAGTTTATTCAAGTTGTATCCTTTTTATAATATATCTGTGTGAATACGATTACAGAGACAATTGGTATATTTTTGGTTCTACTTTGATTTTGCATTGTTTAGTTTCTAGCAAACCAAACAAACCAAACCAAAAGATAATTTAGTTTGGACTGACTTTTAAATATTCTCGTCTTTTTTTCAAAGGTTTTTCTTGAAATATAATTGCATCTAAGTGTTTCACAACTAGGGATAAAGAATATATCTGTGCCATACTGAGAAAATATTTTTTTGATTCCATTTGCTCTCTTATAAGGCCCTCTTGAAGTTAATCTTAAATCTCCGATAAACTTTTATTTTATTGTATTTTTGTTTATCAGCCATTACACGGAAATAAGTATTGGCTTACCAGTATTGATACAATGTTAAAATTGGTGCATCCCTGTTCTGAACTTTTTTTTTTCCACCTGTTTTTTTTTTTTTTTTTACCTGTTTCAGCTTTTTGAGTTTTTTATAGATTATAGATTATATCTTATAGATTTTTCTCAGACACTGCAGAAATGACCTAATAGTCAGAGCAAGTGCATTGCAGTCACCTATTTGCATTCATACATTTACATATTTAGGCTCTTTTGCATCTCTTTTTTATTTCCCATGGCTTTTTTTCATTGAAGTCTGTTTGCAGAACTATTATTAAAATAGATAATATGATTCTTTTATATTGGACATGTCTACTGTATGTAAGAAGGCAGCTTCAGTATAAATCAGGCTCTGTAAATTTACAATGTGCATTGAGGCTCTCTGGTCTGTTGCCTAAATCGCAATCTGCACTTTCCTGTACAAAGAACAGACATGAAAGATACAGGCAGGGTAACAGTGTTAAGTTTGTTCCGTTCAACGATCACAAACGAGGTCCTATACACCGTTAATGAAAATAGATGCCAAGGGGATTGGGCCCAATAGGGCTAAATGAGCAGCAGTGTAGTGTATTTCTTTTTGCGTGTGTGTGAGGAGCGGATTGAGTTACTGTCAGTGTCAGCTTGACTTTATGCGATCCTTCCTCTCCATTTGGGCAGACAGTTCACTTTATGAAACCATCATTCTGCCTCCTACCCTCTGTGTCTTTAGTGCCATAGGGGGAAAGGGAGAATTCCATTTTACTCGTGTCACCCATTCCTCTTAGTGAAAGTGAGGGGGAGCGAGAGAGGATATGGAAGCTCCAAATGGGATTCTTTTTCATTTGGAGTGATGCAGGGATGTTCTGAAAATATTACATGTGCATCTGCACTTGTATTTAGATGTTTGCGTGCACAGCACATGGCCTCTCATCGACCCTTCGCATGCGGTCATACACGTCTGTGCCTTTGACGGCCCCTTGCCTGCTTTTTGTTTTTACCCTCAGTTTCCAGTGGCACTTTGGGCCAATAAATTGGGATTTCCCTCTAATTAAAGGCCATCTGCCGGTGTGCCTCTGTAGAGGCATGGTGTGCTGTATCCTTCCACCCAGGGGCTAGTGTAACTGTCTTTTTTTTCCCTTCTCACACCCTGTCACCATCAGTCCGCTGTTTGCTCCTTTTAGGCAGCATTATACCAACATTTTGTCAGTAACCCCCTGATATCTCCCACTCTCTCGTTTTCTGTTCACCACGCTTGGTTACTCTGGCCGTGCCCTCTGTTAGAAGTCTGACCTTGCTAATTGCTGTGGACCCTAGTGTGTGTGTGTGCATGCGTGTGGTCACTGTCAGAGCCATGACTAATAAGAGAGAGCAGATCGGAGCTGGGGAGATGGGACAACAGCATAGTGTGTTCCTGTTATCGAACTAGAAAAGAAAAAGGAAAACATGGAAGGAAGGCTGAACTTGAAAGGCCACCAACTGCTCTTTCAGCCACAAAAAAGTCTTTGTTCAATGACATTGTCTTGCACAAATGTCATCATTTACACAACATCATGTCATTCTAAACCTGCATGCTTTCCTTGTTTGAATGCAATGGAGAATATATGGATTCTAATCTTTTTTATTATTATTGCAATAATTAGAGACTGAATCCTTGTAACTTCAAAAAGAAAAAAAAAGCACAATAAAACTGTAGTACATGCACTATATTCTCGGTTGTTTAAAGTCAAACAACAGCTTTATGTGAGAAACAGTGGGGAATTTGTTATTTTCAAAGAAAATCTTTGTTCATAAGAATTCATTAGATATGGATTTATTCACATCAGCCATTTTTACATTTTTGGTGCTTTCAAATCCTTTTTGAAGTTTCAAGGATTCAGTCTCTAATTATTGCAATAGAAAAAATGATAAAAAAAAAGATTAGAATCCATATATTCTCCATTGCATTCCAACAAGGAAAGCATGCAGGTTTAGAATGACATGATTCATTCCATTCCCAATCATTGTTATTTCATGGAAAAGTGTCTTTAGAATTGCTCCTTTCAACATGAGGGTGAGTAAATAATGTTGTTTCTGTCCCGGAGTTGCTGTCATAGCAACAGGTCCATAAGCTCAAACCCAGGAAGCAGGGTTATTTCATGTAAACAGGATTAGATATTGTTAAAGGCGTAGTAAATGACTCTGGGAAACACTGTTGATATTTGAATCACCAAAACAAACACGCTCCTACCCAAAAGGATCACACACAAGGGTCATTTTTGTTGAAGAAATGTGAAATTATTTTTGAATTTGGGGCTTTCTAGACTGAAAATGTATTTTTGGCTTATGTGGATGAAAGACAACAACTCACAGAATGCACTTGCTTCGCTACCTTAGGTGGCCACGCCTACCGGTAACAGAGCGCAGTAGTTAAATCTAGGCTACTAGTGAGTCTCTGTGATGAGTCTGCCTGAAAATGTGTTTCGAGACCACACAAAATGTCTGGGATTCGGCTTTTGCGTTCTACAGTCGCCATTCATTATGTTTACTGTGGTGAGCAGGAGGAGGCTAGAGCCACAGGATAACGGCGCGAGGCCAGTGCCATGATTACCGATGAGTGACACATGTTTATGGATGAGTCAATACGTTCATTCATTTTTAACATGACTATAGTATGAAGCAGGTTGCGATTGGTATTGAGAGACAGATATCAGCACCACACGTGAGTCCCGCAGATATAAAGAAGAGAGGACATTTCATTCTACCAAACTACCAGTAAGTGCTGAATTACTACTTGCACAGGTCAGATAAAATTGACGAATGAAACTTGTGAGGTAACAGAGCACTGTTTCACTTGATCTACACTATCACACTAAACTGCATTTGAGTGTGTTGAAAGTTATAATGTTATTCTATGTGTTAGTTTGTTGGCTGTATGAGACTAACAGTAAGCTAGATTAACATTAGAATAACATACTGATCATATTCTAAAATTTCATCATGTTGAGATTGATTAGTTTTATGTACATTTGCTTACCTGTCAAATAAAGTACATAAGTACATGCAAAAGCGTTGTCTCATCAAGTCAAAGTTAGTCGTGGACGTGGAGCTCTCGACATCTCGTAAACGCCACGCTGATATTTCACCTCATTTTATTTCTCCTTTTATCCCAAAGTCTGCTTGCCAAGGTCCTTAATGTTTGAACGAAACAACAAAAACGTGAGGTAAACGCCGGGCTAAGGGGCACTCCGGAGGCAGGCTCCTCAGAGATGGGACTCAGTTCCTATTTTCTCAGAAAGAACTGACTCTCCCATCTATTGCACAGAGTTCTTGGATGACATGGTGCGCCGCCCTCGAGCCGTGCACCTGTCGTCGTCCTCTGTTTCAAAGTCGGATGACAGTGCCGTCCCCGGACCGTACCGCTCTCGTCCCCCTCTGTTGCCAGACCCCTGGCAGACCAGGCCCCCGTGGAATGCTGGTCCTTCCCTGGCCTTCTCTGTCAGTTCTCCCTTTCGGGCTTGCCCTGTCTCCGCGCATATTTACAAAAGTCATCGAGGCAGCCCTTCAGGAACACTGGGTTCACATCTTTAACTATCTCGACGACTGGCTGATACTAGCTCACTCACAAGACCAGGTTTGCAAACACAGGGACCTAGTGCTGGGCCTTCAGGTCAACTGGGAGCAAATTTGCCCTTTGCAGAGGATCTCTTTTCTCGGTTTGGACATTGACTTGGTCATCATGTTGGCGCAGCTTACGAGCGAGCGCGCGCAATCACTGCTGACTTGCCAGAGATAATTCGAAGGCAAGAGTGCGGTTCCACTGAAACTAGTTCAGAGGCTCTTGGGACATATGACATTTGCAGCCGTGGCAATGCAGCTCGGATTGCTTCATAAGAGACCGCTTCTGCTTTGGCTTTGCGACAGAGTCCCGAGGTGGGCATGGCAACACAGCACCCTCTAAGTACCAGTTACTCCGACCTGCCGTCAGACCTTTTCCCTGTGGTCGAACCTCAGTTTTCTACAGGATGGAGTGCCCCTGGAACGAGCTTCCTGGCATATTGTTGTCTCAATAGATACCACAGGTTGGGGCGCTATGTGCAATGGACATGCTGTTGCGGGCTTCTGGACAGGACCCCAGCACCTATGGCATGTCAGTTGCCACATGTTGCTGGCAGTACTTCTTGCTCTGCACCGCTTCTGGGCATTGCTCAAGGGTCAACACATACTAGTCCGATCAGACAATACCACCACTGTAGCGTACATCAACCATCAAGGTGGTCTACACTCCCGTCGTGTTTAGCAACTTTCCCACCACCTCCTCATATGGAGTCGGAAGCATCTGAGGTCGCTTCAAGCCATTTATATTCCCGCATCCCTGAAATGTGTAGCCAACAAGCTCTCACAGCTTCAGACCCTCCCCGGAGAATGGCGAATCCATCCCCAGTCGGTTCAGATGATTTGCGACCAGTTCGGGGACGCACAGATACAGTAGATCTGTTTGCCTCTCACGACTCAACCCTTTGTGACCTGTATTATTCCCTGACCGGGGGCACACTTGGCACGGATGCACTGGCGCACAGCTGGCCCACCCAGACCTGTTTTTCCGAACTCGTACTCCGGACTCGTACTCAGGTGTCTCCTTGCGACAGCACCTCCCCTGCCAATTCCTCTGAGGACAGACCTCCTTTCTCAGGGATGGGGCATCCTATGGCACCCTCTTCCCGATCTTTGGAACCTGTTGGGAAGCACGACCTGATCGTCAGGTTCCTGAGAGGAACGAGGAGACTGAGTCCTCTTGGGACCTCTCAGTGGTTCTAACTACCGTGCAAAGTGCTCCCTTTGAGCCTCTGTAATCAGTGGAGATGAAGTTCCTGTCTATGAAGACAGCACTGCTGGTTGCACTGGCCTCCATCAAGAGGGTAGGGGACCTGCACACTCTCCGTTGACAAAGCATTTTTTGGAATTCAGGCCGGCTTACTCTCACGTGATCCTGAGACCCCGGCCTGGGTATGCACCCAAAGTTCCCACCACTCCCTTCTGGGACCAGGTGGTGAACCTGCAAGTGCTGCCCCTGGAGGAGGCAGACCCAGCCTTAGCACTGTTCTGCCCTCTGTGCCTATGTAGACAGAACACAGTGTTTCAGGATATCAGACTAGCTCTTTGTCTGTTATGGTGGGAAGCTGAAGGGAAAGGCTCTCTCCAAGCAAAGGCTGTCTCACTGGATAGTGGACGCCATGGCTTTGGCATACCAGCACCAAGGTCAACCATGCCCCCTGGTGTGACTGCCCACTCCACCCGGAGTGTGGCCTCCTCTTGGGCTCTAGCACATGGCGCCTCACTAACAGACATCTGCAGAGCTGCAGGCTGGGCGACACCCAACACATTCGCCAAATTCTACAATCTCTGAGTAGAGCCTGTGCCCTCTCATGTCTCTCATGCCTCTCATTTTTCGTTTTGGGTACTTACCCCAAAGTGATAAAAAATAAAACAAAATTCTGTATCAAATTTATAGACTAGACAAGTAGTTTGTTCAGGCATGGTTTTTTAGGGAAAACCTGCGTACATATATTCAAACGCACATACAGTAACTGTAGAATAAATTCTTAATGTTCATGTGAACGCCATCAGTGTTTATCACAGGTTCGCGTTTAAAGCCTGTTTAGAGACATTCATATACATTTTTACCCTACAGTTACTGTAAATCCAGCATCTGGTTCATAAAAGCCATGGAAGAACTGGCCCCCGACTGAGCCTGGATTCTCCCAAGATTTTTTTTTTCTCCATTGGGTCACCTGATGGAGTTTTAGGACTCCATCAGGTTCCTTGCCACTATTGCCTTTGGCTTGCTCAGTTGGGGATATTCAAATTAATTAACCAATCAGTAATACCTTTGATCAGCTCTACCAAATGTGGATGTTTTTCCACTAAGAAATGAACATTGTTATTATGTTTTGATTGACACTCTGAAGCTGCTTTGATGCAATCAATATTGTGAAAAGCGCTATATAAATATACTTGACTTGACTTGACTCATGTACTCGCTTCAACCAGCTAGTAACGGACAGGTGTCTTTGCTATTCCACTCTACGGGCTGGATAACCCGAACACACAGAGTGAGTGCATTACCGCCCGCGCTCCCTCTTATGATGTCATCACCCAGTTACTGTAAAAAACATGCTACCTTTGAAGAAACCCCAATAAATGTTATTTTAATGCATTTAAAAAAAGACATTTTTAAATATGTACATATTGAGCACTTTAATTTACACATTAATTGGTTGTGGTGGTTAACCTGCAATTTACACTTTAAAGTCTGTCCCAGCCACTGCTACTTTCTTAAGAGTACCCCATTGAACCAGGGGCAACAACAATGTAAAATAATAATACACACACACACACACACATATATATATATATATATATATATACAGTATATATATATATATATATATATATATATATATATATAATATTATAATGTCATCTTTTATTATATAAACACAGCCGTTTTTCTCACTGAGATATTTATTTGTGATGGAATAATTACCTAAAATATGTATATATTTTTATGATTTACCGGTAACTTAGTTAGAAAATGCTGTCTGCTGTGCCATTTGAAAAATATTCTTGACCCTTAAATAAGAAATTGATTAATGCGGCCATGATACAAATCTGCTACATGGAAAATTAAATGAATTGCTAATTACAACACTGAAATAAAAAATGTAAAGTCTGTACAAATACTAAAATTTGTGAAATAATGAAAATAATTGGGAATCATATAACAAACAAACATTTAATTTATCTATTTTGTGTAATTTTGGTTTGGTTTTTGGTAATTTATGTAATTTTTCCTTATAAAGGTCTAGAAATATGTCCAGTTTTTTTTCGTCAGGTGTGTGATGTTCCTTTGTTGCTGAAAATTTGTTTGAAGAACCAAATTAGTCTGAGATCAGTTATCATGATCGGAAGATATGGCATCTGTCGAATCATCTCAGATGTATTAAGTGAGGTACGAAGAATGGACCCCTTGTTTCTTCAGGGATCTCCATGCATTTTGTATTGTTAAGTTTATATATATTCCTACATTCTCTAATAAATTTAATGCCCTTAATTGATTACACAGATGGACTGGCAAATCTAAACTAGAGTGGAAAACACTGGTCTGGTGTTTGTCATCACACATTATGCTCATTTTCCTTCCGTCTTAGCCCACACTGTTCAGAAAAAGAGTTTTTGAAGCCTCAGAATTGCACCACTTTAAATAACTCTCCATCCTTGGTGGCCTTGCTCTCATTAACATCGATATACATAATGCGCCGAAGTGAAAGAGAGACATGTTAAGAACAAAAAAAAAACAAACAAACAAACAAAAAAACCAATTCAGACATGGAAAGATAACTTGTTTTGCTTTGTTTGTTTGGGGTTTTTTTGTAGTTTTTTTTTTTTTTTTGCTTTTTTTCCAATTTTCTCATATGCAAGATAAGTCAATGGCGACTTTGTAAGTTTGGAGACTGTAACGAGGAGGATAAGCCACCATCTCCGTTTCATCTCCAACGGCCACTTTTTCGATAATGAGCCACCCAGTATGTGTACCTCTGCTGCCAATTGATGGTATATGGACGTCTTTAAGTAAGGCTACTGCTTTTTGGGTGGGCGAAACCATAACCGAGTTTCTCCAATTACTGAGACCCTCCAGCACCAGTGGCTTCACTGCCATACTGGAGCAGCTCTTTTGACAGCATGTCAGTTATAATGCCACCCCATGTCACTGTCATTCCCATAACTAGGCCTGACACGCTCGCCTCGCCAAAAACGGTTCTCGAATGTTCTCATCATCTAACATTCACCACAGCGGAAGCCTCAAATTGAACAGGTATATTCCATGCCTTTATGGAGCAAGACTACCTGATTGGAGCATGGCAGCATGCAGCGACACGGTTATAATTGGCCGAATCTGTTCAGATAATATTTTTACCCTCAGGCAGCATTCATATCGATTCAGATTGATTGAGCCATAGATTAACTTGTTATGACTCTTCGCCTATTACTCTGAATTGATTGTTAGCCCTGGTCGTAACTGGTTAGTAAAGTGTAATATTGCGGAAGGTGAGCATTGTGTAATTGTGTCTCAAGATTCCTTGAATGCGTTATTTTGCTGTTACGCCATCTCCTTGGTTCCGAGAAGTATGTTTGGGTGCATTTGCGTGTATACAGTGTGTCAGAAGTTCTGACTGTCAGAGATTAGTGCCCAACAACATTGAATATGGAATAAGCTCATAAGCTGATGGGCGGACATACTCGGCGATGTTGACTTGTGCATTGTCTGTTTCAAAAGCCATGCTATTACTGTATGTGTAATCCCCCTCGCTCCGGCGCCATTGATCTAACCCACCCACTTGCTCGGTGGGCATGACAATGTGACGAGAAGGTTTGCTCTCTCAGACGGTGTGGCTCTGATCCTGAGGAAACAATTCCATCTATCTTTAGTAAAGCACAAATCCCCCATCACACACCAGTCAAATTATCATCCATATCAAGAGGCTTTCTGTCAGATAATGTCATTTTCTGAGGCCAGACGTCAGTGAGTGAAAAGACATGAAAGGCTTCTGGTCCCTGCAGACAAGGGCAGCAAAGGATGACTCTTTCTGATATCTTTAGATCTTTTCTTTCCCGCTCTCTTTCTTTCCGTTCTTAAGGCATTCAAGAGGATCATGCAAATGTATCATTCTGTCCTCATTAAGGGTTACAATCCTGGCACTGTATCCATCTTTTTGAATAATGTTGATGTAACTGTGCTGTTGCCGGATCCTTCGATTCTTCATATTGAGCTTGATAAAGAACTCTGGAATAGTGTTGACATTTTATTGTGAAAAAAAAACAAAAAAAACCTTGTTTTAATTTTTTTTTAAGACCCCATGTAATCAAAATGGTTTTATTACTTTTAGTAATCTTTAGTAATTGGTTTAAAGTAAACTTCGCTTGCGAAAATTTACTTTTAGCACAGCACAGTCTCATCCCAAGACGTCATATAACTGACGTCTTGGGACGTTTTTGACCATATGTTAACATCCTCCGTTTTAGGGTACCCTTTAACGTCGTTGAGATGACATTATCGGATCCTAACCCTACCCCAAACCTAAACCTACCCATAAACCTACCCCGTCACCAAACTGACGTTAAAGGTAAAGCGTCAGTTTTATGAAGTCCCAGGATCGTCATGTACTGACATTAAAGGGTACCCTAAAACGGCGGATGTTGACGTATGGTCAAAAGACGTCCCAAGACGTCAGTTCATATGACGTCTTGGGATGAGACTGTGTTACTTTAGTCCGATTATTTTTAGTCCCAAAGAAAAAAAAAATGATGTCTGGGAAGCGTTGTCTCAAAAATGAAAATTCATTCAATGATGGAGAAAGAGTTAACTTGCATTTCCTTGGATTGGACTTGTTTGTATTTCTCTTGCACAACTTGGTTAAAATTAAATTAATTTCAGTGCTTCTCATTTCTCATTTGAGCTTTGTTGAATGCTCAATTTCTTGCTGTCTGTTGCACTTCGTTATGGATTTAGACCGTTTTTTTCCAACTATCTTGGTAAAACAAACTGAAGACTATTTGAGGAATCCAAGGCAATATGGAGGAAAAAAGGGAAAAAAAATTTTCAAAAAAGGGAAAAGGGGCCCTCGATTAAATATTGCACCAACAACTTGTTTTAAAGTAAATGTCAGGAAAACGAATTAATATCACAAGGTAGGTTTATTATTACTATATTTTCTCAAATCAACAGTTTTAAAAATGGCATGATTAATGTAGCCTGTATAAAACTGTTATTTTGTTATACATTTTGCATCAACTTTATATTTAATGTAAGAAAACTCCCTGCTTTAAAAAAAAAAGCAATTTTGTCAGATTTTTGTCAGATTGTGTTCTCATTGGTTAAGGACTCAGTGTGATTGTCTGCCAAGATGCTGACATACACTGCACCAGGTGTTGCTTGCACTTTTGGAACTGTTAGTTTTTTTTTTTTTTTTTTTTTTTTTTTTACAGTATGTTTTTTTTTATATTCATGGTTAAACCTCCCCCAGCCATAAACTGTCTTAAGAGTAAGGTTTTTTTATACACTGACCCAGTATTTTAATGCCCTGTCTCTTTTTCTCATGTTCTGTTTCTTTTTCACTGTATAAGAGAACACAATTCCATTTGTGTGCTTGTTTTGCCTTTCATCTGTTGTACCGTTTTGGAATCTTAAAATAGGAAAGACACTCTTTATGAAATGACTGATGCTACTGTCAAACCATTTTCTATTGTATGCTGCAGAAAAGGGGAAGAGTGGGACAATGAACTTTCTATTTGGGTTTAGTAACATTCAGAGTCTGAGGCTGTGAGGAATTAGAGCTGTGAATTAGTACACACCCCTGTTGCTTTGTCCTTCCAGAAATTATCCTTTAATTAGTTCTATTATTCTGTAATTGTCGCCTTAGTGTTGGTCAGCTAAGCTCAGACAGTATGAGAGCTAAAGCCAAAGCTAAAAGATTTGATCTCAGCCATTACTTGCACAGTTAATCTGCTTTTTCTTTCCTCCCAAGGGTCCTTTTTTGTGCATTAAAGCAATATTTCACCAAATCCTTTATAGTTTCAAGTATTCCTCTTCAGCTGTTGGCAGTTGATTTCAATATACAAAATCTATTTTCTGGCAGAGTTGTTGCAAATCTTCGGGGGTCTTTAAATATTCAATATAAATGTCTTTTGGAATGCCCAAGATTTTGGTAAAGATCTGAACTTTACAGGGGAAAATGTACAGGTGAAGGTTTTACTGTAATCATAGAATACTGTTTTTTTTTTCAAAATAGACATAAATAGTTTTGTAATATATAAAGCAAATTACATTTCTAAATGTAAATGCCTGTAAATTAGTGGATATCTGTAACAGAGAAAGAATCATAAAATATATGTAATTCGCTTGTTGCATAATAACGGAAATAGAATTTCTGGTTTGTCTGCGGTGGGCTGGACCACTTTCGGTCACTGCTTCCGTCAATGGCACTCGCTTACTTAACCGACCTTTCAGTGTAGTGTAAAAAAAAAAAAAAAAAAAAAAACACAAGTCTTTTTGGTATTAAAACAGGTGTTGTACCGAATTCCGACTCGTGGACAAATCGAACGCCCCTTCACGTGCATGCGCCTCTCACATAAATACGTGCTGGAGCGAGTTTGAATGCAATTTGTATGCTTTTATCGATTGATTTTTCACACAGCAAGAAAGATCCTGCATGAAAGCTTCGTCTACACTTACATAAATTAAGAGAAAGTGAACTAGTGTGGATAAAAGATACAAACAAAAATGTATGGCAGATCGATTCAAACAATAAACTTTGATGGGTAAAGCTACCATAATAAAGCAATCAGCTGTCACTGATGATTTTACATATTTAAGTGAATGTAACTTTTGTGTATTAAACACAATGTGGTTCATAGGAAAATATTGCATTACTCTCCCCATTGCACATGAATGTCATAAAAAATAATAATTTTTAACCTTTTCATTAAGATAGGCTTAGTGGTCCAGCCCACCGCAGACAAACTGGAAAAGCAAATGACGTGTGTGTATGTGTGTTTACAGCCCTACTATGAAAATATCTCTTTTTTAACAATACCAAATTCTGCATTCAGATATTACTTACTTACTTATGCCTGCTACCCTTCCTGGGGCATAGGCCGCCAACAAGAGCTCTCCAGGCATCCCTGTCTTGGGCTTTTTCTCCAGTTGGCTCCAGGTGTATCCCAGTTCTTTGGTATCAGCTGCCAGTCTCGGCGCCACGTATTTCTTGTCCTTCCTCTTTTCGTTTTGCCTTGGGGATTCCAGGTGAGCACATGCCTTGTGATGGTGGAAGCTTGCTTACGGAGTGTGTGGCCAATCCATCTCCAGCGTCGTTTCAGGATCTCATCTTCTGCTGGAAGCTGATTGGTTCTCTGCCAAAGGTCCTGGTTGCTGATGGTGTTTGGCCAGCGGATCTGGAGGATTCTTCGCAGACAGGAGTTGATGAAGGTCTTTACTTTCTTCACTGTTGCCATTGTTGTCCTCCATGTCTCTGCACCATAGAGAAGGACTGCCTTGAGATTGGTGTTGAACAGCCTGACCTTTGTCCTTTGGCCCAGTTCCTTTGAGCTCCAGATGTTCCTCAGCTGTAGAAAGGCTGCTCTTGCTTTACATATTTATACATGCCTTGACATCAGCATCTGTTCTGCCCTGCTTGTCGATGACACTGCCCAGGTAGGTGAAGGCCTTCACTTCTTCTAACACTTCTCCGTCCAACTGGACTGGGTCATTGTTGGTGTTATTTACTTTGAGGATTTTTGTCTTCTGTTTGTTGATGTTCAGACCTACTTGAGTGGAGGTGGCAGCTGTGCTGTTTGTCTTCTCCTGCATCTGCTGTTGGGTGTGGGATAGCAAGGCCAAATCATCCGCAAAGTCCAGGTCGTCGAGTTGTGTGAAGGGTGTCCACTGGATTCCTGTTCTAGTACGTGCTGTTGTAGTCTTCATAGTTAGAGAGAACCGAGGTTACATTAGTAACCCAGTACGTTCTCTTACGAGAGATTCTCTCGTACTGCATAATATCTTACGCTAGGGGAACACTATGTAAAACGCCGTGCATGTAGGGATCCAACTCCAAAGTCCAGTGCTATGGTATCAACTATCCATCTGGATGGGGTCTGTTTCGAATCGGCTAGGCCCTTAATGCGACCGCTGAATGAAACGAAAACGATCTGCCTAAAAACAGTAGAGCGAGATACATAGGCCTTTAATGCCCTAACTCCCAATGCCTTCCTCCTCATTATGAACCGGTAGGGCAGACAGGGAGATAACCTGGGCCCTGAACGGTGAGTTGAGGGATTTTGGATTTTTGTCTTGGTTTGAGTATGACCTTCGAGTTATTAGGCCCAAATTCCAGACATGTCGCGCTCACTGAGAGTGTCTGTAGGTCCCATATGCATTTCACTGACATAAGAGCCATGAGAAAAACTGTTCTGAAGGACAGATGTTTCATATCTAATGACTGGATTGGCTCAAATGGGGCTCCCTTCAGGGCTTTTAGCACCATGGAAAGGTCACATATGGGGATAGTCTGGTCTGGGAGGATTCATCCTCTTAGCTCCTTTTAGGAAACAAATGACCAGATAATTTTTCCCCAGTGACAGGCCAGACGCAGGCTCTGCAAACGCTGCTATGTTCGCCACATACACTTTGAGCATGGATGGGGACCTGTCCTTATCCAGTAGCTCTTGAAGAAAGGAAAGCACTTCCATTACCCCGCTGTTTGTGAGTGGAAAACCTCAGGTGCTCATCAGCCGCATTAGGACTATGAACCATTCCTGGTTCGTCCAGAGCGGGGCCACAAGCAGCACAGGGCATCTCTGCCCTACAAAGAAAAAAGGCAGTAACTAGAGTGCAGATCTGAGAAAAATGACTTCAACTAGAGCTTTTTGCAGTTACTGTACAAACAACTACCATTTTTCTTCAAAACGACACACATTTGAGATAAGATGTTTTGTCACATAACAAAGGATGCCTTGAATGCCATGAAAATTATAATAACTAATGTTTGACCAAAAATGCAGTTAGTGCCTTTTTGCTTTGTTGGACATATCTGGTTTCCCTGATTTGTTCCAACACTTGAGGCAGGAGCGAGACTGGAGGAAAATCATAGAGCGGGCAGCTGGGCCAGGCGTGGGCCAGTGAATTCTTGCTCTTTGAGAAGAATTTTGGGCAGTGAGCGTTCTCCTGGGACGCGAATAGATCCACCTGTGCTCTGCCGAACTTCTCTCACAGCAGGAGGATGTTCTCCAGGTGCAGAGACCACTCCCCTGTTGGTAGTTTGTTTCTGGACAGTCTGTTTGGCCCCAAACTCTGGGAGCCAGGCATGTGTGCTGCTCTGAGTGTGCGCAGACTGTGCTGAGCCCAGACCATGATGCGTTCCGTCAGTCTGAAAAGGTTTTGAGACTTGATGCTGCCCTGGCGATTTATATAGGATACCACCGACATGTTGTCTGAGCGGACTAAGACTTGGTGGTCCCTTTCAGGGACAAAGGCGCCTCGGCGTGTTGTCGACTGCCATCATTTCCAGATCTTTTCTCGTTCTGACCATTGGCCGAAGAACGGTCTGCACTTGTGCAGCGCTCCCCATCCCAAAGTGGAGTCATCCGTGGGCACCACGTGCACACTCGAGGAAGTCCCCAGGTTTACACCAGACTGATACCAGTCTGTCGCTTTTCAAGGTTTCAGGGCTGTGACGCATTCCTGATTGACCCTGAGGTGAAGCAGACTGGAAGCCGAAGCTCGAGGTGGTACTCGAGCTTTGAGCCAAAACTGGATTGGGCACATGCAAAGCCGGCCTAGCTGAAGTACTGATGATGCTGAGGCCATCAAGCCCAGCATTTTCTGAAACCTCCTGAGTGGGACTATAGCATTGTGGTAGATTTACCAAGACATAAAAGTCTGCAATCAAATCAGTGATTTCAATTTCAAGATCAAAATCTTCTAAGATCAGAAAATGTCATTCACATTTAGTTTTACTGTATATCAAAAATATATATATGTTTTATTCTTCCTAAGGACTTAAAAGATAAAATTCAGAGACTTTAAGTTTATAATTGACTAAGTGTGAGTCGACAGAGCAGTGAAAAATAACTTGCATAAACCTTTTCCTGTCTGAATGTGTTGGTTGGTTTATTTCAGAGTGAGAGACAGAAACATCAAGTTCAGACTACACACTTCTCACCTGTGTGTGTATGTGTGAAATATTTGTTTAAGAATGTTTGTGTGTATTTTTGCATGCATGCAGAGTAATGCTGTGTCCATTCATGCTTGGATGACTTCCTCAGGTTCAGAGCAGCAGCCCATGTTGGCAAGGGATTAATTGTTTTGTATTATGCAAAGGATGTGATTTTTTTGTATGAAATGAAATATGCATATTTCTCACTTTTTCCACTCTGTTTCACAATGTGCCGCACACAAAATTATTTATACTTTAGAAGCTGAGTGAACGACATCTGCTTGAATGCTCCAAGCTTTATTTTTCTTTCCTTTTTTTTTTTTTACTTTTTACCAATCTCACAATTTTAAGCTCACTTCAAAACTCTCTGCAGCACTTTATTTAAAATATGAGGGCTTTTTGCAAGCACACACTTTTTCCTCCTTCAGAGTGTGGTGTTTGTGTGTTCCCCGAATTTGCCGGTTTTATTTACTTTCCTTACTCATCCCCCTGGCCTCTTGCCTCTCCGCTTGCCATCAGCTCTGTATATGAGCCGCCAGATTTATCTGTCCATAATGACTCCTGCATCCAGCGTTTGTAGAGAGTTTCAAATGAACGCATCAGCGAGCCGCCGCAAGCTGCTGGCTGCGTACCATGCAAGGGACCAAATTAAAGCGCCTGCTCTCTGCGGGGCAAGTTTGTCACGTCAGCTGATTATAAAAATCTCACATCATACTCCTCACTTATTTCCTGGCCCTTGGGGGTGGGGGGGGGGGGTACTGGGAGAGAGAGCGGTAGTGAAATGGCAGTGATCCAAAACCAGACCGTTTTTCGTAGGACTCAGGCTGGTTGGGAAAGGTCACTGGGACTGAGATGAAGCAGGCTATGTAGAGAGGGGTTGCTGGGTAATTGGAGCTCTCAGCACACTGGCACTAGCCCATGTAACACTGTTGTCAGAGAGGTCTCACTAGCGCACGCTCTGCAGAGTGGATTCAGGGGGGCAACGTTTGTCAAAGTAAGAGCCCAGTGACCATGACTGCTGTTTTTTAAGCATGCCATAGATGACTCGAACTCACAGCGCTGTTCTTGGCTATGTGTGGACTCCAGGAGCGGGCCAGAGCAAGATATGCACTATGATTTTTCTGTAGAGACTAGTAGGAAAAATAGTGTAGATCTAGTTTGGGCTATTGAACTAGATTCTCCTGTGTATGTCGAGGTGATGGCAAATCAGTCAGGCTTTTTGCACAATAATATGAATTAGTTGAAAGTGTACAAAGTGTGTGAAACTCTTAATTTAACAATGCAATTGCATAAGATAGAGTGTCAGCTTGTTATTCTAAACTGAGCAATGGCTGTCTGTGTAACGTGAAGGTAGAAGTCGTCAGTTGAGACTGCATGTTAATTTCTGTCAGCCTTGAATAATCTCCTCTGCCAGACTAGTCTTCTGCCCACACACCAGTCAAAATAGAAACAAGGCGAACTAAAAATTACAACTATTATGTGTTTGTGTGTGTGTCTGTCTGTTTGTGTGCCCTGGTGAAGAAAATATGTACACATCATTAATATATACAGCCTTATCCCGTCTATGTGAGCACAGGGGGGAAAATCAGGTGCTTAGATGTGTAGGTTTGTGATAACACTCAATAAAAAATAATATAATTTATACTAAAAGGGTAACTAAACCCTGAAACAACTTTTTTTTAGATAATGATCTGTAAGACGGTGGCTTTATTGCTGTTCATTGATTCTATTATTATTATTATTACATTTGGGTATAAAATGTTTTAATTCTATAATATATGAGTGCTGCCCTCTTCAGGTTGAACGGAGGTTACTGCAGTTGAATTTACCTATTGGAAGTTGTAGAAGCTATGCTCAAGAAGGGTGCAGAGGTGGTAGGGCTCGAACCCTCACTCCAGTAGAGCAGTCTGTTGCGATGCAGCTGTGACCAGCGACTGCTACCTCATAGAAGGTTGATCCTGATCTCCCCTCTAAAGCCTGTAAGTTTTCATCTTTTCTCAAGGGCAAGGTTTACAAAGCCTGTGGGCAAGCCACTTCCTCTCTGCATGCCATGGCATTGCTCCAGGTGCACCAGGCCCAGGCACTCATGAACATGCACAAAGGTAGCCCAGACCGTGAGGTCACGGGTGAGCTCCGCTCTGCAACCGACACTGCCCTCCGGGGTACGAAGGTTGTAGCTCGCACAATCGGTCTGGCGATATTCACTTTTGTGGTCCAGGAGCACCATCTCTGGCTCAACCTGGCAGATAGCAGACAAGGTTCGGTACCTGGACTCTCCCATTTCTCATGTTGAGATGTTTGTGGTAGAGAACTTTGCCCAGCAGTTCTCGGCAGCCCAGAAGCAGACTGAGGTTATCCGGCACATCCGGCCCCGACGACCTGCTGCTGCCTCCGTCGCGGAGGGCACTCACCTGCAGCCGCCTCTGCTCCCGCTGGACAGTCACAGCAGCCTCCACCCAGGTCTCAGAGTGGAGCCGGCAGCAGACGGGGCGCCTCGCCTGCTTCAGGAGACTCCGTCTCCAGTAGGTCCAGCTGTTTGGGACCACTTCGGGGGCCGCAGAGTTACATCTGTTTGATCTAAAAAACAAACTGGACGAGGAGGTTTTGGTTCATGCTTGGAGTTCGGGCCAGCTTCCTCTCATGAAATCTGAGACCCCGGCCTGGATATTTGCCCAAGGTTCCTACGAGACCAGATGGTGAGCTTGCAAGTGCTGCACTGGAGGAGGCATACCCAGCCCTAGCTTTTTTCTGTTCCATCCGCTTCATTGCGGTTATGTGTGCACAGAAAGTTGAACATATAACCACATATAAGAAAGTTTTCCCAAGATGTACTTGTCCACCGGGATGATGAGCTCCTCCTAAATGAGAGTATTTCTCCTTCCTGGGCATTGACACAGAGTGCTTTGCTGAACAGATGTTAATAGAGTAGGGGGTTTGGCGACATCATGTTCGCTAGAGAGCTAGCCTATGTGTCGAACCGCTGCTTCGTGTGGGCTCCCTTCACATGAAGCCAATTTCACTGTAAGCTCGGTTCGAAGTGATAGCTTGCTGCGCCATTCCAGCCCGTTCTCATCCCAAGGCGTCATATACTGACCCTTTTGACATTTCGTCAACATCCAACTCACATGGCACCCTTTAGTGTCAATATGAGACGCAAATATATATGGACCAGAAGGCGCCTCTTAGTGGTCTAACGCTAAACCTACCCCCAACTAAACCTACAATGACTGAACAAAGCTCTGTGCGTGTTATATTGACACTAAAGGGTGCCATGTGCGTTGGATTTAGACGAAATTTCAAAAGTGTCACTATATGTTGCCCTAGGATGAGAACGCGTTGGCCATTCCCCTCCTATGGACTGGATATGTGCACATTCTTGCTCCAGTTGAGTACCCCTTATTAGCCGAACGATGTTGAGTTCCTCCATATCCTTCGGGAACAGACATGGCACAATGTCCGAAGCCTGGCCTGTCACTCGTATGCACTGGTGGAACCTGTGTTAGGCTGGGTCCATATATTTTGATCCCTACGGCGATCCCATTTGTGTATTCTTCCACGGTACGGCTCCCTCCGGCGAGCCCCGTTGTTCCTCCCGCCTGTTATAGGCCTGAGTCATCCCAGTGACATTCCATATGTTGTACTGCCCGGTCATCCACCCAGTCCATATATGTATTCTCCACATGTTACTTCCGCAGACTTCCGCAGTACTTCCTGTGATTTCCGCAGTGTCCATTCCTTCCATTGATAGGGCACGTTTTCCCTGTGGTTCTATGGAACAGCAGTGACTTCCTTGGCCTAAGCCCTTCCGTCTCCACCTCAAGTTGCGAAAGGTTTAAAATAAGGCTTTTGTCAAGGCACTGGATGGTGGCAGCTCTAATGCTTTCAATAGTTGATCCCATTCTGTCGACGTCGACTACATCTGACGTTCTCAACTGAAAGGGAACGTCCTGGTTGCATATGCAACCCACCGTTCCCTGAAGGAGGAAATGGAGGACATAGTCCCCTTGCCACTACTGCTGGACCAACGCTGACTCTGTTATGCTCGGCTCCTCAGTGAAAAAGCAACTAGTACGTGCATCCATTTCTATATTTATACTCGCGCCGCGGGGGCGGAGTGTGTGACGGCACGGCAAATTCCATTGGCTGGTTTAATAGTAGTTGAAGATGACTGGCTCTCCGGCTTGATCCCATTTAGTCTACGTCGACTACGTCCTCCATTCCCTCCTTCAGGGAACGGTGGATTGCATACGCAACCAGGACATTCTTGTCCAAGTATAGATATTTTAAATAATAAATGTTTACACTATTGGCCTACAGCAAACCATGTACTGTATTAAAGTGCTCTCAGTATGCTCAAATTCATGTTTCATTTAAAAATGTCTTTAGGCTCATCAGAGATTTTGAGAGAAAAAAAATAAATACTGTAGATATTGTACATGTCAAACAGTAATCAAACTGTTGTATAATGAAATTCAATTTTAATTCAAATCCAAAGATATTATAATGAATAACATGAGACTACTGAAATACCATAAATTCCTGAATTACAAAATGTTGGTTGTCTACAGGTATCCCAACACTCCGATACGCCCTTTATATACAGGTGCAGAGAGCTATGCGGATGTCAGTGCATTTTAAAACTGGAATGAACTATGACGTTTAATGTGTGCCAGAGTGATTTGTCTCTCTAATCTGTATATTTCAACATCCTCATTCATATTAAAAGATGCCTTAGGGATCCACACTGAGATTTGAATTCATAAAGAAAGTGCCACCGGGCTAGTGTTGGTCAGACCGGTGTTTAAAACCTACTCTTCATCCAGATGTGAAATTATTAATGGCAGCTATTAGCCTCTTCCATCGTGTTATTTTTGGTACACACTAGAGGCTTGTGGGTCTAAATATTGGGTGCATTTGGGGGTGAAGTTCTAAAGAGAATGTGTTTAATGACCTGAGTGAGGAAAAGTTAGTTAGTAAACACTGGAGAATAGAAATCTGTGGGAAAATATAGTTTAGTAATTTTATTTTCTCATTGTTATGTGATGATAAAAAGCCAGATTCCACAGTTTCATGAACAATCTTGCAATCCAGGTTTCATAGTTTGGTGTCATTATATAGGGCTGATCCTAATTAATCATATATCTTTTTTTTTCTTCCTTTTAGTAACATTTTCACAGAGAATGTGACTAGTTCCCTCAGAGGAAACTGAACTTTAGGGTGAATGACAGCAAGTCTCATGGGAATTGTTTTTTTTTTTTTTCTTCTTCTTGTAGACAACCTCAAATACTCATTCAAATTAATGTTATAGCTCATTCATATGCAAATTATAGCATTATTTCATGGTGCCCTACTTAGAGAATGACTGACGGAAAATTTAAACCTGACCTGACAAAGTACATAAGGGCTTTTGTAGTCATGTACGGAGAGGCAGGTAACGCATCACTAGAGGGAGCTCTAAACAGTGGGGATTAAAGAGTACAGACAGGACCTTTATTAAAAATATTAGATACTTGTTGTGTCGCATAAATCTGGCTCTAGTTTGAAGCTCCAAGAAGATGTGATTATTAGTATATTATTTGTGAATACAAATTATAACCCCAAAATATGTAAAATGTAAAAACAATGTAAAAAAACAATGTCAATGTAAAAAAACATGGACACACCTACACACAGACAAAAGAGACCAAGGAATGAATGGTGTTCTGAACATCTTGTATTGCATGGAAAATTATTCCATTTCCTGGCAAGGCTAATATTTGCTCATTTGCAATAACCGAGAACGGATGAATCGGTCATTCATTCATTTATAACAATTATCATTGTTTTGTTTTGCTTAGTTTGGGGTTTTTTTTCCCCTCACTCCAAATTTCATTGAGGCAATAATCAAAATGTTAAATTCAATAGCAGAGATAGTCATTTGTCTCTGGAATCATTACATCTGCTGAAAGTCTTTCAAATTTTTCATTTTAGGACTGTGATCATTATCCATTATAAATTAAACTTTAAATTTTCACAGCATTCCCAGAATGCCTGAGGCAACCATTATTGTAAAATGTTTTTTCCCCCCTCTCCCTGAAACCTTCTGTCAGTAGTGCAAAGCAATAAAACATAATGTTTGTATTCTATTTTATATGTATATGTGCTCCCCTAGCTGTAATGAACTGTTATACAGTACTAATGTGTTGCATTATAATGGGATACTGGGATTCACTTTTAAGAATACGATTTTTTTAACTTTATTTTTTGATGCCATTGTGTGGCACATCATTTTAATTGCATTTGACCCTGACATACATGACAGCCAAAATCTGCATGCTTTTTGGGTGAAGGAATGGAAGTATATTTATTAGCAGAATATAGTATAAGATTGAGCGGGCATTCTGATGACTTCCCAGAATACCAATATGGCTGCGCTTACTCTACAAGTCAATAACGGGGAAAAAAATGAGTTTGACAGTTCAAAGAAAGCACCTGCATACAGCAATGCAAATATTGTTCCCAGCTTCTCAGTGAACCTTAAAATGTATTCAGTGCGATTTCATATTCCGGTGTGGAGAGTTATAATTAGCCATAGAGGAAGGCTTTCGGTTCTTTCTCGCTATCGATGTAGTTCCTCATTGGAAAACACCTTTTTCCCTCCTCCATCATGAAGAGATGGCACTTCAGTGTCAGTTTATTTACCTCATCTGCAACATGATGACAGCACAGTTAAACAAAGATGGCATATACTTCACGAATGGGAGAGAGTGATTAATAATGAATATGGAGATGATGGACGGAATGGGGTTTTACGACCATAGCCTGGCCATCAGGTTAGGATAACCTCAGATCTCATAAATATTTATTGCACTTTATAAGTTAAGTGTTGTTTTCTCCACAAATCACTTTGATTCAGTGGCGGTCCTTTCCAGTCCATCACCGAAGCAATGTCTTTAGTGGTAACATTTTAAATGTTTTACATCAGTTTCCAAACAATTTTTTTTTTTCCCTGTTAGTTTGGCTTAACAGGACGCCGAGCGGTTCAGTACTTGCTCTCTGTGCTTTCGTCCCTCTGCGCTCTGTCTCGCCATTCTGAACATGATTGGATTTGCATATCTAATACGCTGTAAAGAAGACCCGCTCTGTCAATACTGACTGTCCTGCAGTTTCACGTTGACAACTTGTCCATTGTGGTCTGTTTTTCTATACAAACAGCACAGGAGTTCCCTCAAGGTCTTATTTCATATGTTTGTTTTATCAGCATCCTCCATTTCTCCTTGTTTACACTCTTGAGGTGGTTTACACTCCCCCAATGTCCGACTCAAAACTGTCCTCGTTGTGCATTGATCAAAATTCGCCATGTGGGAAAGACAATCCAAAATTATTTATATTGATTACACTGAGGTGCTGTGGTGCAAAAAAATGTTTTGAATGCTTTGAATAATTCAGGACCGACATGCTGTAAATTTTAAACCGGTTAAGTCCGAGACGGGTAGCAATCGATAGAAAGACACAAGATAAAAAAAGCAATGCAATGAAGAATATTGGTGTGTGAAGAAGACTCAGAACAGGCCATAAAATAATATTACAACTTCCAAATGTCTTCAGCTGTGTTTTATGCAGGACAAGTGAGAGATATTGATTTGCAATCAGTCTCTGTTATTGAAAGCTTTGGCTTCGGCATGGTCTACGGGAGATACCTCCCCATTATTATGTTTTCCCTATTTATTTGATCTTTTTTGAAATCTTTTACGCATGAAGCATCGATCAATGCTGCCCTCATCAAACTGTATTCATTTTTATGTGCTTTCTGGTGATCCCATGAATTATTTTTGTTTAGACCCGAGGGTCTCAGCTGCTGGTAGATAATAAAAATCAATTAACTATATTATGTTACATATGGAGAGAAAAGTTCATAGACTTGTGAACTTTAAAAAAAAGACTAGAAAATGCTTCCTATATCTTTTGGTTGTGACACCAAAATCTCTGTGTCCAATCAAATGCTTATATTGATATACTGATATTGATTAATTTGTGCCGATATTTTGGCACAAATTCTTCTGTCACTTAGTGTGTGTTCAGGTTGAGTGGCATGTTTGTTTTTTTTGTTTGTTTTTTAACTTTTTTTTAGTTTATAGTGACTTTCTTAAATTACAAAAATTGACTTAAGGACATTTTTATTTAAGTTTATATGAAAAAGACACTTGATATGCATTGACAATCAAGTATTGTCGCATTATATGTAGACGCTACATAGTAAGTCGCACAACGAGGGAGAATTACAAAATATAGTCTTTAAATAAATCCATAGAAGGCTATCACAGGTGTAATGACTCACGGTACACAGAAGAATCCATTTGCAGCTTTATTAAGCAATGTCGTACAGGCAGGGTCAAAACGGGCAAACAGAGCAATGTAGACAAGACGATGGGAAAATCCAGATAACAGGCAGAGTTCGGGGCAGGCAGCAATAAACACAATCCAAAGACAGTCCAAGATCAGGCCAGGCAGATATCACTCGTAGAATAGTCAAACAGTCCAAAGTCAAAACCAGAAAACCAGAAACAGGGAATAAACGCTCAGAAATGATCACCGGGGCAAATCAAGACTTCGCACTGGTGTGGTGTGTGGACGTGGCTTTTATGTGTGTGTGTTAATGGCGTGCAGGTGTGTGACGCAATCAGTCCCAGGTACGAGGCATGATGGGAATTTGAGTTTAAGGCCAATGATCAATACTCGGGTGAGGGCTCCCTCTGGTGGCGGAGAGGAGGCGGAACGGGAGCTTCCACTGTAACAGAGCCCCCCCCCTGCGAGCGGCTCCCGACGCGAGGAGGCAATTGACGTCGGGGTCTCCTACGAGGTCTCCCACGAGGTCTGGGGGCCGGCTTCTCCGGGTGTGTCCTATGAAACTCTTCCGTGAGAGTAGGGTCCAGGATATCACTTGCATTGACCCAGGACTGTTCCTCCGGACCGTAACCCTCCCAATCGACCAGATACTGGAGAACGTTACCCCGACGTCTGGAGTCAAGCAACTGGTGCACACGGTACGCCTCCTCGCCATCGACCAGAATGGGTGGAGGACTCTGAGAAGTGGACCCCTCCTCCGCTTCTCCCCTCGGACCCCCAGCGGGTTTCAACAGAGACACATGAAATGTGGGAGAAATACGGTAATTAGCGGGCAGGTCTAAACGGAATGATACAGGTGAAATTTGTCTAATAATTTGGTAGGGACCAACATACCTGGGACTGAGCTTGCGACATGGAAGTCTGAGTCGAAGATCTCTGGTGGACAGCCAAACCCACTGACCGATCTGGTATTCTGGAGCCGGTCGGCGGTGACGATTGGCCTGCTGTTCCTGACGTCTTACAGCGTGCCTTAGGTGTGTGTGTGCCTGATCCCAGACCTCCTCACTCTTGTGTAACCATTCCGTAACAGATGGAAGTTCAGTGGGTTCGCCGGACCAAGGAAAGAGAGGAGGTTGAAAACCGAGGATGCATTTGAATGGAGTGATGCCAGTTGCTGGTTTAATCAGAGAATTTTGAGCATATTCGGCCCAGAACAGGTATCTGCTCCAATCCTGCTGATGTTGTTGGCAGTAGGTTCGCAGAAAGCGGATCACATCCTGGTTCAGACGCTCAGTTTGCCCATTAGATTGTGGATGGTACCCGGAAGTGAGACTGATGTTCACGTTGAGATTCTTGAAAAAGGCCGTCCATACTCGAGATGTGAACTGTGGTCCCCTGTCGGACACGATGTCTTCAGGCAATCCATAAAAACGAAACACTTGATTGCACAGGAGTTCGGCGGTTTCAAAGGCGGTGGGAAGTTTGGTGAGAGGGACTAATCGGCAGGCTTTTGAGAATCGGTCTACGATGGTGAAGATGGTGGTGTAACCTTGAGAATTAGGGAGATCAGTGATGAAATCGACGGCAATGTGTGACCATGGGCGTTGAGGAGTGGGAAGAGGACATAGCAAACCAGCGGGTAATTTTCGGGGTGTTTTCGAGGTCTGACAGCTGGAACAGTTTTGGACGTGGTTGATGGTATCTGAGGTAAGTGTGGGCCACCAGAATCGGTTCTGGAGTAGCTGGACTGTGGCATTAATTCCAGGATGACCAGAGCTGGGGGTTGAATGGACTTGATCGATGAGACGTGGTCGTAGTATTTCGGGTACAAAGAGGAGATTGGCCGGACATTCTGCAGGGACGGGAGCTTGAAGATTGGCTTGCTGGATCTCGGTTATAATATCCCACTGGACAGGGGCAACTAACAATTTCTCACCAAGGATATTTTCGGGGTTGAGGTTCTGGGTGGTTTCTTCGGATTGACGAGAGAGAGCATCAGCTTTAGTGTTCTTGGTGCCTGGACGGTAAGTAACGGTGAAATTGAATCGGGTGAAGAACAGAGCCCATCTGGCTTGACGGGGGTTGAGACGCTTGGCAGATCGGAGATATTCCAGGTTCTTGTGATCTGTGAGAATAATGAACGGTTCAGCTGCTCCCTCCAACCAATGACGCCACTCTTCCAAGGCCAACTTCATGGCTAGCAGCTCGCGGTTTCCTACATCATAGTTACGTTCGGCTGGAGACAGTTTGCGAGAGAAAAAGGCACATGGATACATTTTGGCTGGATTACCCTGGCGTTGTGATAGTATGGCCCCCACTCCTGTATTAGAAGCATCGACTTCAACAATAAATTGTCGTTCAGGATCTGGATGATGTAGAATGGGTGCAGTAGTGAAACGTGTTTTTAAATCTTGGAATGCCTGTTGTGCTTCGGGGTTCCAGGATATGCGGTGGCTGTGACGTTTGGTTAGGGCTGTTAAGGGGGCAGCTATGAGGCTGAAATTTCTGATGAATCTCCGATAGAAGTTTGCAAATCCTAGGAATCTTTGCAGTTCTTTTATGGTTTGCGGTAAGGGCCAGTCTACGACACCCTTTACCTTCTTCTCATCCATTGCAACTCCTTCTTGGCTAATGATATAACCCAGGAAAGAGATGCTTGTTTGGTGGAACTCACATTTCTCCATTTTGGCGTAGAGGTGAAACTGGATCAGACGTTGGAGGACGGCACGGACGTGTTGAATGTGTTCTTCGAGTGAATTGGAGTAAATCAGGATGTCATCAATGTAAACAATTACCCATTTGTCCAGCATGTCGCGAAACACATCATTCATGAAGGCCTGGAAGACGGAAGGACTGTTGGACAAACCGAAAGGCATAACGAGGTATTCATAGTGCCCACTAGTGGTGGAAAATGCAGTTTTCCATTCATCACCTTCTCGTATGCGAATCAAATTGTAGGCATTACGTAGATCGAGCTTGGTGTAATACTTGGCCTGGCGGAGTTGTTCTAGGGCAGCTGGAACCAGAGGTAGGGGATAACGATACTTAATAGTTATATCATTTAAGCCTCGATAGTCAATGCAGGGTCTGAGTCCTCCATCCTTCTTCTTCACGAAGAAGAACCCGGCGGATGCTGGTGAGGTTGAGGGACGAATGAAACCTTTAGCGAGTTCTTCTTCTATGTATTGCTTCATAGCGTCAGATTCTGGCTTAGACAGGGGAAAAATTCTTCCTTTAGGTGGAGTGGTACCGGGAATTAAATCTATAGCACAATCCGTTGATCGATGTTCAGGGAGCTGCGCAGCTTTTTCCTTGCTGAAGGCCTCGGTTAAATCCTCATAAACAGAAGGTAAATTCTCTGGTTCAGGCACTGAAGCAACGGATTCTGGTTTGGGACTGTTTACTCGGGTGACTTTGGACAGACAGTGATTGTTACAAGCCTCACCCCAGCGAACAATTTGACCCTCTTTCCAGGAGATGTGAGGATTGTGAGTTTGTAACCATGGGTGTCCCAAAATGATGGAGTGATGTGGAGCGTGAATGACGTAAAACTGGATGTTTTCTGAGTGAAGAGACCCAACGTGCAACTGAACCTTCTCCGTGATGCTCTGTATTCTTCCTTCTCCGATGGGATGTCCATCTAGCGCCTCTACTGTCAGGGAAGAACGACACGGATGTAATTGGATGTTGCATTGCTTGGCGAATGTCTGTGATATGAAATTTCCTGCAGCTCCTGAGTCTATGAAAGCAGATGTGTCAATGGATTGGTTTTGGACAGTTAAACGAACTGGGAGTGAGAAACTGGTGGCAGAATTTTGAGCTTTCTCTCGAGAACTCACTGAGTGGTTTCGGTTGGAAGGTCGTACGGGACAGGAGAGCTTCATGTGTCCGGATTGGCCGCAATACATGCAGAGCCGAAGTTGAAATCTGCGTTCCCGTTCTTCTGGGGTGATGTGCGTGAA
Source organism: Cyprinella venusta (assembly GCA_038021265.1). NCBI lineage: Eukaryota > Metazoa > Chordata > Actinopteri > Cypriniformes > Leuciscidae > Cyprinella > Cyprinella venusta. The sequence continues at coordinate 12,363,478 of CM075866.1, read as the reverse complement.
CCCGATCTGCATAGGTTCGTGAGCGGGAGCTGCCTCGAGTGATTGGCGGATAGGTGCCCGGGTGATGCGTCTGGAACGCACGAGATTATCGACTTGAATGGCCAGACTTACATACTCGTTCAAGCTCTTTCCTTCATCTCGACAGGCTAATTCAGATTGAAGTTCAATAGAGAGTCCCTTCCTGAACAGCGTCTTTAAAGTGTCTTCGACCCAGTTCGTCTGTGCAGCGAGGGTGCGAAACGTGAGTGCATACTCGGCGGCGGTACTCTTTCCCTGGGTGAGGTTTAGAAGCTGCTCTCCAGCGCTCCCTTTCTCAGAGGAGTGTTCGAAGACTTGACGGAACTGTTGAAGGAATTCTTGAAATGTGGTGAATGAAGACCCCTCTGGTTTCCAGACTGCCGTAGCCCACTCCAATGCTTTGCCCGTGAGCAGGGAACAAACAAATGCGGTGCGACTGGCTTGAGTGGAGTACAATGTCGGTTGCTGGTCGACGAAGAGTGTGCATTGCAACAGAAATCCCTTGCATTTAGTCGGATTACCGTCGAATTTGTCAGGAAATGCGAGTCGGGGATTTACTGCTGTACTCACAGTAGCAGGAGAGACACTCTGCGGTGGTGGTGCAGCGGGTGTGCTGGGAGCAGTGCAAACAGCGGTGCGAAGCTCCAGAATCCCCTGCACGAGCTGCTCCGTGATAGTAGTCAGGTGGCTGAGCTGCTGATGGTGTAAATCCAGACGAGAAGCTTGGGATGTAAGCTCGGTGGTCAGTTGCATGACGGCTGCTGGATTAGTTGGTGGCGAAGTCTTCTGTAATGACTCACGGTACACAGAAGAATCCATTTGCAGCTTTATTAAGCAATGTCGTACAGGCAGGGTCAAAACGGGCAAACAGAGCAATGTAGACAAGACGATGGGAAAATCCAGATAACAGGCAGAGTTCGGGGCAGGCAGCAATAAACACAATCCAAAGACAGTCCAAGATCAGGCCAGGCAGATATCACTCGTAGAATAGTCAAACAGTCCAAAGTCAAAACCAGAAAACCAGAAACAGGGAATAAACGCTCAGAAATGATCACCGGGGCAAATCAAGACTTCGCACTGGTGTGGTGTGTGGACGTGGCTTTTATGTGTGTGTGTTAATGGCGTGCAGGTGTGTGACGCAATCAGTCCCAGGTACGAGGCATGATGGGAATTTGAGTTTAAGGCCAATGATCAATACTCGGGTGAGGGCTCCCTCTGGTGGCGGAGAGGAGGCGGAACGGGAGCTTCCACTGTAACAACAGGAGACACACTCAAATTACACAAAGACGAGATCAGACAAAGGACTGAAAGACACAGGGAGTACCAGAACTAATGAGATAAGTGATAAACAGGGCACAGGTAAATGACATTGCTAATTAGACAGACTGGGGAAAACTAAATCACAGGGACAGAATCAAAAACAAACAAGACAGAGCATACATGTACAATACAGTAGATATTTATTACAAAATGTGTCACTACTAATTAATCTTAGTTTATAATAATTGGTACTTCCAGCATTACATAGAGAGAGATATTGCATGTTCTTGTGTGTTCTTTTGCCTCTTATTTTGTGTGTGTGTTGTTAACGTAGAAGGTGAACTCATAGTGAGTGGTCAATCTGGGACAGACAGGCTGTTAGTAAGAGGCTTGTCCTGATTGGGACCCCTGCAGCGGAATAGAGAAAGGGCAAAGAAAAGAAACAGACTCGAGAGAACAGAGACAAAGAATGCCACAAATCAAAATCTGTTTTTCCTCCTCCTGCCACAGTGCTCACTATAGCCTATCCTATCTGTCATAATTCCACTTTTTCAGTGAATAGTATAATTCAATTTATACAGGACTAGTTATTTTGAGAGTGTTTCTTTCACATTATACAGCAAATTTTCATATATTTAAATATTACACTGTCTTATTTCCTCTACAGTAAATTCAACTTACATTAGTGTATTTCAAGCTCAAATTTTGCCAAAAGAAAAAAAAAAAAAGAGAAAAATAATGGAAAAATAATTGTCTTAGTGTGAAAATTAGCAAACACTTAAGCTTTGTCTTGTTCAAAATATTAGAAACAACAATTCAAAAATGTATATAGCTAAATTGAATCTCTGACAAAGTTCTGGATAGATCGCGGTCATAATTATGTTATTTGAATAAAACACTCATTTTACTTCTGTGACTGACACTTCACTCCGGAGGGGAGTATAGGTGCAGTGGCCCAAAGACTCTTAGCTGCAACCTCAAGGTTGAGAGAACGAGAGCGGGAAAGAGGGAAAAAGGAGTAGCTGTCAGTGGGTGGCATCAGAGGCAAGGCTAATGATTCGGGGAGGAGAGTGACAGGCCCAGTTTTGGGGGAGAAAAGGGGAGAAGAGTGAAAGCAGCGAAAGTTGACACACCGCCCCAGTGGCGCGCGCACACACAGGACATCTCTGACAGGCGCTGGAGGTCTTCCGACTCCTCCGGGCTGCACGGGCCTGACATCCACTGCTGAGAGGGACTTTGGAGTTCATAACATCCCCCCACCCCCACGCACTTGCATCTCTCTCTCACCTCTCTCTCTCTCTATTTCTCTCGCCAGCAGTTCAGGTGCACATAGTATATGAGTGTATGGAAGACAGAGTAAGAGCATGTCTTGACAGCGCTTGACTGCTAAGAAGCAGGTAAGTGTGCGCAGATTGATGACTGGCGTTTGGCGGAGTGCAGACAACTTTCGCGCAGGTGTGACAGCCAGGAGGAGTGGAACTGGCAAGAGTGACATATCAGAGGCAGTTCAGAGCCTTCGTGTCACTAATAGGAAATCAACAAAGGCCGTGGGAAAGTCTTCCCCCAACTGGCTATAAGTGACCAGCATAATTCAGCGCTGGGACATGTAATTTTAATCATTAATCCCTAGGCAAGTGCAGGAAATGTCCAGTCAAATAAGTTGTGATGGGCACTTGCACTTGTCAGTAGGTTGCGAGTATTTTCTAAAATTCTGCTGTGCCTGAAATTGTACAGCAATGCTTTCCCTTAATAAATTGGTGTATGTGTTCAGTATATTAATGCAACATAATTGATTGTTTTGTCAATAATCATCAATAAATATAGTATTATACAGTAATATAAAAAATGACTTTAACTGAATTGTGTTGTATTAATAATATACATTCATGTTGTTTAATTCTGCATTTTTAATATTATAATATTAGCATACACGTGGGATGCAGGAGACGTCCCCAGCACTTTTAATAATTAGTAAATTTGTCCTCTGCACGTTATTTTCGATAAATGTTCATGTATGTTATGGGCTAATGTGTATCTAGATTTAAATCTAGATTTAGGTTACACATTATTTCGATAGTCAATCAAGACGTTACTTATAAGTAAGTTTTCAACTACATGTCAACTAACTCTCATTAGACTATTAGTAGACTATCAGTAGACTGTTAGGTGTTAGGCTTTGGGTTAGGAGAATAAGTTTACTTGTATTCGCCAAGTTACTTATAGTCAGTTGAATGTCTGTTGGGAGACCAACAAAATAAAGTGTTAGCAGATATTAAGCTGACAGTCTACTAATGACAGTTAGTTGACATGTTGTTGAAAAGTTAAGTATAGATAGTAGAATGTCTAAAGTGGACTATCGAATTAAAGTGTTACCTAGATTTATACGTAGAAACTAGATTTAAATTTAAAGGGACAAGATGGTCTATGTATGACCTGACATTTTATTCTTATCCAAAATGAGGTGATGTGAACATTATGGAGTGCTAAACACTCTCATATGTTTCATTCATACTCAAAGCTGGAGGGCGCTCTCTCTCAAAAAGTCCCAAACATATTCATATAAGTCACAACCCTATATGGTCACAACCTATGTAGTTACAGGCCTGGGAAATCCCTTATGTGGACAAAGGCATCCAGAGTTCGCTGTGGCTGAGTTTAAGGGAGAAACATTCTGACTGATGAAATGCAAAGGCAATAAACTCGCGATTGTGACAATAAATGGTTTATATATGTTTTCCAAGCTATCTCAGGGTATTTTGACATTAAAGTATATGAGTGCTGAATGACAGCTTTATTGTAGTTTAGACACTAATTATAGCCCATTTTCTCCCTTGTTCTGTGATAAAAAAATAATATTTTTACATGGTATAAAATACATGACTTAATGCACAAGTGTTTGTATTACATAAATCATAAAATTGTCATTAGGAAAATATAGGGAAAATATATTATAAAATACAAATTATTATTCGGTAGTGTATTTGATTTCTTACTTGTCAATTAAAAGCTAGAGATAAAAAAAAGCAAAACCTGTCAATTAGACAGTTTAAAAAAATCTGGTATTACACTTTTAGTCCCCCTCACTCACTCAGCATTTAATACTATGATAATTAAGTTGTGTTGCATTAATATTACTTTCATTTTATGTAGCATATAGTATTAAAATTGTGAATTAAAAAATAAAATGAATGTAATACAATTAATTCACATAATATACTGTTACAGATTATAATGAAAATATCCAATTAATGTGACAATTAAATGAGCCCTGTATCATTGTACATCAGTAAAAAGTTAATGTAATATGAAAGACATTTTTTTTAAATAATGGTTATTATTAAAATATTAAAAGTTCGTTCAAACAATTAAAACATATTTTGATCTGCAATTTTCTAACGCTTTTACATGACAGACACTGACATCAACAATTTAAATGGCTAATTTAGCTCAGGGTTGGAGATTGACATAAAAACATTTTTATTTTTGTGCAAAACTGTTGTTATTAATTTAACATTATATATACATACAATTATTTAAATAATTGTGCTCTGTGCCTTTGAATTTTACCATCTGGTCTTACAAGAGCTTTCGACTTTTTTTCTCTCACTTTATTGTTGCCACAAGAATTGATCTGCGGAAGGAGCCGATATGTTGGTTGTAAATTATTCACATGGTGCATGACTTTCAGTGGAGAATGCACTATGGAAAACTGTGTCTTTGCTGGGCTCGGCTGAGCAGCACCAGCGAACGCCGTCAAACCTCTAGCCTCTACCCCCCACCTCTCTCCCTCTGACATCCACCCAGAGAGAGCAGACATGATGTGGTCAAACAGCATAACATATGACCCTAAGGGAAGGCCAGAGGCAATGCTGCCTGCCTTCTCTATTTCACCCTCTTTCCTACACCTAGTGTACACACGCACTGGTCAGGCAGACAAGACGAGCACGCGCATGTTTGCCAGCCAGTCTGCAAACTGACATGCATATTCTTCGACAGACAGAAACAGATACTGCCTACGGTGTTATCTATAACAAGCCATTAATAAGTCAAATTGCCCAAATCAAACTATTTCCTTGACATGCCGAAAAGCAAAGTAGAACTGTGTTGCGGCGAGGCTTATGAACCGCAAAAAAACCAATGACAAAGCAAGGAACAAATGATACCATTCAAGCAGTGTAAATGTCCGCTTGTACAATCACTGTTTACGAAGTGCTGTATCAGTGTGAGGCATGTTGCTTGTCTCGCTTTCTTTCCGCTTTTTATTTAGAGGACTCGAGACACCACATCTCAATCCCAGTGTTGTAAAATGCTGGTCCAGGGTCAGCTGCCGATTCTACACTGTTAAACATTTTAGTGGAAATTACAGTATATTCCATGTTAATTGCATTACTTTCAAAGTAATACCATAGCAGAACTTCTCTTGTGACTAACTGCTCTCTTTCTTGTCAAATTTCTTGTAAAATCTACAATATCATACTGTACAATAGTATAGTACTATATGTACTATAAAGGTACCCAGCATGCAGTGTGGCATGAATAGATTATGTGTGTTTCTCGATTCTTGTTGGTTGTATCCATGGGCGTCAGTTTGGTTTGAAATGTGCTGGGGACAGAGACGCATTCGGAAGGGAATTTTCCAGCATGAAAATGGTGCGCATGAAAATGAGATCAAGCGTTCACAGTCTAAATTCCTACTCACTTTGTCCGTAGCAGGTGTACAGCCTTGTATTATAGGGATCTGCTGCATTTCTAAGCCCGATTCCATTGTTAGTGCCGCAGGCAAGCTTATGTTTCACCTCAAGCCATATCCTAATGCTAATTCATACCTTAATTTAAAGCCAACATCTCTCTGAAAAGCCCAACAAACAGAAAGGATAGAGGAATACAGTACAAATAAAACACATAATTCGCTCTCAATTAAGTCTCTGGCCAATGTTTAGCTTAGTTATTATTCAAGGTTGCTTTTAGCACAATTTTTTTTCTCAGGATTTTGATAAATAATTAGTGATTTAATGTATGATTTTAGTGTAGGCCTAGATCAAGTATACATATTACGTTTAATTTATCCAACAGCATTTTATTTATTTATTTGACACAACACAAACTGCATACCAGCAACAAATTAGTGAGGGGAAAACTCTCTGATTTGGATGAAACTTGCATCTATTTGGGCAGTTAAAGGAGCATGCAAGTCTTAATCACATGATCCCAATGAATACTTTTTCCCCTCCAAAAAGTATCAGTCATTCTCTTTTTCCATTGCCATCTAATCATGTTTATTACTATGTCTCTCTATCTGCCTTTCTGTCTTTTTTTAAATTCTCACCTGCAGTCGCTTGACATGTTGCAGTAATTGTCACCTTCTGAGTGTGTTCGCAGGTGCAAGAGATTGTCTGTTTACCGTCTCTCATCTGTATAATCTAGCACCTTTGCCAAATTAGGTCTTCTGCTCAGCAGGGCTTTCCTCTTTGGAGGCAGAGCTGCAGCATGTTAGGTCAGGAAATCAGCTCCCTAATGAGGACCAATGCCAGCCATATGTTGGGATACAGTGGAGCAAAGACCTAGTTCATACACTAACTCATTTCCATCTTGCATCTTGTTTGACCCAGCACATATTTATCATTCTTTATTGCTGTGATTTCCCTATTAATGAAAGATACTTTCGCTGTTGTGCACAGTGTTTATGCACATATAGTGTGTTATGCTTATGAAAGTAGAAATATGCTTGTTTTTTTGATTACTCCTCAGCGGGCCTTTAATAGGCACTCATGTGAAAAATTTGTCGGAAATCCTTTGGGGACAATCACACATATGTCTTAGATGCTGACCTATGCATTTTTTTCTGAATACTGAAGAGGTGCATTATTGTGTACCAAGTTCCAAAGGTCTGAATGAAATAAAAAATAATGGTTATGAATTCGGGAGCTTTAAGAAATGTAAATGTAACATGTCAGCAATCTTTATTGGGAGACATGCTGTTCTGTGACTAAGCAACAGTTATAGTTTGGAAAACTAAAAGATTTGAAACTTGAAAAGATTTAAATGTGTGTTTCTAACCTACTGGGATGAATTTCAAAAAGTAAAAATCTTGAAAAGTTTGACCAAAGCTATTGTCTTTATTCTAAGCATAATTTTATAACAGAAAGACTAATAAACTTTACTGTATTTTTGTGCGTGGTCATACATCATTGTCTTTAACAGCTTTGTTTTTTTTTTCTGACCAGATTATTATTGGCATATTGACAATTTTCATTATTTTCATGTAGCCTATTGTAGAAAGACAGAATTGTGACAGGAGCATGTTCTTTTGATGCTGTCAATGAGCAAAATGCCAAAAAAAAAAATAGTCTAAAGTCAATGACGCAGTACTTTTTTATTTTATTTTATTTTTTTTCTGCGTTATTCGTTTGTGCCTATAGTGGCCAGCTCCCGCGTTTTAACCTCGTGCATGAGCGGATCCATTTTCTCACTGGGGAAGCGTTCAGTCATTCCGCCATCTAAATAGCAACCCGCCATGGCGCGAGCGCAACTGACTTTTAAAGGGAATGGGATATGAGACTCTGATTGCTTTTTGCATGTTACGCCCAAAACACACCCATTACTCATTAAGAGAATAAGGACAACCCTTTTAGACAATGCGCCGGGTGCACAGATCAATTTTCCCGTTGTTAAACTCTACCCCATCTCACGACCAATTCGTACGAATTCGTACGAGTGATTCAAAAGTGGCTAATTCGTACTAATTCATACGACCTCACTCGTACGAATTCGTACGAATTGCCTAAACCCACGTAATGGTTATGTTTAGGGGCGGGGTTAGGGGTAGGTCAATCGTACAAATTCATATGAAGTGCCCAATTCGTAAAATATGTACGATTTCACAAAAATCGTACTAATTCGTACGAGTGAGGTCGTACGAATTGTTACGAATTAGCCATCTCGTAAAATTCGTACGAATTCCCGCGAGATCGGGTTGTTAAACTAGCAAAAGTGGATTCGGAAATGCACGAAGTGCACTTGCGCCATGCGCTTTAGACCATGCTGTGATTGTTAAAATAGGTGCCCTTGTGTGCTTAATTTTAGTGTAGCACAGTCTCTTCCAGAGTCCTTAAAACATGATGTTTAAAGAGACATTCTTTTCTTTTCACTTTTAGTTTTGTGTACAAGTGGAGAGTTAGATGGGTGTGCACGAGCGAGTAGGACTTGCAATGGAAATACTGTTACATAGTAACAGGGTTTTATTGGTTTTGATCAAATCTATACTTTTTTCAGTGATGTTAATAGTACACATATGACATCACTGTCTCTCATGGATCTAAATCCTGTTATTGATTCTGGGTTGTTGTTGTTGTTGTTGTTGATGTTTTGCTTTTGTAGGCTACAAAAAAAAATCTGTAAAAATTAACTTGTTGATTTAACTTGGGAAACCGTGCATAATTGAAAAAAAAAAAATAAGTTACGTGAAATTGAATTTTTTTTCAATTATGCTTGAAGTTTATTTACTTAATTTTAAATAAATGGGTTTCCTCACTTTTCAAGTTAAGTCAACTGATATACAAAGTAAGATGTCTATTATCGACTTGTCAAACTCTTCCACTTTGACCTGCACTTTTCGAGAAGCTGCTGTATCTCCACGTGAAGATGCCCTAGTTCATCTTTTTGGTGCAAGTGGGTAATTGTCTATAAATAAAAAATAATTATAAATGTTATATTTGTTATCATTAATACATTACTAGTTTCTGGGTCTATACATCACCTTATTCAGACAACATTCTGCCCTAATATAGCAAACCCAACAAATCCCCCTAAGTCTAAAGTGATTTATATATTTGAAATATTTGCAAAGTACTGACAGAATTAAGCAAGTATTATTCTTATCAATCTCAACCCCATGACAGATTCCAATAAACTGGTGACCTTTCAATTTGCCATTGATGTATATCCCAGGATGTGAGTTATAACCTCTGATCTGGGTCAGCGATAGGTAGTGGCGTCTGATATTCATTCATCAAGCCTGAATATATTTATCATCAATCTGTGCAAATGATCTGTGGAATTATTGCTCTCTGCCAAAGCGCAGGAAGGAGGTTCATTTCAACTGGCTGATAAAGTCAATAAACGGAGAATGTGTTTCAACACCTTGGTTTTTTGCTGTGTTCGGATGGGAATTTTGGAGTTGACATTCCAGCACTGTGGGAGTGGAGTGAGGAAACATATTTAGGTTTATTCTTCCAGTGGCGCTCAATCAGTTTGACCCTTGGTGTTTACAAGTAGAACAAGCTTTTGATGTGTATCATTTTAGTTTGAAACGGATACCCACTCTGCCACTGGCTGTGAGGCTCCTTATGTGCCTCACGGCAGGAGATGAACTTTGTTTTCAAAGAGGTGATGATGGCAGAAAGGTAGAGGTGGTGGCATGTATTGCCTTCTCTATTGTTTTTCTTCTGCATTCTACTCTCGTTTTTGTTTTCTGCTTCATACTTTATGCAACCTTTAGGTTCATGCCCATAGATGTTGAGTTTTTTGCTTTTGCATTTGTTCATTGATGCACTATTTTTTTTTAGCTGAAAACTTAAACTGAAATTAAAGTTTAATAATTAACTAATTTGTCAAGCCAAATTAACTAATAATCAACACTCTTGTGTTTTATTCAAGTGCACATACAGTAACATTTTTCATGTAAACTTTTAAATTATTCTACTCTAATTCGCTGTTGAAATTGAAATATTTAAACGTTTCTCCAAAGCCGTTTTGGCTGAAGCCAAAATTTTCTGATTCAAATTCTAATTTGGTTGAACTTAAACTTCCTACAAATTTTAAAATCATGAAACTGATCAACTCATATAGTGTTATTAGTATTAGTTTTTGTTTTATATATATATATATATATATATATATATATATGTGTGTGTGTGTGTGTGTGTGTGTGTGTGTGTGTGCCTTTAGCTAAGATAACATCAAAATCCACAAATCTTGTTCAGCCATATATTGCTTGTATTTTATGAGGTTACATGGTGGTTAGGATGCCGCCTTAGAAGGTAGCTCCTAATTGGACTCAAAATTCAAGTTTTTGAGCAGACTATTAGATTCAGAGCCATAAGTGCTCTTTACAATCTTCTCTGATGTTGTTCTCAAAAGTCAAAAGTTACATTCCTTTGTCTTGTGCTGAGACAGAATGCATTTATTTGTGCAGCCATGCCATGGACATTGCACTATGAGACGTATACATGCAGGTGTGTGTTGTTGGCTGGAATCATTGAAGTCCCAGTTCTTTCTCATCTAATTTTATAGCATCTCAGATTCAGTCTTGTCTTACACTTCTGTTAGTTGTTCCATAGGAATAGTCTATTCCAGTAGGATCTGTGGGAAGCTTCTGCAATCTGTCAAGCACAGTCTGTGTTATCATGAAACGGCAACCTGAGTAACATGATCACCATGCACAGAGAGAGAGACAGAGTGTTGAGAAAACGAAAAGACTTTGAGCGTATGTCCTGTTCCCATGAGCGGCTGCGTATGTATGTTCAGTCTGGGCTTTTGTTCGTTTGTGTCAGAGTGATCTCTGCTGTCATGTAACACAGCCATGGCCCAGAGACCTGCCATCACTGCCTCAGCTCACTCTCACTCTCATTCTCATTCTCTCTCTCTCCCTCTCTCTCTCTTTCATTCAGAACAGTCTCACAGAGAAAAAGGAGAGCTCTGACAGCTTCTTATGATTCATGTCTTCTTATCATAACCACAGGCGTCCAATAATCAAGCCTCACACCACTACCACGGTATACCTTGAGGATGCCAGTCACTTTGTATTTCTCTCCTTTTTTAATTTGAAACCAAATCATTTCATTTTCAGGTCTACAGGTAGCTACACACATTTTTTTTTTTTGTCTCGTTCCACAGAATTATTCAGACTCCTTTTATATTAAAATTAAAGTGCATGAAAAGAGTAAGTGGCAATTACAGAGACAGGAAGTTAAGAAAACAGCATTGTACGCACAGGCCTCATACATCTGAATTGGAGATCCGGCCGTCAATCATTTTTACACTGCCCTCCAATTGATTAAAATCACTGTACTGTGTGATGCATCAGAGTGCTTTCTGCACAAAACTCAGTGGTGTGTTTAACTTCAGAAGTGTACAATTAGCAATCCGTAGTCCATAGTCAGAGTGTGTTTAAGCTCTATACCCATAATTCAGCTACACTCATTTCCTAAACATAAACCAGCAATTTAGCCATGTATATTCAGTATCATGTCTTATGTAATCAATTGCATTTATTCAAATTCTTACATAAAAAAGGACATGGGGCACATTTGAAATGTCAGAATATGGGCACAATGATAATGTCTTATTAAGGACAACAAATTATTTTACTCTCCCTCCATGCTTGATTTCTTAAACTTATGTTCCTATTTTGTTCACTGCGAATTCATAGTGAAATAGTACAAAGAATAAGATTTTAATTTCGGATTCCAGATGTAAATTGACAGTTCTTTATTCGTTTTTTATTTATTTTTATTTTTTTTATGTGGAATATGGTCAAATAAGTATTTAACAGATATTTCAGAAGTTTAAAATTAAATGTACATAACATTTCTGAAGGAAGTAATAGGAGCTTGAAATCTTTTTAGCAATACCCCATAGGGACAGAGTTTTTAGTTTTGTTTTTCATGTTACTTGCATTAAAAGTGTTAGGATTTAATAATTACATTGACAAATGTTTGAAATAAAATAGTCATATAATATACCAATTCAATTTAAACTAAATATAAAGTGTAGGTTAGCAGGAAAATTGGTGAGGTCATAAAGTGTGATTTCCTTAAATGATTATCTATATTATACCCCAATCACACACTGTGCCATGTCTATTTCTATTCCCAAATATCTGCACTCTACTGTTCTCTTGCCAATACCCATAACATTTGCACTCTCACTCTATTATTTAAATAATATATTGCTATTTAGTTTATATAATACTATAAAAATTCCTGGTTAGATGGATACTATTTCATTGACTCTGTATTTGTACTCTGCGCAATGACAATAAAGTTGAATCTAATATAATTTACAGTAGCTTCATGAAGTGAATGTGAGTCAGGATATAAAAAGGATATTGTGATAGAGTTAGTTGACTATCATGAGGCAATCGAGGAGGTGCACTGTTTTCTGAATTATAAAAAAAAGACAAAAGAAGTCATCATCTCTCCTTTCATGTTTAAAATGAGTTTTACAAAAGAAAAAAAAAAATAATTTTGCTATATGATCTTTTAAAAGGCACACATGGTTTTAAACTATTTTCAGATATATCCTTGAATGTTTTGAATGAAGTAAATTGTCTAATTCCACATGGGCAAACCATTCTGTTTGCTGACTCCGATGATAATTCAGATATCAGCAGTTATGCAATAAATAATTTAAGTTAGATGTATTATTTTTTTATTGATTCAGATATGAGTTAATGCTAGTTTATAGTTTTGGGGAGAATGCAAACATTATTTATGTTTGCATTTTTTTTTTTTCCATAATTCTGGGGAGAGTGATCAATGAGTGATGGATTGAACTGAGCTTGATTGAGTCCTGACATTACCCCTCAAAAATCCTAGGAAAACTAAAAATCCTAGCAAATCCTAGGAAACGCTGTATTTCTTTAATGGGCTGTGGAGTAGGCAGGAAGTAATGGCTTTGGTCTTACGATCATCCATCGCTACTTGATGCTATTGTTGTGCTAATCCACCTTCTGCAGGAGATTTATTCCATAATATAAGTTTTTAAAAAGCCTTCTCATTTTCAGTTTCAAGATTTTTTTTAAGATAATAGGTAGATACAGAGGTGTAAGTTAGATGGCCAAGCATAATGCCAGAATAAAGGCTATAATGGCTGAATTCAAGAAAAGAATAAGGACAAATGAATGATGAAGATCAATAAATGTGACTGAAAACTTAATTGATAAGACAGTTGAATACAATAGTCAAAACATTAATTCCATGATTTTAATATGCATAAATAGTAGGCTAATGGTACATTTGTACATACGTAAAATAAATTATGGTTTGTGCTGTCAATAAGTAAATGTTTTACATTTTAGTGTTATACGTCAGTATTATACCTTTCTGAGTGTATAAAACGTAAATAAATGTATGTGTGATAGAACTACACTTTACGTAAAAATAAACACGTATTCTCATGAGAACATAATGGAGCGTGTTTGTTATTAATAATACATCTAATTTGTAATTTCATCTGACAATAAGCTATGGAGAGAACGAAGAGTGATGATGATGATGATGATAGACATTTAAAAGCAATTTTTAACCTACAGTAATTTGATTATCATTTGCCAAGAAACACAACAGAAAATGTTTCAAGTAGTATTATGACAAAAAATCCATCTGCTGTCCACTTTCCCATAATTTCCTTAGCCATGATAGTGATTTTCTTTCAGTAACTGTACCAAATTTTCGCCAGAGATAGGGACTCTATCACAGAACAGGGAGGGAGCAGCAAGACTATGACAACGTATATGTGACACTGACACACCGAAGCAGTTTGTTTATATCTATGGACCCATCATGGCAGCGGACGCGAAGTTACCTTTTGATACAGCCTAATGTTTGACATTAAACATATCGGCTCAACTGATTTGCAGAGGGGGGATCTAATTTATAATTTCATCTGACAATGAGCTATGGAGAGAACGAAGAGTGATGATGATGATAGACATTTAAAAGCAATTTTTAACCTACACTCAGGTGATTATCATTTGCCAAGAAACACAACAGAAAATGTTTCAAGTATGACAAAAAAATCCATCTGCTGTCCACTTTCCCACAATTTCCCTAGCCATGATAGTGATTTTCATTCAATAACTGTAATTGTCTTTCTTTTTTTCACACACAATACTCTCACGAGTTTCTGAACATTATTGCTTTACATACCTATCAATTCACATTCGCCCCCTACATAAAGGCTCAGAGAGTTTGTCTTCTTTCATCTGATATGTGACAGAGCCCAGCTCTGACAAAAAAGGTGACATGACATTTCCTAATTCAATCCATTAATCTCTGTCAAAGTACTGTAGTGCATCACCTCTAATACCCATTTTCTAAGTGACTGGAACAGCTCTGAGTTATTTGTAATTCAAGCTATGTATAATTGTATGGATGCAGATAAACAACTACATTCCAAATTTTGAAATGTCCTTGAAATATAATTGTGTTCAAACATAATATTGTTTAAATGGTTTCCTTTTGTCATCAAAAAACAAGGTCAGGCAGCAGACAAAAGACAGACAGATTCGGTGTGGCTGTATAAATGCATGTGTGTTTAAAACACTTTTTCTAAGGTAGAGATGCTGATGTTTTACATTACTCTAGAATACTTCCTGGATTCTTTAGAAAAACAATTAAAGCTTGAGGGTAAGTTTTGTACATAGGAGATGAGAACCATCACAAAGTGTGCCATTGCAGCAAACAGATCAATATTTAATTAATCGTGGTGTTTGAACTGTGGGCCTATTATTGAGGATTTGCAAAGTCGCCTACTGCAGTGTTTAGAACTTGACTCTTACTGTGATCTCTAACTGAGATGCAAGGCCGGATTATACAATAGGTCAGTGATTCATATAGAACTAAATTTTTTATGTTATGTACAGATATAACCTGTTTTTATTATTATGATTAATTTCTTTTTAGCTGACTGAGTTTCTTTTTAACGTCCATACGTTTGTAAAAAGTTTGGAGAACATGTTCCACTAGGGATAATATCATTCTCAACCAGGAATTTGTTATTTTTGTTTTGTGCTTTTCATTTTACTTCTCTTCTCTGCTTTTGAATTTGTATGATGCAATGACAACTGCATTATCATAAACCTTTCATAAATGTCACATTTTTGGAAAGCTGTTACAAAAATCTGCTCTCATTATTCAAATACAGCATTAGCATCTTGTCTCTCACTAATATGCGCTACACTTGCCAAGGCAAGTGAATGAACTTGTCATTGTTGGGAGCTAATTTGTTGGGAAAAAATGTTGCCAGGTGAAGCAGTTCACAGCTGAAGGGCGATAATTCAATCGGCTGTTAAATCAACTATCATTGCTTGACATTGTGCCTGAGTACAATTAGGTTTAGTTGGGGATGTGATGTGCTTGCAGAAAAGCTTGCAGGACACGGCCATGCTAATAAAACAGAGCCGGCACAACTGGATGGGAGCTGCAAGTGAGAGCTAAACTTAGCATAGTGAATTTAGAACATTTTTTGATGAGCTGAAATTACTTGGAACATTAAAACGATGTGCTGACTTTTTTACACGCAATGTACAAACAGGTAGGTCTAAAAATATGACACTATATTGTAAATTTTGGATTCAAAATATAGTTTAATTTGTTAGTGCAGATAGCCTTGTTGCGCTTCAGGCGACCCGAGTATGAGTCCCATCTCGGGGACCTTTCCCGATATCCCACCCCATAGACATAATAAATACATAAACGCCATTTTGGCCGCTGGAGTGTACGTCAACAGAGCGGCCATATTCTATGGAACTCAACTGGAGTAGAAGACGCACATACCCAGTCCATAGGAGGGGAATGGAGCAGCAAGCGGACACATGAACTGGGCTCATGGTGAAACTGTCTTTAGGAGAAGGGAGCCCACGGAAGCAGCTGTTCAAACTAGGTGTCACCCAGCCCCCAACTGTAGAATCTGTTTTGAAAGGACTCTGTCAACGCCTAGGTGGAGCACACACTCATTATAGAGGAGCTCAACACCTAAGAAGACATGAGCAACTCTGAATTTTTCACCGAATTAAAGGCAGCCACCATCAGTGGGCCAACTTTGCTTGGAAACAGCCTTGCCTCTCTGATAAATCTAACAAATAAGAGCTGGTCTGAGGTCTAAGGCTTACGTTCTGTGCACAACTAACCGCTATGAAGCGGACAGACAGAAAAAAACAGGGCTGGGTCTGCCTCCTCCTGGGCAGCGCTTGCAGGCTCACCACCTGATCCTATTACAGGAGAGGTAGGAACCTTTGGGACAATCCAGGCCGAGGTCTGAGCTCGTGAGAGTAGCCGGTGTGAACTCCAGACACAATTTGTTGACCAAAACCTAGCAAGTCCCTACCCTCTAGTAAAGGTACTCACTGCCTGCGGTGGCTCAAAGACGGTCTCTGCAGTGTGGTGCAGTTGGACCAAAAGAGGATAAAGAGGGACATAAGGTTATCTTTTCCTAGCTGAACCTGACGATCAAGATGTGCTTTCCAAGCGACTGCATAAACCCGGTCTCATCCCAATTCGTCATATAACTGACGTTTTGGGACGTCTTTTGACCATTCGTCAATATACGACTTTTTAGGGCCCCCTTAAACGTCGGTAGATGACGTTATGGGATCCTAACTCTACCCCATACCTAAACCTAACCCTAAACCCAACTCGTCACCTAACTGACGTTAAAGGTAAAGCGTCAGTTGTATGACGACCCGGGATCGTCATCTACCGACGTTTAAGGGGGCCCTAAAAAGTCGTATATTGACGAATGGTCAAAAGACGTCCCAAAAAGTCAGTTATATGACGAATTGGGATGAGACTGTGTTAACTGCATCAAGATGTGACCCCCAACATCATTTTGAGGGTGGAGGAACAGCCTACTCCACTCAACTTCCAGGAAAGAGAGCACTGAATGATTGAAAGCCTTCAGGATCTCCTCACGGAGAGAAGACTCACTCAACAAATAGGTTCCACTTATGAGCGTAAGCACACTACCTCCCTTAGGGGGTGCTCGCAGAAGTGATGGTAACTATCACTCCTGAGATAGCCACCTGAACCTCAGCTTCCAGAGTAGAACCGGCCCGGGAACTCCAGGGGTCAGAACGCGGGTGCCATCGAGCCCCGTCCCTAAAACATGTTCAGGGGAAGTCAGGATGTCTGTCGTGGGGAGCAAAGTCTGGTTGGGCCAAAAGGGGCAACTATCAAGTCCTGCTCCACTCCTGACCTGGCACAATAAGTGCAAGCACTTTAGAATATCATTCTCAGAATGTAGACTTTTGGTCCCCACTATACATTATATTTGTATCTATATGCATAATCAGTTCTTTTTTTTTTGTCTGTAATTTGTAAAATGTCAGCAAGCGTTAACATAACACTCCAGCTCAATCCCGTTTTTTTTTTCACTGTAAAGACACAGTCTTTTCTATGTGACCCACACTTATTTAATATATTTACTTCTTTTTTCTATCATTTCACAATCGAACTTGATAACCTTTTATAATGTCAAGTATATCTTCAATGTCTTGCTACTTGTTAGTGTGCACATTGGATCTTAAAGTTGATTGATTGTTACATGCAATCCTGTCACATTTGAAATGAAATATCCCATCAATTACAGTTTCGAAAAAGTGTAGCCGAAAATTAAAGCCTGAATATCAGTGGAGCGCACACAAATGGATGTTGTACAGCTAGGATCATTTAAATTTAAAATCAGTCAGTTTAGGAGAATTCAAATTCAAACTGAATGAGTTTGCACACCGGAAAAGCTATTATTATTAATTGCTTACTTGGGCTCGTTTCACAGTTCACACCCTGAATTAGCAGTGAAAGTCTACACACCCCAGCCCTGAACATTAAGTTTATTGGTTATTCTTGGCTATTTTGATATTAGATATTAAGGCTTTAAATAGCTCATATCTGGGCCTCTGCTGTGTCACTTGCAAAACCTGCCCCGACTTTCTCTACTCTCTCTGAGTGCAGAGTCTTAGTTTAGGGCAAAATAATGCATTAGGTTCGCCAATGTCCCATAGCCCTTCAGGAAAGCACAGAAGAAGGTCAGCATTTCACATTCATTGCTTATAAAAGAGAGCTATTAAAAAATGACCAACAGCTCCATATAGGCAACTGCTACCCGGATTTTTGAAATTTCAAAGATTCACTAACTGTTTATAGGTGAGCTGACACTAGGCTTGGTCATCAGTGAATATGCCGAAGTGTTAAAAGTTTCATGCAGGATGGCTCAGTGATAACAAAAACATTGTCAAAGTGAGCTGGTAAGATTTACGTGTATGTGTGTGGTGAATTATTGAGTGCTACCACAGGCTTTCTATGAATTATTGGTCTAAGACACCAGCTGACAGCACTATGTCAACCACAGAGAATCCAAATGCAGACTGTGCTCTTAAACCCCCCTCCCAGAAAAACACCAACTATGTCATGGCAGGTGTTCTCTTCCCACAGTTAACCCGCAACAGAGCCTTCAGATGTTCTATCACCCGCTCAACGTAAGCTTTTCTCTCAAACACATTTAAACAGGATAAATTTCATGCTTTATATACTTTAAACAAAGTTGCAAAAATGTCCTGGGGAGCTGTGAATCTCTAAGAATGTATCGGAAAGACTTCTACACCAAGCATTTGTGTATATGCTTCTTTGCAAACTTTGCTCAAAGAAACATTCTAGGATTCCAGGCATGTTGTGTCTAGATGTAGATACATGCTGGCGTCCTTGCTTACTGTATATTTGAAGTCAGGTACAACAGCATGTTCTGGGTATCAAACTAAGAGTACATTTGAAAAATCAGGTATGGATCTGGGCACTTTTCTTGCAGCTTAGCTTTTCTTTAGTCTCATGTGAAACTTATGGATTGTGAACGCTCAATATCACTGCATGTAACTGTGATGTATTAAGTAAAGTGCTACATTCATACAGCTAATAGCATCCTTGATATTTTGTTTGTTTTAAATATGGAAATCATTAGGTGTGACCTTGAACTCGTTTGGTATAAGCACTTGAAAATATTAGCTTTTTAAAACCATTATGACTAATAATCAGAATTTGATCATTACATTCCATTATGACCTTGTCACAAAGTTACCCCTGGGGATTTTTTTTTTTTTTTGTGAGGAAAAAACACACACATATATATATATATATATATATATATATATATATATATATATATATATATATGGCATATATATGGCATATAAATATATGGCATATAAATATAGGTGTGATATATTTATATAGGTGTGATGTATTTACAGCAATGAAGATATACAAAAGTCCACCAGTGATGGCGTAAAGATATACAGTGTACAGTGTAAACACCAAAACACCAGAATTACCAATTTCATTTTTTTTTTTTGGATTGGATACAATTAATAATTGGATACAATTAAAGAAAAAAATGTCTATTGCTATCGAGGGAATTTTGAATGTGTAGCTGTTGAAATCAACATGGGTAAAAACAGGAATGTGATTGCTGCTTGCATTTACAGAGCACAAGGATCCAAAATAGATGTTTTTCAGGACAAATTTGAACAACTATAAGCAGAATAAAACATTTTTAATAAGTGGTGATTTCAATATTGATTTTCTCAATCAATCTAAATGTAAGTGTAATTCAGATTTTTTAGATGCACTGTATACAAGATCTTTTTTTCCTTTAATCACACAGCCTAGCAGAATCACTAGCTTGTGTGCCACATTAATTGACAATATTGTCACAAATGATGTCCAAAAAATTGTTCAAAGTGGATTACTGATAAATGACTTAAGCAATCACTTGCCTGTTTTTACCATATATGACATGCAACCTGAGATATAAGAGCTCACATCATACTTTAGAGTGAGAACTGAGAAAACAATAAATGACTTTAGGAGGGAGATTTTACAGCAGAACTGGTCTGGTGTCTACGTGACTGATGTCAAAGGAGCATAATATGGAACCTTCTTAAACATTTATATATGAAGAGTTCAGATGCAAAAGCCTCTAAATGCCATTTGAAATTTTCTTCTAAAATGACCATTTTTAACAAACTTGTATATTTAAGTTCAGTAATTTCACTTAAATGACAATTAATAGGTAATCTTCATTGCCATTTAAGTGAAATTACTGAACTTAAATATACAAGCTTGATAAAAATGATCATTTTAGAAGAAAATTTCAAATGGCACTTAGAGGCTTTTGCATCTGAACTCTTCATATCTAGCTATGATAAATGCTGCCCACTAAAGTTGTCAAGGAAACACCCTAAAAGTGTTAAACCTTGGATGGCGTCCAGATTAATTAAAGCATGCAAAAAGAAAAATAGATTTTATATAAAGACTTTGTAAAATATAGGACACCCAATTGTGAGGCCAAGTACAAATTGTCAACAATTCTAAGAGAAACTAAAAGGGATTATTACAATAAACAATTGAAAGATAATAAAGGATATGAAAACTTCATGAAAAATATTAAATGATATAATTAAACCAAACTCGCAGCATATAAGGTTACCTGAATATTTTGTGCATAATGAAACTGTTATGAACAATAGTATGGATGTGTCCAATAAATTTAATTCATTTTTTATTAATATTGGGGAGAATATTGCCAACTCAATCGAAAAATCTAACCATAGTCAAAATGCCACAATGCAGTCCATGTTCTTGGGTGAGGTTCAGGAAAATGAAGTTTTGTCCATTGTTGGCAAATGTGAAAATAAAACATATATATTGATAGTGATGGACTTGACATGACCATTGTAAAAAGAACGTTTGACTGTATTATTAAAACAATGACTTTTATTTGTAATTTGCCTATACAGTCGGGTGTCTTTTCTGAGAATATGAAGGTTGCTAAAGTCGTTCCACTTTTTAAAAATGGAGATGTACACCACTTTAACAATTATAGACCTGTGTTATCATTGCTTTCTGTTTTCTAAAATCCTTGAAAAATGGTTTGCTCAATAATTGAATGCTTTTTTAGGAAAATATAAATTTATTACTGAAAAACAAAATGGCTTTAGAGAAAAAAAAAGATCAACAGCCCTGGCATTAAGTGAATAGATAGATTACTGAAAACGTCTGGTGATTGAGGTGAGGATTGGTGTTGATCCACTCATAAGTTTTTTTTTTTTTTCCTTTTTCTTTTCTGCTGGACAGGTAATCTTGCTGTTTTAATTTTGATGGCATTTATTTTTTCATGAAGCATGTATCACTAGCACATGTAGCTACCTAATATACCTAACTTTACATAGCATAACTAACGTTACACTGGTTCAGCTATGACGGTGTAACTTTGGTGTCAACTGGTATAATGTTACTGTTAGGGAGCCAGGGTTGAGACCATAAATAATCAATAGGCATATCTGCAGTGAAAGCTGTTTTATTTTATTTTATTTGTTTCGCCAAATCTACTTTGGTTAAAAAGTTTAGGGGATCTATTTTTATACCTAGATTTACCCTCTACCTGCTCATTTTTTTTCTTCACATTTGGTTTGTTTTGCTCTACATATACCTATATCTTTATGTTGCATTTTTTTTTTGTATATGTTGCATATGTTGTCTTTATGTGTCCTCCAGCGGAGCAGTCAGCATGACGCTTTGGGGCGTGGCTTTGGAAGGAGCCGAGAAGGGAGGGGTATAATTTGAATAATTATTCGAATAATGAGCTGCATTTATTAAAGTCCTGAGAGGACTACAGACACTCGATTCTTTTCATTTCTTTTCCAGATTACTTACATTTTAATTATGCTTTGATATATAAAGACAGTTTAAACAAATTTGAAAAAAAAAAAAAGTATTTTGGGGATTTCTACCTACCCTCCCTTTAATTGAGAATATCTCATGTTTTTTTTTCATGGTTGCATGGCCATTTAGGTGCCATAAAACATAATAAAAACAGAAAGGTTTTTTCGTTTGCGTTTTCCACATAGGCGACAATGTTGTCTAAACAATCCCCGTACATACGGATAAACGAAAAATACTAAAAACAATTTATTATCTGTGCCAGGGCAGTAGTTGGCGATGTCACTTTGTAAAGAAACACTAAATGTCAACCACCCATGCGGGGCCACCCAACCACCCAAAACCAACCAATTTCAGAAATTCAAAATTTGAATGTATTTAAAAAAAAATGCTGTTGTGTAAATGAATGGCCAAAACATAAAAAAGTTAAAATGGTGTAAGGTAAACAACCCTTATAGAAGAGAGGGAAAATGAAAAAAGTTACTTCTGCACAAATGCAATGGTAAAATTGTGGCTAAGAGTTTATACAAATACAATATATATATATATATATATATATATATATATATTAATTCCTATGATCTTTAGCTGGAGGCAGTTCTTATTAGTAGTGTTGATTTATTTAATGTTGCTCATATCTGCGGCATTAAGACTTTATTCTTTTAACTTTGCCGTCATTGATTTGAATGGTACTTGTTTGATTATAAGCAGATACTTGCGCAAGTTTGTGTAAGGGCTCAGCATGATCCAACAATATCTGTTCTCTGTGGTGTTGATGGACTCTAAGGTGTTGGACAGGCAAGAGAAAAATCCAGGATGGATGATGTTTCAACTGTGGGGGAGCGCAATGTTAAAGTTTGTTTGAAAACTGCCTATGGCTGGGACTTACTTGTGTCTCCATACGTGTACAGTATTCCTCTAATGTTGTAGCCGTTGTATATTTAACCACAATGCACTGAGGCAGTGGCTGAAGTCTTCTCTGTCAGCCTTGTGCGGCTCTTAGAGGTAAACATGTTGTTAGTTCAAGAGATCTACAATTAGTTCAATTAGTGCATGTATAATTCTCACTGGTCCTGACATAGAAAAGCTTAGAAATATGAAATTGTGATCAGTATGAAATTAATTTAGTATATGATGAAACACATTACAACATGCACTGTCATGCATACAACATGCACACATTCATTTGCAAGATTTTTGGTTTCCTACTTGAAACATTTTGGTTTTCTACATTTCTTCAATTTTACCAGTCCAAAGAAACTAATGCCATCAAAAAACCACCTAGCGTGTTGAATATAAATGCTTAATCTGACATTTATTTGCAGTCCAGTGGGTTTCATTTGAATGATGTAAATCTGCTGAAGTGTTTACCCTCAGCCCAAGTTGTCAACAGCCGTTGAATTGTAGAGTCCGTGGAGGAGAGCAAGCTCTCACTTTCTCCAACAGTTCACATGTGCTTGAGATAAGCTACTGTTGCTTAATACAGAGGAAAACAAGATGCATATTAAATGCTGTGAGGATTTAGTCTGTTTAGTCTTGCCATTTCTAATTACAAATTATTATGCATAATAATCTTATTTTAATAAAAAAAATTAAGTTCTTTACCTTATTCATAGGAAAACAGTATTAAGATATTGTAAACAAATATTTTACCAATTGATTAATGTTCTAGCAATATCCCAGATGGCAAAACAGAAAAGTTTATCTTTTTAAATGTTTCATTTCTTGTTTTAAATAAAAACATAAAATAAAATAAAATAAAAATTTTGTGCGTTTTTTATAGCCACAAATATCAAACCCAGCTACAAGACAATGTTGTCTTAATGATAAAAAATGTGAGTTGCCTCACCACTGTCATGTGGCCAGCCGAGAATTTCAGAAAGAAAAGAGGTGGTTTGCCAAGCAGAACTAACGAAGGGCCTGTGGACAAGGCCGACTGCTGAACATGAGGAACGAGGAAGGAGTGAAGACATATAGATTCTGAAGTCTGAGGAGCATAATTCTCACATATGATTTGGCAAGATCCCAACTAGACATAAAATTCATTTCTCCACAATGAATAACCTTGATTGTTGCACAAAGAAAAGGGAATTTCAATAAAGCTTAAGCCATACTTTATTTTCTCTGTTTGAGATGTGTTGACTCGCTAGTCCCTCGTGGGTGGTTTCACAGGCATGCAGGCAATCTTTCGAGTTATTATTTCTTTTTCTGTTTTCCTTGTTACTGTAAGTTTATGAGGATAGTGCCCATATATTCCCAAAATGCTATGCAGAAGGGAAAATGAAACTCACCCTAGTGTAATAAACAATTTGATTTTTAATAAGCGCAGCATGACTCAAACATCGGGATGCTTTTAAACACGTACAGTCACGGTAATGACTATGTTTCATACGGGACAGTTAAAAGGATATTATTGGGAAAGCTAGTGTGGGTTAGTCTCCTTCATTTTATTGTTTGCTCATATGCAATCGTACTGCTCGCAAAGTATAATTTAACTGCCCTGCAGTTTACCTCTGGAAAATGAATGAAAGCTGATTAAAATACTCAACCACAGGTTTGTCCCTTTCCCCACTATATTCAAATGCAGAAATGCATGCGAGTGTGAGATTTTATGATTACTTCTGCTGACTACAAAAGCAGCATCTTAGATATTCATTGGACTTTTGCTTAAAGTTATACTAGTGAAACAGACAAAAAAGTCCTCTGTATTTCCCAAAAGTTTTCTCAAACCTTCTCTACAATATAGGCCTGTAAATATTTATTTTATTTTTATTATGTGTTTATTTGTTTTACCCATATAGCACCTATAAAACTCACTGCAATAAAACTGTATTTATTTAGATTCTCAAGAGTTTCATAAAGTAATACAAATGTTGCATTTATTTATTTTTTTTTTAAAAAAAGAGAATAATAATATGAATAATAATAACAACTAACAAATAAAAAATATATAATTTTAAATAGGTTGTCCAAAAGGATCTACAATATAAAAGTGTATGTGTGTGATGAACACGGTTTGCATCAAATTAATTGTCTGTTTTAATTCTCATAGACCCACTGAAACAATATTGCAACAATTTTTTTTCTTTTACTAAATATGTGTAAACAATAGGCTACATATTACAGTAGCACGCTCAAGTGTATAAACAGCAAACATTTCGCATGGAAAATACAAAATTCAATTTAAGTCACATAACAAGATCAATCTTTGGAAGATGTTTTGAACAAATTCTGTATTTTAAGTATTTGACGCATTCTTTGCTCCTAATTCACAACAATCTTAATGTACAATTACAATTGTAAGTGTCAGGGGGCTGCTCTGAGTGTGATGTAGGCTTCCAAATGTGTGTTTTCAAGTGGTCAGTGTGTAGGAATATCTCAGGATCTAAATACCTCAGGGGGCTACTCTGACATCATGTATACTAATTTCATGCTCCAAGCTTGTTGGTAAGAAGCATAGCCTATAGGCTACATGTGCGTAGCCTACACTGTAAAAAAAAAAAAAAAAAAAAAAAAAAAATTATGATTTGTTATCACAATTTTTTTTTCTTTTGTCAAATCAATGGACAATTTATGTGGTCCAGAGAGGAAAATATGTTGAGTTTCCGTTGACCAATCACCTTCATAACTCCTTTTTTTTATTTCAATGAACTTGAAATTTTAAGGCATTCAGTTGTTTTTTTTTTTTTTTGAAACCAACAATATAGTGGTACCACCCCCCTCAAAAAAACAAACAAAAAAAAAACATTTTTTTTAATTACTATTTGATTTTATTTAAAACGGTATCATAAAAGCTATTGGAAAATGAATGGAGAAACAGAAATGGAGAAAATGTCAAAGGATTGAAAGATTCATGGGCATTTGATAGTCCAGGGTTAACCTGTCATCACGAGACACGTGTGTGATGTTCAGGGGTTAAAACAAAGATGCGCACGAGAGAGTCGCTGTTTCCCTCCACAGATACGTTGCGCTCCACACAGTGCACTCGCTCATCTTTGTAAGACCTCAGTCAGTGGTCAGTGTACACACACTTTGCTTCGTCTTCTCTCCGCGGAGGCTGCTCTTCAGCACCCGGCGTGAGAACAATTCCATAACTTCACTTCACGTGCTTGAGACGCCACGCGTTCATATTCACATTCATCGACGGTAAGCTCACGCAAGACAACCTCTGCCTGACTGACTGTCTATGAAACGGAGAATTAGAGAGAGAGAGAAATAAAGAGAAAGAGAGAATTTCTCCTCACCGAGCTGCTTATTTTCTCTGTCAAGCGTGTATCAGACGCTGTGTGGTGAAAAGCGCGACCTGCGTGGGACCGATTTCCCACCGCTGCAAGGAGACACCAACCACCCTCTGAAAGGTAAAAGTTACCTCACACCTCTTCAATGTGATGTCTTTGTAGGTTATGCATGTTTGTTGTTCTTTATTTTTAATTTGTTTACGTAAAACAGCTAGGCTACACATTTATGGAAAGTGACAAACTCATAGTCACATGGGTGGTAACTTAGCCTGTGTTTGTAATGTTCACAGTATGTTTGTAAACATTTTCAATGTCCACGAACACAAGTGTGAAAATCGTGTTTACGTGCAGTATAAATGGTCTTTTTTGAATGAATTATTAGATAATTCCATTAGATAAAATTTATCAATTACTCTGTTGCTGTAGCTCAATTAATCGTGTCTGATACCTGTTGATTTCCCTCATTAAACACTCATTAAACTATAGCCTATGAACGGTACATACTTATAACTTCCCTAGGAAGAAAGAAACAAACGAAAAATGTTTACATTCCTGAAACAAAACATTATTGCAGATGATAGTCTTTGCCCAAATCGAAATACCTGGAAATGGGCAAAGAAAACGGGTACCAAACAACACAATTAAGGGATCTATAGGGTGATCAGACAGCTGGGAAGAGAAAGTGAGAGGGAAAGATAGGGTTGGGGGATCAGGTGGTTGAGAGGGGCAGAGAAACCATGAGATGTTGTAATTAACGCTAAATGGGGGTGAAGAGACACCAGAGAATGCATCCAAGCGGTAATTTGTTTTTTATTGAATATATTTATCAACATTAAATGACTTTATCATTTTGGAAACAGGTAAGTAACTTTAGCTTGGGCTGGCCACATCTGATGATTCAACATAGCAGCGAGCAGCTGTTGTGCTCATGAGGGCAGGGGTAGTTGATGGATCATGGCCGCACCACACTCATTGAAATTGATTATCAATATGCATCATTTGTTTTCTTTATTGCACCTTTCCTCATTTAGAAAGAAACTCAAGAATTTAATAACATCAGTCACTCACTATGAGTTCTGGGATGTATTATGGCTTACAAATAATTCCCATTTGAAATTCAGTTTTATTATTACGTTGTTTGTTTAGAATCAGTTGCGCTTTACTTTTCAAACACAGCTCATCTCTGTGATCGCTCAACTGCTGCTAAAAAGCATTATCGTGTTGGAAAAAAGATGATGAAAAGCATTGATTATTGCTCTCTCAACACACTAGCCAATACCTTCTGTCTTATGTAGGCACCAAGTATATTTAGAGTCAAGTCACACTGTTTAGAACTGGACCTTCAAAAATTGCATTTCAAACCCTGCTTCATGTTACAACTGAATGCGTTCTAGAGCAGCATTTGTATTCTGAGCATTTTTGGCCAAAGACCCTTTCATGACCCTTGCCTTGCAGTAGCCATATAAGTTCACAAGAGATAGTGGTCTGATCCCTTCCTATGAAGTTACAGACATTCGCACAAATCTCTTGAGTGTTGCTCAAGATTGAAGCTTTATCAACTGCTCAGGTGTGCCAGCCTGCAGGAGGACGACTGAAATGTGTTTAATTGCAGCTGGAGATACCTAAGGCAGAGACAGCAGATCACTTATTCACTCCAGCAGTGAGCTGATTTAGGGGTGTAATTTCTTAATTACACTTCTTTAATTAAAGCACGGAAGGAGGTTATTGCATTGTTCGACTTAATTCTCTGTAAGTCTTTTCATTCGAAATATAACTCAATACCTCGGGATAGAGGTTTTTTTAATGTCAGTTTTGACATTCAATTATTGGTAACTCTTCAGAATAATGGTCCGTCGTTAATAGGGAACTATACAAGAAGTAATACAGGACAACTGAGTAGTCCTACATTAACACTACAAGTACTACTATAAGGGGAAAAAGCTGTTTTAGGAGACAATTGCTTACATCTCAGACCAACCCGAGGCTCAGACACAGGTTAGTGTTGACTAAAAATTTATTGTTGTTAGTTAATAATTCTTAATGAGTCTAATCTCATTTAGTATTTATTGATTACATTATAAGGAACTTTCTCAGTCCTAAATTTGATATTACATACTGATTAGTTAATCTTGCTTACAAATTAGTTGTAGTTAAAGTGTTAATGTAGTACAACTCATTTGTCCTGCATTACTTCCTGCTGTAACTTGTTATAATAAGGTTTCATTAGTTAACATTAGATTACAGTTAACATTAACTAATAATGAACTGCACTTCTACAGCATTTATTAATCTTAGTGTTAATTTCAAAATTTACTAATACATTTTTAAAATCAAAAGTTGCGTTTGTCAGCATTAATTAATGCACTGTGAACTAACATGAATGAACAGCTATAATTTACGAACATTAACACAGATTAATAAATTCTGTAACAAATGCATTGCTAGTTAGTTCATACATTAACTAATGACAACAGATGCAACATTATTGTAAAGTGTTGCCCTCCCTGCAAAGTTAATAACAGATCATTATTCTTAAGTGTTATCATCTTTCATTCTGATATAATGATACAATAGACAATTGAGAATAACACACAACGCATCAGTTTTCCACAATCAAGCTGTCTAGGTGAAAATGGCAGATTTCTGTCTGTTCTGTAACAGAGAGGTTTGTTTTCAAAGCACATCTGCCTGATTTATTTGACTTTGGCGACCTCATGCCTCTGGTTTTCTAGCCCTCTTGTTCTATCCTCTTTGTGCGCATTAGATTTTTTTTTCTTTCCTGAACTCAACAAATTCTTGAAATTAAAATCATTTTCTATAAGTTATCAACATTTTAAGTCTGATCTCTAGTAAATATCCTAATGTATTATTAAGTTTATTCATAACTGAAGGTGGATATAGTAAGTGAATGGAAATATTTAGCGCTTAATATTCTACTTTTCTGAAAGTTTCTATACTGCGGAAAGTGACAAACCAACGTTTAAGTCAATGGAATTTAATAGGTCCAGTTGAATTGCCTTGTGAAGGTTTGATGTGATTTGAATGTATTATTATTAGCTTTTTAGCAGACACATCATCAAGCCAGAGACTAATTATTCAATGTAATTATTTTTTGTTTATCTTCAGGTCTTATGCATTTAAATACATTTAGAGAAAAAAAGAAGAAAACATTGCGGTTTCATTTTCTGTAGTTGAGTTGAATTGGCTGAGATATCGGTTCATAGGTGGCTGCCCCCTGTGAGGCACTTAAAGGAAGATTCATGAAGCTGTGTTTTTTTTAAAGGATCAAAGCAATTGAAAGGTACCGTACAAGGTCAGACTGGCAATATTTATATTTGAACATTACTTACACATTCCTCTCAATTGAATTAATTATTCTTGGAAATTCAGGTTTAGTTCAATTTCATGTTATCTTCATGGTAAAAAAAAAATATTAAATTTTCTTCCTAATGGAGACTTCATATTGACAAGTTCACAGGTGTTAAACTTGCCCGAAATGGCAGAGCGTAGGTGGCTAACCTTGATAAAAGGATGGAGAAGGGGGAGTGTGAAATAGAAGTTTATGTGGCCGACTACTGAGGAGCACTTATTACATTAAAAGTCTAACATAGATATGAAACATAATTCAGTGGAAGGTCACATAAGATAGTGACCCGACATTTCTTAAGTGCCGGAGGTCACCTCAGCTTTAATACTGATACAATGAAGTGTTTTCAATGTTTTCACATGCTGCTTGTGACTCCAAAGTGACAGTACACTAGGTCCACAACAGGCGGCTGTGGAAAATCTCGGAGGGAAAGTGAAAAGGCTCCTTGAAGGTCAAACCAAAACACTTACCAAGTACGAGTAAAATTAGGATTCGTCAGTAATATGTGATTTAATCTAAATGATGCACATTACTTGCATCAACTAAAGTCAGGACATCATTCAGATTAAGTTAAATGCATTCAAACCGTATGCTAAGGAAAACAGAAATTGAAATTAATTGATTTGATTGATTGATTTTCTTATATTGTTTTTGTGACAGTTGCAGTTTTACCTTGAGATGGAAACAGTCATCACATATATTATACTAGTACGAATGGTGGCGTTTTTTACTTAATAATAATAATTTAAAAAAGGGTAACACTTTGCAATTCACAATTAATAAAAATGTTCATGTTCACGGTCCACACAACTTTTGATTTAAAAGATGCATTAGTACATGTAGAAATTAACATTTAAGATTTATACGTTCTGTAGAAGTATTGTTCATTCTTAGTTCATGGAACTAATGTAGATAACTAATATTGACAAATTAAACCTTATTGCAAAGGGTTACCAAAATTGAAATAAGGGGCAAAAATGATAATTTTTTAAAAAGGACAAACATAAAATAAAAGAGTAAGAAATGTTCTCAATTCTCTTGCCATTGCCTGACAATTCTGGACCATAACACTTTAGTCAGATAAAGTTACAATATAATAAAGATTCCACGGTGATAACATACAAAAACAAACAAACAAACAAACAAACAAAAAAATGTTTATTTAAAAACAAACAAACAAAGTTTTTGATGTAGATAAAGAAAACATTTTTTTGTGTGTGTGTTTTGCGGCCTGACCTCCAAGTGATGAGTAGAAACAATGGAGCTTTTATAATTATTCTTATTCATTTATTGTTTGGGTTTCTCTCCGAGCATTCTGAAGGTTCCTGTTGATTTGCAATTGCTTAACTTCCTTTGTAATTGCTAGTTGGTTGCAAAAATTCAAAAGAAGGCAGAGTACATTCTGATTTCTCTGTGTGTGACTGGCATGCCTGCAAACTAAAATCAATATGGTCGGCAATGTATTGCTCATCCCCTACTCTTCCCAGAATTTTTAATGGTGGATTTTCTGGCTGTGATTTCATTTTTTCCAGCTGCAGAAAACTTTCTTTTATTGTTACATGGTAGCTTTTAGACTGAAGAACAGATGACACATTGATTGATGTCTAAATTGATGAGTCCCCCCTCGTTCACTTCACTTAAAATTAAGGGCATCAAAAAGAATAAAAGCCGGACAGCAAAAGAGTGGCATCTGTGATAGAACTGGGAAGTGAGAAATGGCCGGCAGATTGAACTGGGATTGAATAGGAGGTTCAGAAAGACAGCATTACTGATTTGAAACAGTCTTTAGAGGTTTTGAAGAACGCATATTTGTGTGCTGTAGCTGTAAATTTATCTTTTTAATAATACATAGTTTTATTATTATTTTTAAGCTACTTGAATACCTGACAAATAAATATACAAATGCTGGAATTTGTTCTGTTATTATTATGGTTCTGTTGTGCTATTTTATTTTTTAAATCTTTGTGTAATTGTCACAATCAAATGTTTCAATATTAGTAATCTGATAAATAATCCTCGTAGAAAGGTGCATTCTGGAAAAGCTTGCTTGATACACTTGGTCATCTGTGCGCCTGTGTAGTCTTGGTTCACAAAATACATTGTGCAACTAATTACGAATACTAAAGAATAATAATACTGTAAATAATATTAAATAATACAATTTTAGTCTTTAGTCATCCTGCTTATTCTTTATGTACATTTACACCGTAGTCTGCCAGCACAACAGTGGGTGAATATTGTTGATGAATTTATGTCATAGACATCATTAATCTTGTAATATTGTATTAGTAGCTGTTGTTCATGTGACAATTTTTAAATGCAATGAATACTGTATGTAATATGCTTGATACTGGAACATTTTCCAGTATGATGACATCCGTGCCATCTGACACTTATACTATGTTGGTATCGGTACATCTTGGTGTCAGTACACATTTTTATGTACATGGGTAAATCATCATTTGTAGGCACGAACCAAATTTTCAGGTTTAATTAACTCAAAAATATTATATATGTCAGGTTTACACTTGATGAAAGGCTCACATGTATTTTTGTGAGGCAAGACTTGTGGAGAAATCCAACACTCTAAAAAATACTGGGTTGTTTTAACCCAATTTTGGGTAAAATATGGACAAACCCAGCCATCGGGTTACATTTTTAAATTAAATTTTTTAACCCAATGGCTGGGTTTGTCCATATTTTACCCAAAATTGGGTTAAAACAACCCAGCATTTTTTTAGAGTGAAATAAGATTTGAGCAGAGCACTACAAACCCTATGAAGTCGCTAATTCAAATACAATTGAGAATTTACTTTCTGCAAAATCCCTATTTAGGATATTGATTGTTTAAAATACTGGTAACACTTAAAGGGATACTCCACCTTTTTTTCCATATTAAACTATGCTACTTCCTTAACTAAGACGAGTTGATCGATACCTCTCGCGTCTCAGTGCGTGCGGTGCACTCAATCGCTCTGGCGTGCGGTGCACTCAATCGCTCTGGCGTGCGAGACACTCTCTTAGCACTTAACTACAGTTATACGTGTAGTGTATCTCGACCAAGAATGGTGACTCAAAATAAAACGTTGCGCTTTTCTAAGCGTGTAAAGTGGATAACTGCAATTTATGGCGGAATACCACAGCAAGCGCTTGGGAGCACTTCGACTTGGCGCATATATATCTATGGACCGGCGCAGTAATATAATCACTCCGGAGAGGGAGAGAGGGGAGATGACTTTTCACGAGTGATGAAAGTACTGCGCCAAGTCGAAGTGATCCCAAGCACATTCTATGGTATTCCGCCATATTTTATAGTTATCCACTTTACATGGTTAGAAAAGTACAACGTTTTATTTGTCACCATTCTTGGTCGAGTGGGGCTGGTAGCACTGGGGCTGACAATAAAGCACTAAGCTTAATTTAGGGTGTAGATGAAATTAATTTAATTAGTATCATTCATAACATGTCTTAATATTAATTAAAAAGCAAAACGAGTGTAACAATTATGGTAGGGAGTGTAAATAGCCAATAAGCATCCTACAGTTTACACCCTACTTTTAACTGCATAGTACTTAAAGTATTTGACTATTTCTGTCACAATAGCATAGTTATGGTTAGAGTTAGAGGTCGACCGATTCATCGGTTTTGTCGATATATATCGGTACTGATAGTTGATTGGTGGTACTATTATTATCGATAAAAATCCACACCGATAGTTTTTCCGGCTTGCGTCCGTTGCTGGAGCGGCTGAAAAGTGCGCACAGTCATTACACACACAGCACAAGAGCGCTCAGAAGAGACTTCTGGCATTATACAGATCGAGAGCGGCCTCTAGAGGACAAATAACAAATTATCACTGGCTGAGTTGTTTACATTTACACGTGAGGCAGCGCACAGCACAGAGAGCGCTAACACTTCAAATGTGCGTTTAAAACACAGAGAGCAAAAAAAAAATCAGTATAAAGTAATTAATTTATTGACTATATGCTGCATTAGCAGAGAAATAACAGCAATATGATTGCTGTCGAGTCTGAGAGGAATAACATTAACTGCTGCCATTAAAGCGATTAAAGCAATGTGACAAATACACACGTAGACATGACCCAAATGTTTTAAGTCGCAATTGTTACCATCTATTTCTATTAGTTTATATCCGGCTGGTCACTTTTAGCATTCATTAGCCCGGCGAAGTTGCATATTTAAAGCAATAGACATGATTGCTTTCGCAACATTGATATGTTCATGCAGCCGACAGAAACAAACAAATCAGAAACGCATTCAATTAAAGTTATTTTTTTATCACTTCAATATATATTCTTATTTCGATTAGATTATCACCAAGTGTTCTAAAATAGAAGCAAATAAAGTGAGAGATTATACATCTAATATAGGTCTACATTTATGTAATTTTAATGCTATGGCCTTTGCAGTTATTTAAATATGGACATCTTTAAGCATGACTCTTTGGAATGGTAACACTGTACAATAAGATTCCATTGTTAGCATTAACTGTGGTTAATACGTGTTGTAGAAGTATTATTCACTGTTTTGTTAATTTCAACATTTAGTAATACATTTTGAATTGAGTCTTATTTTTAATTTGATCTGTTATTACCTTAGTTAATGTACTATAAACTATCAAGGTCAAGGTACAATTGACCTGTATATTGATCTGTAAAAAAACTGTATATTGTATTTGGCATAATACATAGTTCATGAAAGCTACTGTATATTACATCCTTGTTAACAAATGG
This sequence comes from Cyprinella venusta, assembly GCA_038021265.1. Lineage (NCBI taxonomy): Eukaryota > Metazoa > Chordata > Actinopteri > Cypriniformes > Leuciscidae > Cyprinella > Cyprinella venusta. Next base: position 12,329,352 of record CM075866.1, on the reverse strand, counting down.
GACTTGCAAAGTGTCACGATTATCCAAATCCTCGATTCAATTACATTTTCGATTCTAAGGTCACGGTTTGATTCGATTCTCGATTTTTATCAATTGGCCAATCAGGATACTCTCTGTCTTACTTGCGCTTCATGATGCACACAAGCAAGGTCTCTCGCTCTCGCCCTCTCTGCCATGCCCGCAATACGGTGTGGACCACAGTTTTTTTTTTTCTGTCTCGGCATGCACGCTCGCTCTTGCTTGCTCAGTCTAGATTCCAGGAGATTTTAACTAATTTGTGTGCATCAGGGAGCCGCTATCAATATGCGGGAGTCTATTCCTGCAGTCTATGTATATATATATATATATATATATATATATATATACACACACTCACCTAAAGGATTATTAGGAACACCATACTAATACTGTGTTTGACCCCCTTTCGCTTTCACAACGGCTTTCAAACTTCGCTTTCAAACTGTCTTGCCCCACCCCCTACCTCCCCCTACCCCCTCCTCCTCCTCTCCTCCCTCGCACATATTAATGAACTGAGTTGACTGATTATCTTTGAAAATACACAATGGTAAAAGGTTGGAAAACCAAAGTTTTTTTTTTATTTTATTATTATTATTTATTATTATTATTTTATTTTTTAAACACACTTTCAATAAACAAACTAAAGAAATCTATTGTGATGAAATGTTGTCTGTTTTGAGACAAATCTTGTGCAATGTCCTAAACTGCCTGGATAATCATACAATGTGTGCCGTGGTCCGTGCAATGACACGTCCGATTCGCAAACGAATGACTCCTTTGAACCAATTCACTTTAATGAATGGTTAAAACAACTTATTTGTCCAACACTGAACTCAGAGACATTTTTATCTCTTGTAACCACAACCACGTCCAAACGATCTGAGGGCGCAGGCGATTTGTGGCTGTAGGTACAAGAATAAATACTATTCTTTTTCTCACACAAACCGCTCGTTTCGTGTCTTAGGCCATTAATGTGTACTTACATTTACGAGTCATTAAATCGTGTTTAATTTGGACTTCTCTGTGCATGCTCTTTAAGGTGGACCCCATATACCTTCATTATATGACTGACAGACAACAACGGTTTGACCTAAAAAAATATCAAAATTGAAAACACTGTGGAAACAAAGACACCTACATCGTGGATGCCCTTTAGGTAAGCTAAAGCATATCAAAAATTAATTTCAATGTGAACTATCCCTTTAATAGAATGTTTAACTAATGTAGTAAACTAGACTTTAATAAATGGAACCTTATTGTGATATGAGTGTTTCCGATGTATGTGAATGACATCTGGTGAAATAGTTTTTATATCGCAGAAAAATAAAATATCCCAATGTCATTTTTTACCAATATCATTTTTTTCAGAGATATCAATATCGGTATCGGCCATAACAGCAATATTAATATCGGTTATATAGGCCACAAACTTTCACATATATATTTTATATCAGGGTATATATCTTTGTATCAGGGAATAGCATGAACAACACAATGCAATCACTTAATATTAGATCATCGTTTCGCCCCAGCATTTTTGGTTTCAGGTTCAGCCTTGAATTTTTTAATTTTGGTGCAATCCCAAAATCAATATTGTTATAACATTTTATATGTTGTAGAAGTGTCTTTCATGTTGTAGTTCAAATGACAGTCTAAGTGTGTTGCATCTTTTTGCAAGTTTCGTCATGCTCTCACAACTGCATTAAACTTCTCCAACAGCAATCTGTTGCCCATTCTGTGGGGACTACGGAGTTAGTAGGGGTGAAAATTGCCCTTTCTCTGGGTGATAATTTGTTGAAAGCCTCTCCATTTGACATTATAGGTGGATATGAAGTCAGCACTGGCTCTTTGGGCCTTGTATATTTGTCTCCTGACCTGTGGTGGCAGTGCAGGGTGATGCTTCCTCCCCCCTAGACACAGTGGTTTTTCAGAGAGGTGAAAACCAGCTGTCTGTCACCATCTGCCTTTCTATAAAACCTCAGTGTCTCCCAGCTGTGTGCCATGTGACATTCAAAATGTTTTTGGCACCTTTTAATGGGAAACAGTGCAGGAATGGGTTGGAACTGTCTTCATTTCTTGTTTTCAGCCATATGGATTCAAAGGGATTTTCCAGAGACCTTTTCCAGTGTGCCACCAATAATCAGAAGTGGAGAATAGAGAGATTGCTTATTAAGATGAGGAGGTTCCAATCATGCTTTTAAACAATGAACAATTTCAAGACGTTTTGCAGACGCTTTGTATATTATCCTTTTGAATGAAGTGATTTGAAATGTAATAGGTTTTAATCTGACATGTCAGGAAATTGTGCAGTCAAGCCTCCCCGCTCTAACAGAATTGAGGTCAACAGAGTATTTGAAATTCTGAAGTCAGAAACAATATAGGGGCGTTGTATATAGATATGGACTCTGGAGAAATATTAACCTTCTTTGAAAGGCATGATGGCATCAGGATATTTGATGAGTGGCCACTAAAATGAGAAATGTATATAGCTGCAAGCTTTTCTGCTTAACAGTTTCAATTGCTCTGAAGGCTTCCTTGTGTACTAGGGTTTTAATTAAGTTTGGGACTTACAACAGTTCAATCGGATATCTTTTTGGGATGTGCAAAGGTACTCGGACGTGACAGCGAAGATCAATCATGAAACGATGCTCACAGTGACTTTAAAACATACTTTCCTTTTTAACTGATTCCTGGTTATTGTGGCATTTTGAGCGGTACCTAAAGACTGATTAGTTAGTGTTTGGACAGCATGCAGTCTAGACTGACAAAATGAAGTACAAATTTGTACTTTCAAATTTGAAAGTACGATCATGAAAATACAGTTAAGTGCAAGTTGTACAGTGCAAATCTGCCATATACATAACATTATAATAAGATTATTGTAATAGGCTAGTTCATTCAGACAAGCACAGTCAAGTTAACATGTGCTTTTGTTTTCTTTTTGTGCAGATATAAGTTGTAATATAATTTTTTTTCATTATATAATAATATAAAGATTAATAATCTAATTTGTTGTAAAATGTATTACCTGAATGAAATTAACTCGAAAGTACCGTCCTGTGGAATCATTCATTCACAGACAGTTTACGAAGATGTTCAAATAGATCCTCATTGCTGGCAAAAATATGATTCATTTGCAGATTTGCTTTCACAAGACTAAAATGTAGGTCCACGGCCACTTCATTCAACACTCTTGATGTTCTTAAATCTTCCTGTTACGACTTTGAGTCGAGTGTGAATTAAAGCACTTTAGATTCAGTGTGTGCAGGAAACTGAACAGATCATTCAAACTGATTCGCGAACCGATTTAGACAGATCTGCCTTGAAGTCTTGAATCGAACAGAATCGGCTCAAAAGAGTGTTTCATTTGTAAATTGAGCATCGCTCATGCCCATAAAAATACAGCACTCTTGGAATAAACTACGCATATAACACAATGTATTGCATTAAAATAAAGTAACGAGAGGTAACAAAGTAGCCTACTTTTTTACTATAGATGGTTACTACCATAGACAGTAAAGGTTACTACCCACCTCTGTTTACGGTCACGAGTCACGGAAATGCTCTTCTTCTGTTGTTTTTTCTAGATCGCGCAGTAGGGGGTTTCATTCATGTTAGAGACACCTTGTGTCCCCCGACAGGAAAATACACTGCTGCGTGATCTGTGACAGTAGGTGTGCCGTCAATAACGTCACATTGGAATTGTGCGAAAATATAACAATATTCAAAAAAGCAGTTTTATGATCGAATTTCGAACGTAATTCGACTATTCGAAGATTGTGACTCATCCCTAGAGAACACTATAGAATGTTGTGAATTATTTGTGCTTTAGTTGCCCTTGTTTCAGTGCGTTATTACGGGAATACAGGCTCCCCAACCAGAGTAACATTTTCTGGTTATTGCATGTAACTTAATTAGTTTGTGTCATTTTTTGTGGATACTTGTAAGGTTACGTTTTTGTTGTGTATCTAAGATATCTGATTCATATTATATAGGATGTGTCTACTGTATAATTGTGTTCATTTACTCTTTAGCTTCACCTTCACCTGCAGTTGTTCCATTTAGCCTCTTTTTCGAAAACATTCAATTTATGTTGAAACAAATATAATTTTCGCCGTGAGAATATTAAATCATAGGATACACAAAAAAGTTGACTTGTTTACATTTTCCATTTTTTTCCCACCCAAGTATCCCACAGTCCTTGAAATTGATCTGCCATTAATATTTAAACACGTTTCCTTAATTATCCTCCTGACACAAAGGTCAAATGTGCCTTTAAAGACCACATTTTTAATGAAACAGTATCTGCTCCTTTATCATTGAAAAGGCATTGAGTTACTTGCTTAGTGTGCCTTGTAGTTTTTAGCAGTACTTAAAAGCATTCCTGGTGTGGAGTTTGCACAAGCATTGGCGAGGTGGAGATGGCATTGCATCGAGATCACAAAACTGTGGAGCAAGCGGGCATTGGCACTCTGACCCCTTTAATTGTGTCCTCTCATTTTTCCGCTGTGCTCTCCTTTTCTCTTTTCCTTTCTCTCTCCAGCTCACAGCCACTTGTAATTACAGCATCTCTCACTTTGCTCCCCAGAGGCACTTCAGCAGTGTTCTTTCAACAAGGCAGAACTTGTCGTGCCACAGTTAGCCTGTTACTCACACTGTTTAGCGAAGACTGTAAAACTACGGTATCAGTGCTGGTCTCAACTGGACACCCCAGTGTCACAGTTGTTACAGACATTGTACTTTTTCTAAATAGAAATTGGCAGGTAAAGACTAACATCAGGTGAGAGTCAACCCAAGCTATGACAGCTTTTATATTGATGATGAAAGGGTGTGTGATTGTGACAGTAATTGTTATTATAGAAATGAGGGGGAAAAAAAAACATTAATCATCATCAAGCATTTGCATTGGGGTGTTAATTCCAATTGGCTAGAATGATGCCCTCAGCTCTTGGTAAAGTGTCTTTCATTATCAAGTTTAATTCTTGTTGCCCTCTGACTGCCAGTTAAGTAAGAGGCTGTCTCATTCATACAGTATTAACCATTGAGCCTTATGTTTATAGAGCCTTTAGCCTGCTGAATAGGTTTTGCAGCTTTTCCTTCACTTCCTCTTTTTCCTGTTCGATATGTTAAACACATTGCTTACAGATCTTGACCTTGGTAAAATGCTTCAATACAATGGGAAGTTCAATTATTTCATCTCTTTGAAACTCAAGGAAATTGTGAACAATAGCTGAAATTTAGAACCTGAAAATATAGTATGGGCAGATGATGACTATCCCATTGTTATATATGTGGTTACTCTTGACAGCATGTCGTTTTTCTAATTCAGACATGAGTAATTACAGCTGGACTTGCCTAGCTAATAGTGACCTACAAACAGCTGAAATTGGAGCAGTATAAATGAAGTGGCCATCTAATGGAGCCCTCAATTATGCTCTCCATAAATAGATGCTTGAATCTCTTTTTCAAAGTATGTTGAAAAGAAGCAGAACATTGCTACACAAAATGTTATCAGCATCACCACAGGGCTGTCTGACAGCTGTCCAATCACCAATATTTTTGACATACACAATTTTAAATGAATTATTGTGTAAATGTTTATTTTTATTTTTACTTTTTTCAGATTTTTTTGCTTTTTGAGTTTTTTTGTCATGTGGTGATACTCTTAAATTCTGAATAATGTGTTTTTAAGTGTCATTGTTTTGTGTAAAGAAATTTAAGGATATTTGTTTAATCCATGTTCATAGACATTGATGTTTTTCAGAGATCCTCGTTTTAAACATTGCTCGCAGTAACATATCCTCAACTTTACATGGAATTATTCTGAGAGCAGAAAGGCATACAAGAAAAGAACAAACTACATCACCACCCTGTGCATAGTCTAAAATATTCTCAACATTTCTAAAATATATAAAATGAATGAATACATTTAAACAACCATTCTTTTTGCTTATGTTCTGTGGTAGATTTCCCCTACGCTTAAGTTGTGTTGTCTCCTAATCAACGCTTCAAAAACGTCTCCTGATCGACGTTCAATAATATTTATCCTCCAGTACATCTCCTAATCGAACTTCGAGTCGGTCAACGTCTTAACCCCTATGCACACTGGGATTAAGATCTCTAGTGTTTCACTTGCCTGCTAAGCAGCAGTAACCAGACAGACTCCAGACAATACCTTCGAAAATGCTTTAATCATGGCCAGAGGATCTCAGACCAATTTCAGACAGAATCCCATCAGCAAAAAAAGTTTTAACCTATAATCAATTTACTGGATTTGTTATAAACCGGGGAAATAATCACAATTGCCAGACATTTTTCATTAATCTTGTGAAATGACACAGTATGTGCCTGGTGAAAGTAGAGTGCATTTTATGTGCCTCTGGAAATTGATTAGGTTAATACACTGTTTATAGTATAATGTACAATAGTATAATAAGCAGTCCAGTTCTTGCATGGGCACTATAGCATAATCATCGCAGGAAGGAAGCATTATTTAGGAAAAATAATATTTTTCACCTTTGACACAGAAACACTAAATTGTAAAATAGTATAAATGTGGATAAAAAGCTCATAGTAATAAAAAAAAAGTAGTGGAATTGATTGCAAGAAATGCCAGTACTTATTATTTAGCTGGAACACTTGGCATTCAGAACAGGTTTTCTTGCCAAATTCGACATAGTCTAAAAACTTGAAAAGCTTTGACTTAAAAAGCTTTTTTTTTCTTTTTCCTTTTCTTTCTTTTTCTTTTTTTTATTTGTCTGAACCTTTGATACTAAGGATACCTCGACATTCTTGATAGAAAAAAAAAGAAGAAAAACAACTTTCTGTGGTTCATGTTCTAAGTGCATTCAGGCATGACACGCTGCACGTGTCATAACCAGCCAGGATGATTATTGCGCTAAATGAGCGGCATTAACGTCTTTGATAAATTGTTTTTAAATCAGCTTGTAATTTCATTGGCAGTAAATTTCCACAAGTCGGAGTGCAGTCATCTATTCCTCAATATCAGCTTACATGACCCCTCCCAACTCGGCTTCTAACTGTGTTATCTCCAAAACTAAAGTGGTCATTAGGTGCTTTTTTTTCCTCTACGGCTCGGCAAGTAATGTTGGTAAAATGCTAATGCTTAATAATGATCCCTTCATCCATTTCTGGATTACTTTTCAGCTGAATGGCAATGCATCAAAACATAAAGCATTTTGAGGCTCATTAAGGAGGCATTATACGATGAGGTCTGCGGAGCGGTCACACGGGCCTGGTGATGGATGTGAAAGCGATCCGCTGCTGAAACCCGGTTAGGTCGAGTCTCTGTGGTAAAGAGGGCTGCTCTCTGACATGAGGAGGAGGAGGAGGGCCCACCACTGGACCCGTCCCATCAGAGCATCATTAGTGTCCACTTTGAGCCAGTGACAGGAATTCCATTCCAGACTGAACTCCAGACCTGAGTGAGGGGTGGTGATAGCTAGCAGAATCACACGCATGGGAGTAATAAAGAGCTTTATGCAGTGTTCATGCTGTCTTCCAGCATATATGTAGAATATATATTTTCAAAATCGATGGGTTGCCTGAACTACATTATATAAGTGACTGCACATCTTGTTAAATGCCATTATTATCTGTAAATATACAGTACAGTTATACTGTGCTTACACCCAACATGGGTGACATGGCATGAGGTCAAAAATAAACCGCTCCCATTATAATTAACAAAGCCGTCGATACTGGAAGGGGGACTCTCCTCAGTTTGCAGAGTACTGTATAGTTTGCTCCCTAGTGTCAGATTTCAAGCTGCAAATTTACTACAGTTTAAAATGTATAGCACCAGTGATTTCAAACTGCGTTTTTGAGACTGTCTTTTGTTCACGGAGAAAAATACTCAGCAATGGTGTTGACTTATGAATTTGCATGATTTGTCTTAAAGCATATTAAAAACACCACATAGATATATAAACAACATTAAAAGCTTGATTTTCACACGGATGTATGACCACAATATGGTCATACATCATGGTTCTATTTAGAATTCTAGCTTCTGCTTTTTGGACGTGCTTTTTTTCACTTGCTAGTTTGTTTATTAAGCATGCAGGGCAACAACCCAGTAGAGCATTACAATAATCTAGCCTTGAGGTCACAAAAGCATAAACTAGCTTTTTGCATTTATCATTGAGAGCATATTTCATAGTTTAGATGCATTTTTAAGATGGAAGAATGTTGTTTTACAGATGCTTGAAGTCAATAATTGCTATTAAAGAGCACACCCCGGTTCCTAACTAATGACAACAACTTGACTAATGACAAGCAGAGCAGCCATCAAGTGTTAGACAGTATTCTGGGTGTGCAGAGCTCTTTGGTCCAATAATTAAAACATCCCTTTGTTTTATTTTCAGAATTAAGCAGTAGGAAATTAGCTCTACCATTGTGCACCAGTTAACATTTCTATGTTTGGAAAGTATGTCGTACTGCCATTAGTACTATACTGGACTGAGTTGATTCAGCTGATGTTTAATTTGTGGGTTTCATTGATGTATTTAAATTTTGCATTAAACCCAATTTCGTTTAAATTTATCTGGTCTTGAAGAGGCCTTACAGTGAAGACAATAGATTTATTGTTTACTTAACAAATTTGTGCATTTCTTTCATTGATCAACATTAGAGCTGAATCCTCCCATGGACTGCTGTAGGCTTAAAAAACCTCTTTGCTGGACACAGCATAATCAGTCCGCGTGCCTTTGACGATTGATTTTTCGATTCTCTTTTCTTAGACTTGTTATTATCTATTTGAGGTTAATGCTGAAACAGACATTAGCTAGCTCTTCTGTTGAGTCAGGGTGGTTTGTTTTGCCACTGAAGAAACCCAACACTGTGCTTTTTAACATATCCGTCAGGGCTCTGCTTTAGTCATGGGAGCACAATAGCAGAAATATGCATAATTACCTCGACTCCTTTTTCTCTGACCTCTCAGAAGTCTCTGCTAAAAGCAGGCAGTCTCTTCCTGGAGTGTCATATCCAGCTCTACCCTTCTCTTATAATTTTCTGTATATTATCACATTGCGACTGTGACAGAATATGCTTTTTATTATGGCATGAAAGGCCTTTACGGTGATAAAAAATTGCCTCTTTATACTATCTCAAGTATTTTTTTTTTATCAACATCATTGATCTGACAGGTCTGTTATTCCACATCGGCACATCCGCCTCATTGCTGCCTCAAGAGCTTGTTTATTCCTTGTGGTCTGGTAGCACTAGTCTCCATTGGAGTCATCTATAGCCCCTTTCACACAGCGTGTTTATTCCAGGAAATTTACGTAAAATTGCTTGAGTGCCTTCTGTGTGAACGCAAACACGTCCCGGGATTGATGCGGGATGAGGAGCTAGTAACATTGCCGGGCTCAGTCCCGGAACATGCCCTGTTTGAACAAAAGTCAGGGCCAATGCTGTAAGGGGTTTGTCATAGTGATGAGGCATGTAAGACCCCTTACGTGCCATCACACTGGCCTTTCTACAACCTATGCTACAGCATAATGCACTCTGCAAACCCAGTGGTGCTATACTGTGAAGGAAGTGTAAGCTATATGACGAGAACTGATCAGCAGAACTGATATCTGACAGTAGAGATCACATCCTGACTTCACATGTCTTTACGGGATGTGTGTGAACACACTCACAGATTCCTGAAAATCACTTGCAATGTGAATGAACCAAAATCAAACGATCCCGGGACAAACCCCGGGACACATTATCCATGTGTTTTCCGAATTTGTGTGAAAGGGGCTTACTGTATGTCAGTTGAGTGTTAAACAGAAGACTGGACTTGGCAGATCTGGTGAAAAAACACTCTGAAACCCTGCTCACCCGATAGTTTTACGATGCTTCATAAAAGTGTCATCATTGGTGTCAATGCAATGGTGTCCTCTAAGTTCCCTTTCTGCAATTTTTTACAGCTTATATTGCTCAAAACCGAATGGCTTCAATGAAAGCTTCAAGGCCTACACCCCCTTGGCCCCATAACTGGTTGTCCTAGGTTTGTTCTTGATTGGTGTGCTCAAAATGATTTAAACTCCCAAAATGCCCAGCTAGTAAGATAAGGGAGTATTAAACCTTCTTCTTTTATTTATGGTTGGCTACAAAATGAATTCTTTTTTTTAGCTCAACATCAAGATAAAAGATGTGTGCCTCACTTCCTTTGTTATCATTTGCATGGCATCATCCAGCAATCGTTTTATTCAAACGTAATAAAAGTGTAGAGTTTTTTTATTTGTGTGAGAAAAGCATATGGATAAAGGCAAAAATATTGATTTACATGATTTTATTAAAGAGAGCAGACTTTCTCATTCTTTAACCAGATAACAATGGGTTATATAGACGTAGGGTCTATATTTAAAACTGTAAAATGTTAAAACCTTTAAAATGTAAGTATTTCTGTAAACCATGAAAGAAATTGAATAACAAAAATTTTGTTTACTGATGGTGATGAGGCCTATTTCGTTTTTTAGTACCATTTAAGATCACATCATATTTAAGACAGTTGATAAGACTTATTATATATTATATATGACTTACAATAACTGTTCAAAATAAATGTGTAGTTTATGCATGTATAATTGTGTAATATTGACTTTTTATTGAAAATAAAAATATTGTTTTATTAATATATATATATATATATATATATATATATATATATATATATATATATATATATTTAAATGTTATTTTTCAAACTTTTTTGAGATTTGTATGATATGCAAAAGACAACACCATGACTCTCAAACAGTTTTTTTTTGGATTATAAAATAAGCACATCTATTACTTCTCTCATTGTCTATAAGAATTTGGCTGATATTGATAATTCTGTATATTTAAAAGCCGATAAAAAAATATATTGGCCGATATTTATTTCATTTTTTGAGAGCTTGATTACAAAAGCAAAAGTCTCACCATTAAAAGCTATGTCCCAATCACGTCAACTAAATCACATACAGTAGCTTATAAAATCCCATTTTTACACTTTGTAGTGTGGCCAAATTTCTTTAAAAATATTTTAAAAATCTATTGCCTCACAAAGAAATAAAATAATGGAAATAAGTCGTTGGACTACACGTAAACAATAATGCATGTGATGCAATGGATACAATTGAAAGGCCTACACAGAGGCAATAATGAAATGATTTTAAGTAAAGACTTGTTTTCTCTCTTTATAGAATGATGTATTTTACAGTCCCAAGCAGTCACTTTTTAATTTGCATTGCTGTTTGAGCTGCCCAGACAAGAAATGACTTGAATAGACAAGAGCAGAATTGTCTTGCGAAAAGGAGGGGTCTCCTTTATCTAGTATTATAAATTTAATTAGTAATTTTAAATTGATAAATGTAATTATTCAAATGCAATGTAATTTTTTTTAATTTATTTTCATTTAAAAGTCATAGTTTGCATTTGAAAATATGATTTTGTTACTTGTGTGTTTGTTTGCACTGGAGACTGACTGAATGCTTGTTACACAGATGCAGTTGAAAACCAGAAATGAATAAAACAATTGAGCAAATGTTATTGAAAATATTTCTTGAGTGTAATAAGATTTAGTGCTCTGTCTCTATGGCTTATAAGAAACTGTGCCTTTTGAAAAGTTTATAGCTTTTTTTAATCATTTTAGTATGTTTGTCTTTTATATACAGTAGATCATTAACAAATATGGCTGAATTATTTAACATTGTATTAGTTTATGTTCCTGTAAACTTTAAAATAAATTACCAAAAAAAAAAAAAACAAACAAACAAAAAACTGATTTAATTCAATTCAGGTTTTGACAAAACATGTGAGTGTTAAGATGATTCTTTAATTTTAGACTCACTTTAAGACTGTTTAAGAAAACATGTGAAATTTAGATTTAAGCAAGCTTATGGTCACTTTCCCCAAATGTGCCAGATAAAAGAGTTTTGTTGTGTAAATTATTTAAAAGAGAGTAGCCAAAAGTTTTCACGGTATTTATGTGTGACAGTGTCCAGAAAAGCGTGTTTAAAGACTCAACAACGGACATTTACTATGCGAGAAATACGCACTGACAACACAATGGCGATGCATGGAGCTTATTCAAACTACTGTTTAATTGGTTGCCCTTCTCACAGAAACAACATATTATTAGTCTGTGTGCTATGCTAATACGGAGATTTACAGATGGTACAATAGTTGGTTTTGTGACGGTGTGTCTTGCCAAGGTGATTTAGTAGTGTAACTGAAGTGACAGAAACGGTAAACAGGTTCAGCAGCAAAGTACTCTTAGCTGTACTGTATCACATCAGTATCTATTGAAAAGAACAAATCTAATCTCATTTGCAGTCTTTATTTGCCTTGACAAATGTGTGATGCTGTGTGATGCTTATCGGTAGTATTTGAGACGTTAAGCTGTTTGCAAGAGCAGTGCCTTATTCCCTTAGGATATTGTCAATCGTTTAGATGTCAGGTCTGTTCAGTGAACACAAAAGGCAGTAAGTGCTTGTTGCAGTCCGTGTCTGTAGGAAAACACAAGACGCTGCTTCTCATGCAGTGTAATGCTGAAGAGTTTGGGAAAATGGATTGATTTGTCATGAGGCCTGGAGCAGAGTCTGGGCTTTTTCTGGAACCTGTGCATTTATCTCATCAGTAGCCAATTGATCAGAGGTCATGGCATTCATCTGGGTCACTGACAGGCAGTTTGATCAATTCTGGTGGGTGTCTGAATAGAAGATGTCTGAGGAAGCTTGTTGATGTTCTGTGAGGACATTTAATCATTACTAGTGAAGAGGGAGATGTTTTACATTAACCTCCATAGTTTGCTCCCCCTTTAGACCTCATTTCTCTATGAATTTAAACGCTGCAAAGCCCATATCTGCAGTGTAATATTTCATATGAATTATTTTATTAAAAAAAAATCTGTAGACCTCAATTGTCTTTGTAGACCTTAATTTTTTTCTGTAGACCTTAGTTTTTGAGTGATACTAAATGTTTAACTCTCTGGGCTCATCAAACGTGCCAGCGCGTTTTGTTGGATTTTCTTCACAGAGCAGCAAAAATAGACTTAAAATACTTCGTCATTTATGGTCATACAGGCATAAAAAAATATAAAAAAAATAGACTATAAAATGTCAAATTTTGTATGTGTCCAATACAAAATCGAAACAAAACATTGTGCTTTTTTAAAATAAAGAAAATAAACACAGTATGCTTCTGCTTCTCCATGTCAGTGAACCTTTTTCTGGAGCACGTCTCTAAACTTAAACAAAACACAGCGAATACTAGTCACACAGGCATGCACAATATATATTTATAAACATTTAAGAGTCTACATTTAAACTATTTAATTCCACAACAAACATTCTCTCTTTACGTAATCTGTATGAAAAGAGAGAGATGTCAGTCGTTCTTATGGCAACTCATTATTTGCTAATGTGAACACTCCCACGGACAGCGCGTAGTTAATAACTATGTACTAAATTACTTTTTTTTTTTTTTAGTCAAAATGTTTAGAAAATGTTCTATATAGAACCTTAAAAGGTTCTAAAGCGCTACGTATTTGGAACCCCTACAATGCAATGATTGTGAATGATCACAAAATTCAAGATATGGGGGTTAAAAATGTAATTAATCAATATCAAACGAAGAGTGCCATTTCAGTTTTTATCCTCCAAAAATCTGCATGATTAAAATGTGATATTAAGTTACTACAACAGTTTAATAAACAATAATTTAATTACAACTACAAAATGTTGCAGAATAATGTAATATATGAATGAATAATAGCCATAAAAGAGCCTTTGTGCCAAAAATGTGCTTTCTTGTCATTATTGAATCTTTTTTAGCATAAAATGTCCTTTGGAGTTGAGTAAAGAACCCTATGCTACATATATAGAACCCTTTTTTCTAAGAGTGCAGCACCTGTATGCCAGTCAGTTCTCTCAGTAGGGAGTCTTTGTTGGGTAGCCTCCCTAAGCTCCCCTCTTCCATTTTTGGACTGAAAGGGATCTTAAGGTACACGTGGACAGAGGACAGATGAGGTCATAGATAAAACATCAATTCCAGTTCTCTGAAGAATAGAATAACAACATAACTCTGGTTGGTGATATTGCCTGAGCTTGCATAAGACAGAAGAGTTTGCTAGATTTTAACACTATCCTGAAAAGGTCAGAGGCTTCCTAACTAACTAACTCAGGGTTATTGCCAGGTAATGTGAATCTTGGGGATATGTGAATGATTTATTGTGACATTTTTGGAGGGCTTGATTGTGTGACTCTCAGCAAAGTCGTAATTAATCTTGTTGATATTTGGAATTTATGTGGGTGAGGCTTTTGAGTTTTCTGTAATCCTCTTGATTTATAAAACAATCACACTTGTCAAGCTCTCCCATGAGCCAGGCTTCTTAATGCTCTCACTGTTTCTTGTAAATGTAATTAAATGATTATATTTGTCTCTGTTGTGAATAAACTGACAAATTAGAGGTCGAGAGATAATGACAAGAATAGATGTGCAACCAAAACATGCACTCTTATTGAGTGAGAGCACTGGGCGTGCAGTAATTACACACTTGTCCATTTACTTGTGTTGACAAATCTAATTGTGTGTTTGTAGTCTCAAACTGAATGTATTTAAGATGCTGCTGTGAGCGTGGACATGTACTGTACAGCGTGAGTTGTGTCTTTTGATGGCGTTAATTACATTCCTGTGTCATTCAGTCGGGCTAGAGACAGGGCTTTCTGTATCTCTTTGACAATCTGTGATTATCACGTTTGATGCCATCTCTATTTGCTTTCAATGCGGTTTCTCTTCCTAATGGAGCATTTGATTCCTGTCTTTCTGTTCCAATATTCAGCTCATATGTGGCTCAGTCATTTTGTATGTAAATTCGACCTCTCTTGCTTTCATTTTTTGTTTTCTTAGCTTTACAGTTTTTATTTTTATTATGTATTACTAGCAATGCACTTTTTGTGTACAAAAAATCTTTTTGGTCCTTGGTGAGTCAATATTGTGTTTTTCAGGGTTACCACATAACCATAAATAATGTTAAAATATTTTAAATAAATTTTCAATGTTTAGGAGCATAAAACATCTAAAACATCCTAAATAAATGTCTGTATTATCTTTAGTAAAAGGTGTAATTTGAGGGATGAACTCACCAGGGCTGATGAGGTGTCCTAAGAAAGTTATAAACAAAGTATAGTGTGGAACGACAGCAATCTGTAATCAATCCGTTACAGTTTGGGATTTTCATTAGATAGATAGATAGATAGATAGATAGATAGATAGATAGATAGATAGATAGATAGATAGATAGATAGATAGATAGATAGATAGATAGATAGATAGATAGATAGATAGATAGATAGATAGATAGATAGATAGATAGATAGATAGATAGATAATTGTTAACTAATGAAACCTTATTGTAAAGTGTTACCATTCAATATAAATGCAGTATGCAGTTGTATGCACTAATGTTCTGATTTAGGTCTTAATTTATAGGGTTCAATAATATTGCACTAATTTAATGTTTTTTTCTTCTTCTGTGTTGTCAAGATTGATCAAGAAACAGGGAGCCTAGGGTTGTCAGGTCAGAAAGAGGATGACACTCAAAAAAAAAAAGAAACTTCACAGGTGAAAAGTAATAGACTGGCTTTAAAAAAAAGCTTGAATCATGCAGCGTTGTACTTGTAACATGTGTACATGATGTTTACCATAATAAGGTAACACTTTACAATTAGATTAAAAAAGTTTGTAGACAAACGTTAAGTTTTCTTTAAAAAGCCTAACCAGAAAGTTTGAAGAAGTTTTAAAAGCATGAAGTTTGAATGTTTTCAATATGAATGACCGTTTTGGTTAAGACAGACAGACAGACAGACAGACAGACAGACAGACAGACAGACAGACAGACAGACAGACAGACAGACAGACAGACAGACAGACAGACAGACAGACAGACAGACAGATAGATAATTGTTAACTAATGAAACCTTATTGTAAAGTGTTACCATTCAATATAAATGCAGTATGCAGTTGTATGCACTAATGTTCTGATTTAGGTCTTAATTTATTGGGTTCAATAATATTGCACTAATTTAATGTTTTTTTTCTTCTTCTGCGTTGTCAAGATTGATCAAGAAACAGGGAGCCTAGGGTTGTCAGGTCAGAAAGAGGATGACACTCAAAAAAAAAAGAAACTTCACAGGTGAAAAGTAATAGACTGGCTTTTAAAAAAAGCTTGAATCATGCAGCGTTGTACTTGTAACATGTGTACATGATGTTTACCATATAATAAGGTAACACTTTACAATTAGATTAAAAAAGTTTCTAGACAAACGTTAAGTTTTCTTTAAAAAGCCTAACCAGAAAGTTTGAAGAAGTTTTAAAAGCATGAAGTTTGAATGTTTTCAATATGAATGACAGTTTTGGTTAAGACAGACAGACAGACAGACAGACAGACAGACAGACAGACAGACAGACAGACAGACAGACAGACAGACAGACAGACAGACAGACAGACAGACAGACAGACAGACAGACAGACAGACAGACAGACAGATAGATAGATAGATAATTGTTAACTAATGAAACCTTATTGTAAAGTGTTACCATTCAATATAAATGCAGTATGCAGTTGTATGCACTAATGTTCTGATTTAGGTCTTAATTTATAGGGTTCAATAATATTGCACTAATTTAATGTTTTTTTCTTCTTCTGTGTTGTCAAGATTGATCAAGAAACAGGGAGCCTAGGGTTGTCAGGTCAGAAAGAGGATGACACTCAAAAAAAAAAAAAAAGAAACTTCACAGGTGAAAAGTAATAGACTGGCTTTTAAAAAAAGCTTGAATCATGCAGCGTTGTACTTGTAACATGTGTACATGATGTTTACCATATAATAAGGTAACACTTTACAATTAGATTAAAAAAGTTTGTAGACAAACGTTAAGTTTTCTTTAAAAAGCCTAACCAGAAAGTTTGAAGAAGTTAGATAGATAACTTCTATCATAGATAGATAGATAGATAGATAGATAGATAGATAGATAGATAGATAGATAGATAGATAGATAGATAGATAGATAGATAGATAGATAGATAGATAGATAGATAGATAGATAGATAGATAGATAGATAGATAGATAGATAGATAGATAGATCTGCCAAGAGAACTGCTAGCTGGCTAACGTTACTCAAAATAAACTAGCATTCTCTTCAATCAGCATATTTGTGTTTGATCTGTGTGAAAAACTTGAAATATAATTGCTAGACCTACTTTTAGCTATAGTTATAGTTAGTTATAGTTAATGGAAATCAAATCAACCATTTATTTGAATTAATCAGTACATGACTGATAAACAGTAAGGTAAATGCTAAATGCCCTAAAACATGTTGATACTACAACAATGCAAAGTATATGCTTTTATCCTTGCAGTTTTTCACATATCATGTAAGACTCAATTTCTCCATTTCTTTGCACAAAACTCTCCAGAAAGTGTCATTTAATGGTTTATTTTTCAAAAAATTTTCCCAGGGGGGATAGATAGATTTTCCCGGACCCCCCTAGCATTTTCTGTCCCCCCCAGGTTCAGAATAGCTCCTACGCCCCTGTCATCAAATAATAGTATTAGAAATTGAATGACATTTCTGATCGTTTTTTAATATGTAATCAGGGTCCCCGCAGCTCCTTAAAAAGTCTTAAAACGTTTTTAAGGCCTGAAAATGTCTTAAAATTACCAAATAAGGAGGTCTTAAATTTCATGTACGGACCTTAAATTTCTTTTCCGACTCGTCATCCGTTTTTTTTTTGTTTTGTTTACAGACGTTCATGCTTGGTTGCCAAATTTAAATAATTAAATCCCCAGTCAGAACTTTTCTGTTTAAAGAACACGTTTTCTACCCGGTCTTGTCAATAGTATCCGGCAACCATGCTCAATGGTAATATTACGTTTATTGTATTTCATTTGACTCTGATAAGGGGGGGTTCACATTAACGCATGTCACCACTTTTTTGCCATATTCGAAATTCTCCCCACCACTTTTTTAAAACATCTTTGTGGCATGGATGTACAGATTAATACAAATTAATAAAACATCTTCAGTTAACTTTCAGACCATTCAATTCATTCGTTTGTCAAATTAGAGTCTTTCTACACTCTGAAATGTTTTTTTTTTTGTTTTTTTTTCTATACTGATCTGTAAAACCAAAAAGACTGTTTAAATATGAATCGGGTGTGTGAACGAACGAACGCACAGATGCATAGCCTACTGTTACAGACGAAATACATTATAAAGTTTTTACTATAAAATAGACATCAAATAAGCTTTAGTTAGACAGTTTCTGCTCATATGTTAAATATATACTATGTTTTGTCAAAAATAAACTTATCAACTGTTATACAATGCAATCTAATGCAATGCGCATATCAAAATAATGAATCCTTAACTTTGAAATATGTATGATAAAATGTAAATGCATGGCCTACTTTAAAAATAATACTTTATATGGAAAAATAATTTTCTTGATGTTTCCAACTCTATACACTCTTAGGTGAGTATCTATCTATCTATCTATCTATCTATCTATCTATCTATCTATCTATCTATCTATCTATCTATCTATCTATCTATCTATCTATCTATCTATCTATCTATCTATCTATCTATCTATCTATCTATCTATCTATCTATCTATCTATCTATCTATCTATCTATCTATCTATCTATCTATCTATCTATCTATCTATCTATCTATCTATCTATCTATCTATCTATCTATCTATCTATCTATCTATCTATCTATCTATCTATCTATCTATCTATCTATCTATCTATCTATCTATCTATCTATCTATCTATCTATCTATCTATCTATCTATCTATCTATCTATCTATCTATCTATCTATCTATCTATCTATCTATCTATCTATCTATCTATCTATCTATCTATCTATCTATCTATCTATCTATCTATCTATCTATCTATCTATCTATCTATCTATCTATCTATCTATCTATCTATCTATCTATCTATAGACTCTCATCTAAAGGATTATTAGGAACACCATATACTAATACTGTGTTTGACCCCCTTTTCCCTTCAGAACTGCCTTAATACTACTTGGCATTAATTCAACAAGGTGCTGAAAGCGTTCTGGTAACGATTCCTTTTACAGTCCAGTTACCCATGTAAATACTATGTACTTATTTTAGTAACTACAATTACTGGGTAATAATTAGTACTAACCCTGAACCTACCCCTAAACCTACCCCTGTTCCATGTACTTACCTTACATTAGCCAGTACTTTCTAGGTAAGTACACTGTAAGTACACAATAAGTACTGTACTGTAAAAGGAAGTGTTACCAGCGTTCTTTAGACATGTTGGCCCATGTTGATAGGATAGCATCTTGCTATACACGACTTATTTACTTTGAGGCACGGATGTACCTAATACAAATAAAAAACATCTCTAGTTAACTAGCTGATCATTAATTTAGTTTGCTATTAAATGTTTGCCCAAATCTGTTGTACTTAAAATCAAGTCGAGCGCTTGTGTCCATTGCTATCATTTGCATGGACGACACACTGCGCGAGTTGCGCGATCTTCCAAAGTATTTGGGTTTATACAATGCCCTTTTTGTCGATATTTCGAGAATATCTAGATACATAAATAACATCTCGGTTACGTTTGTAACCTTTGCTCCCTGAATAGGGAACGGAGACGTTCCGTCTGATGACGACGAATGGGGTTTCGCTTAGAACGCCTATCAGCTACGATCAATATGAAATACCATGGGTCTGCGAATTTTGCATGGCGTAACTCCGCCTCACCTCATGAGTATAAAAGGAGGATGCCAGCAGAATATAGACGTTTCTTTGCTGAGAAGCCAAGACTGAAGCAAGGTGAGCCTCGCGATACAGCAGAAAGTGGAACTCCGAGTTCCGTCAGATGACAACGAATGGGGATACCAGCCTTATCACCCCACTTTCCAGAGGGATGCAAATGACAAACACTGGGGTGTTCAGCCACAGGTGAAATGTTTCAACCCCATGGGTGGCAAAGTGGCTTGGCGAGGGAAAGACACATGCCTAGCGAGGCTTACAGTGGATATACACATATGGGGGTCACTCAGGGGAGGGACCATGCACACGGAAGATACCACGGCACGAACATCAGGAGTGCTGGAGGAACTTGAGAGTGAGCTAGGATCAGCCAGTCGTTGATATAATTCAAGATGTGAACCCCATATTCTCAGAGGGGAACAAGGGCTGCCTCTGCGACCTCTATGAAAGAGACAGGGATATCCCGAAAGGGATAACCGTGTACTGGTATGCCTGCCCCTCGAAAGCAAACCGTAGGAACGGTCTGTGTCGAGGGAGAATGGAGACATGGAAGTATGCGTCCTTCAGGTCGATCGATGAGCATCATGAACCGCAACCTGTGAAGGGAGCGGTTCAGCAAGCACAGGTCCAGGATTGGCCGTAACCCACCGGTTTTCTTTGGGACAATGAAGTAAGAACGAATGTGTGGGGGGTCTGCGGGGGTCTGCTCTGCCTGGGGGCTGGCGACAGAGGGGGATGGTGGAATGGTCTGGGGATGGCGCGCACAGTCATCTGACACTGGGACAGGTGGCACACCGTTTCGTCCAAGAAGTATATGTGGTCAGGGATGGATGTGGTACTTTACATAAACAAAAGATTCTCCCTCGGCCCTACTCCAGTGGAAGGAGTGATCCTTCGACCATTTCCTGAGAAGTAACCATCGATATCCCTGAGCAGTCTGTCTCAAAAGCGCTGCTTAACCCGGCATTTAGTGGCAGGCGGGGCTGGAGAGGGCTGGGGTGTCCTCCCGCGGCCGGGCCTGGGTGAATGCTGCTGCTTGGGCCGAGCTTGCAGAATGGCCAAAGCATGCAGAGAAGGAGCTCCCTGTCCCGCCACTCTGTAAGATTTCGCCACTAGCGTAGACGAAAAACCACAGGCTTTGGATGGGTGCTTAGGCTCACCACGAGAAGCACGCTCTGGAGACAGTTGCATCGCAACAAAGAGTTCAACCAGGGGGAGCCCAGTGTACCAATAGGCAGCGGCTCCACCGAGGGTAGGAAAGGCAGATGAGATCAATGAGCGACCACAGGAAGACATGTGGGTCTTTCAGGACTTCGAAATCTCATCAAGCATGTACGGAAAGAAAAGTATTTTCGGGTTGGCTGTGGACGTGAATCGGCGGCCGTGCCCAAAAACCAATCATCCAGCTGCAAGTGCTCTGGACAGGGTACAGACCACTCTAACCTGATGCTCGCAGCAGCCTGGGAAAGCATGGCAGTCATCTCGGGGTTGGAATCGACGAACGACCCTAAGGAGGCAGTGCAGCCGATTCATTCATCACTCGATGAAACCTGCCCACCTAGTGATGCAGCGACAGACATTACATCATCCTCTGTAGTGCCAAAGGAAACCCACGGGACATTCGAAGATGGGCCCACGGGAATCCCCTGGGCGCTAATTGGCATTGTCACAGGAGGGTTAGGTGCAGGGCACGGTGCCATGTTCCATACCGTGTAGTCGGCACCATGTTCCACACCGTCACCCTCCGGTCACACTGGCCACCAGTCGAAGTACTTACTCTAATCCTAGAGGAAGTAGATCGGGGTGTGGATGAGGGGACTCTCACTCTTGCAAGCTCCCTGAGTCTCGACTGTAGTAACGTGATGGTCATGTTCCCACAGAGTTAACATGAGTCATCCACAAGTGCTGCTCTAGCGTGATCAAAGCCCAAACACATTGGACAGCGCTCATGCCCATCAGAGTCATACACGAGTCTGCCACATCCAGAAGTGCACAGGCGAGGGATCTTTAAAAAGATGTGCCGCATGCCAGCTCTTTTAGAGAGAGCCGATGCTGAAGCGCCCCGGGAGAAACACACTCACTGGCTAACCACTGCACAGATAAGCAGGAAGCGCAAACTCGCCGGGAAATCGCCGTCATACCAACGCCGAGAATCTCGCTCATCTGAAGAAGCTTACGATTTCAGAAGGCTTGTGGAATGAAGAATGAACTTGACTCCAAAGCGAAAACATGTCTGTATTCTGCCCGCGTCCTCCTTTTATACTCGTGTGGTGAGGCGGAGTTACACCATGCAAAATCCGCAGACCCAAGGCATTTCTTTGCCATTGGCTCGTTTTATATTGATCGAAGCTGATAGGCGTTCTAAGCGAAACCCCATACGTCGTCATCTGATTGAACTTGGAGTGACAACGAAAGTATTTCCAAAACTATCCTGAAATATATCATTACTGTGAAATAAAATAAGTCATACCGTGAAACAGAATTTTGGTCATACCGCCGAGCCGACCCCTACCTTCAAGTAACTGCTATTCAGGATACAAACCTTTCCACGTGTCACTTAGATGCTGATGAACATTTCTGCTGTTTCATCAGTGCCATTTACTGTCATATAGAGATAAAATGCAATTTCATTTAGCACGTCTCCTTCACTCATTCTGCCATGCTTCTCATCCGTGTTAATTAAATCATCGCCTTTTGAAGCTTATTATGCATCACTTTTTTTTCATTGAAGACCTCTGATAGTCAAGACATTTGGTATACCATTTAAGACATTTTTTTGCACTCATGCTCCTAAATGGTTAAATTTTACAGTTTGCATACATTTATTTTTAGTCACAAATGCGAGTGAACAAATATATATATATATATATATATATATATATATATATATATTTGATTAAAATTTATTCAAATGAAACAACGCAATCAAAAGGTTTGTTGCTACTTTCGTTTCATTGCGACTTTAAGTGGTAGACTGGATTCTGTAGATGCTTTATATATTTATACTCTTATCATTAACTTCTTCCTTTAATTTCCTCCTAAGTTACCATTGTCACATTCAGCAGCGCAAAACCTTTGTTTTGTAGCATTTATTGGTGAGCATTTATGTTCACAATCTACAGTCCCTCTTTGTCCTTGTCAAGCCTTGTCAAGTTTCTTTACAATCAGTGTTGATATTTGAATGAATACATTCAAAAAGTAACTCCTTGCAGTGGTTTAAATCAAATCTCCCACTAGCATATTACATGATTTCTCCTGTCTACAAAGTATATTTTCACTGAAAGGAAGCTCTGAGTGCTCACCGTTTGTGCAATACAACCTTAAATGAAAGTGAAGCCTAATTTATTATAGAATGAAAGCGCTTTGTTATTTTTACAAAGGGTAATGTAATTACCTCGTACTTCAATTTAAGATTACAGATTGAGGGGTAGACCAAACACTAACATTATAATGGACCCTTCACAATAGAACCACCCACTCCACCTGTTCTGAGCCTCTTCTTTTCAATGTATAAATGCTTTTTTCACGTTTAAACAAATGATACGGCTTCAGCTGACATTCAAACTAAACAAACCAATAACGATTTTCAGCAGGACTGAAGCAATAGTCATCAGTTAGGAACAACACCTGATTTAGAAAAGGTAAATTTAATAGTAGACTATTTGTAAGGGACAACCCTTGTTAGAAGTAGTGTCAAGTGCCATTACATGTCATTTCAGCTGCCTAAGAATGATTTGTATCTGTAATATACAAAAGGGTGCTCATGAGGTCCTCCAGCAATCTTGGCAATATTATAAAAACAATAAAAGACAGTTCACAATATTCCTGGGTGCACTTTGCATTGCTTAGGGTTGTTTCTGTTTATGCACACATGCATGAAAATGACTGATTTTACCACAGTTAGAAAGCGCTCTAACACCCTTGCTGCGCACATGGACCTGAGACAGGTGCCTACATGTACACACAGGCCACTCTGCTGAGAGCTGTTTGGGGCGAGAGAGCATGATTGTTCATCCTCTTCTTGTTTATCCCTTAATCCTCTCTGGGGTTTCTGTTGCATTGATACATTTTCTTGTTTCCACCAGCTTTGTCTCACTGCTCAATAGTGTTGCAGACAGCCGGGGATCCCACC
Organism: Cyprinella venusta; assembly: GCA_038021265.1. NCBI lineage: Eukaryota > Metazoa > Chordata > Actinopteri > Cypriniformes > Leuciscidae > Cyprinella > Cyprinella venusta. The sequence continues at coordinate 12,305,373 of CM075866.1, read as the reverse complement.
TGCATCGAGCCATCACAGACTTGGATCAATGCTCATACATGTATACACACACCCCTCTCAGTCTCCAGAAGCCTCATGCATGTCAACTACCTTTTCTGTCCAAGATATCACTCATCCTCCAGTGCTATCAGAGCAGTTCACAGATTTCAGTACTATTTACTGAATATGATTCTCTAAATTTGTTGAACATGTGACTTGGAAACTTTTTTCCTCCTCTCTATCTGTCATCCAAACAGAAAGAATGGAGACTGTCATTGTTTCTGACTCCAGACTGAGGAGAAATGCTGATTAGGTTGATTTGTGCAGTGTTGTTCTGCTCCAGATGGGCTGTGTGTTATGCAGAGTAAACACAAGCAGGCTGTGCTGATGAGAGTCAGAGAGTCCTCGTACGTGGTCGTGAGGCCGTGCAAAAGAGCTTGGGCTTAGACACGCAAGCTGACTGAGTGACTGCATGTCACATGCTCAGCTCTCTCTGAAAGACACAGGTCAACGCTTATCTGCTGTAATTAGGAAAAGCCAAAACTTCTTTCTGTGTGCACTAGAGAGGGTTAAGTGTTTTTTTATTATTATTATTTAGTTTCACAGAATTTAAATCAGTATGTCAGAGATATAATGAGGCTAAAGCAGTGAGATGTTTGATATTTTGTTTCTGGTACTTAAACAACACATTCAGTGATGATCTGTAATCTAGGGTATCGTGTCTATTTCATAACATTGAGCTTTATAAAGAATGAGTTTAATGCTCACCCCACTGTTATAGTAACATAGTGAGTGTTTGATTATTACAGACTCCGGGGTCTAAGGTGTTTTTGGGGTCTATTTCGTAATATTGAGCTTTTTAAAGAATGAGTTTAATGCTCACCCCACTGTTATAGTAACATAGTGAGTGTTTGATTATTACAGACTCTGGGGTCTAAGGTGTTTTTGGGTTCCTTGAGATGTTTTGACATGCTCTGATATTTGTGCTTTTTTCAGTTGCTTATAAACGTATTAATGGCAATGGTGTCATTACACTCTATTTAGCACAAACAGGGCTACCATAATATGTGAGTAACATGTATTTTTGATTGAATATTGTTTATGCATAGTTATTGAAAAAAACTAAAAATTAAAGTTTCTGAAATAAAGCCACAAAACATATACTAAATATGTATCAACAATACTTGACTAATGGATGTTGTCTCTTAGAGTTTTCGCTTCAAAATGATCTGAAAATCATCCTGCCTAATCATTCACATAAAACAATACATTGGTTTAAATTTTGTAAGACACTTTTTGTTTGGAAAGGCAACGGTTGCAGTGTACTTGGCGCGTCAGCACACACAACAGCTGCAACTACAGTATGGTCTCCCCAGTGGACAAGCACCACAACTGTCTGGATTGAGCCGAGTAGGAGACATCTCTAGGGTCTTCAAGTGGGCACCTTCCGTCCTCAGTGAATAACAATAAACGCAATATCTCCCCAAATATCAACCATCATTCACGCAATATACACAGGAATGTAATGACTGTAATTACTATGCAACCTAGTCCAACAGATTCTTCAAGTTTTTCAAGAATTCTACGAAACCGTAGCCTGGCGGCCTGTATACAGCCAGCTAGAATCTTTCCGTCTTAACCACAGCCAGTTGCTGCTCCTTTCTGGTGCTTCATATAAGATCTTTACTGTGCAACGCAACTCTTGGTCACTGAATCCGACGTCTCTAAGGAACCGGGTTGTAGAGTTGACAACCTATTTCCACTGGGTAAACCTGGATTCTCCATCCTCGCTGTTCTGGTTCAGTGGCCAGATGACAATACCGCAGTTTCTTCTTCTCATATGCGTCATCTACCGCATCCTCCCATGGCACCGTTAACTCTATCAGTTGAACAATGTGTGCTGATCCAGACCACAAAACAATATCTGGTCGTAGGTTAGTGGTGACAATCTCAGGTGGAAAAATAAGCCGTTTATCAGCCAGCATCTTCCAGTCCCTTGCATCTTCCAGTTGTCCTGGGTGAGAATTGGTGTTAACACCTTTTCTTGGTAGTTGCTCGCCCGGGCAGAGGAATATTGTCTTCTGCATGTAACTTTTTGCTAGAACAGGCGGCAACTTATTAGTCAGACTACGCTTGCCTTCCAATGCTAAAGTCAAACATTGCAGTACTTGGTCATGGCGCAAAGTAAACCGACCTTGGCTAAGAGCCAACTTACATCCTGTCAAAATATGCTTTAACGTGGGAGATGATGAACACAAAGGACAAGAGGGATCCTCTCCTACCCAGAGGTTTAGGTTCTGCGGTGATGTTGACCTAATAAGGAAACTGATCCTACTCTCATCCATTGACCAAAGGTCTTGCAAGCCCATCTTGCGTTGTTCCACACTATCCCATCTTATCCACTCTCCCTACTTGGCCTGGGAAATGGCCTTTATACACCTCATCCTGTCCTCCTGCGTTCACACCTCGTTGACTACCAGCTTCCTCCTTTGAGCTGGGCCTGCCTTTTGCCATTTAGGAGGAGCTAAACTGAGCCCAAACACCCCTCTTCCATGCTCTACCTGTCCCATGATATCCTCAATTTAAAGGGCAGCCTTTGCCTCTACTACAGATTTCTTTGCTGACCACTTTCTACCAGTTTTTAACACAGGGTAGACACTACCTCCCTTACACATTTGTCGTGTGACTCTACTAAGGTCATTTCCAGTCTGACCTTGGCACTCTTAAACTCCTCGGTTAAAGCTGCAATATTCCTTTATTATAAAGTCTTACTCTGCTGAGGCAGCGTAGAACTTCCAAACATTTCCTGATGTATGAACTTATTATCCACTGTTGTAAAATTAACCTCAAACACAGTCAGTGGCCACAGCAACCTTGGCAGTAGATCAAACTGAAAACACCAGAGTTTTAGTTTGCCTGGTAGAGCACAGCTGTTTATGCTCTTCAACCTTTCCATTGCTTGTCGTTTAACTTCTTCCACTCGAACTCTGTCCTTTAGATCCCCACCGTACCATCTCCAAAGACTCTTCACTCTTCAGTACATAAATATTCTACAGAATTGGTTCAAAGTTAGAGTTGTAAACATCTTGAAAAAGGGAAACATTTCTAGTAATTGTACAGTTAATTTTCATGCTGTATTTTCAGAAAGTTTTAGAATATCCTCTCCCCAAATTTGTCACTAATAAAACACAATAAAAATAATTTAATGAGAAGGCTTATATTGACAAATTCATATTTTGTTTTGTTTAGATATACCTTGTAAATATATTTTTTGCTATTTTATCAAAAATGTTACAATTACAATTTTAACAATATTTCAAGTGTAATCTTTCTTTGTAAAAAGTATACATTTTATCATACGTAATCTTTCTTTGTAAAAAGTATACATTTTATCATACATATTTCAAAGTTAAGGATTCATTAGTTTCCATATTGGAACAAAAACTATAATAACATCTTAGTTGATAATTCAATATACCTACTTTATTTTTGACAAAACATCCCATACATTTAACATATGAGCAGAAAATGGTGAACAAAAGCTTATTTCTCATTAGTCTCTTTTACAGTAAAAACGTTATAATCTATCCAAAACTAATAAACAAAATATTGTCTAAACATTCATATTTCATCTGTAACATGATTTTATATGATTGACATTGCTTGTACAACATTTTATTTCAACATATTTCAGTTGATTTACTCATCTCAGTATACCAATATAGTTTGGTAAAAGCTAATCTAGTAGGCGTCTTCTTGTAAAAATAACGTTTACTAATATACAGTAAGTGCCAGTGTGAATGAACGGCACAGATGCGTGCTGTTGTTCACTGCAGCTGAAGTAAACAACAGTGTGCATTTGTGCCATTCATTCACGCGAGACACGCGATTCATATTTAAACAGTACTTTGTGGTTAACAGACACTATTCCATATCGCGATTAGAACAAAGCACTTATGAATAAAGAACTTACCATTCACAATTCTCTGCTGTATCCATTGTTCCTCAAAGAATTTAAACCAGTACTTCTGAGGTAAATTTCCCAAGATTATTATTATGATAGTATTATTCCTCAAGGCGTAGCAAGACGACAGAGTACATTAAGCTGATTAAACCTGATGTGTTTTTAATCGAGTTGATGTGGGGGTTCATGGGGGTTCACAGGTTTGCATGGATTGTGTCAGATCATTTGGGTTTGAATAGAGCCCCCTCTCTGTGGGCGTGTTCACATTAGCAGATAATGAGCTGAACTGAAAACGACTGACATCTCTCTCTTTTCATACAGATTACATAAACAGATACTATTTGTTTTTATAGAAATTATTCCATATAAATAAGACAATTCAAGCTTTATAAAGACATATCTCTCATAGTATTTGTTGAGTTAGTTCATTTTCGGACGCGTTTCAGAATAAACTTCACTGACAGAGAGAAGGCAGAACTTGCATCATGTTTATTTTTCTTTATTTGGTGAAAAGCACTGGCGAAGGAATACTTTTTTATTTTAAGTATATACAAAAAAAAAAAAACTTCACAGGATCGAATTATGTTCAACACTTCAAAATCAACAAAAATAGATTATTTTGAGTCTCTTTGGCGCTGATAAGAAAAAAAAAGTGAGCTGGTATCGCCGGCTCGACCACCTACAAAATACCTAATTAACAACAGCTATGCATTTAACAGTAAAACAATGGTGTTAATAGGTAAACTAGGATTTCATTTCAATGTATGGCTGTGACCTATCAATGTGGCATTGGCGTAATTTGATGCTACGATCGGTGGTGCAGTTACAGTGTATCTCGTGACTCACGCAGTCTTCACATGCATGTGCTCTTCAATTCATTTCAGAGACTCTTTGTTCGTTCTGGTGAAATCACAAAACAAAAACAAACAAAAACAAAACAAAAAACAAAACAAAAACAAGTGTGGATTAGAACCCAGAACCTCTTACATGCTCGGCAAAAGTTCTACCACTGGATCAATAAAGGACACACGTCAAACTGTCGGATCTATGTATTTATTCACGTGATTCATTAATTTATACACACATATACTGTACATGCATACACACCTGTTCCACCCACTTTTTAAAACAAAGTTAATCCACTGTATATTCATTCAATTAATGTAGCAACCCATGTAGGGCTAGGCGATATGGGTGAAAACTGTATCACGATATCAGTTTCATATTGGTCAATATCGATAATTATTGATTTTTTTTTATGACCTATTTAAAATAAAGACCAGAAAAATATATTACATTTAAATATTTTTATTTTAAAATTAACCTTCCTCTGTTTATAATCTCAAGACAGAAATGTCAACACAACCATGGAAAACTCAGATAATTAAAATGTAAACTTAAGTCTAAATTTTCAAACAGACCTGCAAACTTCATGGAGTAAAAAAGGTGACAGTGGTGTGATGCGGTGGGACATGGGTGGTGGGGGGTTGTGGTCGCATATGCCCGGAAGACCGGAAAGTTTGTATCTTACACATGCACTATATCATAAGAAATCAGGGCAGAGCACCTGGCTAACGATAAGCCTAGCTAACTACAGGGATATTCCACTATTTTGGGAATTTAAGCTCAATTAAGGGAATTTGAGCTAAACTAAGCTCATTTTCCACCTCCCCTCGAGTAAAACAATTGTTTGTTTACCGTTTAGGAAACCATTCAGCCGATCTCCAGGTCTGGCGGTACCACTTTTACCATAGCTTAATGTAATTCATTGTATGACGACAGTACTAGGGGTGGAACGGTACACAGAAGTCACGGTTCAGTTCATACATCACGGTTCGGTACAATGGATTGAAAAGCAAAACAGAAATATAGGAGACATATTTATAACTGTCTGCCTTGTATATTTTAAATATATTTTAAAGTTTTATTAATAAAGGCATAGAACCAGTTTATAGTGCACTGATAAAAGTTTTATATAATTTGTTTATTAATTAAATTAATAAAAAGAAAAAAAAAACTTGAGATATGTTTGGTAATTGTACCAAAATAAATATGAACAAGTATGAATAAATTTAAAATTTAGAACAGAACAATCTAAAATGAATTCACAAAATTGTGCAGCCCTATAGTTTCTCTTGATATTAGCATGTTCACAGGTGTTATTTAATTATTATTATTATTTTTTATCGTTATCTCAAAACTAAAAACTTTTACATACATGCTGCTGACATATTACTGTAGCAAAATTTGTGCTAAATACATGTGTAATCAGACTCTAGCCATGAAAATGTCACAAGTATTAGAAAAAACAAAAAATGTCAGAGCTTGTCAGAACACCTCCAGGGCTCAGAAAAACACCTCAGACCCCAGAGGGTTAAAGATATTTTTTTTTGGCTTCAGATCTCGAGAAAAGATGACTTTACTCGAAGCGTAAGCAACTTGCGTAATACGAGAGAACCTCTCAAGAGAACCATGAACAAGTGTCTGTTGGTTTTACCTGATCTTTGATCAATTTGATACATTTGTAGACTATTTAATTAGACATTATTATAATTAAAATGAATGATGGTAGTTTTTGTTGCATTTACACTGTTCTGTCCACTAGGGGTCACCATGGAGACAGGTGTCGTATTGTTTCGAAGCCTCGACACAGTACGGCACATTTGCTTCGACTGTTTCAGCACTGAATAATAGTTATACTTGTAATGCTGAGAGAATGATCAATGTGCAGGAGAACATTATTTTAATAATAACAACCTTATTTTAAACCAAAATAAACATGAACATAAACAGGGAGCAGAGCTGAGAACCTTCATGAAACATCCAACAAAAACAATGCCAAACAAGGAACATGTGAAACACTGGGGTTTAAATACACAAGAGGTATTTGGCAAACAAGACACACCTGTTAACAATTCAAGAACTAATCAACAAGAAATAAACTACAAAGGACTACAAAACATGGCACATAACAGGAAATAACATAAAAGTCCACACATGACCAGGGGAACACAAGACAGGAATCATGACAATACTAGAATGCTAAGGTTTGCTTTTTACCATTTTTTTTTTGTTTAGAAATAAACGTTTTCATGACGAGTTGCATGACTACAGTATATTGTCAGTACAAACTTTGTACAATGTAAACATCCCATTTATTGATTATTTATAAAATGTTTTATTGCCTTGACAAATATATTCAATACACAAAGCTTTTTGTTGAACTCTACCATCAGATTGATTTCTCTCAACATTTGTATTTAATTTAGCCCAGTGTGTGTGTGTGTGTGTGTTCATCCATTACTGCTTCCCAGTAGAATACAGAAGAGACGATATCATGCCGATTGATCAAACTCTCCTTTCCTAGCACTGCAGTCATTAATCAAGTGAATGCTAATTGTGATCAGAGCAGGGGGTCCAAGATTGCCCTTTGTCAGGCCCCACAGCTGGAGTGATGGAATAGTCCGGCTGTAGCTCACTGCAGGAATGCCTGTTAGAGGAAGATGCATTATACAACTCCTCCTAAGATTGATAGCCAACATAAAACTCTAGCATTTGTTTTCTTTTGTTGGCAATAAAGGTCAATCAAATTATACAATGCAGTCTGATCTAGTCACATCAGTTCTAGATGGATGTAATCCTTATGGCTGACTATTTAAGAAATTGCACTTCTGACATTCTGACTCTCTATCTCTCTACAGCAGGCACACAGGGAGTATGTGCATCTTGTGGGTTACCTGAATCTAGACTAAATCTTAGTTTCAAAGCTGTTTATAAGTCATTTATGTTATGCAAATTGTAATTTATTTCTGTTATAAATTACAATCTTTGGTTTGAGCCGATTTTTGCCATGTACAAGAAATATGTATTAGGAAATATCCATGTTGTTTCCTCCGTTTTTTTTTCTCAATCAAGCTATGCTTAAAAAAATCAAATCAAAATATCGTTTTAATGGGTAATCAGTTGTTTTTCTTTGTCCTTCATTTATCATTAGTAATATTGTAAAAGTAGGACAATTTCCAAAATTTTACTTAAGGATGTGACATTATTGACTGACAATAGTAAATTACTGAAAATAACATCACAAACATAAGTTCTGTGATAACGTTTACAATGTTTTGTTGTATTAATTGACTTGAAGTACTGCATAATGAGAGAACCTTATGCTTGATGATAGAGTTCCTGATTTGATCAATGCAAGATCATCTTTGTGGAAAATTTAGACATTTTTGACCATGTGATTACACATGTATCTGCACATTTCAGTATATTTTCTGTTTTGCTTGAGTGGATGTTTGTGAATGTGCCTTCTCAAGCAACAGCAATCGCTATTTTCTTTACATGAAAATGTCTCTGGTTACGACTGCAACCATGGTTCCCTTAGAAGGGAACGAGACACTGCATTGGAAGTAGCGAATCTATGGGAACAGCTCTAGATGTTTGCGTCTTGAAGCTTATGTAAGATCAGTCCAATGGCATGGTTGTGACGTCATCCAGTAGTGTGTGACGTCACAACCAGGAAGCTATAAAGCACATCCGGACCAAACTATTTAAGCTTCTGATTGGGCGAAGCGAGTCGATCATGGGCATGCAGGAAGTATGGCAGGGCGATTCAGTGTCTTGTGGGAGAATTCCCCCTCTGTCATACTGACAAGTGCCTGTCTAATGTGAATCCTGCAAGCCCAGCTAAGAAATGAGCACCTGGGACTCCTGTGTGGAGTCCGAGTCCAGGTTGTAAAACCATATACATGTGTGCAGAGAAGACCAGCCCGCTGCACCACAAACATCTTGTAGTTAAAGTTCTGACCATAGAGCTTTAGAAGCTGTCACACTCCTAGTAGAGTGTGCTGTGACAGCCATAGTTGAAGGCTGACTGCATGCCTCATACACAAAGGAGATCCACTTGCTTCTTGGGCGAACCAAAACAGACAAACATGATTTCCTCCACAGGGCAGCTCAGTGGACATCTGACTGAACACAACAGATTCAGCTTCTCCTGGGCTGACATCTGATATGGTGGAGGACAAAAGGATTGCAAGATGATCGATTGTGAAACATATGTCGGAACATTAGGCACGTAACCCAGTCGAGGGTGCAAAAAAGCTTTAACCATGCCGGGAGCAAACTCTAAACACGAAGGGAAAACCAACAGATCCTGAAGATTTCCTGTTCTTTTAAGAGATGATCTAGCCAAAAAGAAGGCTGTCCAAGAAAAATATCTGACTCTAAAAACTCAACTCAAAGGCTCAAAGGTTGCTGTGGACAGACCCTCTTGTACCAAGACCAAATCCCAAGTCGAAATCCTTGGTCTTTCAGGCCTTAGTCTCAAAGTGCCACAAAGAAACAAGAAACCATAGGTTTTTCTCCCTAGAGATCCAGGGTCTGAGGTGTTTTCTGGGTCCTGAAGGTGTTCTGTTATGCTCTGACATTTGTGCTTATTTCTGTTGTGACATTTTGTTGGTACCTTGATGCTGATCATCCACTTTCTCTGTCAACTCAGGCTTTGATCCTGAGTTTAGGTGTGAAATCAGTAGCCAACAGCCAATCGCATGCTGAGAAAGGGTTCTGCGCTATGGTTTTTGCTCTTAAATGAAAAAAAAAAAAATGCAAGTGTACTCAAAGAAATGTTGGAACACAGTGAAAATTATTGTAACAGAGTTTAACAAACTATTTATTATAAATACACTACATGTGTGTTTAACTATGGTGTTAAACTGTCAATTTGATGCAGAAGTATAAATCACACTTTTCAATCAATTTATAACTCAGAACAAGGAGAACGTGTTGCTCTCAGGAGGCTAGGAGCACATTGGCATCTTTCCACTGCAGAGGCTCTTTCCACAACATGGAGGAGAAACTAGTTTAAATGAGTGTATTAGTATTTACTAGAGCTAGGTAAAAAAAAAAAAAAAAGATTTTTCAGTTAATCGTTTTTTAAAATGTGGTCGATTCAAAATCGATTCACAGTGGCCACAAATTTATTTTTTCCATATTCAGGGCTCGCAGTGCTGCGTCTTCTCTCTCTGCACACGGCAAGCGCGTCAAGCGCTGCAGGCGTCGAACACACTCGTGTTTAGGAGTGGGGACATGACAGAATATTCACTTGCACACTTGGGCCAGCATTGCATCGTAACTAACGTTTATAATTTTCACGTCTTTTTAAGTTTCACCAGTTTAAACATTCAATCACTGTTAAACTATCCCGTGCTCGTGCCCTCTCAGAGATGTTTTACACTTCGTGCACATACAGTAAAGCCTAAATCCGCCTCACAAACAGCTCGCCAGTAACAGTACAGAAGTTCTTTTTTGAGGATTATATCGCTTTAACAGTTAAAAACATGCAAAATGATGTCAAAACTCTGGTCTTGGTGATTAACCTCGTAAAGACAGTCGGTTATGTCTTAAATAAGCATAAAACGTGACGGACAGTATAATGAAACAGTAATGGATTCGTGCACTAGTTCTTAAAGTGAACGCAACCATTTGTGTCTGTCATTAATTTTGTTGTCATAACAACAGAATATAGCAATAATTGTAAGCAATCAGAATGAATAGCCTATGTATTTAATTCAGTCAGAAAAGACTATCATGGGTTACCATAGCCTAGCGTCATGCTGTGTTTCATTATCAAACATAAAAACATCCTCGTGTCGTACATATATTTATTTATTTCCTGCCTGTCTAGGCTATAGTTCATATTTCAACATGTTTCCGTCGATTTCATAAATTTTAGTCTATGTCTAAAGTCTAAATTTTAGCAACAGTTCAACTGGAATTTATGTTTATGCAACTATAACACTAACTAATGTATTTAATAATACATTTCTTGCCATAAATGTTTCTTTCCTTCAAATCGCATTCTTCTTCTTCTGAGATAAATCCAATGTAAGCTCACTTACCTTCGATTTACTCACGAGTCTGGACTTTCCTCACGATTCTTCGAAACTCGGCGAAAAGCAGAGGACTGATGAAGTTTGGTGCTTTGTTTTTTAGGTAATGAGCGCGCCTTCGTGGAGATTTGCATATCAATCTCTTCTGCATGCGTATATTACAAACAGTGTTGGGAGTAACGCATTACAAAAGTAATACATTACAGTAACATATTACTTTTTGCTGTAACGCAGTAGTGTAAGGCATTACTAATCAATTTTCGGTAATATTTTACTCGTTACATGTTCAGTGAGGCTTGTATTACAGTGTATTGTCTGCTTTTACTTCTTAAAGGCAACAGACTGTGAAAGTTTTAAAGCAGTCTTTTAGTGCCAGTTCAGAGCGGTCACGTCTGTAACATTGTTTTTCCTCATAAATGCGAACACGAAAACTAAAATAAAAATGAATATTTTAAGTTTTATAGAGACTGGAGAGCCAACCCTTCCTTTTTGCGCAGTGTAATTTGCGCAGTGTAATTAACTGAATTACAAAAAATATATTTTGCCTCCTATTTTTTTTGTCACGCATGAATGTGTATCTTTTCCCTAATATTAAAAATAAAACAAAGACTGATATTTGTCTAATGTCTGGAGTCCTTTAAGGAAGTAGCCTATATACGTTTCAATACATGCATTTTCTGAGAATTTTTATTTCAAGTTTTGACTGCAAATGTCATGTCCATAATGCTGGACTTCCCCAATTTTAAATAATTTATCCTCAACTAGTTTTGTGGTGTAGGTCTACGTATTTTATAATGTTAACTTCAAATAATACTACTAGCCTAATTTTAAGATAAGGCAGCATTGGATCTGGACGGTAAGGAGAATAATGCTGGAGTTGGAAGAGGTGTGTCGCGATTCTGTAGGTTCGTGAATCTGAGTCGTGTGGCGAATCGTGATTTCGGTTTCTTATTGCATATCGTTACAGCCCCAAAGTTAAGTTCTACTTAGTTATTTTGGTGAAAGTAACTCAAAAGTAATACATGAGTAATGTAACGCATTACAATTCTGAGACAGTAATATTGTAAGGTAATGAATTACTTTTAAATAACAGTAACAAGTAATAACTAATGTATTACAGTTTGGAAGTAACTTGCACAACACTGATTACAAATAATGAGAAAGCATTTGAGAAACTGGACATCTTGTTTGTTTTATACAAATTAAAAAGAGCATTTTTTTTTCATTTTGAATTAGATAATTTAAAAGTGCACACTTAAATGGTTATATATATATATATATATATATATATATATATATATATATTGCTCATGCCTGGATGAATAGTATTCTCTGAGTTTTGTTTCCCTCTGGGAAAACCCCTTGGTCTTGAGCCTTCACTGCAAAGGTATCATGTACAGAAGGCCAAAAGGTATCATATTGTACATAGTTGCCATCAGACTCCTGCCTCGATGCAGAGCACATCAGTATCCTCAGAGATGGATAGCCTCATGATCGGGCCTTCACTTGGGGCAAAAGAAACCACTCAGTGTGGTTCTGACACCTGAGAGAAGGCACTAGATCTGGCAATGGAAATGCAGTGCTCGTCTCTAACCCCTCCACTAGATCCATCTGTGATCCCACGCCACCACTCTGCTTCGGCAAAAGTGGTACCCGAACAGAGAAGACTGTGTGCTTTAGCGGAGCGTCCGCAGCAGCAGACATTCACAATTAGCCCAATCAGCCCCGTAGAGAGCTGACTGTGCATGCTCCACCCATACATACAAACAACACATAACTTGTGTGTATCCCCAACCATGATGTAGCATGAGCAGGGATGAACACGCTGTTAGAATTGCTACAGTTATGGATCACTGTTTCCTTGACTTTCCTCTCCCTCTCCATTTTTCTCCATATCTCCACACTTCCAGTAATAGTGCAGATGTCTAAGGCTCTAATTGTTTGGCTGTAGTGCCACACAGGAACGTGCTGAAGGCAGACGCAGTGCAAGCATGCCATTTGCTAACTCTCCTGCTAATTCCTGGAAAACTTGGCATGCTTTATTATATCAGGCCTCTGGGTTCTGTGGCAGCAGAAACAATGCTGGTCATTATAAGCCAGATTCAGATAGTCTTGAGATCACTCTGGTGCTGTGAGGGGTTAAAGGCATCTGTGCCATCTGTGGCCAAACTGCACTGCCCAAGGCAGCATTTTAAAGTAAGAGCTGAAATGTACTTATAAAGCATAGTAGCTCATGAAGAGTCTTCTAAGCCATTTTATTTTCCATTTGTGATGCTCTAGTATGCCTAGAAGTGTGGACATCTTGGTCACTTCGCCAATAGAATAATAATATTTGATGCTATAGTACGGTAAATGTGTTTTTAGGAATGTAAAACAGGAATATAAAACTGTGGTATTATGATACTCTGTTTTACTGTATGATATGATACAATATGTTGTACTGTAGCACTCATGTGCAGGATGACCCGAGTTTGAATTATTTTCGGGCAGAAAATAATTCTGTACTTGTATTTGCAAGTGAAAATTACTGTGCGTAAATCTGGAAAAATATTTTGATGCACCGGTGCAAGTGACATCTGACAGCCGATTGAGTTCATGAATTTCATACCCTTTTGAATAAAAAGTCCCCAATGCAACAGACCTTAAGAGCAAATTATGTTTCATGGTGATTGAATGATTTTAGTTTATTTACATACAAATAAATAGAGAATGTGTAGAGAAACAGAGAATAGACTTGGGGTCTGCACATAAAACACATTCTTGCATTCGTTTTTTTTTTTTTTAACTCTGATGATGTAAGACACTGCTGATGTGTTATCTGGTGCGTCCGTGTTTTCGGGTTCAAATAAATATGGCTGGGCAAAAAAAAGTCTTTCTCTGTGTCAAAATCCTTAGACATGTTTGCAAAGATTGTTTTGTTTACAGCATACGTCTCCCTCAGACTGTAAATTAAGCTCGGGCGCACTGATAACATGAACTACCTTTAAAGATAGAAGCCTATTACATATACTAAATAATAATAATAATAATAATAAACAACTGGAAAACCCATACGCTGGAACATAGTAAGAGTTTTTCTCTCTACAAATTGAGCGAGCTTATAAGGGAAAATAAGATGACCAGAACAAAGATGACCAGAAAATAGTGTGTTTTGTACTTTCATTAAACTTTTACATTTCTACGCTAATTTTCACTTAAAGCAGTTTGTGTTTTTCACTCGTTCCCGCTTCTCACGAGACTATTTCCAACTTACCAAGATGTTAGTCCCCATGTTGCAAGGTTGGTTTTTGCCTGGGAATGCTGGAGGGAACCCCCCCCTTTTTTTTTTTTACCAGATCTGATTATTTAACTATACAAATGATTTCTAAATGGTTTTATTAAGTTGAAATAGTTGTCAAGTTCCCTTTTAACCTGACATACCAAGGAGATTCCTATAAACTTCTAGCCCTGTGACAAATCCTCTCGCATACCAGAATATGTTTATTTTTCTTCTATTTTTTAAAACATTTTTTTACATATTAAAATGTAATTTACACCTGTGATGAAGCTGAAATGTCATTCTTCAGTTTTACGTTGATCCTTCAGATATCATTCCAATATGAATATTTAGCATTCAAGAAAAAAAAAAATCTTGTAAGCTATACACTGCTGATTTTTAAGCAATAGACTTGACACAAAATATCCATAGTATCCACAAATCGTTGTGGTAAAATAGGATCATATATTTGAAATGAGGGGTGTGGAAGTTGGGTACATCAGAATGCAATGGAAGAGAATAAGCTTTTTGAACTTTTTTGAAAAACTTTATACACATTTTCACTTTTTTTTTTTTTTTTGTAAATATGTAAAATTACAAATATCAGACTTTTCACCAGTTGGATTCTGCCCAGCAGATGTTAACATTTAATTTCATAGAATTGAACTCTAGAAGTGTATTATTAAAGTGAAAGGTTTAACCTGCTCGATGTTTCAAAGATGAATGTACTGTAGCAGAACACCTTCCCCCCTCCGAGGTCCCACCACCTCAGTCAAGACTTCATCAGTGTTACTCTGAGCTGCGGAGGACCCATGATCCTTCCTGCATTCTGAGAGGATGCGGCCATGTTTGGCATCTCCACTGTCATGTTTCATAATTTCACGCTTGCCTGAACAAAAGGCTCTCACAGTTCAGTTGGAGCGTGTCAACTGCACTCTGACAAGAGAATCTCACTTCTGCCTGTCTGATTGGTCACTCCAACAAGCAAAAAAAAAAAAAAAAAGGAAAAAAGAGTGGACCTTTCTGTGTTTCTCTCCACTAAATTTTCACATGTGCACCTCTTTCTTGGCTTTCCATCAGTGAAGGTTAATGAAAGGGAGCGGGATAGTTTGGAGCGAAAACATTGGAAATCTTTGTCCGAGTTCATTGCTTTCTGACAAGGTACAGCGAGCCACTTTATGGTCACATAAACTACAGGGCAGACACCGTCACCAGGACATATCCCACCATGCCTGCAGTTATGAGACCTGTTATTTACAGAGGCCGTCAGCAAGTTATGCCTGAGCAACTTTTACACTGGTCTGAATTTGTCCATCCAAACTTCTTTGGGGAGTGGATTGTTGTGAGCGAGCAGTGTGACTCCCTGCAAATGAGTTTGGGACAAGGCTGGTAGACTCTGTTAGATTAACTAAACCTTCTGGGTGCACAGTGATTTTAAGGATTTTAAATGTGATGCACTGAAGTCAACTTTACAATATCAAGTCTTAGATTTTATATCAGGAAAATATATTTTGATAGAAGTGTAACTATATATTTTCTTACTGTATTTGCAGCAATTAGCAATTTAAATCTGTTAAACATTTCAAATGAATAAAACAAACAAAAATAACGAGTAGTCTGATATTATTTAATGATAGTGAGTATAACACACACAGATACACACACAGAGAGAGGTTTGTGTTGCGATAGTCAAAGTAAACTTTGAAAATACACACTGTGAAGCAACAGCTTATTTTATTTTAAAACATATTTTTCAATGCCTCCATATGCCAATGTAGCTTTCCTCACCCCTCAGATTCTCCTTCACAGTAAACATGCCTTCAAAAACAAGCCCTCTTTTGTCCCATTAAATGTCACCCAACTGTGAGGTCCAGGTTTCATCTGTCTATCTGATTTTAGCATCATTCTTCTGCTGACCCCATCTTGCTGAGTCAATTATATCAAATTAGCTGGCATTAAAAATAGTATATTTGATGGCGCCCTTTGTTCCGTTATGCTGTTTCTATGGGAACCGCATGAGAAATCTGCCTGAAGTGAACTGCTAGATTCTTGATTCATTGTACATGTTAATGCTGAGTTTATTGGCGAATGTGCATGTCTACATGGATTCTAAATAGAAAATAAACCCTTCAGTATGTAAGACTTTGTTTCGACCCTATCGGCAAGAAGCAGAAGCAGGCTATGTTTCTCATCACTTTCAAGCCATTTCACTTTTGATTCAGTCCAACTTAATTTTAATCTTAACTCAGCTTGTTTAGAAGTAGGTGCAAATCACTGTATTTTTCAAAATTATACCGGTTTCACAGTATATGACAGTTTTTTTTTTGTTTGTTTTTTTCCTAAGCATGACTGGGTTAACCGTCTGCTTACTGTCATGAGTGAATAGAAAATTTGGTAACGCTTCCTTTTACAGGCCAGTTACCCATGTAAATACTATGTACTTATTTTAGTAACTCCAATTACTGGGTAATAACTAGTACTAACCCTGAACCTACCCCTAAACCTAACCCTGTTCCATGTACTTACCTTATATTAGCCAGTACTTTCTAGGTAAGTACACTGTAAGTACCCTGTAAGTACTGTACTGTAAAAGGAAGCGGTACCAAAAATTTCCACTATAGTTTTAATACAGGTTTGCAAGGCTGTTTCCAAATAGGTGCCAGCAGGAGGCGCAGAAATAGAGGTTTAGGAGCGGCAGAAATAGCGGTTTCCCTGGTAACGCCTGTACACAAAGCAGCGCACCGCACAAACGCTGCTTTATCAGGAAAGATAGAAAAAAGATTCAAACGTAATAACAAAGAAACTTTTCTAAAGACTGTTAGTTCACTTCAGATACATTAATATATAAAAAACACTCATGCTTGCATTTTGTTTTGCAGTACAGTATATTCAACGATGCCAATGCCAACTACAAATAGATTTTCCAAAAGGCTGTATTGATATTGTGAATCAATGTATGGGAAAAACTGTAATTTTATTTGACAGGTATCAATTATAGTTTAACCTGTTTTATTCTGAAAAGCGCTATATAAATACACTTGACTATAAATTCTTCACAGTCACACTAACACATGCATCACCACAGAGTGCAAGATATTAACAATTCATTATCAATAAACACCGGTATTCGGTATGAACCTGTATACTGCCCAGCACTACGTTTTATTCATTTTGGCGATTCATTTTAAAGACAACAACGTTGGGGGCCTGAAAATGCAAACATTTGTAAACGGGTTTCAAAGTGCAAGTTTTTCAGAGTGAAACAATTATCGTCTCCAAAAACGTGAATCTGTGAAAACTGTGATGGCATGAACATGCATATTATGTGTTTAGTATATAGGCATACACGTTCGGAGCGAGTGGCCTTTAAAATAATGCATATGAGCACTTTCTTTACAAAATGACATCGATTACCAGAACCTGAATTTGAGAGGAATGTGGGAGGTTTTTTTTTTTTTTTTTAAATCAGGGATTTATACACCCCAGTCTCAGACTGATCTCATGAAGTAGCGTGTGTATGACACGCCAATTCGTATTTCCATTTTTGGCGTGCTATCAAGATGCATAATCGCTTTTCAGCGTCTTTATGAACGCCGTTGACTTAACGTTCTATAAATATATGACTTACCTCAACCCCGTCCCTAAACTTAACCGTCACTGTGGTTAATGGCATTTATGACTGTTCCCTTACCATCCTAAGTAAAAAAAAGATATGACTTACCTCAACCCCATCCCTAAACTTAACTGTCACTGGGGTTAATGGCATTTATGACTGGACATTTGACCCGCGTGTACGGACACGCGGTATGACGCGAGCGTTAATGGCTTAAACATACACACATACATGCGGTTACACGCGGATAGCTCAAAATGCGTAGAGATAACACGCCACTTGACTCGAAAGTGGCGTGTATGTTTACGCAAAAGTCATGATGTCATGTTGCCAGTCTGGAGGAATTGCTCATCAACAGTAAATACTTTTTTAATTTTTTTTGTAAAGTTGTGGTTACAAACTCTCTCTCTCTCTCTCTACCTTTATGGATTTCTGTTTGATTTCGACCTTTGACCTTCAAAGTGTGTCACTGGAACATCAGTGTGAGGTGACTCAGCATGAATACTACATTGCTTAAAATATTGGCATTAGCATCATCCTGCCCCCTCTTATGCCCTTGGCTTTCCCAGAGGCCCTGCTCTAGCAGCTGTAATTTGAGATGCATTACTTGTTTGGTTATGGAAGAGCAGTTTTATACTCTTGACAGTTTTATATGAATTGTCCTCATGCATTTCATAAGTGAGCTGAGTGGGTGGGAAGTCTTAACGGTCAACAGTCTGTATCAGGACTGCACGCTTCACAAGGAACACTTATCTTTTATTAATATCACTTCATTAAAAGTTTTGCTTTTCTGCTTTTCTGTTCTTCTGCTTTTCATTCCTTATTTCCCTCCTAAAAAGACTTTGTTAATTAATCAACAGAAAAACAAAAACACCATGAGCCAAATGGGGAAAAAGTCAGATGGCAAGGTTCAGTGCTCTAGTGTGAGACAATTAAAGCATGCAACAAACAACAGACGCTGAACACACACCAATGTGCTAATTGTAACTCCAGCTGAGGGGACTTGAGGGTGCGATTGAGTGGGACCTTTTCATTATTGTCACCTTTCTTCAACGTAGCTTGACTGCCCCTCTCAGTGCCAGTCTGCCCCCTTTCCAATTATCAAACTTTATTAAGACATTTGTTTTATAGAGATGGCCTTTGCACTTTTTGGTGAGCTCAGCATGATAGGATGTTGTTTTCTGTTTGACTAATTGAATCCTGCATGGTGATTAGAATGTCCTCTTGTAATGAATTTACGTTTACTTGCATGCCTTTGTGAAATGTGTTATCTGCCACTTTGTTACAGACAAAGTGAACAGAACAAAGTGAAGCTTTTTTAACAACTATAATCATCTAACTTTGTTATTATGTGCTCATATTTCCATTTGAACAGTTTGTAACAAGGTGGTCTGTGTCATAGGTTCTCAACTTCTTCAGGGCATCAAGTGGTGATCTAACACTCTACCAAAAATTGTTTTTCATAAGATTAAACAAAAACATCACAATTTTTGTTAAATTACTATAAACATCTAAGGCCAAAAACTTTAAACATTATTAACATGACATGAAAAGTTAGTGTTACGTACCAACCTAACACATGCAGCAAAAACTGGGCCAAAATTACCAAGTACCATAGATTTAAATGAAAATACTGTAAAGTTTGATTAACTGAACAGCCTTGAGTATCAAATCTAAGGTATCAAATCTGATATTTTGGCTTTTAGTCCTGAGGAAAACTTGATCGAGGGTGGTCACCCTGTCTGCCGAACAAAAAGTCGTTGCAATAGAAACTCTTCAAATCTGCCGAGTCTTCTTGTGTGACCATCACCTAGTGTTGTATAGCGAATGCAAGGCAAGTTAACGTTGACCTCCATATCAAAACTACATCTGGGAAACAATTGGGAACAAATTGTTGTTTTGAGTTAAAATATTTTGTCACTCACTTGTGTGAAACTTCTGCAAAGAAACGTCTGCAGCAAGTGGACTATTATTAAGAGTGACATTTTAAGTGGTAGTAATGTACAGATTCATTGTACACTTACACCGACTTTTTTTTACCACATAATAATGAGGACATATTGAATTGAGATGAATGTTTTAAATCTTACCTGTTTATTAATCTATTTTGTACAGTGTTCAAAACAATCATCCAGACAAGATGATCACAACAATATTATCAAACTCTGTAAACAATATATCAACTCTGATTTCATTTTCAATACTATCAACAAATTGGATAATCCAACCTTAACCACGCCGCTGGGTCACTATAGGACAGAATACGCACTGGGTTGGTTTGACCCAAGTGCTGGGTTATATTGTTGGGTCATTCAGTTGACCCAACCAGTGGGTGAAATTGACCATCTTGCTGGGTTAAGTCTTACTCAAGTGCAAGGTTATTTCCTGTCTCATTGCCTTATTAAAATTAGTATGTATGTAAATACATTTTTATATTTTGTTTTACAGTTTCTGTAATACAATAAACCAGAGGCCACTATATATGTCATTTCAATTATTTATTTATATTTTACATTTTTAATACATCTCTTTTATATATATATATATATATATATATATATATATATTAGTATACAATATTACAATTATACAATGTATACTCATTCTAAGGTAAAAAAACCAACCAACCAAACAAACAAACAAAAACATAACAGTTCAATTAATTAATGTATACACCACTGAAAACATAGTTATGCATAAAATATTGCATTTCTGTTAACAAATCCTTCCTAAATATATTACTCAATGCTCCTTTAAAAGTCATTAGGCAGCTAATTTGAAGTCTTATGCAATTAGAAGATGTGTTGATTTAATAAGAATAGCAACAGATATTTAAAATGCGACTAAATACCATGTGGGCCTGAAACTGTTTTCCTCAAATTTGACAGAGGACGACTCTTTTCCATTAATTTGATATACTGCTTTGTGTATTTTTTATTTATTATTATTATACCTTTATTTAACCAGAAATAAAACTCGTTGAGATTAAAAAAATCTCTTTTACAAGACTGTCCTGGCCAAGACAGGCAGCAGCAATAACAAAGTTGCAGACATAAAAAAAACAAAAAAAAAAACACGTAACATATAGCATAAACATAAAACATAAAAGCAAGGATCATCCAACTAATTATTTATAGCAATTACAGACAGTATGTATAGCCTCTATATCATTTAAAAGTAATTTAAAAGCAACCAGTGAAACTGAAACATGAAAAACTAAATAAGGCTTTGAAACAAAGATCAACAGCCTCCAGCAAAGTCTCGATGGCATGGCCTGGAACAATGGCAAAGGTCTGACGTGTCCCCCTCGTCGCATCCCTGATGCGCCAGTCATTTTGTAAATATTCATCCATGTTGGTCTTCACCTGTTGATTACACACAATCACTTAGAGTGCTGCGATATAACTGACATGCAAGTTAAACTTTTCTTGTGATAGTATTAATATTTTTTTATTGCAAACATTACCAAATATGGCCAAATGTGAAAATCAAACAAAATGTCTATTTACACATCTAAATAGACATTTAGCAGTCTAAAATAGTCTGGGATTCGGGATAAGACAAAAACACGATTTGGAAAATGGATTCAAGATGTACTCGCTCATTATAAGCATTTTGAACTCAAAATGTATGGACTGCAGCTTTAAAAATGAACAAAAATCTATTAAAAATGCTATTTTATGTTGTAAACAGAGATTGCAGCTTTAAATATTCTAAACCTAAATTATTTTCATAGTTATCAAGCATATCAAACATCTACCCTTATTGAAGTAGAAACACTAAAGCAAAACTTACAGGTTGCATGTCAAGGACCTCTGTGTCTCTGTGGTGGGTCTGAAGCCCTTACCTCCTCTCCTGTAGATGGATGGAGGAAGCAGAGTTTGCAGGACCTTCAAAGCTGTCTCACCTTTAGAGCTAAACAATATGAGCATAATACATAAAGTTGCATTAACGTTTAAATAGTATGCTGTATAGCAATTCATATTTCTAAAGTAGCATTTCTGACTTTTCTGCCCTGGTGTTTAAAATGGTGCAGTTGTGAATATAAAATGATTATTTGGCCTCAAACATCGTGCACACTTGGTCCATGGCCACTGTCTTAATACTAAATTATTCTTAGTAGGCCTACC
The DNA here is from genome assembly GCA_038021265.1 of Cyprinella venusta. Lineage (NCBI taxonomy): Eukaryota > Metazoa > Chordata > Actinopteri > Cypriniformes > Leuciscidae > Cyprinella > Cyprinella venusta. The sequence goes on along the minus strand of CM075866.1, from coordinate 12,283,541 downwards.
TCAGGTTTTAACAACTTGTAATGGGTTCAGGGCTTGTAATGGGTTAACGCGAAATTAGCTTCCCGTTACCACAAATTGGTAAAAAAAATATAGGTAAATATTCATATTAACTTACCATAAAACACTGCCCACTCCGAGTGGCGTCATGCTCCTCGAGTCAGACGTGAAGAATCCAGAAAGTTCCACAAAGAATGAAAAACCAGCTGTTTATTTTTGACCCTGCATGAGTAACCCAAGAATGTGTTTACAGTTCCCCAAACAACCCAACATTTGGACCCAGCACAATCAACCCAACAATTTGTTTACAGAAAAAAACCCAGCATTTTTTAGAGTGTACTATTGATAATCACAATAATTTTGGACACTATAATCGTCATATGAAATCTTCATACCGTCCCATCCCTATAACCTTGTTTCCAAATTGCAATCAGTTTTTTCCATGAAAGCCAAACATCAGCTGCAGGCTGAGCCTCGCTGCCTCGCCTCAGTATCTCTAAGCTCTCGGCGAGGTACTGACCTTAATGTCTCACAGAGTTAAATGGAGAACTATAAGACCTTGGGCAGAAGGAGCACCAGCCGTAGCCTGCAGCCACGCTTTACAGGTTACCTCCCTAATGGAGCTCCCAGGCCTTGAAGTGCAGTTGGAGAGCGGAAGGGGGAAAAATGTCAAACGCTCATCTGAGACCCATCATTAAGGACTTTTTCTGACTGGAGATTAGGAAAGTGGATGGGTAGCACAAAAGAAGAGACAGTGGTAATTGACTACTTTTACTGCAATGGGACTAATTCACAATGAAGCACACAGCACCTAGTCATGTGAGGACCTGAGTGATCTTCTAAATAATGGGAGTTTGAAATATATTGCTGTTATCTAGGTGACTGAGGGTAGTGACTTTACAGGGAGTTGGATTTGTCAAATGTGGCAGACATGCATCGCCAAAAGCGGATTTGGATTGGCTTCTTATTAACAATGGTTGGGACAAAATGTAATGTAATGTTGTGGCTTTAATATCATAAGCCTGGTTTTCAACATGCTCAGACCTTGGTGTTTGCATTTTAAGCTGAACCTCTAGTTCTCATCTTGCCATTTCTTGTAGGCTCACTGAAGTGGTCTGACCTTGGTCTAGCTTGAATTAATCTGCTGTGTCCTATTTTCACATGTGAAGATGACCATCATGGCAAATAATCTTTTCATATTTAATTGGGGTATCCACTTCCCCATGGCAACTATGTACTGGGTTAATTGAATTTCAGAGACCATCCTTAGTTGGTCAGCAAAGATTGAAGTGCATGTAATCGTAATTTCGGAAAGCACTGCTCTTGTGCGCTTGGCCAAATGAATGGTTACATCACAATTTAATATATATATCTGAAGATGTGATCCTCTCACCAGCTGAGAACACATGCCAGAGGGTCTGTGCATTTGTAGTAGAGAAACTAAGATTTTTTTTTTCCCCTCTACGAGCATTAAAACTAAGAGCTGGGTGCTGAATAGCAAAAAGTTGTCATGACTTTAACCAAATTGACACTATATGCATTCTAAATTTGCCCTATACGTCATTAGGCAGTGTGGTCTATTGGTTAATGTTATTTATTTTTTTTTTATTGTTAACCAATCTCGTTCTTAGTCCAATCCAATCCATTTTTTTATTATTATTGTTTTTTTTTTTTTTTTTTTGCATGCTGTTTTCTCAGAAATACGCCACATTTCATCACAGCCTCTTCTGTAAGAAGCAGAAAGCTAGGAAAGCATTGTCGGAGGAATAGAGAAAGAGGAAACGGCAGACTGCCCGAGCAAGGAGTCAGACACGAGCATAGGCGTAATTTGCGGGTGTGATATGTTCCCATTGAAACATCTCACGTCATGGATGTACCAATACAAACAAATAAAGTCTCCAGTTAACTGGAGACGTGCGCTTCAATCCATTGGAGAGACTCTCTATATTTATTTGGGTGAAATCACAAAACCAAATGCACACAAAAACGTGTCCCTGCTTGGTATACAACCAATAAAATCGGTTTTGATGAGAAAAATAAACTATACTACTAGTGTGGATTGATTAAAACCCAGAATCTCTGACATGCTTGGCAAAAGTTCTGCCACTGGACCATTAAAGTACATAGTCGGATCTATTTATTTAATCATGTGAAAATTCTCACCACTAACAACATGTTTTAGATCTCATTAAATGACAAATTAAACACAATGTACTATTGTATACTATATAACATGTCACACTCTGCGTGAGTGGTATTTAAAGCAGTAATGTTAAATACAAGCACTCCACTGCAACTCTTGGGGTCGCTGTTTGATAAAAACAGAATTCCTGCATAGTGTCCCTTTAAAATCGTACAACTTACTTATTTCTAGTTATGTACATTTATTGTTAACAAAGAGAACCTGATTCATTATTTTTAATCTGTTGAAAGCAATAAAAACACCAGAGAAACTCATGAGTTGTAATAAATAGAATGCAGATGCAGTCTATTGACAATGGAAACCAGTGAGCCTTGCACTGTAAGTTGATCAACTAATGTATCCTTGATTTAATATGCCTCTAGTCATAGAGCTTTTTAGATGGATGCCGAGACATTTTAGGTTGGGTAGAATCGGCAATTGATGGCCTCCATGGCTGCAGTTTGCTGTGCTTTCTGCCAATTGGCAACCCAGGGTTTTGAAATATTATTGGCTAAATTGGCAGTGTGCAAGATCACACAAACAAACAAAAAAAAATAAAATAAAAAATAAACTTAACATTCTTTCCTAAATCTCTGCAAACATGTAATTGTATTTGTATGCTTTTATTACTTTCACAAAAATTACATACAACACCTTTAAGATGATGTGTCAAGTTTGCAACAGATTACTTTTTAAAAACACCCTTGATACATCTGCGTTCTGTCCTAATGACCTAATAGTTCAGGGAATTCAGAAAATCCCTCTCTTGTATGCATTATGTCAGAGTCTGTCTTTTCTTTGTTCTTTTGACTACCAGGTGTTAACAGTGGAAGTATATCTCTTTATCGAGCTTTAAGAAGCAATGCAAATGTGTTTTTCGTGTTGTTACAGAAGGGTAACTGTTTAAGTGAATTTTAACAAATCAATCTCTCCCTCTCGCTCACCCTCTCTCTCACACTCGTACTTCCATTTTCAACCTCCTCCCCGCATTTGTGTTATTGTTTGTAAATACATGTATTCCCGTAACGTGAGTAAAAGTATGTAGTTCTGCCTTTATTAAATTCATTTATATTCATTGAATTGATTACTGTCTCTTGCTCATATTTCAAGTCCCTTTAATGTCTACATCAAAAGCTTCGAGCTTTACAAATTAAAGATACTTTAAATAGTATTTGTTTATAGACCAGGAAAGTTAATCCTTGTGGCCACAGGAGAGCTTCTTCTGAAAGTCTATAAAGTAGGATGTTGTGGGTTTTGATAGAGATCGAATGGTCAAGCTTGCGGGACAAGCAGATGGTTTGATCATAAATGAATCCCCTCAAATATCATTCTGACAATTGAGCTAATTTTTACCTGTCTGTTAAACGTGATCTATGTAATTAATTGCAATCAACTTAATTACTAAGATACACATGCATGCAGATGCAGGTAATATGACATATCATCCCTTATCAGGAGATTTAATAACATGTAAGGCTGATCTGATCCAAACTTAAATGAATAATTATTAATTATGATATGCAAATTCCCCATACAGATCAACAGAGTCTTTACAGATCCTTTTTATACTCATATGTTGGGGTTATCGACATATCATGTATACAGTCATTTCGATCTTCACAGTACCAGGTTATAGAGGCCAAATATGCCACACATCTGATTCTGGTTAATCATAGTTTGGACAGCTGGAGCATTAACCCTGTTAGCGTTTGCTTGAAACAGACCAACAACAAAGTAAAATCATGAGATGGAACATTAGATGCATGGTAATACAGTTATCACATGTTAATACAGGAATATATCGTATTCTTTTCAGAATTAGTCAAGTTACAGATTTCAATGAAAGAATGTCTGTTTATGTGTGTGCGTATTGGAGATTGCTTTCTGGCCACCTGGCCAGGCTCTGAGTGTGTTAGGCTAGTGCTAGATGCGAGAAAGAGTCCCTCTGAAAATTTCAGAGGCTTCTGGGGCATATGGCAGACGCAGCCGCATGGCTTCCTCCATATGAAGACCGATTCAAGACTAGTTTTATGATCAAGTCCCGAGGTGACCGTGGCAGAGCAGCACGCCCTGTGTGATAAGAGATCACCCCAGCCTGCCACACTCTTAGCTCGAGTTCAGACCTTCAGGTCCATTAACACCGATTGAGGGGCCATGCACAAAGGGCATGCAAAGGGACTGCATTGGTATTTGTTACCTCAAGTTGGCAGTTCACCTCGCTTTAAGCCACTGCTGTTCAGCGAGCTGGTACTGGTCTGAAAAGACAACATCGCGACAGTTGCGCTAAGCTACCCTTACATGTCACAACTCGCCCGTCACCTCCTCCTTGGAGTCAGAAGCTTCTGGGCCTGCTCAATCGTGCCACCATCGAGCCTCACGACAGCTATGACTAGAGAGAGTGGAGACTCCAATCCCTAGGCGGAGGCAGGGACCACTTCGGGGCCGCACAGTTGCATCTGTTGCCCCTCCGGACTCATTCCTCTGCCAGTCGTGTTTCTGTCTGGGTGGACATCTCTTGGATAGACACTGGCTCTCAGCTGACCCCGGAGCCCTGCAGAAATTTGCTCCTCAGTGAACCTTCTAAGAAAGCGGCTATGCGATTCATTATTGCTTAGCGCTGCTCAAGTTCAGTGATGTTCATCACACTCAGGTGTTTAGCAGAAATGTTCCTGAAGCTCAGTGAATTTCATCACACTCAGGTGTTGATAAGAAATGCTCCTGAAGCTCAGTGAATTATCACATCTAGTGTTGAGTAGTGCTCCTGCCTTGTACGTGCATGTCATTTGCACCTACTGTGATAAGTCAGGAGTGGTCTTGACAGGTCTTTATAGTTGCTCCTTTTTGGCCCAACCAGATCTAATTCCCCTGACACCCTTCATGACTTCCCGTGAATATATTTCAGGGACGGGGCATGATGGCACCCACGTTCAAATAATAGGACGGGGAGGTTCAGGTCGCTATCACAAGGATATATGGTAGTGGCCATCACTTCTGCAAGCACCCTCTTAAGATAAGGCAGTTGTGCTTTGCTAGTTAGAAGTTAAACCTATTCGTTGAATTAGTCTTGAGCTTGAGAGCTTTCGGTCATTTCAGTGCTCTTTTAGCATTGAGTAGGGTGTCTTCCACCCACATTATGATGCAAACATCATATACAGAAGCATGTCATGATCGTCAGGTTCCTGAGGGAGCAAGGGTCACCCCTGCACCCCTCTTTATCTCTGGTGATACTGCAATACAGAGACTGCCCCTGAGCCACTGGCAGTGAGATATTAAAGGGTACCTATTATGGCATTTAAAATGTTCCTAATATTGTTCTGGGAGTCCCCAACAACAGTTTTACAAGCATGCAATGACAAAAAACACTTTTGTTGTCTTATAATATGCATTTATTTTTACCTGATTTGCTCACCGACTCCCATATGAATCGTTTAGTGAGTCCTTTTTCCAAAACCCGCCTTTGCGTGACGCTAATCTGCGGTGATTGGTCAGATGACCTAGTCAGTTGTGATTGGTATTCTCTGTGCAGAGAAAACGGAACGCTTATCACCTTAAATGGGTTCTCAACTCCAGTCCTCGCGACCCACTGCTCTGCATATTGTGTATGTCTCCCTTATTTAACACACCTAATTTAGATCCTCAGCTCGTTAGGATAGAGCCGGCTCGCGAATCCATACTTTATAGCGTTTAGGTTTGTGAAGCAATCATCTTCAAAATGACGCGAACACAGAACAAGGTTTGGGCTATACTTGTGTGGTATACTTGTATATATGAACTGCAGCCACTTAGTCTTCAAATGCTCCTCACTTGGCAGGTGAAAAAAGTTCGCTTTTGCGTCACACTTCAAAACACACCGTCTCGTCGACATGATTGTTTTCCGGTTTTCCCTGGCGTCTCTGAGCGCAATAAGTGGGCGTTTCTTATTCAAATAACTTGTCAAGTTGACGTCAACTAGACAAAGGAAAAGCATCGTTCTTCGAACGATTCATATCAGCAACTCAGAGTCGACTCTTACTTTTGTGAGACAATAACTTTGTATACTATGAACTTTCATGTTTAAAACTTTGCAGGATGTTTTCGTTCACTTAGATCTATGTTAAACACTACATGAAGGGCAATTTTCAAAAATCCATAATAGGTACCCTTTAAATTCTGTTATTTTAACAGTACTCCTGCTCACATTGTCTCTACTAGAGGGTAGGGACTTGCTCACTTTCAGTCAATGACTTATGCCTGGAATTCAGGCCGGCTATCTCTCACTAGCACTAGACCCCTGCCTGGATATGTGCCCAAGGTTGCTACCTCTCCCTTAAACTGGGACCAGGTGGTGAGCCTGCAAGCACTTCCTGGAGGAGGCAGACCCAGCCCTGGCTTTCTCTGTCCCTCCACTTCATTGTGGTTTTACATGCTCAGAACACAAGCCCTAAGACCTCAGACCAGCTCTTATTAAGGAAATCAGCAGAGAGGGAAGACTGTTTCCAAGCAAGGTTGGCTCACTGAAAGTGGCTGCCTTCGTCTTGGTGAAATTCCCGAGATGCACATTTCCACTTAGGTGGTGAGCTCCTATTAAATTAGTGTGTGTTCCCGCTTTGGCGTTGACACAGAGTCCTTCGCTGACAGATATTCTTTAGTTGAGGGCTGGGCGACACCTTAGTCGAACTGCTGCTTCCCATAGGCTCCCTTAACATGAAGCCAGATTCTGTAAGCCCGGTTCGTTATGTCAGCTTGATGTGCTATTCCCCTCCTGTGGACTGGATACGTGCACAATTCTTGCTCCAGTTGAGCTCGCCTTTTTAGCTGAACCCTGTCGAGCTCCTCCATACCCTTCGGCAACAGACATGGCAGAACGTCCAAAGCCAGGCCTATCACTCGTATGCACTGGTGGAATCTGTGTTAGGCGGGGTCCATATGCTGTGATCCTTACGGCAATCCCATACAGTTATTCTTCCACGGTACGGCTATCTGCTGTGAGCCCGTGTCTTCCCTTGGCAGAGCCTGCTGTGCCGTCACTGTTCGGTTGAGTCTCCCCCGTTTAGGATGGAGCCACCCCAGTGACATTCCATATGTTGTACTGCCCGGTCATCTGCCCAATTCATATGTGTATTCTCCACATATTACCTCTCTTCGGGCAGGATGTGGTTTCCGCAGCATCCCTTCCATGTTCAGGGAACGCTTTCCCAGTGGTCCTGTAGAAACATCAGTGACTTCCCTGACCTAAGCCCTGTCCCTTCCCCGCCTTGACTGCAGGAGGATCTGGAGGCTTTTGTCTAGGCACTGGAAGGTGGCAGCACTAGTTCGCGATTTAATTGGGATCCCAATCATTCAACATGTCGACTATTTCGAAAATGAGCGACTGAAAGGGAATGTCTCGGTTACGTATGTAACCCTTGTTCCCTAAAGGAAGGAACGGAAACGTAGACCCATCACCACTTTTGCTAGATCACTGCTGACTCCAAATTATGCTTGGCTCTTCAGCGATAAACACCTAGTGTGTGTATCCACTTCTGTGTTTATACCCGCGGCATGGGGGTGGAGTGTGTAATGCATTTCACGCATGCCAATTACATTTGCTCGTTTTAATAGTACTCGAAGATGACAGGCTCTCTAAACATGATCCCAATCAGTCGACACGTTGACTCCGTTCCCTCCTTCAGGGAATGAGGGTTACATACATAACCAAGACATTCTTATATGTCTGTGTTAAGAAGGAATATGAATGAATGTCTTATGTCTGGAATAATACAGCTGAGAATTTCATTATGGCATACCCCTCATGGGATTCTCCAGTCTAAGCTTAACAAGCCTCTCATTCTCAACATTTAACCCAGTCATGTATAATGGATTAGAACAGACCATAAGCCTCCTGCTTTTATATTAATAGGCTTTTTGGTAGATTTTTATTTATTTATTTATTTTTTCTAGTTTTATTTAAACAAAAAAAAAAATGTAACTTAAGTTTGAATTAAATGCTTGGAAAAACAACCAATACAGGGTGCTCTGTAACAGTGTTCTGTTTTGGTTTAAAAGTGCAAATTGATATGATATTAAATTTGTACTGTATTTGATTTATTTTGAAACATCCAGACAGAATCCTTACATCTATGGTGCCTATTTTAAACATACTGTAAATCACCACACAGTGGACCACACAGTTAAGTGACTATGGTGGAGAGCACAATCCACACATCAAGTTACCATTTAATGCTATTTCATATCTATTTCAATTGCACTAGTTTTTGAAAGTAATAACTGACACCTGGTCGGATCTTGTCAAGGGTTGTATTAACATTTTATGAAGCCAGGACTCTGAAAAAGGCTGTGGGAAATCCTTGAACTGTGACAAACCTAACCTAACCTAAGGGTTATATTTCTCAAAGAGGCTTTACATGAACATCTGACTCCTACTTGAATCACAATTGCATATTGTATTTTTTTATGCGTCAAGTGGTTGATGTAGGACACCAACTGCCATGGTGACCTTTGAAAAGTTTCTCGCTCAAGAGGTGAAATTCAGACCCATCAAATCCTTCTCTCTCTCTGCTGATCTTGTTTTCATCAAGGATGGACAGAATTCAATACCTCCACTAGACAAAGTATGGTGGCCTCTATCTTGCACCCGGCAGAAATGACTTTATACACAAACGTATGTATCATTCCTATTTTACACCCATGCAAAGCGGGCTTTTCCCTCCACAGATGCATGTCGGTAAACTAGGAAATTAACTTGCGCTCCCTGGGCGGGTCGGCACAAAAAAGGAGGCGTGTTTCGGCGCAAACATTCCCTAGTGCTATTTTGCAGTTCCAGAAAACAATTGCGCCACTGACCAGGAAAAAAATGGTCTAAAGTCAGTGCCATGCTGCGCGTTGTTCATAATGCTATTTTAAGGGTGCAGGCTTGGCATAATGTAGCGGGTGCATAACGTGGTCACAAATCATTGTGGTGCCCATGAAGATGGAAAAAAAATGTAGTTTTTTTCCTCCCACACTTGTTTAACCGACGCTGATTTGGGTGAGTTTCTCCCATCCACTTACAACTTCAATTCTCTGTCTTTCACTGCCCTGACGAGAACGTCGGTCTCCTCGGGTGTGAATGCAGGGCTTAAAGTTTTCCGGCACTGTGCCGGATCTCCGGCGTACAGGCGTGAGGGGGAAAAAAATTGTGAATTTGCATGCGGTTTAATATTTTTGAATCAATTGATTTCACCTACCAATCGTATGAGAGGAATGTGTTACAAGCCTATCAGAAGCAGAGCAGGGCAGGTCCAAGGATCACAGAGTGATAGACTGTGAAAGCATGAAGCGTCAGTTCATAAAGCCCGGGGATGAGGTCTTACCTACGGGTGTAATTTCCTATGTGGACATGATGTCCCCCCACTTTCAAATTTGTTTGTTGGGATTTTTAACCGCACTCCGTCATCGCCACGGAGGAGCAGGACCGAGCCTGTGTAAAACAGCTCACTGAAAGTTCTAATGAGCACGTATAGCGGTTGCGACCATCGACTATAAAAATAGTTTGTGACACAGTCAGTGATGAAACACCAGAAACAACACCAGGTGACTAATGTCACTATGGATGAAAAGAAAGGAAGGAAATGTGAGTTGGTTGATTCAGGAAATTAGCTAAATATTAAATGAAGAACATTCTGTCTAGCTAACTAAAAAAAAAACCTTTCTGTGTATGCCTACCATGAAAATGAGTCCAATATTTTCTGTCAGCAATGTATGACAAGTGCTGTCAACGCATGCAATTCTTTTTTGTCCAGCTTTAACGGTTTACAATTAATGCAGCATCAATTCGTTCTTTCTGTCTGTCATTCTTTAGCTAGGATTACGATCACGCTCTTATTCACGCAAATGCTTTAAACCATTTCTGCGCGACAAGACAAAAGTGACGTGCTTTCAGTGAATGTCCTCCTGACACACACACACACACACACAATGCTCAGAAATACGCGCCAGTATCAAGTTCTCTTTCGCTCTTGAACGAACAATAACACACATGTATGCCAAAATGACCATTTTCCCGAGTATCCTCTCAAGAACAGTCTTAAATGATTTAAATAAAATCTTAAATGGAAGTAAATAGCAGTGAGAGAATGAGATGTGTGAGATCCTGTCAGCAGCGGTAGATCTTAAAGTGACAGGACCCATTAATTCTGTCTGTCAGTAAAGTTAACTTAAAGAACAGACAGAACAGAAAATTACTAACTGCACTTGACTAAAGAATGCTTGTAGCTTTGATAAGGATAAAGTTAACTTAAATTAAAAGTTTTTATAGTTTTTGAAGCCTAACGTCAAAAAAAAAAAAAGAAGAAAAAAGTTCAGCATCAGGAATTTTTTTCACTTTAACCCCTGTGAACGTCGGTCACAGCCGAACAATCGTAACAGCGAACGTCGGTCTCCTCTGCATTTATCCCGCCGGTAAAATAGCAAAAGGGCCCAAGACCCGCCCACAAAGTTACTTGCGCTTGATACTTGCGTTTCAGATCGTTAAAATAGGGCCCTTAGTGTTTTCTGTACTAGAGCAGTGTATTTTTATAAAGCCAACCAAAGCTGCTGGTCAAAGCTATGGAGTATTTTATTTTTTTACACACATTGATTAGCACCTTACAACTCCCAATTCAAACCAGAATATATATATATATATATATATATATATATATATTTACAAGATGTGATGCTCCATATTTTATTTGCACTTTATAGAGCTGCTATTCATGATATATCGATCAGCTATCATTACTAGGGTTTTAGCTAGTAACAGACACAGAGATTCAAATTACATATACATAGACTGCAAAGAAATTATTCTTAGTAACACATTACATAGGTTTGTATGCTATATTTAAAGGTTGTAATACCTGTGGATATTGGTTGTGAAACAGTTAGACATTATGAGCTTTATTGATTACAAACTGGTTGTCCACTCTAGAAATTTCATCATTTCTGTTCATTGTAGCGAGAAACACAAATGGAACAATATCAAGATATTTCACAACCACTGTCTTGCCGTTAGGGCAGACATATGTGCAATGAATAAAAAGTAGCTCCTCACACTAGGATGCAAGTCATTGCAGTATTGCATGATTTAAGTAATGGGATTCAATTTCATCCTATTTTATTATTATTTTTGGATGCATGTAGTTGTTGATCTGTGCAGCCATCTAATGTTATATGTGATTATTTTTTCAGTGTGACAATGGTTGTAAATGCTTGCTCTTCATTCTCAAATGGAAACAAACATCAAGTAATATATTGCAAACTGCTGTTCATCTCAAGCCATTTAGCAAGCACATTTAGTTTTGCAAACTATGTTATGATCCTCTTACGATTGTGAAATGTTTATTATTAGCAAAATGTTCAAAGAGCTTTGCTCACGGCCCTTTGTTATCATGTGCTTAATTATTATTTTTTTTCATTTGCTCCCCCCAATGTTCATACCTAATCTATTAATTACAATCTCCATTAGCATTTTAATGAGAATAGGGCCAATAATTAAATCAGTCTATTTAAAGCTATAATTAAATGACCCCTGTTTCTGCTTTGATGGCTATAAGTAAGTAGTGTCATGCCTGTGATAGAGAATGAGAGAAAGAAAAATCAAAGCTTGCCATTTTAGTCAGGGATCTGATGACTGAAACATATTTCAGAGGTCACTGTTTATTTTGAAGTTCTCTGATGGCTGTATTTAAGGAGTGGGATTACAAAGCATGCGTTATTGCAAGATCACAGTTGAATATGGAGGCTTAAATAATCAATTTCTATGTGCTACATATGCGTTTCGTATTTTTGCTATAGCTATCGGCTTGAATCTTGATCGTGGTTGGGAGGCTGTCTACCTTGCATTCTTTTTTTCTTAAAGAATATCTGCAGATCTGCTCCAGTACCTGTGCAATGGAACCTCACTGACTGCACTCTTAATTGTTGCTATCTGAGCATTGCTGATCTCAACCCTGCAGCTCAGAGCCAGAGGCACGTGAGGCCATAGTGAGAAAAGACAAGCTCTCTCTCTAATAGCTTTTTCTCAAACAAACAAACAAAAAATGACTCCCATCGGCAGATGGAAGACTTGGAGCTGTCCACTCTCCGACCATCATGCAGGAGTAAGGGCTAACCCGGGACCAGCAACTCAGGGCCTGCCTTGGGTGGCAATAATAGCCAGGTTAGTGCTCTCCACTGGCCTTTAATGGCAGCTCAGTGTAAACAGCATCATGAGAGTGGGGCTATAGATGATGGGGTCGTGCTCTCTCGCAGCTTGGGCATATGAACAAGCATCGAGTGAATGTGCCTCTAAGGGGGCCCTGGTTGAAACAGCCTTTACTGGTTCATTGTTCTCTTCAGAGAATTAACCTTTGACAATGAGACAGCATATATATATATATATATATATATATATATATATATATATATATATTATGCACTGCAGTTTTTGCAGTGGGGAGACTCATGTTCCTTGTTAGTGCAGCTGCTTCTCAAACATTGTACTGATTTGAGTTCTCTTTTGCAACTTATCATGCTTGAACAGACAAAAACACACAAAATGATGTTGAAATGTGTAGAATTTCTGGCGAGTATCCTCTTAAGCCAAGCCTTAAATTAATTAAATAGTCTTAAATTAACATAAAGAGAGAGAAAATCACATGTGCTCTAGATCCATGCCATTTGCATCAGGTACTGAAGACTAATTTTTAATGCTATTTTTATATTTTAGTATCTTTATTCATTTTCATAATAATTTCATTATGTATTTTATGAGTCAGAGTATGTTTGTACTTGTGTGCTGAGCAGAGATCTGGGATGAGCTATATTTTGCTTAGAGGTATGTGTGCAATGTAACCTGTTCACTGAGCAGAGATGTTCCGATGATGATGATGATGATACATTAAATGTGAACATTTACAAGAAAAGGAATGTTTCAACTGATGTAGCACTAATGTATACACAGAGGGATTGTGTATTGCACCATGTGCAAGCATTACATATACATACATATTCCATTTTTAAAACATAAGCAACATGTTTTCTACCTTACAAGGAAGTTGAAAGTCTCTCTGTGATGTATATAAGTTTGTAATATAATATAAGTTTATATAAGAGAAACATAAAGGCATGACAGGGTTAGAGGAATGAGAAATAAAGGCATGAGGGGTGAGGGAGGAGAAACACCAAGATGTCATTTACAGCTGGCATGGGGTGAGAAGATAGAGAATTTGGGAACAGAGAAATCTGGAATGAAGACCACCTCACCTATAGCCTTATTATTAAATGCATGTTTCTCTCGGCTGTTTCTCTCTATTTGACACAATAACATAATAAATAATAAATCTCTTTGGCTAAAATATGTGGTGTAGCTTTCGTGATTCAACAATAATGGGGCAAGCAGGAATTTCAAATCTTAGGTTTAATAAAGAATAATCTATAATTAACGTATACACTGAATAATATGCAGTTAATTTACATTTGATTACTCAATTTCTGTAGTAATTCTTACCTGAAAACTGTTAAAACTACCTGTAAAATTTTAAAGCACTGTTTATTTCATTTATCTGTTTTATATTCATTTGTGCTATCTCTTATCACACTATCTCTCAGATAGCGGTTGTGCCGAAAATAGAAAATAGTATCTTGCATCTTATTTAGCAAATTAGCTCTATGAAATATTAATAATCAATCATAAATTGTTATAATTTTGGATCAGTTAATCGAGTTAACTTGATGTAGCTACATTAACATTACAACCAATTAATTGGTTCATCCTGTGAACACTAAATATTGGTTATTAATTGATTAATAGAAATCTACATTTCCTGGTCATGGGAAATGTCTTTCTTACTAAGGACTACTAAGAGCAAATAGACAAGATCTATGATTAGTGACTCTAGATATGAGCTTGAAACACGGACAACTTTACATGTGAAAAGAAACAAGACTTTATTAACTACACTAAACATTTTAACTACTATAACATACATATACATACATGCATACAGTTTACCAAGGGAAAGAGAGCTGAAGTAGAATACAGGAAAGCAAGAAGTTATAGCATTGTTTGAAGTTCAACGGATCAATAGCCTGAGCAAATCATCAGTTTAGTTCTAACATGCCCTTCTTAAAAACTGGTAAGGACACTTAATGTATCAAATAATGAGACTAAGTTTGATACTTCCATGTCTTGCCCATTTGGATTAAACTGTCCTGATGCAATTTGTTGAGGCTCCAGTTGATCTATGCTTATGTGGTCTTGAGAGAGAACCAGTGGGAGTCAGAGGATCTTTGGTGAAAGTAAAGACAAGGCCACAGCCTGACACAAGCTTGGGGGTCCTGGGGGACTAGTTCAGGATCATCTTCATATTAGGACTTATCAGGGAGGACCAAGAGATTAATAGAGCAAGAGGCTAAGAGAGTAAGAGAGAGCTAAGAGAGCTAATCTTGTGATCAGTGATTTAAAGCGTAAAGATGTCACACCCTCTGGAGGTGCGTGAGCTAATACGATCCATTTGGAGGGAGTTTTTTTTACAACCCTTTGTGTTCTAGCAAGGCATTTGAATGTTTAATTTCATTGAGTGTTTACGAAAATAATCTACACGATGCGCTATAATGTTGAGGCAAGCCATGAAAACACCTATATAAGTTGTATAAAACTAGCCTGACTTCGTCATACTCATATTCTAATGAGAATATGAGTCTGAAATCACTCAATTGAACTTTAATTATGAGGCGTGTCGTAACCGAACCAGGACGAAAAAAAAACCTCTGCACTCAATTGGATAGTCGGTAGACCTACCAACCAATCAGAGCAACGCATAAGTCAACACCTTTGCATAGCGCAGTTTTCAAATACAGAACGTAGCCTACTTTATTTATTTTAGAAGTTAAATAACGAGTGTTACTTCTTTTACTTACTTCTCCATGAGTGCCACCAAAGGAGAAACCACAACGACCACAGGCTTTTCGTTACGTCCCATCTTCTTAGCGACTGTCAGAGCCAGCTGATAAGTTACACTTTTCCCGAATCATGTAGGAAGGACGCCAAAAATATATTTCCGATCAACAAATGCCTTGATTGCAGTTCTCTGTTTGTTTATTAAGATGAATGCGCTGTCGATTTATTTTACAAAAGACGCGACAGCGGAATCTATATATCTCAATTCTCCAGCTGCACTCATCTTTGACAAGCGCTCTTTGACGACGTGAGGATTACGTTACTGAAGACCACCTGTCAATCATCGTATAAAGCCCGCCCTGGCAATTTGATTGGCCCGTTGATCTCTGAACCGTTCATAATTTCTCCTCAATAGATTGAGTCCAGACCGAACTTCCAGTCCAAAAAATGTTGTGGGCGGAGTTCGGGCTGGCATCCAGGCTAGTATAAAACATCCAGTTTATCACAAATCTAACCCTTACCTCGTCTTGCTGCGCTGTGAGGAATAACACGGTCATAATAATCCTGGAAAAGTTACCTCAGTTACCTGTTTCATTTCAAGAAGCACACGGATGCAGCTGATAAGTAATTTATTCTGAAGTGCTTTGTTCTAATCACATTATTGAATAGTGTCTGTGAACTGCACAAATAATGTTTAAATATGAAATGTGGGCAGAGACAGTGGCGCGCTTTGTTCATTCACTTTCGCTCCTACTTTAGTAAGACTATATAGACTACTGAGATTTGTTCCATACTGATCTGTAAAACCAAAAAGACTGTTTAAATATGAATCGGGTGTGTGAACGAACGAATGCACATATGCATAGCCTACTGTTACAGACGAAATAGAGAAAGTTTTTACTATAAAATGGACATCAAATAAGCTTTAGTAGACAGTTTCTGCTCATGTGTTAAATATAGTGTTTTTTTTTTTTTTCAAAAAATAAACTAATCAACTGTTACACAAAGCAAGCTAATGCAATGCACATATCAAGATAATGAATCCTTAACTTTTAAATATGTATGATAAACCTTGTTGACCTACTTTAAAAATAATACTATATATGGAAAAAAGAACTCTAACTGTGAACCAATTCTACACAATGGCCCATATAACCTATTTGACCAGGATTTGTTTCCAGGTATGACTAAAAATGTTTTTTGTTTTTTTTTTACTTTCATTTATGTGTGTGTGTGTGTGTGTGTATATATATATATATATATATATATATATATATATATACTTAAAGTATCTAACATTTTTGTCTAGTTTATTATCGTTGACGAAAATGTCAATAGATTTTTGTCACAGTTTTTGTCATTCAAAACTAGTTTTTAAGTTATCGTCTCGTTTTCGATTATGGTAGGTTGTAGTTACTTGCACATTGTGCTCGTAAATCATTTTTCTCGTTTGCATGTATCGATTTTTAGGGGCATATACGAGTAAAATGGTCGCACTGTAGAGCCCTGCACTACGTGTATTATAGCTGCATAACTATACACTAGAATGCTTTGACATGCTTCCACAGCACATGATCTCTAAAGGGAACGTCTGCTAATTACTCTACATGTTGTTAAAACGAATAATTTGTATTAATTAAAATTACTTTTAACATTCAAAAACAGACATGTTCAAAATTCAAAGCTTCTTTTATTTAGGTTTTTTTTTTTTTTTTTTTTTTAATCATCTTTCCTAGTTGTAGTTCCTGACTTGTTGAACTGACAGGTAAAATTTTTCTAATAGCTCCCTGTAACACGTATTGATTTTTTAATGTTTAGTTTTTTGACATATGTACAGTGTATCATCCACACACACACACACACACATTTTGTTTATTAAAATATAATTTTAATCTAAATTTTAACTCAACAGTGTCATGTGAACTTGACATGGATTGAAGTACTCCAAACATGATGATTGAATAATAATTTGCGGTTCAGTGTGCAAATCAGATTCATTCGACTTACTGCACTGACCGATTCAGTAAGAGTTCATAATCATCTGATTTTAACTGATGCCATGTGATTTTGTGATTCTTTCTGAGCAATTAATGAAGCTCATGTTGCACTTTGAGTTGCATGTGTCAGTTCTGTCTTTTTATCACATCGTATTCAATTCAAACTGGACGCTTGTGATTCAGCTGTAGATCCAGTGCCAGAATAGCAATGCATTAATGATAGTTAGAGTGTTATACAGGCAAAATAACAGTATTGCAGTGCGGTGACACATTCTCTGGTATGAAAACAGACACATGTAATTAATGAGCTACAGTTTGATTTTTCACACAGTAACAGTGATAGACTGGCCGTTTTTGTCTCACATACTACCACAGCTTGATTTCTTTGACTGTCACTGGCAGCTGTAGATCATTCAGTCTTGTACAGGTACTCACACACACACACACACTCATGTTAAGCAGTTGATGCTGAGCAATCCAATTAACATGCATAATGCACCTGGAGAAAAAAAAAAGAAAAAAAAATCTACTCTGCCAGAATGATCATTTATTTATAGGGGCTTGTTTACACATATCGGGGATGCGCTCAGTCTTAGCCAGGTTTGGTTGATTCATTGCCTCAACCTCTCCGGTTCAGGTGAGGGTGAGCAGCGCATTAGCACGCTAGTCATGAGGATATTATTGCACCTGTGGCTGCGCAGTTTCATTTTATGCACCCGTGGGCAATTTGTGCCCCCCTCCCACAACCTTCTTTGTGTTCATCACATTTATGCTGCTGTTTTCCCTCTATGCAAGCAGGTCATTGTAAATGAGGATTGCGCTAGTCGCGGCCCACAGCTCTCGGCTCTGGCGAGAGAAGAGAACACATGCTGCCTGGTGCTCTTTCATTGCTCTTGCTTTCCCTGCCACACTCGGTCTTTCTCTTTATTTCCGTCTTTCTCTCGTAGAGTTATTGTGTGCTACATTGTATGTTTGGATGATGCCTAATGTGGTTTGGGATACCTCCTGTAGATTTCATCCTCGCTGCTTTCTCGTTCCTCAGCTCATCAAGTTGTAGGGAAGGGAAAGCTTTCCGCATGACCCCGGCGTGATTGCATTTGCAATCTCGTACGCAGTAGCGTCTCCCATTGTCTTCTTCCAGCTCCCCTATTGGGATGGTTTGATAACAGGATATGCTCCCAGGTTCTGCAAGGGTTAGTAGAAATTCACAAGCTGCAGAACCAAGCCACTTTGACAGTCAAAGTGCCCTCTGCCTTTCAAGGTCAAGATGTCTTACCCTATTCGGTAACATTAGGAAAAAGTCAAGCTGTGCTTGAAAGCAAAATGTAGATATTTTGCTTAGACATCATTGATTCATCCTATTTGACCGCCTGTACATTTCCTTGTTTAATCTTGTTTATATATATATATGTGGGGAAAACCTCCCAATAATTCACTATGCAGTAAGTAATGATTTTTTGGATGATTTGTCTCCTTTTTTTCTATTTCGTCACTGTTTTTCTTAGGCAAAGAATTTTCTTTTCCAATTGGCAAGTAGCTTTGGATGCTCAGAAACCTTTTGTAACCCAGGTTCCACAGCTGACTCTGTCTATATTTATCTAAATCGCATGAGCCAAAAACTGTAGGCTAGCTCTCAGTAAAACTGCTTTAGAAATTAAAAGGGTAACACTTTACAATAAGGTTTATTTATTAGACATTAGTTAATGTATTAACTAACATGAACTAACCATGAGCAATACATTTGTTACTGTTTTTGTTCATCTTTGTTAACGTTAGTTAATACAAATCCAGCTGTTCATTGTTTGTTCATGTTAGTTCAAAGTGCATTAACTAATGTAAACAAAATTTTAATAAAGTATTTGTAAATGTTGAAATTAACATTAACAAAGATCAACAAATGCTGTAGAAGTATTGTTCATTCTTAGTTAATGTTAACTAATGTAGTAACTAATGAAGCTTATTGTAAAGTGTTACCATTAAAAGTAATGGCTGTCATTCGTTTCTTCACTTCCCTCAAAATTTGATTAAATTACGATTTGGAGCTTAATGATTCGATTATAAAATAATTCCACCAATTATTTTATTGATAATTACTAGGGGTGTCACGATTCTCCAAATCTTCGATTTGATTACATTTTCGATTCTAAAGTCACAGTTCGATTCGATTCTCGATTTTTATCAATCAGGATGGTCTGTCTTATGTGCGCTTCATGATGCACACACGCAAGGTCTCGCTCTCTCCCTCTCTGCCGTGCGCGCAATACGATTTGGAGCACAGTTTTTTTCTGTCTCGGCATGCACGCTCGCTCTTGCTTGCTCACTCTAGATTCCGGGAGATTTTAACTAATTTGCATGCATCAGGGAGCCGCCATCAATATGCGGGAGACTCCCGGAACTTCCGCGAGACTTGGGATGTCTGTAAAATGTGGCGTTTTTTGAATTTGCGAACGTTGTTAACATAACTCACTGGAAATCCCAAAAACTTCCACACCTGCGACTTCAATGAAAGAGGAAGGGGTTCAAGTTCTGTTGATGGTTCTCCTGTATCTGCAGTTGCCATGCTATCTTTTGCTTTAAGTTAGAGGAGGTTGACCATAGACTCATAGCACTTTAACACGCGTTTGTTTCCGCTTGACAAGCCAAACGGATGTGATATGATTAAACAAATTAAATTAACATTGCTTTAATTTTTCATTTAAAATCTATTTATCATAACCATTCAGAAATGAAACAGAAATCGAATAATCAAATGAAAGAAAAAATCCCTGCATAGACCTTAGTGTGTTAACTACAAATACATTGATTATTATTATAACAACAAAATATATTTAATCAAGTGAGCAGTGAGTGATTCCTTCTTTTATTTTGTCGTTTGATTAACATTAATATCACAGCAGCAGGCTTATATATTAAGACCTCATGCATGGATCTAATGTAATGTTATATCTCAGAACCCCCTCCCCCCAAACTTTTTATGTTCACTTCAGACCTGTGAATACTTACCAAGACAGATATTTAAAAATAGTTCTGTTTGTATCCAGTGTTGTGCAAGTTACTTCCAAACTGTAATACATTAGGTATTACTTGTTACTGTTATTTAAAAGTAATTCATTACCTTACAATATTACTGTCTCAGAATTGTAATGCGTTACATTACTCATGTATTACTTTTGAGTTACTTTCACCAAAATAACTAAGTAGAACTTAACTTTGGGGCTGTAACGATATGCAATAAGAAACCGAAATCGCAATTCGCCACACGACTCAGATTCACGAACCTACAGAATCGCGACACACCTCTTCCAACTTCCGTTATTCTCCTTACCGTCCAGATCCAATGCTGCCTTATCTTTAAATTAGGCTATTAGTATTATTTGAAGTTAACATTATAAAATACGTAGACATACACCACAAAACTAGTTGAGGATAAATTATTTAAAATTGGGGACGTTCAGCGTTATGGACATGACATTTGCAGTCAAAACTTGAAATAAAAATTCTCAGAAAATACATGTATTGAAACGTATATAGGCTACTTCCTTAAAGGACTCCAGACATTAGACAAATATCAGTCTTTGTATTTTTAATATTTTTGTATTTTTATATTTTTAATATTAGGGAAAAGACACACATTCATGCATGACAAAAAAAAAAATAGGAGGCAAAATATATTTTTTGTAATTCTGATAATTACACTGCGCAAATCGAATGAGGACGGGTTGGCTCTCCAGTCTCCATAGAACTTAAAATATTCATTTTATTTTAGTTTTCGTGTTCGCATTTATGAGGAAAAACAATGTTACAGACGTGACCGCTCTGAACTGGCACTAAAAGACTGCTTTAAAACTTTCACATAGTCTGTTGCCTTTAAGAAGTAAAAGCAGATGTAACGGAGGCCAGCTAGTAGTTGCTGTGCGGGTAAACCTCACTCCCCGATCTCAATAGGTACTCTAGCGACAGACGCTAGAGGCTGCAGTCTCTAGCCTCCTTGTTAGCGCGCCTGACTCTCATGCCGGAGACCCGGGTTCGAGGCCCGCTCGGAGCGGGTCGAGTTGGACCCGGGTGTTAGGGGTTACATTGGTGCCGTGACCCGGATGAGAGTGAGGTTTAGGGGGGTGAGTGTAACGGAGGCCAGCTAGTAGTTGCTGTGCGGGTAAACCTCACTCCCCGATCTCAATAGGTACTCTAGCGACAGACGCTAGAGGCTGCAGTCTCTAGCCTCCTTGTTAGCGCGCCTGACTCTCATGCCGGAGACCTGGGTTCGAGGCCCGCTCGGAGCGGGTCGAGTTGGACCCGGGTGTGAGGGGTTACACAGACAATACACTGTAATACAACTGTAATACAAGCCTCACTGAACATGTAACGAGTAAAATACTAAAAATTGATTAGTAATGCCTTACACTACTGCGTTATAGCAAAAAGTAATATGTTACTGTAATGTATTACTTTTGTAATGCGTTACTCCCAACACTGTTTGTATCTGACCAATTAAGTGCAATATGCCGCTCAAGAGAGCTTAATTCAGGATCGTATGCTATCTGAGAGAGGTTCTGTGGTGTTCAAAGTTCTGTGGTGATTTCTCCAAAGAATCTCCAAAGATGCTTTGTTGTTGTTGTTATTGTTTTTCAACACACACACACACACACACACACACACACACACACACGCCATGGTGCCAAGCAGATGCAGCAGTAATTAAAATCATCATTATGGTGTTAAGTGCCAAATCAGAGGGACAATGGCTTTGACTCTGTGACATCTGTGTTTACTACTGGCCTCACACATGTGTCCTCTACAATGTCTCAATTCAGAACTGCCCTCTTTGTATGTGTCCACTGGCAATAAGTGAGCGGGTGTTTCCACTTCACTCTCTACTAGAACTAGGTGCCAGGTTTGAGCGGGAGGTTGTGAGACTGACAGCGGAGCGGCTCACATGGTGTGGGTCAAAAATGTGTGAACTGCTGATGAAAACAAATGGAAAAAAAAAAACAGGCCACACACAGCAATGTCACATCACAGTGAAGTGAAGGTTGTGACATCCGTCACGATTTATGAGCTTAGGTTTTTGGTAGATTCAGTGCTTAAATTGCATTACTTTATTGCTACATTTAAATCAGATTTCAAATGCAGTTTGTTTGCTTTAAAGGTACAATATGTAAGAATCTTGTAATAGAATATCTAAAAAAAAACGATTTTATGCTAGTCAAATGCACTCGGGCACCTCATGATTAACATCGCCCAACATCAGGATCACACATGCACACGGAACTCATATGTAGGAAACCTTGTGAATTACGTCTGTTTCACACTGGAAACTTGAGCAGCACATATTATTTCTGGCGTGCCGGGAACAGGAGCAGCGGTGAAGCACAGGTTTCCCTGTAGCACCTCATTGAAGTACACAAGGTCTAGGGGGCCATGTTTGATATCTAAGGGATGGATGGATGGTTAGGATTATGGGTGGGGTTATGGATCAGGAGATGAGTAGATTTAGGTATATGTAACACAGATAGTTCAATCTAGTCATGGCCAGATATCCCAGAACCTGCCCTAAAGAAACCCACACTATTTCTAGTGCCACCACCCACATCCCATGATTCCATCTGGTTTACTTCTCTGGGACTTTAGGGAGCAAGTGTGTCCAGCTGCTGCAGCAGGCTGTGTTTAAGTAGCAGCATGATTGTGTGTGCTTTACCTAATCTGCTCCATTAGTTTAAATAATGCAGGAACGCTAATGAGCCAGCCAGAGAGAGGGGGAGAGTAAGAGAGGGAGGGTTATTGCAATCCATGTCTAATTAGTCCTGCTCCTTAACAACTGAACTCAAATCAACCAGGGCAGTTAGAACATGAGGGATTCAGTTTTCCGGCTGGCTTTAGAAAGGCCACTGATTTATGAAAACATTACCAGAGCCACTCAAGGGCCTGAAACAATAGCTACTCTCTGTCACACAGACAGACAAAGTGATCCAGTTGTATCTGTAGAAAGAACGTCTCAAGAATTTTGGCTGTAGTATTCAATTGTTCAGTCATTGGCTGAAATTATCTTCTAGCTTCCTGTCACCATAAAGATCAACCTAACGGGCAAAGGAATAGTTCACCCAAAAATTAATATTCTATCATTTACTGCCAGGGTCTAAAATTAACACTCGCCAAATGCAACTGTGGGAAATGGAGTCACTCGCCAGTTGGCCGGTGACATTTATATGAACAATGCATGGAGGTGATGAAATGTGAATGACGCTTGGGACAGTTGACGGGCCAGTGTTGCATTATCATGAAAGTTTAAGCTTTGACAATTTAGATATGTAAACAGACATATTTGATGCTCTTCAAAGCAGCATCTATCAGCTGATCCGTCTATCAGCAGATATATTAGGGATCCGCTGATAGACGCCAGCTTTCAAACGCTCCCATGTGTATCTGTGTAAGCGCTTGGTGAAGAGTGTCTACATGTGTGTGAAGGGTTGATCATTGTAGCCAATTACAGACACATATGCTGAGGACGTGAACACAGTGGCCAATCAGAGGTTTTAAAGAATCTGTTCAACAGGAAAGTGCTGGTACAGTCACATTTTTTTTTTTAAATTTCAGTACCGACTTGGTACCGAAATCAAAACTTTTGACAACACTAACTGACTGTTTACTTGTCTTTAATAATGGTTTGAATTTATATTAGTTAGGTTAGTTTTAGTTTTAAATTGGAATAAAGAATTGTGAATTTTTACTGGCATCTAAAATTTTGGTGTCATTACTGCCTGTTTTTGCAAAAACAGTTTACGGCCGGTAGATTTTCTTAAATCGCTGGCTATTGATGGTTTGTTAGTTTTAGGCCATCAAAACCTGTTTGATGATCAAGATCAGTTAGTTATAACAGAATGTCTAAGCTGCTCTTTCCAGTTCAGTGAAAGTGAATAATGACTACATTTGCTATACTAAACTAAAACTAAGAATTTTTTAGTAAATAACTAATTTTGTCTCAAATTTTCAGAATTTTAAAATTAGACTTACAAAAGATGTGTATATATACATCTATACTTTTTAATTTTCTTACAAAAGTATATTATAAGCCTTGAAATACTGTGTACTTAACAACTGTCTATGGTTTTGAAACAATTTATATTTTTTTCTAAGTGCTATAAATAAAATATGTTTTTATTTTATTTTTATCCTTTTTGGTCCCCATCCTTTTTTATTCCATGAAAAGGAGCAGAGAGAACATTCTTCGGAACATCTTGTTCTGTTGACGATAAGACGAAAGTCATATGGGGTTGGAACGACATGATGGTGAGAATTGTCGTTTTTGGTAGAACTAAAATTAAGTTCTCAAATTTGAAGATGTAAAATTAATGCTTAGAATGTGGAGAAGCTTCACTAGCACATAGAGAAGGACTAATGCTGTTTCTGCAGAGATTCATGTGCAACATCAGAACTAGTGCCAAGCTGTCACCTTTTCATACTTGTGCTGGCACACTGTTGGTAGGAAACTTGTGATATTTCAATTTATTCACATCCAGACGTGGCGGAATATCCTTTAATAATGTTGCAGTTTACCAAATATTATCGGTGAACTGATATGCCACTAGTTTGTGTGCAAATATACTTCTGTAGGCGAGTGCCTGTGTGTGTGTGTGTGTGTGTGTTGCTCTCTTCCTCACACTCCACATTCCTCTCATCCCTCCCTTTTCTATTTGGACAAGTTTAACCACTTCAATCATGCAAAAGGTGATAATGAGTGAGTGCACACTCCGGCACGGCAGACCACTGTGTGCAGATGGCTGCTCAAATGAAGTCAGTAAACCATCCTGACAAGCACAAACGTTGCCCATGCAAATAAAACACTCAGGGAAGTTTATAGCCCCTTGCTCTCAAATTGAATATCTCTCTGTTTGCGCTTTACAGCTCCCTTTATTTTTTAATCTTCCTTTTCTCCAGACTTCCCATCCTGTAGAAATAGCTGGCTGATTTGGGGAGTCTGTTGACCTCAGCCAGAGCTAGCCTCGCGAGACCATCCTGATCTCGCGAGGTTTCAAGGTTTCACTCGCAGATCAGTCTGGACACTTTCCGTTAAAGAAAATTTGTGAGCAGTTCACCAAATGAACGTCCGATCAGCGTTGGCTTTGAGGCGGGTTGAGGTGTGACGCAACGAGAAACGCGACAGTTCAGTCTAAAGAACATGACTGCTTCAGCGGATGAAACTAGCATCAAGCAAGTTTTATCGGAATTACAGAGTATTTCTTCACTGAAAGAAGAGCAAAACTCTGCTCTGGAGGCTTTTCTCAGAGGAAAAGATGTTTTTGCTCTTCTCCCGACTGGTTTCGGCAAGAGTTACGGTACGTCATATGCTTTGTTGATCTGATTGGTTGATTTGGCCCATCTATCACCAACATAGGCCAATCAGCTAACCAGTATTTTCGCCCCTTACCAAAATTACTTCAACGGAAGGTTTCCAGATGGATATGCGGAGCAAATCCATCTGGCGGAGTCAGGTTAAGCCAGAGCAGCAGGAGCGGGCATTTTTAATGAAGGGGGCAAAGCCCTCATGAAACCGCCACATCCTGGAGATGGCGCTGCTTGGATCCCCTTCTCGGCGGCCTCTTGGGGGCACCGTCTTGATTTTTTTCAAGTTCTTCTGTTTTTCGTTGAATGTTGGGCATGACGTACTCTACATCATATTTGACACAGAGAATTGAATAGTAAATACAAAACACAAGCATGCATAAACGTGCCTTTTGAAATTATACTTTAGTGCTCTCTGAAGAGCTCTCATTTCCTTTTGAAGAGGCTGTGCTGCTGTTTATTAATTACTCTGAGTGGTCATTGCAGTGTGGTTGTGACCTGCACATTCAAGGAGGAGGCTAGTAATTATGGTGCCTCTAGGAGGTAGATTAAAGATAATGTTATTCTCCACGCATCTCTGGCTCACAGCACATTGTGCACACCTCCATTAGTATTGGGCAAAAGGTGGAAATGACCATGCTACAGGTGTAATGCGCTTAGACTGACCCCCTTATTTGCACAAGTGAAAGGGCAGAATTGAAGGCAACATTATAAATAATTGTGTGAGAGGATGACCTGGACTTGCATTCGCCCTAATAAGTCTGAAGGTGGACCATTGCAGCACATAAGATTCATCATGGGAGGACAGATGTAGATCTGATCTAAATTACTGAGTGACTTTGAACCTGTGTAGTTGTCTGAAAAGTCTTTTGTTGCCATTCAGAGTGGCATCGATTGATGTCTTGGTTTGCACTGTTTTCATAGAACATCAATCGATCCTCTGCCCTCTTCTTTGTTTCTGGCCTCCGCATATTCAGTGTTATATTTGTTCATTTGCACCATTGTTCATATGTTATACTTGTGCATGCTGTTTAACCTTTAACATGCACTTTCAAAATTTGAGAGGAGCTTTTAGCAAGAGACAAAAGTCCAAATAAAGATACAAAGTACAAAAAAATAAAAAAATTATATATAGTATATATAATGTGATGTGTGTGTGTGTATAATATATATATATATATATATATATATATATATATATATATATATATATATATATATATATATATATATATATATATATATTATTATATATTATACACAGACACACACACACACACACACACAATAAACAAACACAAAATAGGCTACCAAAATCAACAATGAAAACAATCCCATTCACAAGCAGCTATTAAAAATCAAACTGTCATTGTTCAAAAGTTGATTAAAGGTTTTTTAAATGTCTGATAAACAGAATTGTTATAAAGAGGGATCTCATAGGGTTCACTTTGAAATAATTTTTTGATATGTTTTAGTTTACCTTAAGGGCATCCGAGAAGTAGGTGTCTTTGTTTCCACAGTATTTTGATATTTTTTCGGTCAAACCGTTGTTGTCCATCAGTCATGGAGGTTTAGGGGGTCCTCCCCTCGGTTCACCTCAAAGAGCATGCACAGAGAGTGTAACCACAGCCATGTCCAACTGATCTGACGACAAGGGCGCTTTGGTCTGCGCATGCGCCAGAAGTGGTCACTTTCACGTCTACGTCACTCATTGTTTACACAGAGATTTCGGAAGTTTTACCTTTCATTAAACATATTTCAATATATCAAAATCAGCTTCCATTGTGATTTGCTGTATATCTAAATATGTTTAGTGAAAGATGAAGATAGTATAACAAGGTTTAATATGTAAATCCAGATAGACAGCCAACATGTGCGAACAGTCTTTAATTAACTCCAAAGTCAAATTCAAGAAAAAGTAGCTAATCAAAGAAAACACAACCACAACTAAACCGTACAAATGAGAACCGAAAAGACTGTAAATTAAATACATGGTAAATAAGGGTAAGATGACAACACCTGTGCAGATCAAAATAATTACCATGACAAATAGGGATGCAAATTGACGATTAATTCATTGATCATTAGTTGATCGACCTTGTCGATCGATTAACTATTAACTGACAAGCGGCTATTTTCCTGAGAATGTAAATTTCTCAAGGTATCATTAGTGTCTTTAACATAAAAAGCTAAATATCACTGGCTCACCTGTTGCATGTGAAACATTAAGCAACATAAAATACATTTTAGATACAAATCTACTTGGGTAGGCTGAGCCTACACTATATTAAGCCAACATATAATAATCTAAACTAATTGTATGAAAAATTTGAGACATTAGCAGTAGCACATATAATCCCCCTTGGACTGAGAAAGGTAAAAGTAAAATTACTGGCTGCAACCTTATAGAACTGAACACAACTTAAATCATCCCTGAGGAAGGTGACAGTGAAATTAGGGTTTCCCATATGTTTCCCATATGTCCCATATGAGGGCAGTTTCCCATATGTTCATTTATTTGTGGCGGCCTGCCACAATATCAAAGCTGATCACCACACACTGCTTTTCGATATTTTTGTTTTTATTTTACTAAGCCTATTTAAAATCGTATTTGATTGCAGAGCACCGCTGCACATTTTTTCAGCACTCGCTCACCCATACCTTTCTTGCTGAATACCTTTCATACTCTTCATGGAACACCACTGCACAAATCTGTCCAACACAGCGGTGTTCATGTCTGAGAGCCAGCTTTAAAAGTTATTAGTTATTAAAAGTTAAGTTTAAGTTATTAGCCAGCATGCAAGGAGCCTAGCTAATAAGGAGAGCTAAATTATTTTTTGAATACAGCTGGATTTTCGAGGTTAGCACGCTGTAGTACACTCCGTTTTGATCGCATCATGTTTGGTTTCTTTTTTGCTGGCTCAATTAGCCGACAATTAATTTAATTTAATCGAGTAAATTCTTGTCGACAATTAATCGATATAATCGATCAATCGTTTAATGACAACTGATAAGTGGCGGGAAATCAGGAAACAAATGAAAAAAAAAACAAAAAACAAAAAAACCTAAAAGTCCATAAAAATGAAATTAAGACCCAGCATTATGACCCAGCAGTGAACAATAATTTGCTTGTCTTTATTAATTACAGCTTGCTAATTTTCACATATACCAATGTATTTCCAATTTATTACAGGGCATAAATTAACATATAGAAAAGTAATTTTGTAAATTAATATTTAACCTATAATAATAAATGCTATACTGTTCATTATTTCATGATACCCGATGCATTAACTAAGGCTAATACATAGATTTTCCTTTGCGAAGTGTTAGCAAAATATCATACTTATGAATTGATTGGTATGAAATATGTTTATAATGTCCGTTACACCAGTTACATCAAATATTTTCTGGTCTTTATCTTATGTATGCGGACAATACTGACTAAGACGTATGTAATTATTTGGTATTCATGAAATTATATACAATATATATATATATATATATATATATATATAAATGATTCAGTGGGGGTACTTAAGCAGTGTTTCAGCATATCAGTGGCTTGTGGGTAAATTGTAATACTCTCGCTAAGAAGTAAGCGGATCTGTTCTTTTAGCCGTTTAAGCTAATCATTATTGCTTGCCCTGATCCGTTCAAGCTTCATCATGCATTTAGTTAATTAGAGAATACTCTGACACCTTTTTTTCTTTTTTTTTTACCAGCTTTCACCAAACTTGAGGAGAAAGTTAAATTCTCTTGCTGATCGATTAGCTCACACAAATCATGCAGCGATATAAATGAAATGGCAAAAATGGTCTGTAATAGGCTTAACAGGGCAACCTTTGCTGCCACCCCTCTTCCCCATTAAATCCCAGGATTACAGTATTGAGGTTCTGGTGTCTGCCACGAGACCAAATAACACTCACCTCGAGGTTACTAACGCAATTAATGCTGTCTGTACTCAAAGGGCTTTCAGTCGGCTACCATCAGCATAGGATTAATTAGACCTGTGTTATGAAGCAGTCCTGTTAAATAGTCCTGTTTCCATGGAATTGTTTCCACATGCTGCTATATATTTTTTTTAAAGAACTGCTAATGAAGACTGATGTGAGTGGTGGTGATGACTCATTTCTAATGTGTACCTGCAGGTAATATTGCCAAACGGTTTGCTCTGTCAATGCACCTGTTTTAATTAATCTAGCGCCAGTCGTCTTTCTCACTTCTTAGGGAACAACACAACTACTGTTGAATAGAGATGCGATGGTGAAATTAATGGAACACTGCAGGGCTCAACATTATATAAATAGTTCTACAAGAAAGACTCAGGAGAATAAATACTGTAACAATAAATACGTTTATTGGTAGCCCAGCAAGCAATAAAGTTCTTTGGCGTAGGCCTCGTCCATAGCTCGCAATCCGAGGGTCCGGACTCTGCATTTCCTGCCTGAAGACGAAGGCAGGGGCACAGCCGACCCCCTGGGGGATATAGGAAGGGACCATCCTGGTGGTGGTGGGGTGGATGGAAGGGAAGGAACCATCTTGGAGGTGATGGGGAGGATGGAGGTCAATGAAGCGTCAGCCTCTGCAAACCCAAACATGTTTAAGTACCAGTCTTTTATACCACAAGTACTAGACATGATTGGATAGATGAGAAGTTATTTAGTGACACAACGATTGAGTCTTCCTGGCAGAACTTTCACTAAAAAATGGAAATTTTGTCATTGTTTTTCCACCCTTATGCTAGCCTGGTTACAACCAGACCATTCTGAGTCATAACTGAGTTATGGTCTGGCAAAGCGTCATAGACAAATCATTTCCAGAGGGGTGTCACCAATGGACGTCACGGATAGACCTAAAACCAATCAGAGCGATGAAGGGGATGACGTATGCAGAGGGTCGAAGAAACATCTCCGAGTGTTGTTCTTTGCTCGGTTTTTGACAAAAAGAAACAGAACTGTTTTACAAACTTAAAACAGACGCGATAGCTCATTTGAACGAGTGATGTTTGACGGCGACATCCATTGTAATGTAGGCTACAAAATCTGCTTCAAAATCTCAGCGCTGTTGTCATCGTGTAAAGCCCGCCCCAATGTTTCTGATTCAACGTGCCTCGATTTCAAATTTTTTGGAAAAAAAAATTTTGGAAAATTTTTTTTTTTTTGAAATTTCGGTTTTTTTGGAAATGGGCTTGAATGAGCTCTTTGCCAGACTAACTTTCAGAGCAAATCTAAATTTGCCGGGAAGTTGTCTGGGTTTTCCCAGGCTACCCTTATGCTACTCCAACCCAATATTATTTTATTTCTTCTGTGAATCTCATAAGGAGATCATAGGCAGGCAGATTTTCCATGCAATAAAAGTGAATGTGATTTGTAAATGCCAAAGTCAAAATATGACAATTTTCAAAAAAAAAAAACAAACAAACAAAAAAAAACAACAACAAAAACCGAAAGTCTTCTGAAGACATACTGTACAATAGTATGTTTTTGAAAAAAGTACGTTATGCTCACCATGGCTGCACTTCAAAAATACAGTATTGTGAAATATGAATACAAATATAATATATATATATTATATATTTCAATTTTTATATATTAAAATGTATATGGCAAAGCTTAATGTAAGTGTCACATGATCCTTCAGAAACAATTTTGATATGCTGATTTGTTGCTCAAGAAACATTTATTTTTTTCATTGTCAATGTTTTTTTTTTTTTTACTTAATTTTAAATATTCTTCACAAATCAGTTTATATAAAATTAGAGCAATAAAAACTGCATGACCCTATAAATTCATACACTGCTGGGGAATCAAATTTCAAATATTACTAATGTTTTTCAAACTGATGTTACCAACTTTCACAGGTCACAATTTGTAACAGCATTGTACAACTGTCCAAACGTTTGTGAGGAATAAAAAACACATGCCCATCAACCATAATATGTAGTGACAATGCAGCAGTGGCCAAGTGATTATTCTGTCAACTGGCCCAAATATCTGTCAGACGGCCGACAGCCATTGAGCAGTCCCTTTTGTTGAGCGCCGCTTTGTTCCAAACTGTTTTCTCACCCATACTGTAATAAAACAATGAATCAGGCTGCAAGAAGAGAAGCGTGTGTTCTCCCTGAACTCTTGCCCAAATTATCATAAAGACTGTTCTCAGGAGCCCTTCTACCTGGGCAGCCAGCTCTTAAACCAGCGATTCACTACTCCCGCTTCACAGCGTGTTAATAGTTCAGGAAATATCCGTGAAGCGTCTCGCTTTGACTCAATTAATCGCAGAGCCAGCTCTGTCAAGCAGCATTCTCATGATACTCTAATCAGCCTTTGATCAGCTTTTCTCTGTCACTGTTGTCTCTATCTCTCTCTTTCAGCGTAAACAGACTGCACAAGGTGTTAAGTAGCCAGTTTGACAAGTTTGTGGCTCAGTTACGTCATTTTACATATTTATTGAATGATGTGGGGCAGTGGAATCATACAAATATAGGCCATTCATCCAAAGAATGCTTTTTCAGTTTGTGTTTTCTATGTTAATTGCCATAGTATGTAATGTCTGTTTTTGTCAGTTGCATTCGAATCTTGTACAGCCAAGTGTAGAGGATGCACTTTAGAGTCAGTTACCCCCTCTAGTGGCCAGAGGGGCTCAGTGCAGATGCCACAGAGCCTGGTCAGAACCAAGACCCTCATTGAACTGAAAGCATTCATACAGTGTCAGGAAAATCAAATAGTGCATATGCTTGCCAAACACAAGTTCTTTTGTTGTGCATGTCCTGCAGTGAGTCAATATTGTTATCACTGCAATTATACTCTTATGGAGTGCACTATATTGTTGAATATGGGGTATTGATGCAAGTTTTATGCAGTATAAAAGTGTATAACAATACACAGCAATTTTGTATTATTGACTTTGACCTTGTCCCTTACAAAATCACTCTGAATTTGAAGATGTTCTTTCTCTTGTGTGTGTCCTTTGCACATACACATTGCTCAGTGAATATAAATGGACTTAAAACATTTCTTGAATTTTCGCCCATGCTAATGTTTGTCATTACTGGAGCTTTTTGACCTCAGACTCATGCTGCCTGGGAGGATATTCATTCTGCACAGATCATTAACTTTGTAATCAGGCCAAGTTATTTTATCACACCATGGTTGCAGCCTCTGCAGTGTGTGGAGGTTGATGGGGTTCAGTGTCTATTAGAAAAATGTATATTATATGGTTCTTTTTATTGGCTTTTATTGTTTAAACCAGTGTTTTCCAACCTTTTTGTTTTATTTATCCTCGGCCTCATCAGTAAAGCTCAAGTACATCATTATTGAGATCAAACCCAACAATGCGTCCCTTGCAATTAACTCATAATAGATTTCTGGATATCATTTAGAATTAGTATAAAATATAATTGTATTATTACAGGGACTCTTGATAAGGATGCAAAACAGACTAACCTAGTTGCTTTCTCCCAAAATATTGCACGAATCTGAGAATCTGTTATTTTAGAATGATATTTAGTTACCCAAAACTTAGACTTTTTTCATTTCTTTAAATGGATATTCCACCCAAAAATAAAATTTCTGTCATCATTTAGGTGACTCACCCTCAAGTTTTTGCAAACTTGTATGAGCTTATTTCTTCCGCTGAACAAAACAAACAACACAAAAGATATATTTTAAAGAATGATTGGAACTTTGGCACCATTGACTTCCATAGTATTTTTTTATTTATTTTTTTCTACTATGGAAGAGATTTAGCTTTTCTGCTTCATTAATCCATTTTGTTAAATTCATTAGTAAAATAGGCTCTTAAATTTGCAGGAACTCTCAGAACATTACATTTTATGCTTTAATGATAATTAGACATAGCATAGATGTAAGTTTTCCAGCTTTTTTTTCATCAAGGCAATTTTTTTTTCTAATGAAAATACCTAATGTTATTGAATTGGGGGGAAAAAAAACGGTCCAGGTACTTAATGGAAAGGATGCATACTGCATTTTTTTTTTCGTCCATTGTCCTTTCCTTGAAGTGATTTTGCTTTTATACACATTCTATCTTGACTTTAAACCAATCATATTTCAGTAGGACCTCTCTGCTAGTGCCCCTGAGAAGGGGGAAGGCACCGATAATGGTGTCCACAGATGCAGCTCAGGCTTTGACAGGGTTGGCTTGGAGTGTCCCGGCTCCCCCGTGGGGAAGACCATAAAGCAAGTGTCCGGTATCTGCCTGACACCTGAGCTGAGACTTCAAATGAATTCTACTTAAGGCATTCATTCTCAAACGCTTCATTACCCCTCAGCCTTCTGTGTTAGCTGGCATGACCGTAGTGCACCGATGCCGGACATGCTGGACTTAACCTGGGTGCTGAGAACGATGTGTGTGTGTGTGTGTGTGCAGTTTGTCAAATAGACACACTTATATAGATAATGTTTAGTATTATGGCCTATTTACACCAAGACACGTAAATATCTATGTGCGAAACAATGCACTATTTGGTATATGCAAATATGCAGATTGGATTGCAATCTGTACAGATTGATGAAGTATTAATACCTTCAACAGAAACTCTCTCTCTCTCTCCTTAGCCTTTTTAGCTCTTACCTTACACACACTCCTCTGCCACCTGATGTGCTCACTGTGTGTGTAGTCAGAGGTCACTCTCTAGCTACAGGCATGCCTTTAGCCTCATTGCAGGTTGCTAATGAGTTTCTGTACTGACAGAGGGACTGGCATCAGCAGATATAGCTGTTATCCAACTTCTGTATATTCATATAACGTAACTGTCATTGTTTGAGCATGGTTATACAGAGACATTCCTTATGTAAATGGACCATTCTGTGTAACACCAAAGACAAGGGATTGAATCAGCACTTCAATAGCCCTTAATGTGACCATAGCGTTTGTGGTGATGCCCCCCCCCCCCCCCCCCTCTCTCTCTGTATGTGTGTGTGTTTTCTTTTTTGCCTCAATCACAGAGTAATTGTAGACCAGCGAAAGTGCCGTTCAGTGATCATCAAATGCAGGACACTCAAAAATGACTAGAATGATTGAGAGAGATGGAAACATGCATAATGCATTAAAATCACGCTGGGTGGTCAGCTTGTGCAGTTTTACATATTAAGATTTAAAGTTTGGAGATCTCTGTACTAGCAGTCATAATGGTAGCCCATTACATTTCTAATAGTTGATGAAACAGTCATCAGCTATTCACGAGTACACTGTCAGAAAAAAGGGTACGGTTGGGGTACATTTGTGAACACTATAGGGTACAAAATGTGAAGTTGTACCCTCAATGCGTCATATTTAAACCTTAGGGTACTAATATGTACCATTTAGTCGTAAAAAAGGTACAAATATGTTTCCAACTGTCAGAGGGTCCATGTTTGGACCATTTAATCCCCAAACAAAGGTACAATCTGTAACATAGGAAGCAAAAGTGTGGTAAAAGCTCATTAGGCTCTGTGATCTCAACAAAACAGGTTAAAAATAGAGCAAGATTCTAAAGATTCATCAACATTCTAAAGTTTAGGATCGGCTATATATATATATATATATATATATATATATATATATATATATATATATATATATATATATATTATATATATATATATATACTATGTGAAGAGTTCAGATGCAAAAGTCTCTAAGTGCCATTTGAAATTTTCTTCTAAAATGATCATTTTTATCAAGCTTGTATATTTAAGTTCAGTAATTTCACTTAAATGGCAATGAAGATTACCTATTAATTGTCATTTAAGTGAAATTACTGAACTTAAATATACAAGCTTGATAAAAATGGGCATTTTAGAAGAAAATTTCAAATGGCATTTAGAGGCTTTTGCATCTGAACTCTTCATATATATATATATATATATATATATATATATATATATATATATATATATATATCCGATATATTTATATATATTTATATATTTTTTCCTCTATTACTCTAGATTATATATAATCTAGATCTTTCCTCAAGATCTGTTCCCATCAGTTCTGTCTGTGACCTGGATAGTCACCGTCACATTTGATTTAATGTGAAAATAGTTTCCAGTGTTATTAAAGTCAATATTTGTTTGTTCCCCAAACACTTAGATATCTTAAACTTAATTTACATATAAGTTTGACTTGAGTGATGGGGACAATCTCATAAATTTGAAATCTTTTCACACTTTGATGGTGATGTCAAAAGACCCGTGTTCAGTGTGGGAGTTACATACCTCGAGGTGTGAATTGATGCGAAACTGCCGCCGCAAAGATGTTACGACAGCATTATAAGTAGCTGATAGATGGTGTTAGAGACCTTCCTCCCCTGTACAGTAGTGGCTGTTCCCATCTTCACTGTCAAAAATATGTACCTCCCTGTTCATCTTTACCCTGCAATAGAACACCAATGTAACCATCTATTGGCTATAGTTCTCCATTATACAGTTGGCCTTGACACTGATGTCTGTGGCTAACAGCAGTATTTACTCCATTCCCAATCCATCATAAGACAGAAATGGGCAAGTGTTGCAATGATGTTCTTAATTTCCAGCGCTCTCCCAATGATCAAACCCTTTGTATGGCCCATTCCATCACACAATACATATAGTCATACACACCAACCACCAGCTTTTTTTTTTATTGCATCACTTATAATGGACTCGTGAGCTGGATAAAGAGAGCGAGAACGAGAGAAAAGATCATTTTGCCAGACCTGAAGCGCAACGCAGGCTCGAGGCTGCCCAAATTCAATAAAGAAACAATCAAGCACAGTAACACGGCATAATGGCTTTTTAAAAAAGATAAATGTTTAGTAAATGACTCTTTTATGTCCAGGAGGGAAGGGAGAGAATGGCTTTCTGCATTAGGTGAAGAAATGCAGCCTCCTGACCCAGCTGATGCTTTCTGATTACAAGCCAAATTGCAGGAGAAACCCCCTTTGTCTCGCAGGTAGCCAGGGCCATTCTTTACCCTCCTCCTCATTTCCTGTGTGTGGAAGCGAGAGGGAGTGAGGCTGAAAGAAAGGTAGGAGATGCAAGATAAAATGTGCGTCTGCATGTGTGTGGGTCTTGCGGAAGCAACATTTGCAGTCTCGCTGAGGTGTATTTATCTCCCTTATCACACTCCCAGCATCATGACTTCCATTAGAGCAGTTTGATGTGGAGGAACCAGGGCCGGCTATTGTGCTAGACAGCACTGAAAAATAGATAATGCTCCTTCACCAGCTAGATATAGCATATGATGACTCTGATCTTCATGTAAAATACATTCAGGTGTGAGTAAACAGAACCACCCTTGAGCTGTTAGCTTTCTCAATAGCACAGAGATCCACATTTGAGGCGATATAGTTTGTTTGGCCGTGTGTTTGTATTAGTCTGTTGTGTTATCCATGCTTGTGTCATCAGTCACAATTTCTTCTATACGCCTGGTCATCCACAATGGAATATTAATTGTCCAGTTTAGCAGAGACACCACTTTTCAGTTCCGTTTTCTGGTGCCCATTATTAGTACACACTCCTCTGTTTATTAATAATGAATTAAGTATCTTCTATAAATCAGTGCAAAAGACTGTGCAGTGTGGAGTCGTGATTGCCGGAGGAGTATCATTTGTGTTTGTTGCACACAGATTCAAGCTTTTAGAAGAAAAGTGTGGGCCTGTGAGTCTGAAGTTTTTGTTGAGTTAGCATGCTGGCTGTTTCGAGAATGATTTAGAAAACATTCGTAATCTGTTGACGCACGAGGTATGTGGACCTGTGTGCCTGGTGCTTTATGGATGGCATCCAGACTGGCATCTGGTCTAAACAGATTGTTCTTCAATGGGAGGCACAACTAGACGATTTATTCAGTAATACATCTGCAACTTTTATAAATCAAACAAAGCTAATTTCAGCCTGTTCAGGTTTTTCTCTGTTACATGAATGTTTTATTCAAGTAAGATGTAGCTACTCGTTCATGTTGAATTGATCTATCTATTAATTACTGTGCTTGCAAGATGGGGCTGTATTGATATTCCTCACTCATTCTGGTTTAGGGATTGTACTAAACTCCTAACCCTAAATCAACTTCTTTATACAGACTCAATCTTTGTTTGTTTTAGTTGAGATATTACAGAGCCTAAGGATTGCACAGATTTTTATTTATTTTTTGATTCATTAAAGCTTCACCATTTTTAACATCACCTAAAACTTGAATGTAATGCTCTTGCTGGCTTGCAAGCCCTGGTATTTCAGGAAATACAAACCTAGTTAATTAACTGTCAGATTGGTTAATTCGTTCATTCATTCATTTATTTCTCTTTCTTGCAATGTACACACTCAGAAGCTGATAAAAACGTCTTACAGAATGCTAAAGGGTGGAAAAGAAGAAAATACCCTTTCAACTTATCTGCCAGAGTAATACTGGTTGATTTTATAGAACAGTTTGCAGTTCTGTGGTTTATACGCAGCAATTACTGACTAGTTTGCCAGTTAAGACAAATAAAGTATAATGTTATTTCAATCAAACGATGAGCAATAAATTGAGTCAAGTTTGAAGCATCTCAATTCCAGTCAGATCCATAGTATCCTGCTTCTCTGTGGACATAGACAGCAGAAGTTCTTTAAACACTGATTACACTGAGCAGATAGAGCCTAGAACAAACACGACTCCCACAGGATGGGCTCATCACATCCTTACACAGCGCGGCCGGTTATCTCAAGGGTAATCAAGAACAAGAAAGGCCGTGTGTCCACACATCATCACTCTCATCTGGTGCATTGTCAGACAGAACACGGCTAGGGTCTAGCCATCATTACAGCGCAGCGTTGTGACAACCCATTTTATTACTCTACGCTGATCATTTTACTGATGTTACCAGCCTAGTGAGTACATGATCCTCCTGTAGATTTTCCCGAAAAGACAAAATGATTTTATTTAGCCATTTGCATTGGCCTCTCAGTCCTTTTTTCTTTGTGCAGTTCTTTTGTTACTGGATGTAATTAGAGAAAAGGGTGCCCAAATTCATAAACCTCTCTTTCCTAGAGGCAAAGTAAAGGTTACACTTTGTTGGGGGTATTTGATTCTGGATGAGAAAAGTGGCACAAAACAGTCTGCAATCTGACATTAATTACTATGCCAATCTGGGCCGATGCAGGGGGTGTCAATCAAGGGCAGGTGTGCAATAATTCTGCAGCTGAATCACACACCCACAAGCTCCTCAGCTGAGTTTGTTGTTCTGAAACTAAACTGAAAACTTCCTGTCAGCATGAGAGAGTTCAGAGACCTATTGATTCTAGAAACAATATATATATATATACACAAATCTCTGTATGCTTTCAATATCATTCACAATTAGGTGAACACACCTTAAATATGCAGTGGTCAGGTGGTACAACGATCATGTAGTACACGTTCTATAAGCATGGGAAGGCATTTTACAGTTCAGAATTATGATAATTATAGCATGCTTTGTATGCACCTATAAAAGAAACAATTGTACTCTTTGCATTGAAATAAATTAAATAACTTTGCTTGTGAACGAGTCCTCGTATCCCTTTATTGCAGCCCATTCTCACCCCTAAAGGCCAATTTATACTTCTGCGTCGAGGGTACGCCGTAGTGTACGGCATTGGCTTCGCACGTAGGCGACGCCGTTGTGAGCATTTATACTTCTGCGTTCAGGTCTTGGTTGCTCTGCAGTACTGCTCCGAAACGCTAGTAGGCGGCGGAGGGTTTTAATGTTCCACTGTGTTTAGATTCCTCGCGGCTAGGTTACTACAAGCAATAGCGACTGAAAGAGAGTGGGTCATGTTGGAGTTGGAGCTTATTGGGGTGGAAAAACAGTTCATTTTAGTGAAATTACTAAAACTGAAAGGCAGAAATGAGAGAAGACGTCGGAGGAGATGGTGCGTGTGTAAATGCGTGAGAAGGTACGTGCGGAAATGCATAGGAGGAAATGCGATGCTACCAAGCCGACCAATCACCGATCTTGCGGTCCGCGTCGTCGCGACGTGTAGTTAGATTTTTGAAGAGGTGCGCGTCAGGCAACGGCGAAGGGTACGCGGTATGGGACGCGTCTGTGCGTATGCTACGCCGTACCTACTGCGTGCACCTGACGCAGAAGTATAAATTGGCCTTAAGGCGTCACCTAACTGACGTCTTGGGAACATTTTGACCATGCTTCAATATTTGATGCTTTAGGCGTCCTTTAGCGTCAGTTAGATGACGCCCTAGGATCGCGTGTACCCTACCCCCACCCCACACCTAAACCTAACCGCGTCCTCTGACTGACGCTTTCCTTTAGCGTCAGTTAGATGACGCCGTAGGATCGCGTCATGTAAGAGACGCTAAAGGGCGCCTAAAACGTCAAATATTGAAGCATGGTTAAAGGTGACGCCTTGGGGTGAGAATGTGTTGTTTATTGATATATCTTTGGATTTTTGATTCTGCCAGTCCCTTGTGCACAGCTTGTTTCAGATTATTACTGCTCTCACTAAAAATTGAAGTAAAAATTTTCAGTCTGTTGTTAACCATTATTGAGTGTATAGATTCTCTTGGAGAACCAAAGATATTCTTTCCTCAAGGAGTAGTCCGGCCCTTTGTACTGCTCTATAATTGGCATACCACTGTCCCCAACATAAGTTTCTGTCTTGAAAGTTGAGAGGAGCTAGACTACTTTTCCCTGCAGTGGTTCTTCTGTTTGTTATCTACCCACTGGGTCAGAACTGAGCTCTGCCTCCTCTGGGCCTCCGGTCATTCACCTACAGCTCTGAGCCGTGCCTGAGCCAGCTCCCTACAGCCTGATCCAAGGATGAGGTGGAAGGGGCGAGTCCTAATTGTTAACCCAAAGTTTGAGTGAGAGCTCTGGCGGGAGGGTTGATTCACTCTTCCCCCTGGTGGGTCCTCAAAACTAAGGAAACCTCCAGTGTGGGTTATGTGCCAAGCAAGGCATGAAGAATCTTCGGAAAGGGGTCTGTTTGAGTTAGGGCAGCTTTGGTCTCAGCAGAATTCAGAGTGGATATCCTAGCGCCCCTCCGGTCCCTTAGCAGTCCAGCTCGAGCTGTCAACCTGCTCCCTGTGCTGGAGATCTCTGGAGATAGTCCTTCACCTCGCCAAAGAACTCCCCCTTCCCCTTTTCCTGTCACCTTTCTCCTCATCAGTGCTTTCTTTCTCTCTTTCGCTCACCTGCTCTGCTGTGTCTGAGACATTGCTTAACCTTCACCTGATGTTCTTACGGCTGGCTGGCTTCTTGCCTCCCTGCTGCGTCCCCAGTGAGACCTAATTCATTTTTGTCCTACTGTTTTCTGTCACAGAAGCACAGTTTAAGATCCAGTTAGAAGAATATTTGCTATTAGAGAACTTTTTGCAGTGATCATGGTGACACTGTACGCAAGATATCAGATGACACTTTCTTTTTATTTTAGACGTTCTACAGGCAGGAACTTGCTGTTAAGTCTTGAATTTGCTCTGGAACACTTATTTCAGTTATTAACAGTTCATATTTCATGCTTCACAGTGTTGGAAATGTGGATGTCTCCTGCTTTTGCAGTGATTATGTTCACTAGTTCTTTTAGTGAAACTGTTATTGTTTAGCATTTTTATAATTTAATACACAATTTCACATTATAAATTGAAATCACATCATAAAATTTTGTGTCAATAGTTAAATTGAAAAAAAAAAATGTAGTGTTCCAAAGATCATTGTATTCTTCAATGGAAATGGAAATCTGACCTTTGTACAAATAGGTTAATATGGTCAGTGAGTTATTTAAGGTACACAGTGTTACACCTATTGTGCTTGATAAGCTTACAATGGGTAGAATTCTTTGGAATTCGGATGTGGGTTCTTGAGCACTGAACTGCCGCTGACTAGCTGGAGCTCACATCTTCGAAATCGTTTAAACAAATTGTCAAATATGCACTATGTTTTTATATAAGTTGCATATTTGAGGACTAAATAACTACATTATCGCCTTAAACTTTTAAAACTATATTCAGTGACACAACAACAAGTATTTGTAAAATTTGTAAAATTATGGTGTTTGCTCTTCCGTCAAGAGACTTGCTGTGAGAACTGTTACTTTTAAGTATACAAACGTTGAAATCATGGTGATATGCATTTAATTGTTTATTGGTTTTCAACAGTAAATATAAATTACAGTTTAGTTACATAAATCAATTTATCTGTCTTAAGACAAATTAACATTTTGTTGTAAAAGTAAACACACTTCAAGTCACAAATGTACTTAGTGACCTCAAAATAGAATATCTTTGTTTTACATTTTATAAAATCTCATAATTACTTTCTAGCTCCAGGTTTAAATGCAAGCTATACTAATTTAAATAAAATTGCAATGTGTTAAATCCCACACTGGGGTTATTTCCAATATGCTATCTGCACATATTCTGACAATGTTCTTCATCCACAAAATTAATTGACGCCTTTTTGAGAATATATTACGCAAACATCCTAAATTCTCGTCACCCTATTCTATAAGGTCAAGCAACATTTCTTCACACGCTCCAGCAATTTAGCTTGATTATCTGCAGCACTTTTGACTTTCCACCTTGAAGTCAAATTGTGTGAACCTTAATTCCCCTTCCTTTCATGATCTAACCACTCATTCTGTAGCAGCATTTCCAGCATCCCCTCTCCTGTGTTCATTATTGTCCTTACCTACAGAGAGGTCACCTGGCAGGTCTCCCTCTTAGCCCAGGGGTGAGGAGGTTCTCTCCACTTTTAGGCTGGGTGAGAGGGAGTCCAGGCCCAGTAGATGGGGCTGAAGAGCCACTTCTGACAGAAATAAGTGCCCCATTCACAGCCATTTGATCCTCAAGCAAGCCCGATATGTGCAATTAGACTACTAATGATAAGCAGCACTTTAGCTCACATTTTGCATATAAATTACACATTTGTGTGAAATAGATTCTTATATTCTTAATTGATAGAATATGAATTGTGTTCAGTGCCCTTCTGATTCAAGAGAAGAGGTCTGGTGTTACAACTTAGGCATCAAACTTCAGAGCACGCTTTCCGAGAAATCAAATGCACAAACATATCTCTCGCTCTTTGGTGTGAGAGCGGCTTCTTCTGACTCGTCCTCCATTGACATACAGTACATGTGTGTGTTTTGTGTTTCTGTGTTTGATGAAACTGAACCTGCAGAGCTATGCTTGAAGACTGATATACAGGTTTTTTTAGAGACTGTCTTGTCTTTGAATATCTTTTTTATAGCTCTCTGTTTCTGTTCACAGGCCTCTGCATCCTCGTCCTGAATGATGACCATTTGTACATGTAAGTAACTCATCCCATTTTCTGAAAGTACTGCCATGATACAACACCACAATAAGATAAAAACAACAAAACAGTTAAAAAAATGTAAGAATTTAAAATAAGTGATTCACTAATATACCATAATAAATTACACTATATTACAGAAGAAAAAAAATACTTGATCTGTTGCAGTAGCTGAATTATTTAATTGTTCTTTTTTTCCCTGTTTTTAAAAAAATATACTTTATTGTTTTGCATTGACTCGGATTGTCTCCCACTTTGAGAGAATTGCATCAGTGTAATAACATTTAAATTTTTATTTCATTGCTAGTCGGGTAGCCAGTGGCTAAACTGTGTTGCTACAGTATGTGAACCATGAGAAGAGATATGAAATCTGCCAAAAGGCCTTCTGGATGATACTGTCAATCTCGATCTGATGTGTGCACACACACATATCTGCCCCCACACACTTTCCTGCACCCTCTGCACGCAGTGTGGAGTTGTCTCTCTATTTTAGATGTATTGGGACCACCCTAGTCTGGCCTCACTCTGTCTACCTGCACGCCCATCGATTGACTGATGACCCCTCACATCAACTCATTGTACGCTTCC
This sequence comes from Cyprinella venusta, assembly GCA_038021265.1. Classification (NCBI taxonomy): domain Eukaryota; kingdom Metazoa; phylum Chordata; class Actinopteri; order Cypriniformes; family Leuciscidae; genus Cyprinella; species Cyprinella venusta. The sequence continues at coordinate 12,240,300 of CM075866.1, read as the reverse complement.
ACCCTCTAGCAAAGCATTTTGAATTCACTATTCTCCCTTTGTCATGCCCTCACACACTCCCTCTCTTTTTCTTGCGGACTCATGAACACACTCGTTCTCCCTCTCATCTCACCCTTCCCCCCCTCTCGTTTTTTCTTGGAACCTACTGTTCGCTTTGGTGTAACTGTGCATCCCTGCACCATGCTGCTTTCCCACAGTTGCTCCACACTGGAGGCCTGCACTTTACCCATAAGATCTCTTTTTGACTGGCCCAGCTCTGAATGCCAGCTATTATACCACATAAGCATAAAATAAGGCTTTTCGAGAAGAGCGGGGTAGTGTGTATGTGAGCATATTTGTGTTTGTGTATGTGTTTGTGTGTGAGTGTGTACATGTATGTATGTATGTGTGCGTGCGCGTGCATGTGTGTGTCTGTGTGTGTGTGAGAAAATCAGGGTCAAAGAAACTAATCCAGGCTGGATGGATTAAAATGAGCCAATGCAGTTGGTTTGCACATTTGAAAAGAGCACGTAATAGATGCTATCAATTGACACTAACCTCTTTGTAACAGTTTGGAACCATAAAGGCCTGTGCTGCTCAATCAGACACCATGGGCTTGCGGGTGAATCCCTGGATTTTAAGTTTGTGCAGTTTGACCATATTTTGTGGTTATTATTATAAGTAATTTTTTATTTGTTTATGTATTATACAAACAATTTTCTGAAAGGAAATCACAAAATCAAGGATAAAGTTTGCCATGAGGAAGCAGTAAAGGTATGTCCGATCCAAATAAAAATTATAGCATTCAATAGTTTGTTAATTACATTTGCTGTACATGTTGTTGCAAACCTTATTAAAAAAAGTTCCTGTTACATTCCAAAATTTGATTTTTTTGTACATAAATTTAAAAGTAAGATCACATCTTGATGTAAGTAGTCAGAAGTCATTACCCAATTATACATTTTTTAGCACTCTTACATGCAATTGTAATAAATACACTTTATATGTAATTTGGGGGAATTGAAATCTTGTTAAAGTCAGATTTTTAATTTCAGTATAATATAAGGCTTATGGACATATTCTTTAATTCTATGAATTAAACACTAAAACATGATTTTAATTTAACTTTGCTTTATTCTCCAAAGCACCGTCCACATTACTGTTACTGAAGGAGTATGAAATTTACACCAGTGCTGCTCTTTCTATTTTTTTTTTTCTCTAAAAATTGACAAAGAAAAACCAATTACTCTTAATTCCCTTTAAACAAGTTTAGGCAACAATTAGAGTTGCTCCATTTGAGAGAGTCCAAAGAAGACAACGCAAGAGGAAAATAACCTTCACTGTCAGATTAATTGCCACATGATTACTGCTAGTTGTGAGTGGACGTGAAGGTTGAGTAGCTTACTATAAATGTTTTTAATTAAAACGGATTTACTTCGATTTAAATTAAGTATAATACCTTGTTCAGTTGCTTATCATCTTTTACAGGCCTTTGGAGAAATGATGCATGTATTAAGGGACTTTTTTTCATTTTTAAATCCTTAAAAGTTTTAAAGAATTATTACATTGACAGTTATTGTATGTGTTATCGATCAGTTAACCTAATTTCAGCAGGTACATCTGCTTTTCCGTCGTCTTCTTTGTCCTCACAGACCTATATCTTACTTTACCTTTATTCTGTTTTCCATGAGAAAGAGGCCTTTGTATATCAAAGCGTTCAAAGACGCTATGCTGGTCGATCCACTCAAAGTAGTTTCGGCCATTTCTTGCACAGGCTAATGGACAGAGAAGGCTTTTGTGCGGGCGTGAGCCGCAGTGTGATGCCTAATGCCTACGACACTCTCCAATCCTTCTAACTGCCCTTCTGCTCAGCGGAGATAAGGCCTGAGTAGAGTGAGTACACCTGCAGTCTTTACGGAGAGCCGCGACCGATGCTATCGTCCAGAGAATATTTACTTCTGGCTGTGTAATGTGAGCGGATGCTCAGTGGGTGAGCGCTCCTCCTGACAGCAAGCCACAATGTCTCTCAGGCCAAACCTTGTCATGTCTGCACTCACTGCTATGCTGCAGCTTTAATGATAGCACTTTTTGGCAAACCCAGTTGTGAGATTGCATTAGATACCGTGTGGCCTCTTTGGTCCCATCAGGGTGCTGTGGTTGAGCGATCATCCACCTACCACTCGTTGGTATGTGGACTAGCCTACTGTACGTAACAGCACTGGCACTGCTCATTAGCAGGTAACTACTAGCTTCTGGAGCAGGGATTGTTGTCTTTGTGAGGAAAACCAGAGCAAATATGGCTCAACAGAGTATTTTTTTTTTCAGTGCCATCTCCTAGTTGGACCACAGTTCGTTTAAGCTACACAGATCCCCGAGTGTCTACAACTCTTCTATTCCCTTTCAAGCCACTGTCAGACAGGCAGCAGCAAACGCTGTATCCCTCTAACCCAATTACAGATCTGAGCGCAGCTGGGTGGCTCAGCGTGTGGCGTTTGCGCGTTCCGTGCTACATGGCCCTCGGTATACAGAACCCCACTGTTGCTGAATAATCAGAATCCTCTGTCCTCGATCTTTCCACTGATCATATGAGGTCAAGCATGATGCAAGATGACCGCGTTTGCCTTTTTGCTGGTGTACACGACACATGTCAAGTGAAACATTCATCATTGTGTCAAATGAAAGGTGATTGTGAAGCCTGTTTTCTGCTGATTTCTTGCTGCTGAATCCATCCCAAAATGGGTTAGGGATAAAGCAATGGATTAAATCTCAAGCAGACATAAATTACGGGAGCGACGTTCAGATGGTTTTTATTTTTCCATCACTTTATTTCTGCTAAACTATTGAGATGAGAGTGGATGAAGAGGCAGGCGGTGGTATAATAGCTCTAGTAGATAGGGAAAGATTGTTTTGCATTGTTAGCAGTCGGCAGCTGTCTGCCGTATGAGGCGGACGCACTTCTGCATACTGTATGTGTGGAAGCAGGTTGGGGGTTTTACAGATGTGCTGATTAAAATTCATAAAAACAAACAAACTTTGAGAGCTGTGCATACATCGCAACACCAAGACATCTCCCAATGCCCCAATATCATAAGGAATGATAGAGTAGGTTAATGTGCTACATATGTTTTTTTTAGAGCAGATTTAACAAGTATTTATTTATTTGACCAAATATGGGTGGGTGATATGAGAGAAATTCGTATCACAATATTTTTCAATGTTCGGACGATATCGATATTATACTGCGATATGAGAAAAAAAGGTAACACTTTACAATAAGGTTCATTAGTTAACTACATTAGTTAATATGAACTTATAATGAATAGCACATACAGCATTTGTTAATCTTTGTTAATGTTATTTTCAACATTTACTAATACTTGATTAAAACCTTGTTAACATTAGTTAATGCACCGTGAACTAAACAATGAACAGCTGTATTTTCATGAACTAACATTAACAAAGATGAACAAATGCAGTAACAAATGTATTGCTCATGGTTAGTGCATGTTAGTAAATACATTAACTAATGTTAACTAACGAACCTTATTGTAAAGTGTTACCGAAAAAAAAATGAAATCACATTTTAGTTAAATTACAGGCAAAATATTTATTTTAACCCTATAACTAGAGAAGTTTAGGTTCAGCCTAATCAAACATCCAGTTTAACTGCCACAAGTGTATCATCTTGTAATAAAAACGTTTTAGCTCTAATTCAAAGTTTAAATCAGCTAGATAAAATTAATATAATATGTGATGAACACTGGGTTCAAAAAATGCATCGCGGGACTGAAGGAAGAAATTCAATTCAATTCAAATTTATTTGTATAGCGCTTTTCACAATACTTGTTAAGGCATGAATCCGTCTCTTCACAGGCGTTTAGTCATCTCATCGCAGGTGTTGGGTCATCTGAAGTCTCCGTGAAAGACTGGATACAAACTGGAGCTGTCGAACGCTATTTACCTCGGGACTAGCATCCCGAGATAACAGCAGAAAAGCAGATGGGAAATAATTAGCATAGCTGCTCTTCAACAGTAGTATAAAAGGCAAGCATTATGTGAATGCTTGTCTAAAGAGATGCGTGTTTAATCTAGTTTTAAACTGGGACAGCGAGTCTGAGCCTCGAACAATATCAGGAAGGAGTAAATTGAAAATTTGAAGATTTGGGTCTGTAATTTGATGGGTTATTTGTGGTTTCTTAATGAGAGGTTTTTGCTTGAATATTATTGGAACATGAATACAAATAAAGATGAGTTAATACTATTGAGAAGAGGCTCTTCCAGGACAGGTAACACTCCTTTAGTTTAGTGGGTATTAGATCTAATAAACATGTTGTTGGTTTAGATGCACTGATAAGTTTAATTAGCTCTTCCTATCCTAGTTGTAAAGCGGTGTAGTTGTTTTTGAGGGGTGATAATAGAGGCTGAATCATAAGACACCATAGAGGATTGTACATTTACAATTGTGTTTCTGATGCTTTAAATTTTCTCAGTGAGTAAATTTATAAAATCATTACTTCTGTAACGGAATATTTTGCTCAGGTGATGTCTGTTTATTTGTTAGTCTAGCCACGGTGTTAAATAAAAACCTTGGATCATTTTGGTTATTAGGATGCTCAGCCCTGGCTGCTTTTAGAGCCTTTTTGTAACGTGACATACTTTCCACACAATTCTAAAGACCTCTAAATTAGTTTGTTTCCATTTACGCTCTAAGTTACGAATTTCTCTCTTGATAACATGTGTTAGCACTGTTGTAGCATGGTGCTTTAGTTTTCTCTTGTCTCTCACCTTTCTGGTCTACTGGTTAAACACACTCATGGAAATGGCTTGTGAGGGTGGCAACATCAGTGTGTGAATTTAAGCTTGTGAAGTTTAAATCAAACTCTATCAATCACTCAGATCATTTGAAGATTACCTCATTTGCAGCCGAAATGGGTGCCTGCAAGGGTGTGAAAACCACAATCTTGGCTCACTTTGATTAACTATATTTACCTCATACACGCTGTAATTACTCATATCCCTAATCTTTCTGTGATCTCATAATTATAATATTATGTGCCAGTTTCACCAACTAATACGCCAGTGTAACTTTACAAAAAAAGATTCATTTAAAGATGCATTTTGCCTAACTGTGCTCAATAGTTTATCTATCTATCTATCTATCTATCTATCTATCTATCTATCTATCTATCTATCTATCTATCTATCTATCTATCTATCTATCTATCTATCTATCTATCTATCTATCTATCTATCTATCTATCTATCTATCTATCTATCTATCTATCTATCTATCTATCTATCTATCTATCTATCTATCTATCTATCTATCTATCTATCTATATGAATTAACAAAATGCATTACTGAAGCGGACCAATGAGTGTTTGGTATTTCGTCCTTTTAAGAGCTTTCATTAGGATTTTAGGGATATTAGGACTTCAGCTAATTTCCTCACCACTAATGTGTTTGCCGAACATACTGGAATTTGTTATTGCACACAATTTACACTGAATAAGAAGCTGATGTAATGTCAGTGCAACATGGAATGCATGATTTAATAGCGTTTTGATTTTGTCTTTTTTATTTATTTTTTACCCTGGCTTTTTGCTCAACAACAAATTTGCAGAGGTTTTAAGACAGGTTTTGAGCCCGGTAGCATGCTTTTAGCTATTGTTAGATAAATGTATGCACTTGTATTGCAGAAAGGGTCCAAAATTAACTTTTCACCACACTTGCACACTTTTTACTGGCCATAAATATTTCTTACCAGATCTGATACTACAGTGCGATTCAAAAAAAATAAAAAATAAAAAATTGTGGCAGGTATAAATTTGTTCCTTGTAATTTGGTTTTCGTGTCTTGTTACTAGGAGTATTACACATATGGGTCACCATATGGAGTTCTAGAGAAAAAATAAACTTTAAGCTGGTAAATTTGCTAAATTTTCTACTGATTTAAAAGTTGTTTTGGTATGTTTATAGACCTATCTTTTTTCTACTTAATGGATTTGGCACTTTTTCCAATTAATTCAGAAGGGAAATGTATAAAATTAGCTTACTACAATTGTTAAGAAACAATTTTCTTCTGCTTTAGACATAAGAAACTTAGACAAGAAACTGGGAAAAAAAAAAAAAAAAACTCTGTATCATCAATACAGACCGTCTGTCTTTCTATAGTGTTGAAAGATTGAGAAGAAGCAGAAGTGAATGTTAATGGCTAACTACTGCTGACTGATGGGTATTGAGAGAGTGGTGGTGCTGAGATATGGAATTAGGAGCATGCTGACATAGACTTGCATGACGGGGCTGTGGACTGATCCAAACTCAGTCTCAGATCCGAGATGTGCCAGCACGTCTACCCCTGCCCTTCTCTGCAATTTGTCACCCACACAGACAGGCCTTAAGTTTTTAAAATGCTGCATGCTATATATTATCTGACAGCCCATCATATCAGCCACAGTTAGGCACATAACATTAAATGTTGAAACTTTGCCCAGAAAATCATGATAGACTTGCATAAGCTTAAAAGATATATATATATATATATATATATATATATATATATATATATATATATATATATATATATATATATATATATATATATATTTCTCTCTGCATTTTATATTGGGCCAACAAAGTCTTCCTTTTACAAAAAAAAAAAGAAAAAAAATGTTCTTTTTTTTTTTTTTTTTTGGGAGGGGGTTGTGCATTTTTTTTTTCTTGATTTACTACAAATAAATGATATCTACAATTACATAGGTCAACACCTCCTTTCCATCACCTTTTATGATTCCCAGCCTGCTGATACGTCTGGCCCTTCTACACTTATAATATCCGCAAAATGAAGCACACACTCAAAGTGAAGGAGTTTAGCATGGTAATCAAAGGCGCAGGCAGTTTTATGTGCTGATGTGACATTTTCCAAAATGGCAAAACCTTATAAAACAAATGGAAGACAATTTGACAGTCTGGTAATAAGATTATTTTACCTCTCTAAATCTCTGGTCTTTGCCAATAGAACTGTAAATCACTGGCCTGAGCCTCATAGAATGTGCACTGTATTAACCCTTATTCTAAAGCATTCAGGGGTGACCATGGGGTTCTGGTCTCAGCTTATACATGGCTAAAGCTCCTATTTGAACAAGGTCGTCGGTCACAGTGATTTAGCCCTAATTTAGTGTTAAAAGGAGCTTGTGAAATATCCCCTCTAATTCCTCTGACACGATATAAAAATCCCATTCAAAGGCTTGCCCGATTGATATGGCATAAAAAAGCATCCCCCCCAGTCAATCGATGAAGAGGCAGGAGCTGACATTTGCTGAAACTAGGCTGAGAAACTCATCATCCTGGGTGTTTTTTTTCTATATTTAAAGAGACACTCCACCTCTTTAAAGAGACACTTAACATCAGATTCATTAGGCCCATTATAATACTTTTGAGCAAGCTATATTTTCATTTTTTTTTTCATGGTCTGTGGCTCATAAGATGAGCAAAGAAGCTCTAAAGAAAAGACCTATTGGTCCATTTCTTTGAAAGGATTTTCTCCAAAAGAAAAGAAAAAAAAATCATAGTGAGTGTACTCCAAAGATAAGTGCACAAGAGACAAAAAGCATCTGAAAACCTTGTTGCTGCCCCATTTTTTTTCGAAATGCCTGTTTTTTTGTTTGTTTGTTTTGTTTTGTTTATCTACCATTTTAGTGTTCATCAATGACATTGGGAGTAAATCTTGACATCGATTGAAGGCCTTTTTGGGGGATTTGGAGACGTAACAATTTCCCCCCCCCCAAATCTATTGCATTCATAAGTTGCTAAATAGACAGAATGCACATCATTTCAAAAGAAGAATCAAACGACAGTCTGTTGAAGAAAAAGGCTAAGTACAGAGTGTTGTAGACCAAGGCTATGTGATAGGCAAGAGAAAGGCCATGCATTCAGGAGCAGATCCACAATAGGAAATCAATGCTCCTGTGAAAGCATTGCCTGAGCTGGTAAAAAGAGGTTAAATGGGCTTGCGCTACAGAGAAGCAAATTCCCCTGCTTTGACCTTTGGGTTACACCATTAGTTACATACACAAAAGGATGGGAATTAATGGAAGTTCCCTCGTTCTGTCTTTTTCTACCAGTTCAAGTCATTAACCAGACGTGACCAAACCCCTCAAAATTCTCTAAGCTTTCTAAGATTGATATGCAGTGAAGTTTAATGCTTCTCGTTGCTGCGAAAGTGTGTCTTTCGGACAGGCAGCTTTAATAAGTTACATGCCAGTACTCAGAGTGACTGCCTTTTTTTTTAGGAAAAGGAGATTCCAAATGACTTTGGTTCATTCCCAGAGCCAATCATTCAAACTGGGGTGAGCATGCTGTGTATGTATCTGTGCAGTTGACATGATATGGCTTATCTAGAGTTTCACTATAATGACACAACTTCACATCTCATAAGTACACTCATTATCAAGAAACTAGTCCATTACAAACTTTTACTGATAGCTGTACAACTGGTGGTTTGGGCCATGAGATGAAATACAATTGATTACAGAGTTTCAGGAATACACAAATAATTAGAAAAACAAATTAATGAATCGAGAGAGATGAGATAAATGGAATCCACCAGATATGTAAACAGTCCGCTCTACTTGCAGTAACTTGGGTTAGCTTTTCTCCCAGCCTCTCGACAGCCATCAGATGAGCTTTTTGTTTGTGTTGTCAGGTACAGCTTCAAGGGAATGCTTCACTTTGTCAATTAGTGAGAGCATTTTTTTTTTTTTTAATTTTGTCTTCCCACCTCAAATGTTGTCCACAAGGGAAATGTGCTGCTTTAAAGGGTGTATCTAGTACATTAATGCGAAAACTTAATTAAGAGAACAGTAGAAACCCATTATAGGTACACTGGAATTAGCCAGTCAATCTTCAGATCTAAATTGAATTTTTTAGCGGGCAATAGTTCCCAATGAGTCTCGTCGGGAGATCCAACCATGACCTCCTGGGTTCAATTTAGGATGTGGTGAACACACATAAAGATGTACACTTATATTAGCACGATAGAGAAGTCAATTAAGAAACTGCTTCTAGAATCCAATTAAAAGTCTTTAGACAATTTCACCCCCCCGAACCCCTCACCTAGACACCCCACCTCCCCAACCCTTGGTAATGAAGATGGGAAGAAGCACAAGGGGGTTTTAAATGGGCTTTCTAAAGGATTGTTTGTCTTTTTTATTGTCTTAAAGAGCATGGAACAAGTATTATTGACTTTCGATTTAAATGGAAAGTTTTTTTTTTTTGTTTTGTTTTGTTTTCCCCCTTTTCCCACATTTCTACGTGCCTCAAGAATTTGGCCTGAAACAGAAAGAAAAAACAGTTGAGTGGGTCTATTAGATTACGCCTGGTAATGAACAGCATAATGGACACCTTGTTAAATCTTATTGTTCTGTATTATTGCAGTCACCAGAGACAAACGCTACGCCGGGACCTGCAGAACGAAGTCCTCAATTCAATTTCCAAAAAGTATTACAAGTTGCTCCATAGCCAAGTCCACTATTTCATAATTACTGCTGGTCTCAGTAGATGTAAATGTCAGTACACTACACAGACAAGATATCTCACTTACTGGCTATGGATGACATGGCTGGGTCATCATTATTACAATCGATCAGAGTCTGAACCAACTTAATTAGACAAGGCTGTCAAGATTTCAGCTTAATTTGAGGAGCAGGTAATTCGCTTTCATGCAACAGAATGCAGGTGCGTCAAAGGAGCTAATGGGCAGTGGATTTGGCTTTGGCTGCACATACACAAAGAGGCCTAGCGAAATGTGCCATGCTGCTGCTCTGCAAACAAATCTTGCGCTGCCATCAAGAGGGTTGCTGATTGAGTTCATTTGTCTATGTGAAATTTCCTGGAATCTGACCAGCATTTTGAGTGGGGAATATATAATTAGACCTTATCAAGCCATGAAAAACTGCCTATGTGTTTGGTCAGGGAGAACACTGAGTCATCTAAACATAGCTTACTTTCTGATTTTCATGGCTATCATTCAGACTTTATTTAGTACTGGAAGTGTTTCCTTTTTCCTTAAGGTGTCATTTAAATTTCTTAATTTTGACCAGAAAAAAAAAAAAAAAATATATATATATATATATATATATATATATATATATATATATATATATATATATATATATATATATTCTGTAAATTGCCATGCTTTACAAGGCTGTGATGAGAAATAGGTATAGTGGTGTGTTTGATATTGTTTGTACATTTTTGCACGTTTGATTTTGGTCAATTACAAGAAAATGTTAAACATTTTGAAAATCCTAAAAGTACAAATAAGCACCTAGGCGCTGATACAGTCGAAATTTTATTAGAGGGATATACTATGATAAACATACATATTTCTGAATGATGATAACTTTAGGTTTAAGAAATAGAAGATAATAATATTTAAGAGTTTTTGTATATTGATGGTAAGACATTTTATTTAATGAGTACAACATTTCAATTTTACATTTTTTTAATTATAAGAAAAACGACATAGTTTAGTATGTTTTTAAGGCATTTAATATAAGACAACGCATGAAGCGTCCTCTTTAACCATGTTTATGTTTTAATACCCATGTCAATATTTGTTTCCTCAAACACCATACGAGAACACACACTGGTTTCCATGTTTTATTGGGCCTTTTTATTGGACGTAATGATTTTTTATATTGTACAAACTGTTTATTCTTTACACCTACACTAACTGTACCCCAAACCTACCCATCACAAAAAAAAACCTTTCTGATTTTGATTTTTTTTTTTTTTTTTTTTTTTTTTTAGATTTTCATAACACTTCAATTTATGAGCTGTTTTAGGTCATAATGTTGGGAATACCATAACATATGGAAACACACACACACACACACACCTTCAATATATATATATATATATATATAAAACAAATTTTATGTTCTAGCAAAACAAATAAAAAATGTAATACCAAGTATAATACAATATAACCTGATATGAACCCTGTATTTAAACACTTTTTTTGCTGGAAGAATGTTAACATACAGTATAGTGCAAAATGAAGGTTAGACTACACAACTCATTTATGAACAACTAGACTGTCTGCTGTTGTAGAGACAATACTTTGAGTTAATCCATTGCTTTAAAACAAACCAGGCTTGCAGTAAAACAATGTCAAAAATCTGTACCACAATCTTTGAGAAGCCAGTCTGGTGAGCTTTCTGATGAAAATCTCATTGCTTAGTGTGCAAAATCACTGATATGTAAATATTGATATAAAAATGAAAAGGGCTTTTTTTCAATTAGTAGGAAAATAAACGGAATGCATGTGAAAGACAGGCAGGGAGAGAGTGTTTGGGGTTATTTCATAACACAATACTACCCCTCCTCTCCACAGACTTTGATTCGCCCTCTGAGCCAGTGAAATTACACATTACAGTATTTGATTGGTGGGAGAGGGTGCACAGTCTGATAAGATCCACCCAGCAGAGAAAGGTCCAATCAATAGCATTGGCTTTCATATGGTAATATGTCACTGCAGAAAGCAATAGGTGAATATATTCTCATTCGATAGCAGCCATGAGACACCACATCAAATGTATACCAGGAAGATGAAATTGTTGTTTGCATAACAAAGCAGCTTTGGTCTGTGATTTTTTTTTAAAACAAATATTTCCCTCTGCACTTACAAAATGTAATAACAGAGGGGTAAGGGGTCAATGTAACAGGAAAACATTACCTCTGCAAAAACACCCTGTGAATTGAGAGTCGCTAAATCTTGGGCTGCGTGATCAGCAGATTTATGGTGCTAGACGCTACATAGCTATTTTGTAATTTTGTGAAAGCATCTTTTGTCTTTTAAATGCATCACATTTGTATGGAATTTGTACAGTGCTGTGGCATAGGAACTACTTTGTAATTAATGAGTATTATAAACCTCAAAAGGGGAAAGCAGTAATAGAGGAAGACCGTGGGGATGAAAGTGAAACCGGCTTTGTCAGGCTAGAGAAATGTATTAATTTTTTTTATTTATTTATTTTATTTAACTTTTTTTTCCATTCATGATCAGGCTACACACTTTTAAGTACTGTTTGTCACAATATTTTGTTAATCTTCTTTGATTCTCCCCTTCTCCCTCTGTCTCCCCAAAATAAAGAGCCAAACGAATTCCAATTAGATTGTGTTAGATAATAAAGACGCTGTAGGCATCCTCCATCTACAGCATGCTTTTTTTTTCCCCACTTTTCACCTCATTGTATTATCAACATCGGTTCATTAAAAAAAAAAAAAAAAAAAAAAAAAAAAAAAAAAAAAAAACTTCCCACCACAAGGAGAGGCTGAGGAGATTGGGTGATGAATTTAATTCTGCAAGTTCAGAGAGATTTTTTAGTTTGACATGCGCAGCAGGGGTTCTTTGAGAGCTTGGCAATGTCTCCAGCACTGCAGGCTTTGAAAATCTCTCCCCACAGTCGAGCTCCTATCAAAAGCCAAGGATAATATTCCCTTCGAGGTAAAAGCATCCTGGTGAAAGAACTTCTAGACCCTTTTATTTATTCATCATGGTTATATCTGAATATATCAGAAGGCTTTGCGATAATGCATAAAAGGGTAATCACAGGCATAAAAAGAGGGAAAGAGTGAAGATAGGTTGGTTTGGGTTTTTTAGGTTTCTTTAATTCCACACAACATAATTACAGGCACTAAAAAAAATGTTATATTGAACTCGCTTAGTATTTTTGTATGCAATCCCATTCACCCATTTAAAAAAAAATAAATAATAAATTTAATAAAAATATTGCCATTTAATAAAAATTGTGCCACAGCACCGTAGATTAGATAAAACGAGTTTATTATTTGCATTTACTAATTATGTATTTATTTATTTTCCCATTTTCGCATTTGGGTCATAACCCATTAGTTGAGAAAAGCCGTTTGATGTCACATATCCTTAGATATTCTTTTAAGGGGACAGATCACACACTTGATGAATAATACAATAATAATACTCTTGCTTGTTTCAAACACACAATCACCAGAACATCCAAAAATGAGCAAGTTATTTCTGTCAATATCAAGTGTACAGTCAATGAATGTTGATTGTGATGGATTGTCTTTGTTGCCTTTGACTCAAAGTATTGACTCTTTGAGTTATTTACTTGCTGTGGTGGATGCTAAATAAATTTGTGAGGTATATTCACTCAACTCCAAACAGATATAGATTTTTTACAGACCCAGTTGCAACCATGATTTATTCAGATTGAAGATGCTATTTTTAGGCTTATTTATATATTTTTTGTTATGATATTATTAGTATTTTCTAAAGTAGTGCTAAAATTCACTTGTGATATATACAGTATAATTTTAATAATAATTAGTTAAACATTTTAAATAATAATAATAACTATTATTATTATTATTATTATTATTATTATTTCAATACTGTTCAGTATACAAAATTTGTGAGTTTCTCCAGACATCAGTCAACTGTGAGTCATCCTGCATATGCTTGAACACACAGACATCCAGCAGTGTTGTGTGTTATCAAACCTAGACAGCCTCCCAGTCCTTTGTCATGCCTCTAACCAATTTACTTCGTTTTACTTGACACTTGTGCTAATGATGTTACATATAAGTCCTCTTCATGGAGGGAGATTAAGACTGTATTTGAGGAACTGAGGAAATGACTGGGCCAGCGTTCTAATAGTTGATGCAAGAGTTTGTATTAAGGTAGAATTATACTCATAAATCTCATAACATTATTAAGCCCATAGATTAGTGTAGAGCAGTCAGTATGCAAAAAAAAAAAAAAATCGCTATGTTCTCCTCATGCTCTTTAGAGACTCTTATTCGTCTTAAACTGCCAGGGCTGTAATACCGCTTGATGTAATCATCTACTTTGCCTTACAAAACTGCACGCCGACTGCTCAAATTATTGTGCTTCTCATTCAAGAACTTCCTTCCAAACTCATAAACATTAAAAGGTTGTTACTATTTCAGAGCTTGTCCTTTAAAATTGTTGTAAAGCACCTGCCCCCCTCCTTTTTTTTACCTTTATCATTCTTGCTTTGTGCTTGGGTCTTTTGCCTTAGGGCTTTGGGACATCAGACACATTAAAAGACAGGCGGCGGCTGCAAGCGGGCAAAACAAAAGCACACCAGCCCCCCTCCCACTAATCGAGCTGGCCCTTTAACAAGTTCATCTCTCTGCGTGAGTCCTTCGATTGAAGGAGTTTCTTACTTCTGCCCAAAGGGCAAGCCATCAATGCCATCTTGCTCTTACTCATTTACTAGCGCTATCTCCCGGCCCTCTCCTAGCATCAAACAGTTCTTAGCTTCGTCGCAATGGCTGTCACTCGTGTATTGATACCTGTGATATTAGAAGCCAGTTGTCAAAATGGGATGTTGTTCTCACACTTATGGAAGGTCATATCCACAAACTAGGCTAACTGGCAAGACTTCAAGCTAAGATATGTGTTGCATTAAATCTTTTTGCTGTGCTTCATTACATACATACATACATATATATATATATATATATATATATATATATATATATATATATATATATATATATATATATATATATATATATATATATATATATATATATAGCATCCAGCTGGCAGTGTGAACAGTTTATTTCTTTTGCTTTTGCTTTTTACATCCTGTTCTCTGCTGACATATGTTCAAATTAGGATTGACATGTAGAACATCAGGCAAAAAGATGGTGGTTTATAATTATGAATCATTCCATTAGGTTGAGCCGATCATATTCGTGCAGTTCCAAGGGATGAGGTATTTTTTATGCCAGACATGTGGTGGAAGTGCAACTTGTTTCCCAGAATTAGGTTCATGGACTGGAATGGCACTCTTTCTATTTGTGAAAATATACAATTAGTCAATTTATTAAATTGTAATCTAATTTTTTCACTGCGAAATCTGTGTTAAAATTTGCGTTTAGGTAGAACTTCAAGATTAGATTGCAGCACTGGTAGTAAAATAATAATAACAAAAAAAATAATAAAAACATTGAAAGTCAGGAATGTGTCAGGAGCCATGCATAATTATTGCAAATTATTATCATTATGCATTGCATTCTTAAATTATTAATTTAAGAATGCAAAATGCAAAATTTACAGCCCTAAATTAGTTCATAGATATTTGTTAGAGTTAGGAGGTAGCTGATTGCAGCATTATACATGGTCACATTCATGACTTATTTATACATTAGGGTGTACATCTAGCATTCATTTTGAATAAATAATTATTTTAAACAGTAATGCCTTAAAAATGTTACATGCATTATTATTATGTATACTACCGTAGAAGAGTTTGCCATCAGTATGATTTTTTTTAGAAATTAGTACTTTTATTTAGCAAAGATTCTTTATAAACATTTTAAATGGATAGTTCACCCAAAAATGAAAATTCTGTCAGTATTTACTCACCCTCATGTTGTTTAACCCCCGTAAGACCTTCGTTCATCTTCAGAACACAAATTAAGATATTTTTGATGAAATCTGAGAGCTGGATCACTCCTCAATACTAGTTCATAGGCTTCTTGAGGTATTGAAACTTGCGGAAACAGTCCAAGTGACTACAGTGGCTCAATCTTAAGTTTATCAAACGACGAGAACACTTTTTGTGCGCAAAATAACAAAACAAAATGATGACTTTATTTCAAATATTCATTTCCTTCTCTCTTGGCCTCAAGTCAGGTTACTAGTTTAACAGCGTATGATCTGTTGTTGTACGTCACACGCATCACTAACATAACCAGCGTCGGCCAATAATGAGCCTACGTGTGACGTAGCACTACGCAATTACACTAGTTTTGCAGAATAGACGCTCAAAGAGAAGGAAGTGAATAGTTGGAATAAAGTCGTTATTTATGTTCTATTTGTTATTTGTGTTCTTGTCGCTTGATAAAGGATTGAGACACTGTAGGTAGTCACTTGGACTACTTTAACGATGTCTTTAATAACTTCTCGAGCCTGGCAAGTTTCAATCCCTGAAGAAGCCTATGGACTAGTATGGAGGAGTGATCCAGCTTTCAGATTTCATCAAAAATATCTTAATTTGTGTTCCGAAGATGAACGAAGGTCTTACGGGGTTGGAACAACATGAGGGTGAGTAAATACTCACAGAACTTTCATTTTTGGATGAACTATCCCTTTAAAAGTAAAGACATGTGAAGACAAGTAAAGACGTGTTCAATGTTAAAAAGATTTTGATTTCAAATAAATGTGGTTCTGTTCGTTTTTTTGTAACCAAAACTGAATGATATGACATTGAAGACTCCAGATGGCTATGCCATCATATGACTAAATTACATATTAATTAGATAAATTGTAATAATAGCATATATATTATATGTTATTATTATATATAGCACATATTACTGATCAAATAAATGCAGCCTTGATGAGCATTGGAGACTTTCTAAAACATAACAAAATAAATAAATATGGACCACAAAAGTTTGAACGGTATTTATTGTTTTTCTGGTCATATTCATTCAGACCGCAAGCTCATAGCTTTAGGTTTGTAGATTCAGCAGTAACTAAATTACAGGACAAGAAAAACAGATGCCTACTATCTTTTGGATTTTTTCTGCACACTTTATTGTGTATACCATCATTCCATCTATACTGTGGTTGCTAGATTAAAGTTTTATTGGATTTTTCCAATCTCTCACTGTTTGCATTAACATTTTATTTATACGTTCTGACCTACATTATATACCTTACAGCTGATGTGCATCACATTAGTTTATAGTTTGTATTTGTACCATGCCCACCATGCCCTAAATCACATATTTATGTGAAAAGGCACCCGGATTTGCTTGAATAATAAACTTGCTTCATAGCAGTATCTGTTTATTCAATGGTTGGATGTGTGTCAGCTTCAGGTGAAGTGTTTATAAAAAGAAAAGAGAAAAAGCACTAAACGGTATGTTGAGCTGTGTGTCTGAGAAGGTTCTATTTGCATGATGTTATGCAGCAAGTCATACTATAGATTTAGACCATTGTGCTATGTCTGATTTTGGGTCAGGAACAAATTGCCTTCTTTATCCTATAATCTCAGGCTGGATATAGAGTAACACGTGTGTTTACTTTCTGGTTTTATAATATTTGTTCTCTCTCCATGTGTCTGCCTGTCACTGTGATGCGCTTGAGCGGTTCTTGGAGCAGTTTTTGCACTAGGTGCGGCAGTCTAGCCGGATCCTTATATGAATGCGGTCGGGATACTGATATACATCAGCAGCTGAAAGGAAGAGAGGGCCTGTTTGGCTGATAAGGTGGAGCAATGGCAGCCTGTGGCAGGGTCATCAACCCCCTCCAAATCTACGTGCCAGAATAGTTTGAGCAGAAGTGGTCCCATGATTTGTCTCTTTTTTATTATGTGCACCATGAGTTTTTCAGCTGCCAGCTGCAAGCAGAGAGCTTGCCCTTCCGTCCGACGGAGGAAGACTTTAGCCAACTGGCCTCTCTCTGCCACTCGAATCTTTTGACACTTTGAGCTCAACTGTCAAAAAGGGAGACTATTTGTCACTTTTCTAACCATGAAAATATTTCTCAGGGTAGTTTTATTTTTGGGGGTAAAAAAAAAAATAATAATAATATTTTGTAATTATTTGGTAGATTTGAATGAAACTAATTAAAAGTTATATTGTTCAGTGAGCTCTATTGTTTTTTTTTTTTATCATATTACTTGACATATATAACATATAATATCAATTTGGTGCCAGAATATACCATAGACCATTTTGCAAGATGTTAACAACACTTGTCCAGAAACACTTCCTGTTTCAGTTTCTAACTATTTTCTTTATTTCACATGTAAAGAAAAAAATCTTAAAGATGTTTGTTTAACTTTTTGATTCAATTTTATATGTTCTGTTGGTTGCATTTCATCCCAGCTCTTATGTAGTGTTAAAAAAACTGAAATAGGAAGTGCTTCTGGACCAGTGTTGTTTACATCTTGCAAAATGGTCTATATACGTGTGTGTGTATATATATATATATATATATATATATAATAAATGACTGGCAGCTACAACTGCCTAACAAAAACCATACAATTAAGGTAAAATATCTCAATAATTAATCTCAATAATTCAAATAAAGTGCAAAAGCACAAATTTCACAGAAATTTTATTAACAAGTTTTAGAGAAAAACAGTGTTATTTTAGATTGTTTGTAATTTTACAGAGTTTTCAATATTATAATTTACAACAACAGAAAACGACTGTGAAAAAGTGTGTTATTTTCCATAAAATTTGGATTTTTCTTTACAGTTTATACTGAATCGGATGTGTCCCATCAGTCCTTCTCTAGATTGCTTTTTAATGGCTTTAAAATAATGTTTTGAAGTGTTTTCTATAAAGGATCACCAATTAATCTGTCTCAGTTCATGGCCAAATTTATGTTATGATTTCGACCAGTGAAGCTGTTGGGATGTGTGATATATTGCCAGTAGTAAAGCTGATATACAAGCCTTTGTTACCGCTGGTAGGGGAATAGAGTTTTTGCTTTTGCCCACCAAAAAAATATAGCAGAGATCAAAGGTCTCAGGCATTATAGGGAACCTTTCCATGCTGTTAGGCCTAGTAAAGTATACTTAAGGGTATGTGCTTGCACACCCACTGGCCAGAAGGGCCATTAAGGGGGCAACATTTCGCAGTAATTTTGAAGTCTGGAGACTGGGCGCTACATAACATAGGAGAAATGCACACACCCAAACACTTTTTTTTCCACTCTCTATTTCTCTTACACGTCCTCCTTGTGTCTGGTAATTTGATGAAACCTACATGGGCCAGTCCTCCAAGGGTCAATGGAGGCGCTCACAAGGAACACCAAATACAAAGACAACAACACACTGGATAAATCAAACACCTCAGCTCTTCCCACAGCAACATTGATTTCCTCACTCGATAAGATGAGAATGGAGGATTATGCCTGGACTTGTTTTCAGGACACATCTCTTTTGGCAAAACACTGTATTTATTTTTTTGTATACACACTTGTCAAAGTAATAATTCTCACAATAACTTATATATTTCTGTAAAATGACCTATTAAAAACTCTATCTGTGATCTTTTACGATATTTTTTCATACATTGGTAACACTTTATAATAACTGCACGTTATTAATCATTAGTTAAGCATGAGTAAACAGTTAATTCATCATTTATAAAACATTAATAGACATTAATAAGCAGTTTATAAATATATCTATAAATGCTTTCTTCTTGATTTATACGCATATATATATAATGCGTTTATTTAATAATTGTATTTTCATACTTTGTTAATGATCAATTAATAATTTCTAAATGAAGTATAGTATTATTTACAAACCAGTTGTTTAAGAGTTGTCAGTCATTCATAAGATCACTTAGAAAGTGTAAGTAAATGTAGTAAATACAGGTAGTTATAAAGCATTTAGTAGTGGTTAGTTAACTATTTTTGTGAGCTAATCTAAAGTGAGGACTATTCATGCTTTGTAAAGCATTTATAAAGGCGATTTAAAGACTTGTCAATCTTCTAAACAGTAAAATGTAACAAACACAACGCAGTGATACAGAACATAGAAATATTTAACAGCCTTTAAAAATGCTTTACAAGGCATGAATAGTCCTCACTTTAGATGAGCTCACGAACATAGTTAACTGACCACTACTAAATGCTTTATAACTACCCAAATTAACCCTTAATTACAGCATTAATACATGTTAATAAAGCATTTATTAACACACTAAGTAACCATCACTATATGTTTGAATGATAAGCTGTATGAATGTACATTTAAATAGTTTAGCAATCATTTACTTACACGCTAATCTTACAAACCATTGACAACTCTCAAATAACTGGTTCATAAAAAATACAATTCTTCATTTAGAAATGATACATTGATCATTAATAAAGGATGAAAATACAATTATTTAACAAATTATAGATATGCTTTTAAATCAAGAAGAAAGCATTTATAGCTGTATTTATAAACTGCTTATTAATGTCTATTAATGCTTTATGAATGATGAATTAATGGTTTACTCATACTTAACTAATTATTATTAGCGTGTAGTTATTATAAAGTGTTACCATAACATTTAATCTTTAACTAACAAAAGACACTTTTTAAGTTACAAATTCTAAATTAAATTTTCTATCCCAATAATCCATGCAGTATAATGTACCAAAACTGTGGTTAATAATAACCGATGAAAAATAATAGTTAGTCATTAAACAAATGCACTTTTGTTTTCCGTAGTGTTTAGAACTGTTTTAAACTAATGGAGAATTGATTATTTTTAATGTTTTTCAATGTTAATCAAATTTGATTAATGATCACAGGTTGATTGTCTTGGAATTACTTAATGAACAATACTAATACTATATGTATTGTGGCATCTCTCATCCAAACTAAGCTAAGAAATACTGTTGATGTATGAATGTTGGCCACAGATTTGTTGAAGGGTGGATGACTGGGGATGGTGTTAGAAGAACCATTAGCCTACATGTTGGGGATTCATTTTCTGTTGTCGTCGGTCAGATAAATGATTGTACGTCTCAGGTGATGAGTGGAGTGTGTTTTAGAGCAGCGACGCATCACTAGTGAAGAAATGTCAATCACCCCACTTCATTAGTTTGTCACATTTAGCCAGACTGATGGCGATGGGCACTTGTTCGTGTGCGAGCGAGTAGATTTGCTTGAGTGAGGGAAAATGACTGCTTTCAAATGGCATGTTTGTCATCTTGCTGTCATCACTGGACACACTTTTGATACAAGTGCTTCCCTTAGCACAGCACTATTCACTACAACATGATGAAAAGACCTTTCAAATCCTGTGATGGGTTACGATGTTTTTGATCAAATTTGCTTCATCCATGAAATGTATTCACTCATATTGTGTTCAGTATCAAACTATTCTTTTTTTTAGAAGTAGTGTAGCCAATGGGCAATGTAATGCTGATATATACAAATACATATATAAAAGTTTATATAAAATTGCAAAACTGAACAAAAATAACCAATTTATTTATTACTCCCAAAAAATGTGTTGAAATAATATTTGTGGTAATTTACTTTGTTTAATGTTTTGACTTGTTGTTGTTTTTGTGCACCAGAACACAGAGACAGTTCTGAATCTTAAGTCCAATATGTTCCAAATGAGTGTACAAGACCTCCCGCAAAATTATCCTTTTATTTGGGAAAGATCCTTGGCTCCATCTCCTAGGAAACAAGAAAGACCTTGTAATTGCTTTCATTTTTTGGAGAGGAGGGAAATGGCTCCCTTATACTTTTGTAAATTGAATCGGCACAGATGAGCAACTGGGGTTACTCTTTCACTATCTTCCAGGTAATTTACCAAATTACTCAAGCCAATTTCTCTAGAAGATCAAGACAATGTCATTCCCCATCTTTCATGTTCTTGGGAACACAATTCATTCTTTTTTGCAGTGGGAAAAAAAGAAGAGCTAGAGACTTTTGCCATTATTGTCCCATAGTTATAACTAGAGCAACCTTTTCAAAAGTGACATTTTGTAAAATGCAAAGATCGAAGTCTAAACTATAATTCGGTGTGTTCTCATGTTCATACAATTTATCAAAGGAGTTTGGAGAAAGAAAGGTTGCCGTCCAACCTAACTTTAATTTTTCCTCTGGTTGCAGAGGAAGACCTGTTAAATGGAGTGAGTTTAGTGACCATTTTATATTGTAACAAGTGGAATTGTGTGAAATGTCCTCTTTGAGGGTTCACACATTGTTCACATTGAGGGTTTCTTTAGATTCCATTTGTCAAAGCTCTGATTTTTGTATCAATTTTGGATACTGTATTGAGGATATTGTCAATGTACAATTACATTATTACATTACAATTACATATATCATTACAAGTACATTATTTGCTTGTAATCCACACTAATAATGTCTTGAATTGTCCTCAAAGGGATCTTATTTCTGGAGACAAATGTGTCCCCACCCAACCCACACACTGCCAGTTTCTTATTTCAGTAGGTCGGCAGCCTCCTGTTCTGAATTTTTCTTTTTTTACCATCAGAAATTCCTCTCAAAATTCAAAGAAAGTGCTGTGAGTGCAATTCTGGCTGCAGGTTTTGGTGACACACTTAAAGCACTTTAAGAGCAGAAAGTCAGGTGATGATGAGACGGGGAAATTTGAAATTCTAATTTAAAAAAAAAAAACAGATAGAAAATTAAAAGGAAGAAAAATGTAAATTGTGTTTACATGAGATGAGATTTTTTTTTTCTTTTTCTTTTTTTTACATACATAATCAGACAAGCACATTGAATAAGTTGCCAGAACACAATGACATTGTACTCTGTCTGGTTATAAACACAGTTGGTGTAAGGTGTTACCTGTCACCCAAACTTTTAAGAATACACATCATGCATGCTTTTTCTCATACACACTCCCCTTTCGTTTTGACCTACTAAATGTGCCATTTGACCATGATTTTTCTCTCTTTTGTTTTCATTGAAGGTGTCCCAATGAAGAAATTAATCTCATCCCCCTCCTACCCCTTTGGGGACCCCCATCAGCCCCCTCCCTCTTTTTTGGCGGTTTGCTTTGTGCGGCAGTGCAGACAAAAGCACTGTCATGCACCACAAAGATTTAGTGAGATTGACCAAATGTAACGCAAACAGGGCTAAGGGCCTTAACCATGCCTGTCATAAAGATAGAGCACTGGAACAAGCAGACGAAGACAGGTTCACAATCACTAAATACACACACAAACCTGTGAATGAGACCCATTTAATGTCATCATCACAATTCAGTTCAAAGCCACAAAGTAATGAAGAAACTGCCACTGGGTTCGTGTTTGTGCAGTGTAAATCACAAGCTGCCTGTTGCCATGGCAATTCATAAAGCCTATAACATGCTTTCTGATTGCAGTACTGAAAACAATATAAAGTACAGAATTACTGGACAGTGTATGCATCAGTCGGGCTTTCCTTTTTTAATTAATTATTTTATTTTAATAACATTTAAAGAGCTTTTTTTTTATCTGTTTGATGCCATAATGTGTTACGTTTTTTGTTTTTTGTTTTTTTTTCTATGAAGGGGAGGAATGAATTCAGGTTGATGGGACACTTTTTTGCATTTGAGATGACTGGGGAAAAGTGACCCATTCAACCTGAATTTAGCCCTTTGTGATTTCAGAATAATCTGTATACAGTAGAGCAGTGTGTTTCTTTATTGAAATAATAAAATATCTGTTTATACCATAGCATACCCAAACCTTCAATTTGTGCAAAACTGAAATGAAACAGGGTGTCAGGGTGATCTTGAAACAGGAGATACCAAAAAAAAAAAAACCTTGAAGACATAACATACCCCTGTCTAAACATATGACAACATATCACTTTCTGTTGAAGTTTTGAAAGGTCAAAGCTGAAGGCTTCCGCTAGATATGAATTGGATATGTTTTGGAGAGTTTATTAAAAAATGTCAAAAGAATTAGATTTTATGTACAGAGTCATGCACTTGTAGGAGGCGAGGGGCTAAGAAAAATCATCAGTGCTTATTAGAATCGACAAGACTTTCAACCCCATCTCTGAACCTGTTTCAATTTCAGTGTAGCAGCAGGCTATTTCAGTGTAATACAGATTCTCTTCCAAAATGTGTGAAATAACCAGAAAAAAAAATAAAAAGAAAGAAAGCGCTGTACTAAGCTCTGCTTCAGATCAGGGAAGTCTAGGGCAGATGCTCAGCGGTTGTTATTTCTAGTAGTGTTATGTTGAAACGGCATATTTTACATGATACAACCCTCCTATGTTCCTGCTGAAAGGGATTCTTAAAACAGTGCTCTGAACTATTTTAATGAAATGATCATTGTTTTTTTTTGTTTTTTTTAAACCCTGCTGGCTTTATAGAAAAGCTGGGGTTTTTACCGTAAACATTACATTATGTTATAGCTTAAGTTGCATTTTTGGTGTCCAAAATCCCCAAAGAGCAGTAAAACAAAGTAAAATCGCTGACATTCCTGTTTATTTTATTTTTTTATTGAATCGTTTTGTCCTTTTCTCTTCTGTCTTGCTATTATATTTGGGGAATTTGGCCTGGTGTGACTCTTGGTACAATAAGCGGCAATCAATTATTTATCAGCTCCACCACGTGTCTCCCATCCTATGTTCTGCCACATCTTTTGATCACAATGAGCTACTTTGAGAGGTCTAACACACTCGGCTTCAATCAGCGGGGAGGTGTGGTGGCTCAGATAAGCCTGTCCCGCTTCTTTCCATTCTGCATGGTCAGGCCATTTCACTTTGTCGCTCCGTCAGCTGACACAAATCACACCTCAGGCACTGTTTGAGATACTGATTTATTGTTGACCTTTAGTTTTTAAATGTCTCCATTCTCTTTGGAAAGCGCACAGAAGCGTCGGCCACCACAGTTACCAATAACAAACTGTGTGAGATATGTCAGATGTAATTCACCATCGCGTGTGATGAATTGTGTTGTGGGGTGGGGATGTTGTTATCAGATTGCAGCTTGTTAAACATTTGATTAGGCATATAAAACTGCCGCATATTAGCTGGATTCGCTCACAGTATTCCAGATGTGTGCAGGCTGAGGCGTTTTCTAGATGTGGCCTGTCTTCCTGATCGGATGTCTGTCATGCCTAAAATATGGCTGTCAGAAGAACTGCCAGATTATCGCACTGAAGGTGTTGGAAACCTCTCTGAGGGTGTTTAAAAAGGCAATCCTAATCACCTAAGCCCCAAATTCAATTATTCCAGATGGAAGACATTTTGCCATCTCTGATGGCTCGAATTGACTTTTGGGCAATTTCCTCAGTGGACGGCTCCGTGCTGTGGCATTAAACCAAAGGCTTAGGTCCACTGTATACTTTTTTTTTTTCATAAACAGGGGGAAAGACCCATACGGTGCTCTCATTCTACCTATCTCATGATATTCCCCTCTCTGTTCAAGCACACACTCCTGAGATTTTTAAACACATTCTTACCTGAAATCATTCATAACACATTTTTTTTTTTCTGTACCTCAGAGACATGACTTGTACTCTCTCTTTTTTCTTTGTGCAAGCATTAAAAAGAGGTTTCCTCCCCAGCAATCATTGATATGCATGGACTGACCTTCCTTACTCTGGGCATGCGATTTGCACATTCCCTAAAGAGAATGCCCCAAACCTGTCCTTCAAAGATGGCATTTACGTCACACACAGAGCTCCAATTGTGTTGCTCTTTCCGGTATCTTCACTTTGTATACTTGACGTGTCTCTATTTTTTTTTAACCCTTCTATTATCTTCATTTGTGTCTACACTCATTATCTTTGGGGTCTTCAGGGACCCCAGACAATAACATTTAATTTTGATTTTGAATTTTTTTTTACAAATGTAATTTTACTCTATTTATTAATGTTTTTACTCAACATTTGTGCAGTTTTTGGAGGATTTTTGAAATCTTTTAAATTTCTATAAATTAATAAATAAATATTTATTTAAATAGGCTTTTTACAAAAAAAAAAACGGCATTGTATGTAAAATTCACTTTATGAAAGACCCGGATTTCTAATTATCATTCATGGAGATAACATGGATCATTTAAAATGGTTTAATGAAAGATTTTTGACAATTTTTTGGAAAATGCACTTTTAAAATAAAAAAATATCACTTTAACCACTAGATGGCCATAGACCTCCACTATAAGCTATTTGCTATTTGACTGACCAAACTATATTTATTTCACAAGTTTATCCAGTTGGATTCATATCTAAATATTATAAAATCACAATTATAACAAGAAAAAAACTTTTTTATCAAAGTTAAGTATTTTTTGTCCTGACAAAAGTTTTTCAATAATGTTACATTATGATTAGAATCAAACCTGAACATGATGTTACAAAGAGAAATGTTGGAGTCTTTAGATTTGATCATTTATTTCAATTATCTGTTTTTAATATAATTCTATAATTTTAAATCAATGTTTCAGTTACGAACTGTAAAAGAAAAAAAAATTAA
Source organism: Cyprinella venusta (assembly GCA_038021265.1). Lineage (NCBI taxonomy): Eukaryota > Metazoa > Chordata > Actinopteri > Cypriniformes > Leuciscidae > Cyprinella > Cyprinella venusta. The sequence goes on along the minus strand of CM075866.1, from coordinate 12,214,306 downwards.
CAGAAATGAACAGTTATATTACATGTTGAAAAAAAAAACACATGCAATGAACTGAACAGCAATAACAAATGAGAAAATAAAGCAGTAAAACAAATAAAATCGTTGTAATAAATGAAAGATTTCCTAAAAAAATGATTTTCAATTTTTTTTTTTTAACAATTAGGAACAAAAACTGGTGGTGCACTGGAGGTGTTTACTGTTTACTGGAGGTGTTGGTATTTGAAGTGTGAGTGTGTGTGTGTGTGTGTGTGTGTGTGTGTGTGCATTTTGGATGTTTTTTGCATTGTTGGAAGTGTGCCACTTTATTTCTGTCTATGTGATCTGCGTTGTTTCTTCGTTGTTTCTGATTTTAGTGATGAATTTTGTATATTTACTATGCGGGGTCTCCAGGGACCCCGAAGATAAAGAGTGCTGGCATTTTTTTCATGCTAATATAAAGACAGACATCATTCCAAAATATATATATATATTTTTTTTGGTAGATCATGACAGTGTAAAGAGTTGTAGAAAGTTTCATTCCATTTGGAAAAAGAGAACATTTTTTTTAAATTGACCAAAAGTCATTTGCGGGTCAAAAAGACCCCAAAGATAATAAGAGGGTTAATCTAAATGTAACTATACCAGTCACCTTATAACTAATTGGACTGTTAGTTCATGCTAATTTTGAACAAGTAAAATAATGCATGAAAAAAAAAACAACCAAAAAAAAAAAACATTAAAACACAACTAAACTATTTATTAATAACCCCTGACCTATTTGTTGACTGTGGTCAGTGATAGCCTTATGCTAAATGATATGGAAATAAAACAATATATTGATTCTAAAAATACTTTTAATATATTTTCAATGGTTTTGTTTGCTACAGTAATGGAAAACGTTAAAATTGACAACCCTATAATATGCATCAAACATGAGGCAAAACTAATTAAATCAAATATAATTCAAAGGAACTTTGGAAACTGAGCATTTCTTTTTCCTAATGGGATCTGTTGAACCCTCACATCTGATTGTGAGACTTGAATTGTATGTGTGGTCCATATATTCAGCAGAGCAAGCCTGCCGGTGTCTCAGCTAAAGTTTCTGTGTAGGTGTGCATCTGGCAGCCTCCATCACCTTGCGGATTCACCATCACTGAGATTTAATCTACATATCCGGCTTCACTATAGAAGTTCATAAAAAGTTCACGAATGCACCATTTCCTCTAGCTTTTTTTACCCCTCTCATTTGCAAGGTGAAAGGCTTGTGCTCTAAGTTGTGAGTACATGTTGTCTCATGTCATATTTATATTAATATAGTAGAAATGCCATTTTGAGTTAATAATCAGCTGTGCTCAGACAGGGAAGTTTAGGTAGACATTGAACCCCCGATGCCCTCTAGTCTCTCAGAGTTTGAACAATGACAGAACTCCAGAGACTATAACAGCTCCTCGGGAGCTGCCATCTTAGACAAGTGTGAAAATCTAATAGTGGAGAGCTGTGCCTTGCAGGGTTGTGTGTGTAAGTGTGTGTCTAGTGTTTGCACGTCTGTTTGTTTGCATACCCGCTGCACTCCTGTGACCGAGATGAAGCAACAGCTTGTCATCTTTCTGTCATGGAGCAGAGCTTTTTTTTGGCCGGAATAAAAAGCAGAGCTTGGTGGGACGTCTAGGCACTGCCATCAGTAGACAGGCAAATGGAGCGGCGGTTTATGAGCATTCTACATGTTGTGGGCATGCATTGAGATCAGGCATAATGGGACGGTAGGTGGGCGTTGGGCACTTGAACTCCCACGGTGTCTGGGTTGTATGTGGCGCTCCGCTAAACCCATTAAAAGGCTGACGATGACCAGCTTCACTGCTGCCTGTGCTCTTAAAAAGAGTTTCTCTTCAACATTTTCAGCTCATTATCAGTGATTCCTTCACTTCCTTTATGCAAAATAATCCCTTGTGCCAAAGAGCAAAAGAAATAGGAATTGAGTTTTAAATTTTCTGTTAAAACGATCCTTTGAATTCTGCCTTTTTGAAAAATCTACATTGTACCCTATTGCTTCTGAATGAATCCTTCTAAATGATCCGCAGTGGGCCGTTGGGTCAGAGAAGATAATTTAACCTCTAACCTCTAAACCACTGTGAATAATGAAATAATTCTGTCATATTTGATGGATAATGTGAAGTTTTCAGAATGACATCCTATATGGCCATATGGTAATTAGCTCTCAAATTTGGGTTGTTTATGAATGTTTCTTTTTTAAAAACAGTAAACAATAAGCTTTGTAATTTTATATATATATATATATATATATATATATATATATATATATATATATATATATATATATATATTCAAAAAGTCTTTTCTAAAGTAAATGTGAGAGGTGCTTATACCTACGTAAAATGTATCTGCGATACTTGGGTAGTTGTTACCGTATTGCAGGGGTGCCCAAACCTCTTGTTTTTTTAAAGGAGGCCAGATTCAATGTTATGGACATGCCTGGGGACCTGATACTTCTCATTCTTTTCTTATTAGCCTACATGATTTGCCTCTTGGAAATGCACATTTGACTGTATAGCTTGAGTTAGAACTCTACTCTTATAATTGTCTTGATAATGTAGTATGTGCATTTTCATTACTTTATTTTAATATGTAATATATGTCGAAATCTAATTTTGTTTCACTCCTGGTTTACTGCAACAACTGACCTAAATATAGTGCTGTTGCCTTTTGTTAACACTGTGAAAGGGTTTTAAAATGGATTTTAACCGAGGACTCAAAAAATAAGGATTGACTACTCGGTGTAAATATTTATTTATATATACTTATTTTATGCACAGTTGAATATATTGACTTTAATTCAATACACTATCGATTTTTACTATAAATAAATGTAAGCTCTATTTCTAATTAAATATTTGTTGGGTTAGGATTTATTTAGAAATATTAAACAAACGTGGATTTTCAAATCCCACCTTTGTGTATTAATCATGTTATTGTGATTAATATACACAGTCTTTTGTCCCCTCCACTTTTTAGAGGACAAAATGGCATACATTTTGAAACATGAAAAGGAAAAAAGAAATCTGTTAACACATGCTATATTTGTCCAGCGATTAAGTGATATTTGTCAACCTGAAAAAAAAAAAAAAAATAGACTGAGAATTTAAAGATAAATTTACTAAAAAGCTTGTATATCAAGCCTTTAGTACACCCATAGGAATAATTCCTTCAGTTCCAACTAATAGAAATGCCGTACATGACAGGGCCTCAGTTATTATAGGATGCTTTGATCTTCAGCCAAGATTTAGCTCAATCTAGGTCTGTGCGGGGTCCAACCCCTCATCATTCAAATGTCTATCTTTATTCTATGTACTGCCCACGTGAACATCATTGAAGGCCACTCATTTTTTTGTGTCTGATCTACAATCTTTTTTTTTTTTTTGACATTTGAGTCAATTAATTGAGAATGAGGCGCAGTATGGGGCAATGACTCTTCATTGGTAGCACTTGACATTTTCCTGGAGATGGCTCACATTTCATCTTGCTCAGATTCTGAAATTCTCTTTCATTTTCAACTATTATTATTATTAGTATTACATTTTTTCACCTTCTGTTCAGCCATAAATATGTTGCTTTGCCTAGATCTTTGAATACCATTTTATCCCAATGTTTATTTAAAAAGTGAGCGAAAAATAGCATTTATTAATGAGGCTTCAACTCTTGTTTGCTGCATATTAAAAGCAAACATCTTTGGCTCTCCTATTCATTCACCATCATGTTTTTCACCTTGTACCACTACCCAAACCACATGTCTGACTTAAAATGCACTTTGGAGTTTGGAGTTTGCTCTCTCTGTAAGTGCCCATGATGCCACATGTCAGGACCACATATGCACAGATGCAGCTGCTTGTAGAGAAGGTTAGCAATTAGGAGCAAATCGTGAGGCACTTTAATAAGAATCTGCATTATCGCTGACAAAAACTGCACTAATTGGGGGTAATTAGTTCAGTGAAATTTGGATCAATAAATATTGCACAGATTTGAATGCGGGGCTCCACGAGCAGATGGTATGCCCAGGCATGAACACGGTGCAGCTGGGTGTTGAAGCCTCAACCTTTCCTTGTGCAGAAGCAGCCTTATATTCAGCACAGTGATGAGCTTCTTTCTGTACGAAGGAACAAAGAAATGAATAGGTGGGACCTGATTTACTTCCACCTGTAGTAAAATTAACACATTAACGACAGATTAATTTAATCAGATTGTCAAATAAAAAACAAACACGTAAAACCATTCGACTTTAAGAATGTAGTTAGCTGCCTCAAAACCTCCCACTGCGAAAATAATTCAGAAGAGCCTTCTTTGCTCGTCAAGTTAATAATATATTGCAATTTGTTAATTAAGGGCAAAATGCATGGGAGTTTGGGTGTTTTCCCAACACAAATTAATCATTGAAATGAACAGAGAGAGAGGCCTCGCGCTCGTTTGCGCCAGCCGTAATGAAATAAAGGAGGCCTGCTGTTTGATGGGCTGTTTTGGAAGAGCGAGCCTTGTCTGTGCCGAAAGAAGAAATCAATAGCTGGTTGGGCGGTGATGCCCTGACTCTTCTGTCAAGTGCTCCACACGCTTTATCCTTTCACATGCACTGGGTTTCCACTCTACACCTCCTATCTGATAATATTTCTTTTTCTAGCACCTGAACGTGTCCTCTGATGCCATAGACACCTGAGGGACTTGCGTGCTGGATATATAATTGACAGCATGTCTCACTAACTAAGAAAGGCATGGAGGATTCAGACTAATTATAGATAGTGAACGTTCGCTTTCCACTTCTTTCGTAAGGTCCGTCTCTTTCTTCTCTTACAGAGAGTGAGGAAGAGAAAGAGGGTGCGAGAGAGAGATTTTCAAAGTAGGAGTGATGCGAGGCCCATGCTGGGTTAGCCAGCAGGAGGCGGTCTCTGAACTCGCAGCCAGTGAGAACTGATAAACACTTCCCAAAGACTGTTTTTGTCCAGCCCAAACTTTTGGGCTGAGAGAGAGGGAGAGAGCAAATGACAGAAGAAAGAAATAGTGTCCTCTGTGTAAAAGAAAGCACTAATGACATGAATGACAATGAATGGGGGGGGGGGGGGGATGTGAGTGCTCATGAGTATTCATAATTAATTCCACAGTGTAATGCCACACCCCATATTGATTCTCTTTGCATTCCGTCTTAATGGCCAATGTCGTATAAACAAACAGTACAAGTAAAGAAACAAGTCGGCCAGTCATTATAGTTTGCTTTTTTGCTTTTCGCCAGCGCTACATTACTACTGACAAATATGGAAAAAAAAGAAAAAATAATAATAAATAAATACATTTATACAGAATAGAGGCGAATTAAAAGGTGGATGTTGTTTTCTGAATTTGATTTTTGGATGCAATAAGACATTAACATGGTATGCTGAACTAATATCTGTAATAACCACAATTTTATTTTATTTTTTCCGTTATGCGAAGCATGCTCAAGAAAGATTGCTTAATAATTTCAATGTTGAACATATATATATATATATATATATATATATATATATATATATATATATATATATAATTACGCTGGACCGATACCAGCGTAATTCACGTATTGGATTTTCCCAATCCAACCTGCGGATATCCGATGTCCATGAGCCATGTCTGTGCTATAACGTTGTCTTCTGAAATTTCTCCAAAAGTTATTCCCGCCAGCTGCTAGCTGGCTCCAAACTCTGGAATGGATTTCCTGAACGGAGGTGCGGCTCAATGAGACACAGAGTTATGAGAGACTCCTCCGTTCAGGACATCCATTCTCCAGTTTGCAGCCAGCTATCAGCAAAGCATAGAACAGCATTATGTCTGTTGTGTGTAAACACTGAAAACACCGCAGAGCAAGACAGCAAAATGCAATATTTACAAAGCCGTAATTCAGAGAGGTGGAAGCCCCCTCGCGTCGGTCAACACAACGAACGAAAACAAACATTTAAAAAAGCACCACGTTAAAGAGCACAAGGATTTTTTAGACAGTGGGCAGAAAGACATCAGGAGCTGTTTTATTGATAGAAAGTGTGTGTGTGTATGTTTATTGTACCCCGAGTCTGAAATTCGCGTTTGAAATTTTCACGTTAAAAAATCAATACAACCTCATGTTATTTTAATCACGCTTGCACACTGGCACTGAAACTTTCGTCCATCAAAAAAAAAAAAAAAATCGGGTTTGATTTTCTGCGTTTTTCGCATCCGTAGCTCAAGCAGTTTGAATGGAGTTTGAATGGTGTTTTGACAATTCAGAGCCACTGAATTACGAATCCAAAAAAACGCATAAGAAAATTTTTTAACTCAGTGTACAAGGGCCTTAAGATGTTTACAGCTATAAAATTTGACATTTTGAAACCTTGATTTATGCTTCAAGAGCCAGTGTACTTTATTTTTTGCTGTTCAGATGCACACTGTTTTATTGATAGTGTGTGTGTGTAAGATGTTTACACTTGCACTTTCCTTATATTTCAAGACTCCAGTATTTGACTTTTTGAGAATGTAATAAATATTGACATGACAATCAATATGAAACCCTTACAGTTGCATATTTTTTTTCAGAGTGTGATTTTTCCCGTTAAAGGAGAACTCTAGTCAATTTTAACATTGAGCTCATTTTTTGTACATTTGGAGTGCTGTCAGTACAGACAAAAACGTCAAAAATCGGTGTTTCCTACACCGTGTTTTCCTCTTTTTAAAATTCGCACCCTGTAGACTTATAGGGCAAGTTCTAAACCTGCTTTTAGCCTCTTAACATCCTTGATTTGTCACTACAAGTGCACAGCCATGTGAGTGATGTTATTGAGAGTGACCACGGTCAATCTGACTGCAGTAGATGTGAAAGATATTAATAAAGAAATTATGTTAATTCAGCCAGCTCACATACCTGTATTTACTTCCTGTTTTCGGTCGAATTCCACAGTAGTCGATTGTCGAGTTCGCGTACGCGATCATTCAAGTTTCGGGATCGGAAGTGGAAAAAAATGTGAATCGGTGCATCTCTACTCTTCTCTATTTATAATCTTAGTTCCCTTCCTTGTCCTTCTGACCTTTCAGCGCTCTCCGTTCATCAGAGACTACACTAGACTTTCTTTGTACCTGTGGCTTTGCCTTTTAGCAGGCCCAGTAGGCAAGACCCTCTGTTCATACTTTCCCCTTCTTTCTCCTTTTAAATGAGGTACCTGACCTGGTCCAAGTCCCCTAGTGGAAAGAGAGCATGTGCAGACCTTGGAGAACCACTAAAGCACCTGACACTTCACAGGCAGAAGACCTGCCACTTGTATTCAAAGTGTACGGATTTTGAGTGTACAGTAACCCATGGCACAAGACCCCGTGTTTAGAGCACTACACGTTATGGTCTGCTTTTCACTCTCTACAGCCTCTTTCTGACAAGAACTGATAAGATGAGAAGTTACAGTAGCCAGACAGTCCAGAACTAGGATATTTCCAATACACATCACTGGCATCTGTGTTGATGGCTTGGATTAGCCATTTGTTTCAGGGGTTCTCTGTATAGCTATAGACAAGAACAGGAAAAGAGTGTCATTCCAATCCATGACAAAGGCATAAGCAGCAAGCTCTGACAAGAGCCAATATCACCAGAGTAAGTTTATTCAGTGTGTGGCTTATTTAATGCCCAAGCCCAATCAATTGTATTGATCGCAGCAGGAATCTTTCTTTATCATATGGGCTGTTTACACATACCCAATTACACTGCCGTTTGTCATAAATTTACAGCTAGTTAATGATGGCCTCCTGTCATACTTTTACAGGGCATTGATTAAAACATTACAGCCCTAATTGAGTATGTGAATCGATCGACTCTTTGTACTCTGAAGCCACAGCTCAGCCAGGAAGAAAAGGAGTGCTTTCTCTCCCTCTCCTTGAACAAACCTTTGGAATAGAGCTGTGGAAAGATGAAGAATTATTAAGGATGATGAGAGAACAGGGCGTGCCAATCCAATTCACCAAAATATATCACTGGTTTTCTTTTGTTCACTTACAATAGCAGCCAAATGTTTGGATACCCTTGTTTTCTCCTGATGTTTCTTTTTATCTAAAGGTTACAAAACTAACATTTTAATATTAATTAAGTTGGACCGGATAGTGAAGGAAAAACAGTCAACAAGTGCTCAGCGTAATGTGTATGGGAACTACTTCAGTACTTTTTAAAAAGCATACAGTGATGATCTTCTTGAAGTTAAGGCCCCAATATACTCAGGGCAGATTTCAATTTCATTCTTCGTTTGGGAATAAAAAGAACTTATTAAGAAGAAATACGCGAGCAGCGATATACTGTTATCGAACATCTGACGCCGCCCACACTGCTGAGAGCGACATTTAGATGAATATGTAAATATTTTCTGCACGCTTTTTAATACACTCACAACAAAATTGAGAAAACAGCAGGCATTTTAATAGAGCATTAGGAAAGGATCTGTTTATAACAACGTGGTAATGTTAACACAAGCATACAGCACTCAAGTGAAGTCACTTCACGTTTATTTATATCATTTTATACAATATATAGCTTAAAATCAAGCAGCTTTACCGAGTTAAACATGAAAAACTGTATCAATGTCTTGTTTCATTAGAAGTACAACTGCATTTTTCTACTGGTAACGCTTCCTTTTACAGGCCAGTTACCCATGTAAATACTATGTACTTATTTTAGTAACTACAATTACTGGGTAATAGCTAGTACTAACCCTGAACCTACCCCTAAACCCACCCCTGTTCCATGTACTTACCTTATATTAGCAGTACTTTCTAGGTAATTACACTGTAAATACACTGTAAGTACTGTACTGTAAAAGGAAGCGGTACCTTTCTACTATAAAGCTGTGTGTTCATGCTTTTAATCACTGATCTGACCTCGACCGACTGCATGGGCTAAATGGACCAGAAAAGATTTTCTTGAAAAGAAAGATTTTACTTGAAAGAAGGTTGAGCCTCTGCACACACCTACCTATTATGTAATCACAATGGACCAATTGCAGTATGAAGGTGTTTTACAGCCGTAGCTGTTGGCAAGCTGTTTAGAACTCCCAAAACAAACTCTAAATCAACGGCCTTTAGTTTGAGAGAATGCCCATATTGTGCAAAACTACTATCTAGTAAAATGATAAACACCAGTGGTCTCAAAAATGGCCCGCGTGGTGATATTTTGTGCCCCCCTACTTGATATTAAAGTTAAATGTTAGCACGGCCCTTTTTTTATTTTTATCCCTTATGGGCTACCATAGACAGTCTCATGACAGCTTGTGGTGGGTTTGTTGTCAATAGTTGTCATAGACAACTGCAAAGTACAAACATACTGCGCCTCGCTTGACGCGTGCCTAGATTTGAAATAATGAACGGTTAGTGCGCAAAATATGTAAGCGCGATATGTGTACCACCAATCAGGCCACGAGATACTGGTACTAGCTCGCGAGCGACGTGTTGGAGACCCCTGCTCTAAAACAACGTGAGAATAATAATTTTGAGCTTGTAGTATGTGTCCAACAGGGTGATAAGAAGGTTTGCTTTGATTTGTGCAAAGTCAGTAATTTGCCTGAGACACTGTGTAGAAAGAATTCAATAAGACTGCAAATATTTATATTTCAAAAGCAATAATTGTTTTTCCAAGAATAATAAAAGGAAATGTGCCTTCCAAAAATACATTCAATATCATATTGAAAATAAAAAGGACTTGAGGAAATATAATTATCACAAAGATTTGTTATAAGGAAAAGGAAAATAATGTTTGTAAAATGAACTTCAACTGTCAGAAGGACCGCTCATGAAGAACCAATCGTGTACAGAAAGGAATGTTCAAATTCAGAGGAACAGTTCAGAAGAAACGTTAATAATAAAGATTGAGAAGATTGGATCAGTTGTGCTCCTTTCTTGGAGTACTTGGAGTACTGGAATACTTGATGCAGCCCAGCCTGACCCACACTCTATCTCCAGTTAAGTTGAGTTTGAGACCCCTGATCTACACTTATGGATAGGCAAAAATATAAGGTTGTTTTGAATTGTTTGACTTTTGGGGGGGTTACTACAGTATATAATCCCTACATTTAAATGCATGTTATTTCTTAGTTTAAGACTATGATTGATAATGCACCATTATGCGTAAAATTAGCACAGCTATGAATTAAGAATTCTATTTGTCATTCCCAAACTTCTGGCTGTTTGTCTAATGACAAAATTATTGACGCAGTTAATACCTTGGGAATGGAAGGTGTTAACTCTTATGCTAAAGTCTTTACAGAAATGTTATGCAGGCTGAGCAGGGTTAGTTAGAAGCATGTCATTCTCTCAGACTCGCTGTGTTAAGCAGCTGCTCATCCCAGCACTCCATGGGCCACCAATTACAGACACCGAGGGCTGGACACCTGCAGCTTTTATAGCTGCCTTTCAATTAAGAGCTGATTTAGGCCAGCAATAACCCTGTTACTCTCTTTCCAATGTACATAACTACCTCAATTAAATAATTAAGTGGCAGGGGATGTCTGAGACATCCTAGACATTACCTTATGTCTACTGTGACTGCTGTCTACAGGTTCTATAGGCCACACATTGAGTTGACTGCTCATGTCTGTTAACTGTTAGTCTTTCCCTTCCTATGGTCTGCATTCAGTGATGCTATAGCCTATTACATTAAGTTATTTAGTACTTTTCTTTGTCACTATTTTGATGGTTTCCCCAGGAACAATATGGTTACCCAAGCAAATGTAGTGTTGCAGGGTTCAAGAATAAGGATGACATGTTGACAAGTGGCAACAAATTGATTGTTGTGTGGTAAGGGCATTAAAGAAGGAAAAAAAACATTGACTATTAGATTATAAACATAAGACTATTGTCCTAGCAGAGAATATCCTATTGTTAAGTTCTGTTTATACCATCAAACTTATCCATATGTCCATACCAGGGACAGCAGATGTAAAATAGCCTACTGGCTAATTCTGGCACACTGTACATTTAATCATGTATCATTAGTGTGCATTGTCCCTGTTAAATAAACCTGAAATAAATAAAAATAAAATGTAGCCATTCCGGTTTTGTAAGTGCTTTCAAACAGAACCATCTGAAAACTGATTAAGACAGATGTTACGAAAGACTTTAAGAGGATGCCTCGGTCTGAAATAACTCGGTTGTTTACCTCTGTCTGAAAGTTCAGGAATCCCCTGTTTACGTCTTGCCCCCTTAATCATTAAGGCTTTGCTTCACATTTTACAACTTTCATAAGATTATATATTTTACTGGTTAAGCAAATGCTCTTCATAGTGGTCGCATAAGCTGGAAATGACTAATTATCTCATCAGATCTCAAACACCACATATATTTATTTGATCTAATACTACGGTGAGATGACTGCATATCAGCCAGTAGGAAAACATGTGTTAGGTCTGCTAATCAAATCAAAATAAATCCAGTTTGGTGAAATCTGCCTCTGTGGCTCATTTTCAAGGGTGACAAGCTTCCCCCGAGCTTTCAGTCTAACAGAAGTAGGCGACTCCCTCTTCCACGAATTGGGATGCATTTGGATGAATTTATGAGCTTGTTTGCATGGCTAAAGGAAATGCTGTGCCTGAGCTATGGAAGGACTTAATCTCTATGGACCATTCTCTGATCTCCCCAAGCATCTGTCTCACAGGTCTAACCCTCATTAAATGTTCTCATATGATTCTAGTACACAAAATCATGGTTTGTTTTCGCTCAAATACAAGTAAAGTGGAAGGTACTTAATTGTGCCACATATATTTGTCACCCACGATATCTTCAATTATTTAGATAGGTCCTTAAGAAAGATATTTTTCTTCTTCCCTCCTTCTCTCTCTCTCAGTTTTTCGGTGTCCCCCTCCTCTTCCCATTAAAAAGTAAAGAATAGAGAATAGATTTGACTGCAGCATCCTGGTGAGATGAAAGTCCAATTATCTCCACAAATGAAAGGAGAAGCCTTAATTAGGACTGAACCAAATCTGCGTGAGGGGAATGTGTGCAGCCATAGAGATGGACAGCCAGGCAGTCTCCTTAGCGACTGGAGGCAAAAAGAAAGAGGGGGAACCGGAAAGGAGGTGTGAGAGGAAGAAAAGAGATGGGATGGTCCCTGCTCTGTGCTAGCCAAGGTACGTAAGGGCCCGTTGCTGAGGCCCTGAGATTACCCAATGCAGCACATCCCTTATTTCCAGCATTAGCTTTAATCCAGCAGGGTGCCCCTAAAAAGACAGCTTTTAATGTTCTCCATGGCTACATGTTCTATCTCCGCTCTCTAGCCTTTAGTGCTCTTCACTAGAGCCATAATGCATAGCAAATTACAGAGTGGCCCAACTGTATTGTGCAGAATCATGGACACGTTTGTTTCGCGACCCAAAAGGTATTCTGGTCAATCTGCTAAAGCACAAAAAGTGAGAGACTATTTCAATGTCGCTAAAGCCTCCATCCAACATTGCTTTTCTCAGAAGCCTACTGTACATGATACCTCTCATCAGCAGCCATTTTCTCCATCTCTGCGGCTGTACAAAACACTTCCCTTCCCCTACTCCAGGGTAAAATCACACCACCGTAATTAAATTTACTCTCTCATATCCGCTTCATATAAAGTAGATGGCCTGTGTGACAATCAATCCCTCCCAGATGTCTATACGTTAGTGGTTATGAAGTTTTTTTGTTTTTTTTAATTTTATGGGACAGTGGCAGTGTATTGCAGCGTTAGACTGTGTAATCATCTCGTTTCACCACACATAGACTGCCATTTTGCTCTCATATGTGGCGGACAGTCAGGGGATGGATAGGACCGTAGCATGCCTTCCATCCCAAGCAGAGGATTAAACCAAACCCCCCAGCTTACCTGTGGCTTTCAAATGCATCTCTAATATCAAACAGCCCGCAGTCTCCCAGCATCTGAATAATACACGTCTGGTGGCTTTGCAACACTGCAGTTTATTGTGTAGTCGCTTGTCGCAGCTACAATAATCACTGATATTCAGCAACCAGTAAATAGTGAGGCAGATATGGAAGTAAGCTCCATTTTCCGACCAAAATTTGAGAGTGTGCGACTGAATTTTACAACCAGTTGCACATGTGTGACCAGTAAATTTGTCCCTTTTTAAAATTTTTTCACACGTTAAATGTGGAAGGGGCTTATCAATGAATCCGGAATGTGTAGTAGGCCAATGAATGTGAGAAGAATAGAGAATGGCCACTGTAAGTGGCTAATGTGTGGAGGGGGAGGGTTGACAATCGAGCACGCATTTAAACGTGTGTGGGAAGGAGACGGAGATAACCTAACAAGCAAACCATTGACTCGTTCTTCCAACTTGCGGCTAGTGTGCCAGTTAAATTCACTTGCTGGCTTCCCAAATAATACAACATCAATAAAAAACATGAAACTTGATATCAAAACGATTACTCTTTGTAAACACTGTTCAATGTGCGTGCCAATTCTCGTAAATGACCATTTAACGCCGTCATCACCCGGAAGTTGATCGCACAAGAGTGCAGACGAGACCTGAACTGCAGACGTTACCATTGGTGTTTAAACTAAACTCATTTAAGTTTTGCCAGTATAAACATTTAAGAGCAAGACGCGAAAGAGAACTCACGTCTAGAAGATTTGTGCGTGTGTGTGTGTATGTGTAGTAGGGATATCTTTCAAGTAGGGATGTCCCGATCAGGTTTTTTTGTCCTCGAGTCCGAGTCATTTGATTTTGAGCATCTACCAATACCGAGTTCTGATCCGATACTTCTATAATATTTACAAAAAAAGAATGAAGAAAAGCGAAAAAATAGATCCAGATTCCAGGATGTTCCTAATTTTTTTTTATTTAATTCACCTTATTTTAACATTTGACAACTCTAACAAACAGAGCACTTCGGGTAGCTTGAACAATCAGGTAATAAACATAAATTCTTCACTTATGGACTTTAGTGCAAAAGTGTGTATATATATATATATATATATATATAAAGTCTAATATAAAAACAAATTGCAAGAGGTGGGTAAACCTCTTGGTGGGTAAACCTTACGTTACGCTATAATTAGGTAAAAAGGAAAAAGACTGACATCTCTCTCTTTTCATGCAGATTACATAAACTGAGAATATTTGTTTTGTATATAAATTACTTAATTCAAAAGAAGAGAATTTCAGCTTCATGAAGAGAAATCTTTCAGTCCTGTGAAACAAATGTTGACTGAGTAACAGTTCATTTTCGGACACGTTTCAGAATGGACTTCACTGACAAAGAGAAGGCATGAATGTGCATGTTTTTTTTTTTAATTTGACAAAAAATCTAAAACACTTTGTTTTGTGAGTATACACAAAAAATAGACACTTAACAGGATTGGATGATGTATAACACTTGTAACCAATTAGCAGAGTATTTTGAGTCTCTTTTGCACTTGAGAAAATGAGTGATCTGGTATCGCCAGCGATGCCATCGACCCTAGAGGGTTAATGAACCCTATTGTGTTACTGACAGCAGTCTCTCTCTCTCTCTCTCTCTCTCTCTCTCTCTCTCTCTCTCTCTCTCTCTCTCTCTCTCTCTCTCTCTCTCTCTCTCTCTCTCTCTCTCTCTCTTAAAACTTAAATGTATTGATCATGTATTTTTATTTAGGAACGTGAACAGAAGTCATACTGTTTAAGCCCCATTTTTTTTTTTTACTTTAGTTGTAAAGGGAAATCTGAAGAACACATTACCAATTATCACATTAACATTAAAAATGTTAATGTGTTAAATGGAAGCAAATGTTAAATGGAATGAAAATAAACATTAAGCCAAAATCTTGCAAGCTCTAAATATAGGGCTGTCAGCATTAATGCATGCGATTGATTTCAAAATCCTTAACTCGTTAAAATTATTTTATACAATTAACACAAATAAATGACAAAAGTATGTGAAGCTGCATCATTAACACAGTTAGATGATCTTAGAAGTCAGGAGTTTCTCACTGAACATCTACAAGCACATGTAACTCTGGTAGGAGGAAATTTCCATTCTAACCCTTTAACACGATTCTGCTTCTCTGTTTGTGATCACACCATTTTAAGTGATCAGTGGTTCAGTAATTGAATTCATTCAAATAATTAGTCCAAAACATCACCAATGTAAGGAATGTCAGTCTGATTACATCAGAGAGAATAGAGACTCACATTGAGTTTTTGTGAATTATTCATTCCAGTGTGAGCTTTGCTTGAAAACACAAGCTCTTCATAATCTGTGATTGTTGGGGACGTACAGGAGACGTATAGTAAGCACGTATGTGTCTGCTATATTGATGCAGAATCTTTACAAATCGTGTATGTGCGCTCTCGATCACTGATCACACGTTGCAGTATGTACAGGCACATTCACGTCACTTCCACACACACTCAGGATGTTTGATTTGTCATGTGTACAAGCACCTGTAAGATCAAGGGACCTAAAAAAAAAGCACCTAAAAAAACTTCAAAAAACTTCAAATTCTCATTGTCTCTGATTGTTACATTAATTTGTGTATCAATAGTTAAAAAAAATGTAAAATAGTGATTGAAAGTTACACTGTTGTTGGGAATTAAACCAAGTTTGAATCACAAGTAAGGAAGACAAAAAAAAAACAAAAAAAAACTGGAACTGTGGTTGAATTCATGGTGAGGTGCAAGGAGAGAAACCACTTTTTTTCCCTCTCGCTCCACAGCTTTTTTTGATAGTGACAGCACAATGCCACCTACCGCTGTGACAGTGCATTTTAAAGCGTGCGTGGCATCAATAAATAATGTGCCGAGTGTTGGAGTGCAGCGCGTAATCAGCCCCAGTGCGCTGCTGCGCCAAAACAACAGCATCCTCCGTTTGATCTGCCATCTAACTAACGCACCACTTAAGGACCACAATTACCTCCAACAATCGGCCCCATAACAGCAGCTGTGTGGCTACCTGCTTGCACGTGCTGTGTGGCACAGATCTATAATGTGGACAGCCGATTCGGATAGCTACGTTTGCCTGTTGGAGCTGTTGTCTTGTCTTGATTTTTGGATGCCCTTTGTAATGTTTTGTGTTTGTGGCTTGTGGAGGTGGTTATATCCCCTTAACTTCATTCAGGTGGCAGCAACTCTGTGTTTATTGGTTGTTTTGTATCACCTAGAGATGTTTCCCTGTGCATGATTTGATACCTGTGCCTTTGGCATCTCCCAATGAAACATGAAAAGGCTCTACTTCAAGCAAAACACTGTTCTGTGACAGAAAATCCGATGCTGTGACCTCTACGAGTTTTCTGAAACTTGTGGATATGTTGTGAATGTCAAAAAGCACTTTTTGAATGTCAAAATAGATGAATTTTATTTTGTTATAAATCTGATCAGACTAAAAGAAATAAGCTGTATCAGTTAATATGCACCATTAAAATTTCCTATATCTATGACATTTTAGGACCCCTGCATCGCATCTCAATATCATGTAAAAAAAAATATGTTAACTGCATGTTTATTGTATTTTTATTAATATCTTCTGAGTTATTGTCAGAGAACGCTTCACTTTCCGTCTTGTGAATATATTTCCATAACCAAAGGGAATACAGCTTTTTATTCTCCTAAGTATATTTGTTTGTTTTAGAATGCTAAAGACCATCCACTTGACATGTGCATCACCCTTAGCTTTGTTCACATGACAGCCAGTGAGTACTTACCTGTTCTGCATCAACTGAGAAGTTTCTCTGCATGTGATGTTATGTAAGTACCTCTACGTTTCCTCTAAATACATGAAAAGACTCTATTTTTGGTGCTGAACTGTTATGTAGTAGCCTGCGGTGAGCACTGAAACTTGGCTACGTTCTTGAGTCAAAACTCTGAACAATTTATAACGTCAAAACAGGATCATTCCTTTGTGGTGAATCTGAATAGGCACTCAAAGTAAAGACTGTGTATGGCATATTCTGTGAAGCACAGATTCAGTCAGCCTATTTACTCTATCTATCTGAATTTGCATCGTTTATTCATATCTCCAGAGCCATTGTCAGGGAACGCTTCCACGGGAAGCTAACCATCCATCTTCCAGCTATGTCAATATCTTTTCATCACCTGAAGAATATTTCCACTTCCTCCCCCAAGTATATTTGGCGTTCATGTTCCTCTCCTTTATGTCAGATGGTTAAATATCCTCTTTTAGGCCTAAATGTGCAGCAGAAGAGTTGACGTGAGTATTGGGTTCTCTATCCCTGGAGAAACTGTGGCGACTACTGGCTGTCTGAGCTGTAGATCCAGGGCTGAGGTAGTTCCTGCAGTGGATCCCATGGGTGTGGACACTGGTTAATGGACTTGGTATTTAGACACACATAATGGGCTCAGTCTTAAGGAAGTGCTGCATGCAAACCGACTCCCTTCATTGTCTCCGAGGACACGGGCTCCGCCGTCTTGTCTTCCTTTCTCATCTCTAGGGCCTTGATCCCAACCTCCGGCTGCATTAAGCTCTTCTTCGAATCCTCTGAGGGGCTGCTTCCATCATCCATCCCTCCTACTACAGTATCTCTCCGACCCATCAGCATAACATATCTCTTTAAGTAATGAACTTAAGATTACAACAGCTGGCAAGGTAAATTCCTTTAAGCTTGTCGGTTTGTTCCTGTTCTGTTCAGCATGTATTTTATGATTACCCAAGACAGAGGAAAAGTTTAATTAGGCCAGCTTTCCAGTCAAAGACCCTCTGGGGTCATGGTGAGCTGGTCAACATATAATTTATCCATGCATTATGATAGGTCAAAGGGCCAATTAAATCAAAGGTGATTTGGCCTACAAAGCATTGGGGGATGCAAGACAGTGTGCTGCCCCTGGTTCCTGCTTCTTACTCATTCAGGATCATTAGCTCGTTGCATATCAGGCTGCTGAAATACAGGGGGTCAAGCTGCTTCATGCCACACTCACAGCAGGATTATCCTCATCCAGGCTTCACACCGGACCCCTGCGTGGCTTATTTGTGTTCAAACATGCAAGCGATGAATTACCGATTCTAAAACCTTGCCCAATTTGATGCAAGTTTGCTCACTACATCACTTTAAACAAGCGCCACACATCTGGCCTTGAAAAGAGCATTTCCTCGACTAGTGCTAATGAGTACAGAGATTTAAAGCTAGTGTGTGATGTTTGTTTTACATTAACATCTCTTTCCCCCATTCCATTTTTGATGTGGTCGACCCTCAATGCTGAGCAACATACACTGTCATGATCATTGAAGTGTAAAGGTGAAGAAATCCCTTCATTTCAGAGCCGGAGCGAGAGGGTTACTGCTGGTCATTATCCCCATCCACTAAACAGTATATCACTTCAAACACCCTTCCAAGCTCTCGGCCAATATCCCTCTGTGTGACTTTCAAAATGCTGAATCCTCACAAGTGTACAAAGCAACATGAATGCTCACACAGACCAAGTGTTTTTTTTTTTCTTCTAACGAGGGCCAGCGTATCAACTAAACACGAGAATGAATCAAAAGTACGACATTAGAGTTTGCCATCTCTCGCCATTTCTTCTCTGTCTGAATTCAGTTTTGAAGCTTTCTGCAACCGTATGGGACTCAAGACTCGCATTAACGGGCATGGCTCTTACAGCTAGGGACATATTGAAACCATTTGTAGTTGTAGATTCTACTGTATTCAATTCAGTATTTATGTCTAGCCAATGACTGCACGGAATTGTGATGCATTTGAAAATAATCCTCGAGATGGAAAGAGCAGAAATGGACAAGGACAAGAGCAAAAACAAGCAGACAGACAGTGCTGAATCAATTTTATTGATGATGTGCTTATAGCTCTGTGACCGTATTTAGCCACACGTATTCGGCCTTGCTGTTTTGGCTACATGATGCTTTCATCAATAGTATTCAGAGGGCTGTACTGTGTTTACAGTAAATGAGAAATCTTCAAGTTTTTCTGTTCCAGATTTTTTTCTTTCTCTCTGCTGGTTAACCTTTCCTCCGAGTGGCTATTATATTCTTTATTGTCAATGAGGCTCTTAATGTCCCTGAAGCCAAAAACTGATGATGAAGCAGGAGTACCGAGCCATTAATCTCAAGTGTTTCTGTAGAAACCGTGCCACTTTTGAAAACATTTTCAGTGAGTATGTTTTGTTTTCTATTGTAGCATTAATCACAATATCCGTTGACATGAAGTAAGGGCCATCATTTCCATGGTTTTTATCACTTCTTCTCCCGTAGTTCCCTAGGTATGAGATGGAGACGTCATGGTCTGTACAGTTTGCTAATAAAAATGTGACCAAATGTGGCTTATGTTGCAATTAGACAAAAACCAAAGTCTAAGGGATTTGAGTGGACTTCTGTTATCTTTTCACTTGTTTAATCGTGTAAGAATGGGGGAGAAACTAAAGTTAATGTAACAATGTTTTATTGCGTATATCTTTGTTTTGTCAATAAATGTTGAAGATACACATGAAAATAGTTAACTGGGTCTTTCCAAGGTGACTTCTAGACTTATATCTTACTTGGTTGAGGACATCTGTGGCAACAAATTTGTGTCACTAATAATTTATGCTACACAACTGTCTTTGCATGATTTATTCAGGACAGGGATTAATTAATACATTCAATCAATGAAGCTAATTAAGAACACAGTGGGAGCCTTGCAAAGCCACAACAGCCAGCATGACCAGGCATGTGTGTGTAGAGTGAGAGGGAATGTGTGTGAGAAAAGAAGAGAAAATGGTGAGCATTTTCATTTTGATTGCCCCCTCAAGCACATACACACTTCACAGATAAAGGGGTCATGGGCGTGTGGAAGAAATGAGTGGACAGGCCTTAGATCAACCACCAGTGTTTCACTTGGCAGCTTCACTCAGCTCTGTCACTCCTTCCCATTTATCACTAGGAATGTCATCCTCCCTCTCTTAGTTTTCCATACTATCTGCTCTTTTTCTCCCCTCCCCTCTATATACCCACACTGTCTCCATCCACAGGGACACACTGACACTTAAGTGCGCGCACACACACACACTTGGCACTGTGCTAGTTGTCTCTACGGAGAGCCATTTCCCAAGCAGCCCAAGCTCCGACAGGTCGCTCAAAAAGACGACAACGAAGAAACAAAGAATCAGGAAAAAGTTGTACCCCTACTGTCACTAAAGTGGAACTTTTTTCACACTCACTTGCGCTGTGAAAATGGCACACTGAAGCTGTTTTTGTCCCTCCCTGCCTCTTCCTCTCTTCGTCTCATTCTGTCTGCAGATGAAGAGGGGGGAATCTGTTGTTCATTTTATGGAAGAGCTGTGCACTTGCCTTTAATGTTAGCTGATTTGGGGCTCATAAGCACTAATTGGAAAGTTTGATTAGCAAAACTGCATGGGTTTTCATGGCCTGCTGAGTGGACTACACAGGAGTTAGTTTGAAGATCAGTTTCACTCTCAGTCAAACATCCCTCTTTGTATTGTCATCTACTATCCTTCTTTTCTCATACTGTGCTATATAACCTTCCATCTTTTGTGCCTTGAATACAAGTAAGCAGAATCTGCTACCCCAGTTTCTAAAAAAATAAATAAAAAAATATTCCTTCCCATCCAGATCCAATGCTACCACATCTTTAAATGACTATTTGTGGTGCTGTACCGGTAAACTTGACAACCGCACCACCGCGGTGGCTCTGTAGCACCGGCGGTGGTCCGCCTAAAGACTTTTTTTGTATGTGAAAGCTTTTTACATGAATATTATGACACGAGTGAAGCACAAAGCTCTTAAGTTAACAATTAAATGTTACATCGTAGCCATGGAAACGTTTGAGAGTTGTGCGTGAGCTAGGGTGACCACCCGTACCGCGTAGCGCGTGCGCGCACAGCGTTTGAAGCCCAATTCATGCGTCCCGCAAATTGAGACCGTGTCGCGCATTATCAATGCTTCCTCAAAAAAAAAAAAGTCGGTCACTCTATATCCTCGAGACCCAGGCAGCCAAACGTTGTGCCTGAACACGTTCACGTTCATGAACTTTTTCATATTTCGTGTGAACTCGTTCATTCTGGTGTCTGTGAACGCACGCTCAACGGGGTGCCAGATTTCTAGATCATTCCAGGCGAAAACCCGGCTAAAACTCACAGTAAACAGGGCTTAATATGTAGCGAAAAAAACACCCAATCTGGCAACAGAAGCCACCAGTGTCGCACCGCGGCCGCCGTCGACAAAGGCGTCGTATGATAATTTAAACGGATTTCATAACGAGGTAGGTGGAGATGGGAAAAATCTTACATTTCTATGCAAACTTTGAACTGAACTAGTTCATTTTAAAATGTGTGAACTGAACTTTGAACTAGTTCATGTAGAAAGTGAACTTCCCCAACACTGGTTGCCACTCCCACGTGACCTGCTGACTAGGTTGATGTCAACTTTTTCATTGTTGTCATGACAGCGCACCTTCTCGTTCCGTGAACCTCTGGAGTTGTGAGTTTATATGTTTTTTATACTTTTTTTGTGTTGAGCAACTATAATTCCTGTTAATCCTATAATTTTATATTTTTATTTATTTAAAGTGAATTAATTGTAATGAAAAAATAAAAATAAAATTAAATAGCTAAAGTAAATCGTAAGTGGAAGTGCATCTGTCAATTCATTAAATGTTCAAAATATGTTCAAAAATAATGTTCAAAATGTCAAAAAAATGATGTCAAAAATAATGTTATTTTGAATGTTCAAAATAATGTTCAAAATGTTCATAAATCTTTATTTAGAAAAAAAATACACATTGGTTGGCCTATTCATGAGCATATATCAGCAATTATGTTTAGGGAATAGGGCATTATTAATGTATGTGCTAAGGTATGTGCTTTTTTTTTTGAACAATTATTCATGTACAAACAGTTAGGCAATAGTAACAATTCTAGATATGGGTAAACTATCAGTGAGTCTGCCCGTGGGGTGGGGGCACCGCCGCGCCATACAGTGTCCCACATTGTCCCTCTGAAACATACCCCTTGTCCCCCCTTGGGCTTATTAGCAGGTGATCACCCTAGCGTGAGCCCATACATTTAAGCTTTGTCGCCTTTGAATTATGGTTTGCGATCATCTGGTCACCCGATTATCAGCAAATTTAACAATATGCCATTAGTTATTCCATACACTGTAAAAAATTTCTTGTCAAATTAACAGTAACTTACTGGCAACAATTATCCAGTACTTGCTGTATTTCATTTAACAGTAAAATTACTGTAACACTAACTACAGTACTGTTAAGCATACTGTAAATTAAATAACATTATTTTACTGTAATTTCTTACCATATTAAAATACAGTATTACACTGGTAATTTTTAATAATACTGTATAGTACGAAATTTTATTGTATTTATTTTATAGTGCTACTGTGTAACCTGTAGAAAATCCGTAGAAATATTGAAATAGAAAAAAGAACAATTGAAGCTTTAACTGCACAAGGTTTATTGTGTATTTTCAAACACATTAGAACATTTACATAATATACATTTAAATACATTAATACAATTAAATACATTAATAATAAAAATGTAATATAATACATTAAAAATCATGCATGACAATCATGAACAATTATGCATAAATACATGCAAAAAATTATCATGAACAGGTAAAATAGAAAAGATTAAAGAGGTGCTATCTGATCAATCTATTAGAAAGATAGTTCATAACAACTCATCCACCCACTCCTTGCTGGGGTAAAACAGATTAAACTAGTCTAAGATGGTCTATTGGTTTGAGATAGACTGTCTAACTGGTCAGTTGCTGATTTTTAAGGGTTTTTGGCTGCTTTCTATCTAGAGGAACAGATTTGCAAGACTGGGAGACATATATAAACTACCTTTGATGAGTAAACCACCAATCCAGATGACTATTACAAAATGACAAGTTATCCAGTGTCATTAAAAAAAAACTAAACACAAAACAACTTTCTCATGCACATGTGCCATGAAAAACTTGCATTACGGTATTAATAATCATTTATATGCAGACTTATGTTCTTTTGCAATAGGAAGTTTTCTATCCAAGCTTTTATGCAATTGAACCTTAAACTGTACAACAACGTTTAGTGTGTGTTTTTTACACAACAATTCTTAACAACTTGATAGACAAAATTCACAGATGGATAATAATCTGTTTAAAATGTTCTCAGTGGGTCAGTACTGGACCAAGGTGTAGTGGTAGTAGTTAGATAGAATAATTAAATTAGATTTACAATTCATCGGTCATCAAGATGGATAGGGGTCTTCTTAACATGCACAGCTCACACCTGTGAAAAAGGAGAAAGACAAGACAGTTAAAATACAGTACGTTTAGGTATAGTGGTAGTAGTCAGATAGAATAATTAAATTAGATTTACAATTCATCGGTCGTCAAGATGGATAGGGGTCTTCTTAACATGCACAGCTCACACCTGTGGAAAAGGAGAAAGACAAGACAGTTAAAATACAGTACGTTTTTGTTGTTGTTGTTTTGGCTAAACAGCAAAAACAGACAAAATGATGTCTAAAGTGTAATTCACTTAATACTAAAATCTTGTTTGGACTGTTGTTAAAATCAATTCATTTACGAACACGTGAAAACATAGGCTAGATTTTGCTTGTGTGATACTAAGTTACATGAATTAAAAAAAAGCTTGACAAGGCATCGTTCTCTTCAAATGAGTACATGTCAGTTAGTAAAAAAAAAAAGATATTATAGCAGACAATACTGTACATGTAACATGTCACACATAGCTTTGTATTTTGGACAAAAATGCACCTTGGGCGCTTTCCGCGGTCCATCATTAAGTTAATCACTGAGGTAACGTTAACGTTAAATGGCAGAACGCCAGGTCAGGATTTACACGAAAATAAGCGTGAAAAAATCAATAAGAGAAATCGACACTTTAATTTTATAACAATAAATCCGAATCCTAACCTTTGATATCCGATTTCAGGATCGATTTTCAATTCCTAACCCTATAAGTTATAAAATAATGAACGTGCAGGCGCTTCCACCGACTTAACGTGGTAAATAACAAAATGATTAGACCATTTTGACCTTATAAGAGGTTACATATGAAATGTATGTTAATAAAATCACATTAATCAAGTAAGTTAGCCAGGCTATCAACAATCCGCGTCTGATACAGACGTTATAGAACAATTCCGCGGTCAGTTCTTTCGTTAATCTGTTAACGCAAGTAACTGATATGGTTTGCATAAAAATATGATTTACTAACCAGATATGTATGGCGAAAACGTCGACAGCAACGCGATGCACTGCCTTCGCGTTCTTACAGAGGGAAGAGAACTGAAGAGTTCTTCATAAAACGGCAGCTTGTTGTTATTTTTCGCGGTCATTTCGTACTAATGTATTTGAATTTACAGTAACATGTCCCAAATGGCTACATTGAAGAGTAGCCTATCATATACATATTATATTAAAATGTCTAGAATAGATAGAAATCGTGGTCAGCTATTCTAAATAACTTTAAAGTTATTTGCTAGAATCCGTATGCATACACATAAGAATTATTAGCCTACTCACCAGATGAAGAAGTTCCAGGTCGGCAGACGTCGACAGCAGCACCACTGACACGACAGAAACTCTTCCAAAGTCAAATGCTCTCATGTCTACACCCCACTGACATAAATTATGTCATAAATTATGACTGTTAATGGTCAACCAGTGCTATATTTTTATTTTAAATGTAAGAATAACATTAGTAGGCTAGCAATTTTTCCCCTGGAACTGGGTGTGGTGATTTTCGCGGTCAATTTGCACTGCTGTATTTAGATTAACAGTAACTGATAATTTCCCAGAATGCATTGAAATTCAACAGTAACATACTGTCAACTGTGTGCACAGTACATAACTGTTGGAAAAACAATTTAATACTGTGAAAACAACTAAATCTACTGTAACTTACTGTACATAGATTATACAGTAAGAAACTGTTGAGAAAAACAGTATAATCCTGTGAAAACAACAGAAATCGTTTACAGTGTATAGAAAGCTTGAATTGTCTACTTTTAAACAAAACAATTTTAAATGAAAAGAAACCGACTATAGCCTAATATCTGATTATGTATTCGGCATGACCTGAAGTGTGCATTTCTTTCTATAGACATGTTCACTGCGAAGATGGCGAGTCAGCATCGTCAACTTCATCTTTGCAGCCCGACATTGACATATAAAACACTAGTTTCTTAATAAACAATTAAAATGTCTCCTTGCTAAATTTGACACATTCATAATCATTACTTTTGCCAGTTTTTTTTTTCTTTTTTTTTCTTTTTCTTTTTGTGGCAGCTGTTATGTGCGTAATTGGCAGCGTCACCACCGCAGCCCGATAACATGTAGATTTTATTTTAGAGAATAATCGCACACCCTATTCGATATTCTATAATTAAATCAACTAATCGAATATCCAAAAATCGCGACTCATCCCTGCATGGAATCTCTTGTTTCTTTATCCAAATCTTCACTCACATCTCACCCATTTCCGAAGGGGATTATAAACGTTTCTTCCTTGGTTCACTTTTAATTAGGCCTGTTATTTTCGTATTCTTTACTGTGGTAAAATAGAAAAACACTATAGGAAAGATAGCCGGTAACGCTTCCTTTTACAGTCCAGTTACCCATGTAAATAATATGTACTTATTTTAGTAACCACAATTACTGGGTTATAACTAGTACTAACCCTCAACCTACCCCTAAACCTTCCCCTGTTCCATGTACTTACCTTATATTATCAGTACTTTAGGTAAGTACACTGTAAGTACTGTACTGTAAAAGGAAGCATTACCAGATAGCCTACCTTTTTACCCGCTCGTCAAATTCTTTTTAACACAGTTTGTTCTTGTTATTAGACATGGTAATGCATGCCAAGTTTATTTGCAAAGGACGTTTCTCACACGTGGATGATTTTAGTTTCTCTGGCAGCGCAAAATCAAACAGCCTAAACGCCTTGCCCTTGTGGAAGATGAAATTGGCTCTTCATAGCTTTTACAACAAGTAGAAAAGATGAAGATATTAGAAAAGAGATATTAAGATATTATTTAAGTTACCAATATTTACTGATATTTATTCCATTGCTTTACAGGCTTTAGTGTATTGTTCCTTTGATGGAATTGCTCAAATAAACACTCTGTTTTGCTCGAATAAACACTCAATAAACACTTTTTAAACACCACCAGTTAGTCCATTACCACCACAATAAACACCACCAGTTATTCCATTATCACCGTGGTGGTAAAAAAACTGCCACCGTCACAGCCCTAACTATTAGCATTATTTGAAGTCAACATTATACAATACGTAGACAAAATCTCTTTTTTTCTCTCTCCTCCTTTCTTTTTACTCTCTAGTGCTATGCACTTTCATACTTGATGGCATTTGTGATGTTGTGTAGTGGTCTTTTTTTCACTTTGATTTTGAGTGATTTCCCACATTAATAATTAAACTTACTGTTCCAAAACCAGCTGGAGTCTTTGCTGCCCAGCGCTAAGAAATGGCAGTTGGATTGTCTTATAAGATTACAGCATGGTCTTTTATTCTAAACCCAGACTCTATGGGACAAGAGATGATGGAGAGGGGCATTTCCACGCTAATCTTTTTCCTTCTGGCCCAGATTTTTTTTGTTGAAAATCCTGAAACTAAGACATTTAAGTGGCTTTCCAATGGAATTCACACCCCTACTGTATGTACAGCTCAGAAGACAAATGAACGGGCCTCTCTGGCAGTAACTTAAACACCAATACAGACACACACACTCGCTCTTCCTCCCCACTGTGTCTCCAATTAATGAATAGCTAAGCTTCCCAACAGTTTGCACCAGTTTGCTTCAGGTGAGGATTAGCCTGTGTCAGCTCCCTCCTTTCCGCTCCTCCATCCCAGCATCCCTCTCCCTGCCTCCCTCTTTCCTAAGGCCCTCTCTCCCCTTTATAGGAATTCCCTTCCCTGTCTCCTCAACTAAGCTTTTGCCAAACAAGGTTTGCTACCCATGGTTAGGGCCCTCCTGTATTTTCCAGCCAATGGGATGTTTCCATCCTGATGACGCGATGTCACTGTTTGTGTACAGCATGGCAACAAGCATGTCTAGGCTTGACCCATTTTTATTTCGGCTTACTATGGAGCGTGCTCTTCCCATTCACAATTGCACCCAAACCCTCAAGTGCACTCTTATTTAAACACACCACAAAGTGTTCCAGCAATTTGTCAGCCATATTAAATGTGTGGGGCTACAAACAGACTAAATATTGTAAGCCTTTAACCGTTAATTTAGTTACTTTAACCGCTCTATCAAAAACGCTTTGGAAATGAGTGGTGTATTAATCCTCTGGGGTCTAAGGTGTTTTTGGGGTCCTTGAGATGTTTTGACATGCCCTAACATTTGTGTTTTTTTTTTTTGAGTTGCTTACAAACACATTAATTGGGACTGCATGTCATAGCATATTAATTGGGAGTGCAAACATATTAATTGGGCTTGGGAAAGGGTAACAAAAAATACACACCGTCGCCCAGCCTCTCGGGAACCTAGTGTCGGAGTTGCATGTACCCCATGCACACCGTTTGACCATTTTAAACTTAAAATAACAAGAAAAAAACAAATGAAAACTGACTAACTGCAATGCATTTCAATGGACGTGGAAGCAGAGAATGTCTGAGTGTATTGGGTTAGCTGCGCACTGTGATTGGCTCATCACGTTTGAGGGCGAGGCTTAGCCATAGGTCAATTAGGTAAATGGAAAAAGACTGACATCTCTCTCTCTCTCTCTTCATACAGATTACATAAACTGTGAATAGTTTTTTTATTTAAATTACTTCATTTAAAAGAAGATAATTTGAGCTTCTTAAAGAGAAATCTTTCGTGTCTCTATGGTATGGTAGAGACACGAAAGATATGGTATCTAAGTATTGACTCTCTTACAGTTCATTTTTCAGACACGTTTCAGAATGGACTTCTCTGACAAAGAGAAGGCAAAACGCGTGTCATGTTTATGTTTCTTTATTTGACAAAAAGCACAACACTTTGTTTTTATTGTGAGTATACACAAAAATAGACACTTAACAGCATCAAATGATGTATAACACTGAAATCAGAAAAACACAAATGGAAGGTGTTGCACACATCTCATGATTAAATTTGATTTGGACTGGCAGTTGGAATGACTTTGAATACCCACTGCTATAGTAGCTCTAGATTTTAAGAATTCACTCTAGACTTGCTTGAGGGCATTAAAATGAAGTCAGTCATGTTGGTTAGGTTCAAAGAAACCCTTACATCTTCAATAAGGGGTCTATGTTTTGATTAAATTACATAGGCTACATTACATCGACCCTATTGTCTATTAAATCTTGATTTTTTTTTTCTTTTACGTTTGAAGCACCAGGCAGGATAATAGATGCATAGAGTAGCACATTTTCATCAACTATTTGTCAGAATATTTTCTCAGATAAGTGAAAAAGCACATAAATGCTTTGCAGGTGCCTTAGCATGAGAGTGTTACTGTGGCAACCATTTGTGCAATTGTGGCTGGATGTTAGTGTTTTTTTTTTGCCTTATGTTGCTTTCAAGATATGAACCGACATGTAATCACATGTCATCTTTTCACATGTCTTGTAAGATTTGGATAATTATCACCAAGTGACCTTTTATGTTATGAAGTAGTCACATGAGTCAAATGAGCATGTTCTTTCTGATTTAGCATATTTTGGAAGATAGCACATGCTTTTTTTTCTTGGAAAACAACACATTTCCCACTGTGAACTGTGTTTGTTGCTAGGTCTAGATACTTAGCTATACTATCTATATTTCTTATTAACCTCTTTCAGAAAAAAAGCATGCAAGAAGTGTTAGGCAGTTACTTCAACTTATTTGTTAAATCGCCCACACCATTTAAAAACCCAAAACATCACTACTGCCCATATATGATTTTTTTTTTCTACAAAAAGCTGTATGTCAATTGAATAGTAGGCCTATATCATGCAGTATTCACGAAACAGAACAATCCCTGAATGATGTACTACTACTCTTTTGATTCTGAGGTTTATACCCACTCCAATCACATACAATATTCTGGAAAGTTGTATTTAAAAAAAAATGCATTTGATGTTTGTATGTCTTTGGTAAGAGAACATATGGGTGAAATGACAATGTCAGCTATAGTGTGATGTAGTTGAATACTGTACACTTTTTTTGAAAGTACATCATTTTAAAGTTAGCAAAAGGTGATCCTCAATCTTTTCTTCTTCTAAGGCATTCAGAAGAACTTTGCATGCAGTAGGGTAGGCAAAATAATGGGTAACCTAGAGAAGGCTTGTAACATCTTGAAACAGAAAGTTTACAAAACATACATAACAAACCATCTAAATGTTGATTTCATGTAGAAAGCAGCAGAATACACCAAGGATAACAGTCTCTTGTATCTTCAAAAGCTGATATAGTATTTTATATATATTTTTTAGACATTGTAAAAGATGAATAGTGACAGAATTGGAAGTGCAGTAAGTGTAGTTTAAGCAAGCAAACATTCAACGTCAGTCTATGGCATTAGGAACTAAATTATCGCAGTCTTTTGATCGCTGGCCTCCCATGGTGCAGCATTGAAAGCAGGTGTGGCATTCTCCCCATGGTGTCCTCTTTCTTCTGCCTTAGAAACTCTTTTTAAAAACACATTTTGTGTAATTTCCCCAAGAGCTCAGCTCCTGCCAGCTGTCGGAAATAGCCTGCAAACTGCCTGGCAAATGCTGGTTGTGCCACAAATGCGGTTTCATAAACTTTTTGCTTTATAGATCCAGATTAAAGTCGTTGATTGGCGCTTTATGTGTAATATGGTCACAGTGGTATGATGTTTTCTTGTTATGCAGAGATCAAAAAATTAGATGACATAAGTAGTGAAATTGTAACCTGATAATTGCTTGCATGGTATTTGTCAATGGACATCTTTTTGTCATGATTCACGTCTGTTTTCCCCTGTCTTGTCCCATGTTAGCAGTTCTCCATTATGTTTATTAGTCTCTCCAGGTGTTTCTAAATAGCCCCGCCCCTTGTTATCTTGTTTAGCTTGTTTGCCTGTGCATTTAAACCTCTGTGTTTCAGTTGTTGTTTGTCGATCATTGTTTGCTTGTACAGTAGCTTGTAGCTGTTTCCTAGTCCATGTTTCTGTCTTGACTTCCGTGTTCCTTTGGTTTATCTGGATTACCTGTTTGTTTTATTAAAGTACTACTTGCATGTGGATTCTCTCTCCGAATTCATTGCTTCATTGTTACAACTATCTGGGATAATCTATATCGTAGATAGTTTTGCTTAAGGATTCAGATTTTTCAACAAGTATAGCAAGCCAAAACAGATAATTTTTCTGTTTATCATTTAAAAATATTGATAATTAAATACATGTATATTAATAACACAAATAGAAATGTTGTTATATTGCCATGAATTGTACAGTACCAAAAATATACAGAATTGTTAGCATGATGTCGTAAACGGACAATTAGGTTCCGTAAAATGTCTCCAGTTTCGTGCTCTCAGCAGGCAATAATTCACCACACAAAGCACACGAGGTCAGCAAAACCTGTTTTTTCATCTCTACGAGTAAACCTGTAATTAATATTTGCCATGGGTCATTTTTTATTTTTATCTGTTGTAGTTTTGTAAACCTTTAATGTCAAACATACAATTGTAGTGTAATCTGCCTAATATACCTTGTTGCAGCGCTGTTGTGACCGAAACGAATATAGTGAAGGGCTAATCCTTTTATATCATGAGCGTGGCTGAAAAAAAGCCCCTAGTCTTTTAGTCGGCCTAATGTGTAGTATTAGCAGTGGTAACTGCCACACATAATGAGAGCTATTATATTTGAAATTCTGGACATTGTCATGCATGCTCTCAAACAAAGCACTTGTGTCCAGTCTTCAAGCTGTTCATAAAATGGTGTCGTTTCATATGGTTCAGATATGAATAAAAAAAAAATAGCTCTTCACAGATATAAAACACAAATATTGCCATTCAGTGTCAGCATGCCTCTCCATTCCTTTGAAGTTGTTATCTTGTTAACATTTGAAGGCATCTGGGGTAGACAGAGAAAAACTCTGCTTGATGTTCATGAGACTACTGGGAATGCAGATGTGGTTTATATTCACCAGCAGCTCTCCAATTGCACACCTATCCAGACAAAAACAAACAAACAAACAAAAAAAAAAAACTGTCCAACAATCTTCGGGGCCTAGCAGTTCTTGACTGTTGACCTGCTTGTGAGGTGTGTGAAAAGGTTTAGGAACCCAAATCAAATCTCAAGTCTTTGTTTGGTGGTCACAAATTCCTATTCCTGTTTACATTTTAGACATATGAAGTTGCTTTACTGAGCAGGACCCTATGGAGACACCAAATAGGTGTAAAAAAGGTGCCTGCTATTGTATATCAAGTGTTGCGTCAGTTCTGGCAGGTCATGTTAGTCAAGCTTGCATCAGCTGACTCTCAGTTGATCCACCTATTATGAATGTGACGCCCATCACAACATTCATACAGTATATAAGCTCCTTCAGTATTATCAGCAGTGTTTCTCAGGAGCTAATTACCCTCCTCCATCCCCAGTTCCTCCTCTCGTCATTCTGGATTTGGCATTCTGATTCCCCTTATAATCAGACAAAATTCTCGAATTGTGTTTGAAGTAATGATATCTGCAATAAATTCATGTTTGTTTTGTTCTGTTTCCCCTACGGGGGGTTATTGCTGCTCTCCCTGCTCTTAAGCATGCTAGGCTGCATTGATGCGCAGAGAGTTCTTGCCCAGAACAGAATCATACCGGCAGTCCAAACTGTATGCTAATCTTCAATCGTATTTGATGATATTGGTCCTGACTGAACCATTCATAATTATTAAACACAGCAACATACCATGAAAAATCAAATGAAAACCATATGAAGATACTGAAATGTGTCTGTTGCACATGTTCGTCGAGAACACACATACATAATTTGCTGGCGCATTAATATAATAGACCAAGGCATGCTTCGTCACTCCAATCATCTTTACCTTGATTGTAATCCTCATCCATCAAAACTTTACTATTGAGATGCCTAGCATTGTTCAACGCATTTTCATCCTTTAGCGTCATATAGAACGCTATATGACAAAACGGCACTATACTACGCACATGGCACCCGTTCGTTAATATAACACGCGCTGTGATGGTTAGGTTTAGGTGTGGGGTAGGGTAGTCTCATATTACGCTAAAGGATTTATGACGCCTTGGGTTCGTGTGAATGTTAACGATAAAGGGTGCAATGTGCGTAGTATAGCGCCGTTTTGTCATATAGCGTTCTATGTGACGCTAAAGGATGAGAACGGGCTGCATTGTTACAGGTGCATGCACCATTGTAGATGCTCAGCGTGATAAACTCCTGACTTCTAAAATCATCTGACTGTATGACGTAAATTACATTAGTGACGCAATTTCACACGCTTTAGTAATTTACTTGTTAGTTTTGAGTTTTGAATTATCCGCGTGCTTCAACGTGTTATATGCATATGAATCTGTGTGTAAGAAACAACTCAGGCTACCACCTTCATTAAAGCACAGGACAAAGGAAATGCACTCCAAGGGAGTGTGTGAAAGCGCACAGACGACATGCTCACTGCACAAATAAAAGAGGGAACAGCGTCAACCGACACCGTCCACAAGCCACATGCTCACCAAGTAGGATGACAAAAAGCAATAGAGGAACATCAGTGTGCTCAAGAGCAGAACGCACCCAACAGCCCTCACCACAGGAAAGAAGGCACATCCAACCTGAGTTTGAGATGGGTTTGAAAAGGGAAGAATTTAGGTACTCAACAATGAAACTATTGCACAGACGGATTGCAAACACTTTGTATGCAGATTCATAGTGGATATTCCTTGTCACAATTCCATACACTTATTGTTGTAGAAAACACATTGAGGGCCCTATCTTGCACCCGGCGCAATTGACTTTATACACAAACGCATGTCTCATTCCTATTTTGCACACGCGCAAAGCCGGATTTTTCCCTCAAAGGACGCACGTCGGTAAACTAGGAAATGAACTTGCGCTCCCTGGGCGGATTGGCGCAAAAAGGAGGCGTGTTTCGGCGCAAACATTCCCTGGTGCTATTTTACACTTCCAGAACACAATTGCGCCACTGACCAGAAAAAACCTGGCCTAAAGTCAGTGGCGCATTGCACGTTGTTCATAATGCTATTTTAAGCACACATGCTTGGCCATAATGTAGCGGGTACACAACGCGCATATACTGATTCTCTCATCAACATAGATGCAGTAGTTTTTGTTTTTGCAAATCATACATTATAACAAGGAAAAAATATTAACACATGAGGGAAATCATTGTGGTTTACATGAAGATGAAAAAACTGAATTACCCATTTCTTAAGGCTAATTGTAGGCTAGTACTAAAGGATCAGACCTGTTTGCCCAATAGTGGCAAGAAACATACGTATAGGCTATAATGTTTAACCGACGCTGTGCTAGAGTTTCTCCCATCCCCACACAACGTCACTTCTGTCTATCACTGTCCTGACAAGAACGTCGGTCTCATCGGCTGTGAACGCTCCTGGCGCGCGCCTGGTGAACCCGCCGTTATAATAACAATCCGTCATGCAACATGCGCACCTGTTCTTAAAGGGTATGTTGGATGGCGCTCGGATTGGTTTATTTCACGTTACGCCCAAACCACACCTATGAATAATGAAGCTACTTCTGACCAACCTCTTTTAGATTTGCACCAGGCGCAAGAGGCATTTATCCCGCCGGGAAAATAGCAACAGCGCCGGGACCCGCCCACAAAGTTACTTGCGCCATGCGCTTTGACACTTGCGTTTCAGATCGTTAAAATAGGGCCCTGAGTGTTCATGATTTATGGGGACTTTCCATAAACATAATGATTATTATCATGTAAAGTGTATATTTCATCCCCTAACCCAACCCCTAAAGCTACCCCTCACAGCAATCTTTTTGCATCTGTTTTCCTCATGGGGACCAATATATGTCCTGACAATGCTTTCGGATATTGCCGTCTTTGTGTGGACATTTTGTCCCCCATTTTGTAGGGTATATATAAATGAACAGATTGTTAAAACAGATGTTTCACTTTGACGTCCACCCTGCTCCTGTTATTTACAGCTGCCTTGCAGGTCACATCAAATACTGAATAATGTCCTCGACATATTCAGCACTGCTCTAATATGCTGTGTAAATCAAAAGATAGTAGTTTGAAATTATTATGGCACAGTCTTATATTTTTCCTGTACAGTTTTATTATTATTATTATTTATTATTCTAAAACCGTCTCTTCCTCTGTGTGGGACCTGTAATGACAGATCTGATCTCTTAATATGTGTACTAAGTGCTCCCCTACCCTTAAAATACATGCATTTGCTCTTCAGGTGATTCTGGGTCTTTATCTGGAGTGTCTTCGTTTATTTAGCTGGTCCCCTATGTATTTATTTATCTGTTTCCCACAGTGCTGTATTACCTGTCCAATACTGTGGCCAGCTCATCCATCACTACTGCAGGCTGGGCCGGGCCTCTACGTGAGAGCACCCGGTCATGCGACACACACACACACACATGCTGCCAACCACTCATGAATACATTTTTCACTACCTTGCTCCTGCATTATGCCCAGCCCCATGTTCTGTCATTTTCCCTGTGTCCCATCGCTGTCTCCTGCTGTCCCACGGCTTTAGAAAAAAGAATGCAGAGCACAGGAATACACATGCGGACTTACAAACACCAAACGGAGAGATATCCAGCCAGGGTCTGGAATGGAGTTATTATTTTTTTTACCACAACTGAATTGTGAAAACGAATTTGCCATAAATATACCTTACCATATTTCGTAAAAACTATACATGAAAATGTTTCTTAAATATATACAAGCATGTGTGTGTATTTGTATATGTAAAATAATTATACACAGTGCACCCACATATATTATGTAAACTGAAACTTTTATTTTGGATGCGATTAATCGCGATTAATCGTTTCACAGCCATATTATATATATATATATATATATATATATATATATATATATATATATATATGAATTGTGAAAACGAATTTGCCATAAATATACCTTACCATATTTTGTAAAAACTTTATATATATATACATATATATATATATATATATATATATATATATATATATATATATATATACATATAGCTTTTTGGAGTAACTCTTCCTCTCAACAGCTTTTCTCTCACTGCATGCCGAGTTGATTTTCTTCCCAGCGTCCGGTTCTGGTTCGGCATTGTGACACATACATAGTTGTCCTCCTTTTCACTGTTGTCTTTTTTAATTATGTATTGTTATGGAGTTATTTATTCAGTTATTTATGTTTCCCTTTTCTTGTCTCATGCTCGCTGCCAGTAATGCAAAGCCTGAAATAGGTTTGCTGCGCCAGCACACGGATGCGGAAATGTGAAAATCAATTTCCCCCTCTTCATTGTCAGGGAGAAGAGGAAAAATAGTTTATTTGGCGACTCCTTTAAAGTAGCGATATTATTATTATGCAAATACCTGCAGAGCATAGAGTCATTATTTTTGATTGAGTTTGCTTTTCTAGATGAGCAAATCAGTGGTAATTGTGTACTCGGGCTTGGCACACAACAGGTCTATCATACGCAGTGTCACAAGTTCACATTAC
This sequence comes from Cyprinella venusta, assembly GCA_038021265.1. Taxonomy (NCBI): domain Eukaryota; kingdom Metazoa; phylum Chordata; class Actinopteri; order Cypriniformes; family Leuciscidae; genus Cyprinella; species Cyprinella venusta. Next base: position 12,178,669 of record CM075866.1, on the reverse strand, counting down.
CGTGATGTATGGAGAAAAAGAGACTCACAAGTAACACACACATGGGATTGTCACAAATCCTAACTGTAATTCTGGAGGTTCTAATGCTGTGGATCCTGTTTTAATGGGGGATTCATTTAGCTTATGAATACCGCCTGAAGTCAAGGCGACTCCTCTGAAGTGTTTATTATTTGTTTTAGAGTGCTTTTCACACACTCACACACTCCTAAATGCGTGTCTCAGCCAAGCCGTTGGAGTTTAAATTTCAATTGCAAACTTTTTTTTTTCTTTTTGTTAATGTCAAATTTTTGTTGTTTCCTAATGTCAAGAACAAAAGAAGAGAAACAAAAGTGATGGCTGTAAATCCGTTCATCGACTGTAATTAGTTGTAATGGCTGGGAGTTTGTAGCTCACTTTTTAGTGTTGTGAGATTTGTGTTGTCATTCTGGAAAATATTAACCACTCAAGCCTCTAATAAACATTGTGTGAAAATCAGAGAGGGAGGTTTTTGAGGGTAAAACTCTGTCTCAAAGTTGTTCATGGGAATTGTTTTAAAACATTTTGTTTTCACTCTGGGGGTGCCTCCATCTGGCCTCTCTCATGGCCAGTCAGCAGCATCACTCCTTCTGCCTTTTATTTAATATTTGTTGCCCTATAGCAACAGGCCTTAACTGCAACAATTTTAATGCTCTTGCATATTATCGTGAACCCTTTTTTTATTATTTTTTTTCATTGGAATTTGCCTCTTTTGTAGTTATCAGTCACTATCAGCAAAGCACTCTTTTTTAGTACTAAACTAATAGCAGAATCATTAACATAAATTATATTCTGCTCGATTTAGCTCATGGATCATAGTATTGTGTGCATTTTGAGTAAATTGGTTGTGACAGGACTATTATCGACAGATATGGGCTTATGAGATCCTGTTCCCTCAGGGAGGTGACTGAAGCTACATTTTACTGACTCCAGTTTTCATATAGTTTTTTTTTTTTTTTACTTTTACTTTTACTATGAGTGTTCATTTGATTCACATGGAATTTGAAACTCTGTGAAGCTTTTTTGAAACAACCTGATCTCACGACCAAGTCGTACGAATTCGACGAATGATTAAAAATTGGCTAATTCGTAACAATTCATACGAAATCACTCGTACGAATTAGTACGATTTTGCTAATTCGTACATATTTTACGAATTGGCCAATTCGTATGAATTCGTACGAATGACCTACCATAACCCCTCCCCTAAACCTAACCGTCACGTGAGTTTAGACAAATCGTACAAATTCGTACGAGTGAGGTCGTGCGAATTAATACGAATTAAACATTTTTTACTCATTCGTTGTATTCGTACGAATTGGGCGTGAGATAGTGTTGGCTATTTTTACATGCACACTTTTTTTTTCAATCTGAACGAATTCATTCAATGGATCCGAATGTATTGTTTGGTTATTATGGATTATTTTGTTGAATTTAAACGTTGCTAAAAAGTTACTTTAACTGTCTTGACTTGTATTTTGAGTGTCTAAGAGACCCCTGAAATAGCATACTGTTGGTACTGCATTTGTCGCGCTGTCAAAATTGCAACTTATATGTTGGATGGGAATATAATAAACGGGATGCTCGTATTCACTCTATCTGAAGAGTTCAATCTGCTTATCTGAAACCCTTCATAACTGGCAGACTTTAAGAAAATTGCCTTCATTAGGCAAATAAATAAATGATAGTATTAGTAATAAATAAATAAAAGTAACATACATATTACTAACAGTCTATCATGTAAGCTTCATGGTATATATCAATCAAGGGAATTTATGGTCATTTATTGTGTTCATATTAATTAGCGGGTCTACGAATGTTCCCCCTTTCCAATCTGGGTATGTAATTACATTATTAATATGGTCATAATGTGTTATTTTGATCCTTGTACTAAATTTGAATTACAATATCATAATCCAAAACCAGTCTAACTGAAAAAAAACTGCTTTTCAGGGATTGAGTCAGACCACATTTCACAATAAAATAATATGATACTATATATTTAATGCAGGTCCTCTCAGCCCTCTGGCTAGTTTACAAGTCAAAGAAACCCAGATACTAGTAATTTAAACATTTCAGCACGAATAGCTATTTCCTCATATTTTTCATCCTTGCAGGTTGATTTAGTACTCACGGATAGACATCCCCCTGTGAAACATTTAATTGTCAACATTCATCTGTATAAAAATGAAATATAACCCCCTTTTATCTGCTTCTGAGATAATGACACCAAGTAATAAATATGAGTTCCTACCTACTTGCTATTTAAGGCTTATTTAACTTGGCTCAACTATTCTGGAGATGGTTTTAAAATCATATTTAAGTTGGCTCTTTTCACCTTATATTTAAGCAATTGGCACACAATAAAATGTAATGTTGTGTGCAATGTGCAGTTTATTACTCAAAACAAGATGATTTTTGTTTGTGAGACAATAACTCACACTGGATTCTCGAATGAGCATTTAGGCTGTTTTCCTGTGCTATTGTTTTTAATAATGTGGAGGATAAAATGAAGGAAGGCAAATATGGAGGCGTGTGAAGTCTCAGAAGTATAGAGTACATACGTCAACGGCTGTCTCGAGATGGTGCTTGAAAGCTCCAGTCAGACGTATAGTTTGAGCCAAGGTGCTTGTAGAGTTGAACACAGGGACACCTAAAAGATGTTATGTCTGCTCTTTGATGCTTTTTTTAAAGATGTTTTTCTTAATGTCTTTCAACCGCATGCACAAGTCTTTCTGCATGGATGCAACCTATTTAAAAGGTAACTTGTCAGTCAGCTTGAAAAATGTCGCCGAAATGACAGAATGCTACAATTACAGCATTGAAGCTTCCAGGCATTTAAACCCATTGTCTAGTGTGTAGTCGAAAATCTTCTTTATTAGAAAACAAAGTAGAACACATTTATTAGTAGTGGCCAAAAGAAAGCTGCCTCTCTTTTAAGAATGTGCATGAGATGCCTTTCCAAGTCACACCAAAACCCTAATTGTAAGGAACAAAGTTTCATTGTCATGGGAAACCAATTCCGAGTCAATTATCTCAACTCCCTGCTGCTTATGCCCTCTGTTGTGGTCGATCAAGTAGCCCTATGAGGTCTCTCTTATCTGAAGGGGGAGAAAAAAAATAATTGTATATATATATATATATATATATATATATATATATATATATATATATATATATATATATATATATATATATTTCAAGATACAGTATATGCTCAATACACTCCACCTGCACTATGGGTAAGGTTGTCCTCCCAGTTGGATTTCATTTTCATATTCTCATTGTTAATTATCTCCAACCTCTTGAAGGTCGAAGTGTGGCTTCAGAAAAGGGGCTAGAGAAAGGGAAGTTACGGAAGCTGATCGCTAATAAAATTGAAGTATAGGTGTCATCAGCAGTTATGTCCAAGTCTTACATTGTCAGGTCTCTGTAGCTTACGTCAGTTAATTAAGCACGCCTTGAAAAAGTCAGGGGAAATTTCTCCGGCTTATTCTGTCATGCCAATGGAGGGATATGTTGCCGTAGAGAGTTAAGGGCACGTTTTTTCTAAAACACTTTATCCCACATTTGTTTAAACTGTCTTTATATGCCAACACATATTTAAAATGTAAGTACTCTGAAAAGGAGAGTATACAAATCGTAGGGCTGTACCGTTGTCCCAGTCGATTAGGCGATTAATTGGTTGATACGTTCTGGTTCGGCCAAAATTCTGATTGGTCGATTTTTTTGACGTGTTCATTTCATCAGTTTTGCCGCGCTCATTTTATCAGGCGGAAAGCACTAACTGCTAATGGGGGTGTTTTTAGAGCACTACTGTCTGGTAACAGGCAGTCTTTTTTTTTTTTTTTTTTTTTTTGGTGGGTTGGACCCACTGGAGAAGAGACAGATAAGTCATAGTAAGTACTAATAGCCATGTTAGTTGTTTATATTCATAATGATAAAGTTAGGTATTTTCTTGCCTACCCTGCCTGTAAGCTGCAGGAAAAAATGACAAACTAAAGTCACGCTTGACAGAAGTGAGGTAATGCATTAGTGCAGCCCTTGTTGTGTTGCAGTCAATGCTGTTTCACAATTTCAAGGTTATATATATATATATATATATATATATATATATATATATATATATATATTTTACTTAATTTTTTCTTCCTGTGGAAAATCTCTCATCTCCTATAACAGCCGCAACTGTTTACTTTGCCCAATCAAAAAAAAAAAAAAAAAAAAAAAAACTTCCGACCTGGCTTCTTTGTTATTATATTTTGGGCAGAAGATAATGCGCTTTTGTCTCATAATAATCTCTGGCTAAGTGGTAATTGCTCTATTGATGGCATTACTATAAGGCTTTGACACATCATTACTCACTTAACTACTTGACCTGGAACAAATGTTGAAGCAATTATTGCTGAGAGCTTCTCTACATGGAAAATTGCCACAAACTTTTGCTCAGGGCGTTTCATGAATGACTGTTTATGTGATATCAACAACAACTTTCTTTTGCCTGATTTTATTACTGTTATGTTCGTTTTCCCGTATATTATGTCTATTAATTTCAAGGGTAGATTTATTTTTTTTTACATTAGGGATGCACTATTATGTAAATTTTAGCCATTGCTGATTAGCTGACAGCTGTTTTCAGGTTGTGGCCAATGATGTAAAGATGGCTAAACGTATCCTTACAAAAGTTCACAATGCCGCTGCAGATGCAATATAATGTGGAGAACATTGAATAAATTAATTTCGTCAGGTCAGATAGTGTTAATTAATCACTCAAAGCTCTTTATCTAAACCTCTCAACATAACCGCGGGACTCGCGCGTCCTCGGTGTCTGTAGTTTTTTAACACTTTTTACTCGTGTTTGTAGTTCTAACCGAATCCTCGTTCAATGCGCAAAGGGTTGTGGGCAATATCAGCCGTTAGAGTGTGCATCGATCTACACTTCGGATTCTGACCGGAAAAAGTAGACCATCCGGGTATCTTTGAAATACTCATTTCAACATACTACGGTTTGGGACGCACTAATTCTATTTTCGAATAGGATGGATAGTATGCGAATTGGGACGCAGCAAGCATGTTTACCAACCGAAAAGGGGTCTATAGGAAGACAAAATATACTTCAAAATAAAAGTCTTTGAACAAAAAAGATTATGCATGATATACAGTATATATATGAAGAGTTCAGATGCAAAAACCTCTAAATGCCATTTGGAATTTTCTTCTAAAATGACCAAGCTTGTATATTTAAGTTCAGTAATTTCACTTAAATGACAATTAATAGGTAATCTTCATTGCCATTTAAGTGAAATTACTGAACTTAAATATACAAGCTTCATAAAAATGGTCATTTTAGAAGAAAATTTCAAATGGCACTTAGAGGCTTTTGCATCTGAACTCTTCATTTAAATAAAATGTATAATATTTGGCTAATATTGATAAATACAGAATATGTCGTTCATACATACATAGATTTTTGTATTTATATTTTTGGGGGGTAAGGGAGGGGGTTGTTGTTTTCACAAGAATGAGTGCTTTAGAGTTAATATTTTAGATATAAAATCTGTGTCATATCTATATTATATATTCAGATTTTTGTTGTTTTTTCTAAAATTGCAAGTATGTTTTGCAGCTATAATTTATTAATTCATTTGTGTTTTCAAACTTCTTTACTCATAGGAGGGGAAGGCTGAAGGAGGTCACACTGTCAGACAGAGACCTCTCTCTCACTTTCTGCGATTAAAATTTAACCAGCGCTCATGTCACCGCTGTTGGTTTTTGCAGAGTGGCTGGCCAATACCCTAGGGAGGATAGTGCTTGTCTGAGGAGACCTGAACAAGCGAGGTTAAACCGTGTCATCCACCCCACGCCTCATCCACTCTGACAGAGGATGAGGGGTGCCGGCTGACCCGACCCGTGTCATATTAATTATGGCAATAATCACTCAGTAAGTCACCTACCCTCAAATGCAGCTCTCTATTTTGGACATAGAGGAAGTGCTTATAATAAATTGAAATTTAACCTATTTTAAATACATTTTCTTTTTATACCTTCTTGGGCTGGTGTAGTTTTGTATTTTTCTAAATGTATGTCTCTTTAAAAGTGTAAATCTGGCGTAAATACATTTTGCCAAATTTGACCATAAAGACACAATCTTAGCATTTTGCAAGGATGTTTGCAGATCATACACCCATAGCTTTGATTTTCATGGCAAATGAGATGAGGTGGTGGTGGAACAACTTTTTAATTCCCTTCTATATTAATTTCTTGTATTATGATAGGTAACATGAGCAAAGACTCAAGTGGTGCTCTTTCCATTGTTTGTTGAAAAAAAAAATCTAAAAACCTATTATCGTGTCAATTTATTCTGGAACTGTATGCACATACCTCAACACAGAGGGGTTAAAAGGGGGGGTTGCATAACCTTTTTCACTGACTTTATGTATTAGACTGAGGCAGTATAAATAGCTTCTGATATTGTGGCCGAATAAGAAGAACCTGACTACACAAGTGAGTGCTGATGGGCTTGACGTCTTTTGCATTGAGGACTTAGTAGTAAATGTCCTACGGTGGTTTTATCATCAACCATTGACGTCTTTTTAAATGGCACACTTGAAGCATGCTCAGAAGCTACAAAATAAAATAAAAAAGCACATTTATTCAGTACAGTTTCTCACATATATTGAGGGACACATTTATTCCAGTGCTTTGAAATTCAACACAAGTGTCAAATCATCAATTCTTCCCGCTCTGCTTGTATGAATAGAGGAAAAACAAGATGTATATCATGCCAAAAAAATAAATAAATAAACAAAAGAATACATACATAAATTGAGGTGAAGTCAGTGGCTGAAGCCCTGGGATACAACCCTGTGTGTGTGTATACATTATAGAACTGAGGCCAGTGAATTTAGATGAGGCGTTTATTTCTCTGACGCTGGAGGGCTCACTCAGTCCATATCAATAATGCAGCGCTCTTTTGAAATGGATTGTTGTAACATACATTTATTACCACAAACAGAATAATGCATTGTTCTCACTCACTGTTTTGCCATTGAGTTTTGTGGGTTTAGGCGAACGTCACCCTTTTGTTTCCTTTCAAACCACAGGGTCAGTGTTTGGCACTGTATGTTAAAATTGTATGTGTATAGTGTACTGTACTGTAACTAGCGAACACACATTGGTTGACTACCTACTGTGTGTCCTCTTAACATTTCAGCACTTCACACATGTATGTTGTTATGCATACGAATATTGATGTCCCAGTCAAAATGAAATCAAGCTTGAAATGACTTGAAATGAGAAAGATTTAAATTAAAGTTTCAAAGTCCCTCTCCATTCCTGATTCCACCATGACACCAGCAGTATTACCAAGGATAGTTTGTGGTAACAAATAAAAGCTACACAAAATTTGTATAATTTTATTATTGTAGCGAACATTAGATGGATGGATGGATGGATGGATGGATGGATGGATGGATGGATGGATGGATGGATGGATGGATGGATGGATGGATGGATGGATGGATGGATGGATGGATGGATGGATGGATGGATGGATGGATGGATGGATGGATGGATGGATGGATGGATGGATGGATGGATGGATAGATAGATAGATAGATAGATAGATAGATAGATAGATAGATAGATAGATAGATAGATAGATAGATAGATAGATAGATAGATAGATAGATAGATAGATAGATAGATAGATAGATAGATAGATAGATAGATAGATAGATAGACTTTGTGACTTGGTTTTAATAATTGGCATGTTTATAATTATTTCTTAGAGTTGGATTTCTCAAACTGGGGTTTGAGGGGGAAGTGGATTTGTGAGTTGATGAAAAGCTAATAATTTATTAATCATAAATATGCAATTTTGAAATAAAAAAATGTAAAACAAATATCAAAATAAAATGCACAATAAAAAAAATATGAAATGTTTATTTGCTTACCTGCATGTTATGTGGCGATTAACTGACATCAGATAAACAAGATCATGTTGTTAAATTATTGAATTGTTGTGCACATAGTGGTTTTAAATAATAATAATAATAATAATAATAATCAGCATTTTAGGTTAACATGCATAAATGCATAAGAATATATGCTAGGTAGTGTAACAAGTCACTATTTCAATGAGCTTTTATCATTCATTTTTGTCAAATATCTTTAGTGTATATAATGTATTTAAACAATTCTAGTCTATCAGTTAATTTGAGGTCATGGGAGCTATATGCATAATATTTATAAAATGTTTAGCAAAAGTGTTTTAGATGTCTATACAAGCACGTCTCACCGCTGGACCTGTCGACTTCCCAAAATGATTTTATGCCACCTACAGTTATTTATTTATTTTTTGTGTATCGACATCTTTAAAAGCGTATTTGCCTGGAAACTGTTAGAGGTTCTAAATCATTGCTAAGAGCTGAATAACTTGCATGTCAAATAAAAACATTGATCATAGTGTGCCTGATGCAAGCCTTTGCAATGGGGACTTGATGTTTCTTTTTGAGGAGTTACAGTGAACCGTTTCATGATAAGACCTTACAGCTATTGCTTTCAGCTTCTTGAAACACCTGAAATATGCTGTTTCAGAGTGCCATCTGTAATGCTTGAGTCATTAATGACGTTATTTGTGGCTTCAATACTTCGAAGAGTGCTGTGTTTGCTCTCTCTCCCTCTCTTTCAGGGGTCAGCTATGTGAGAAAGAACACTTTTTTAGATTTTCCCAAGAAAAATAATAAAAGAACTACAGTATGCAGAGAGCTGCTAATACTTTGTAAAAACAAGCACATCCTCCCTTTTCTGGCCCAAACAAGAATCTCCTCTACACAAAATCCCACATTCATACACTATAAAACACAATAATACACTTAGTGACACACATTTACGCATTCATGCACATAAACACACACACACACCGGCAAGTGATGGTGACATCTGGAGTGTTTCTGCCTGACTGGTGCTAGATTCCCAGTGTGACTGACTCTGTAAGAGCTTAAAGCAAGGCTTTTCTTCACTCCTCCAGCCTGTCTATCAGTAAAATAAATATATAACACCTCACTTTCTGTGCATTAGACCAACTGCGTGTGATAATCCCATGTAACGCTTAGGTTACTGAACCCTTTAATAGGTCGACCTGATTAAGGCACAAGCTGTTGATTGGACAAATGCTGTGTCACCTTCGATTACATGGATGTGGGTGAACTGTACCACCATCCTCCCTTTGTGCGATTGTGTGTTACAAATAGACTCTAACACTTCTGCGTCTATGAATGGTTTCTTTGTGTCCCTAAAAGTGCTTATCCATTAACAGCCTTGGGTTAAGAAGACCACATTTAGCGATTACCTTTAGTCACATCTGGTAGAGCAATGTGATTTATATGTGAGGAAAACAATTTCCATATGCTTTGGAGACTTGTAGTTTCTTGTTGCTTTGCTATTCCACTGTTGGTATTTAGCTTTTTTACTTGTTTAGCCTTTGACCTCTTGAGATGAACCACTTCTATTAGTTGACTATGAAATAAATGACTCATCTGTGTTTGGTTTGTATTGCTGAGAGCCTGATTTGTTATTACATGTCGTCTCAGCAACAACGCCTGAGAGGAATGAAAATGGGATCCTTTCAAAATGTCATTAAAAAATCATTATTGGCTTACTTTGACCTTTCTTTGGGTAACCATGCCTCTGTGCTTAATTTGGCATACATAATTGATGGAGGCCCATCCTCATTCAGAGAAAAACTTCCACTTTCAATCTCTGTCAGTCACTTACACTTGAAACAGATGCAGGACTGACACATTGTTGTGTAATTCTTTCACAATGATTTGCACAATTGAACTCTTTTATGTGCAATCATTTTGTCCTGGATGGTTTCAAGATGTGTTAAACACAGTTAATATTTTGGCTCTCACAGAATTTGCTTCTATGTTGTATTATACGTTTTATTGTTTCTGTAAATATCACTGTAACGTTTGTTATGTAGTAACAAAGAGATGATCACAACTTGAAATCAAGTTTATTTAAATATCTTTTATCAGAATTCTTGATGGAGGTCAGTTGTGTTTGTTTAGACAGTGATTTTTAAAATCCTTAAGTGAATTATTATTTTTTTGTCTTCTATCAAGTCCCACCAAACTTACGAGTTTTTTTTTTCTCTCTTTAAAATAAAAACTTTAAATTGTATACATATGATCTTTAAATAATAATAATGATAATAATAATGCATATGTTTACTTTTATAATTGAAGAGTTCAGATGCAAAAGCCTCTAAGTGCCATTTGAAATTTTCTTCTAAAATGATAATTTTTATCAAGCTTGTATATTTAAGTTCAGTAATTTCACTTAAATGGCAATGAATATTACCTATTAATTGTCATTTAAGTGAAATTACTGAACTTAAATATACAAGCTTGAGAAAAATGGTCATTTTAGAAGAAAATTTCAAATGGCATTTAGAGGCTTTTGCATCTGAACTCTTCAATTTTTGTTTTAAAGTGTTACCTAAATGTCAAAAAATGCTTTATAAAAGTCTTTCAGTTGATTTTATCTAGATTATAAACTATTATATAAATGTCACTTTTCTATATTAAATCATGTTAGAATGATGCTGCTTTATTAAAACTAACACTGCATTAGCAACGTTTTCTTAAAGGGATACTTCACCGCTGGAAAGATGAATGTGTATTCAAAGTGGGTCATTTATGACAAATTTTGAAATTACTTTTGAATTTGGAGCTTTTTTAGACTGAGGAAAGCCAGAAAATGTATTTTTGGCTTATGTGGATGAAAGACAACAACTCCCAGAATGCACTTGCTTTGCTGCCCTAGGAGGCCACGCGTACGGGTTAAAGAGCGCAGTCTAGCCTACTAGTGAGTCCCCGTGATGAGTCTGCCCGAAAATGTGTTTCGAGATCGCCCAAAATGTCTGCGAAACGGTTTTTGCGTTCTGCAGTCGTCATTCATTATGTTTACTGTGGTGAGCAGGGCGAGGCTAGGGCCGTGGGAGAACGGCGCGAGGCCAGTGGCGTGGTTACCGATGAGCGACACCTGTGAGACGCACCGGTCTCATACCTCTCACGGAGGAGTGGGAATTTTCTTAGCAATTAAAACGCACATCAGCTGAACACTTGTTTTGCGTTCAGGTAAACACTACATTCAGATTCAACGATCACAATGAATTCAGTTAGATTGAGACAAAAAGTGTGCTTTTGAAACAATGAATGGCGACTGCAGAAAGCACATCGACGGCCGGACATTTCTCCACAGAACAAGAGCCTGCAAGCTTAGCTTCCAAAAAACAAAAACAAAAAAAGATGTGTGCATCTGTGAGAGAGATCCCACCCTCTATGGGCAGGGTGAAAACATGCGGGACAGCCCCTACTACTGACTGTTCAACCCAATCTCACGGGAATTCGTACGAATTTTACGAGGTGGCTAATTCGTAACAATTCGTACGACCTCACTCGTACGAATTAGTACGATTTTTGTGAAATCGTACATATTTTACGAATTGGCCAATTCGTATGAATTCGTACGATTGACCTACCCCTAACCCCGCCCCTAAACATAACCATCACGTGGGTTTAGGCAATTCGTACAAATTCGTACGAGTGAGGTCGTATGAATTAGTACGAATTAGCCACTTTTGAATCACTCGTACGAATTGGTCGTGAGATAGGGTAGGACTGTTGTCTTAAGCATCTGGCCAAAAAATCCTCAGATGATAAAAAATGATGATTTTTGCGTCATCGGAGGACTTTTTTTCAGAGAAAAAAAATAGATACATTTCTCGTCTCAGGGGGATATAAGGGTGAAAAGCATGGTAATTCAAAAATACTAGGTTTTACTAATACAAAGCTTAATGCTAATCCTGAAGTATCCCTTTAAAAATTGTGTTCAATTATTTCGTTATTTATGCACCTTTTATGACCTTCAATAAATTGTGAAACTATGTGGAATATTTTTTATTTAAAAATGTATTTTTCTCATTGCAGAATAATTTAAAAAATGATTTAGTGCAGGCAAAAAGTGATTCAAAAACTTAAACAAAATCAGTCAGATGATCTAAAATGAAATAAAAATGTTCTCCTCTGTACATTGTAAAACAAAATTGTGAAAGTTGATTAAAAAAAGTATACACTAAATATAATTTAAAATCATTTGTCCATGTTTCACACCCAAATAAAACTTTTTCTTTTCTTTTTCTTGGCTATAATTTTTTTTTTTTAAAGTAACACAATTTTATGTTGTTATTTATTTATTTTTAAAATATTTCCCCCCTCCATGTTCTGATTTCTGTAGCAATAAGATCAACCCAAACTAGCCAGTGTGCTGTAGTGGCATATATTTAGCCTAGATCACTGTTTTGTCACAGCTATAACTATTTAATAGAGAAAAAAGAGGAGAAAAATAAAATAAAAAAGGCTAGATTAGGAGAGCTAAATCAGCATTATGGTCATTATAGGCATGACTCTGCTCTCATTAGAGACACTGCAGCACTTAGACGCCAGTAAAGTAGGTATGCCATAACCATGTCTCCCAACTTTCTTCTAATTGAGATATCAATAATTAACAGAGTAATATACTGTCTAAATAAATCATGTAAAATGCCGCCCCAAAATTGTTGCAAGAAAGTCTAATCCTCTTACTGACAGAACGAACATGGTGCACATTTCAAATGAAACTGATATGCTTTTCCTAACTTTTAATTTTGTTTCAACGGATGTGTTCTTAAAGGAGGGAACAGGGTTTTTTTTTGTTTTACCCTCAAACTGTGAGTATTTTCCTTTTCTTTTTTCAAGTAACTCATTGCTCAGCAATGCAATTGGTCTTAACACTAGATCAGCCATGACAGTCATTTTAACCGTTTTGAATTTTTTATGTGCAATAACTTTGTCGGAAAAAAAAAATCCTGCTGGTACCTGACTATTCCTAAAAGTGTCTGTATTTTAATTTAAAATGTTTTTCATATAAATAAAAAAAATGAATTATTCATTTTTGAATTATTGAATCAAAAATGAATTTATTTGTTATTATCTTTTTCTGAGTTATGTTGAATGGATATGGAATATACTGTATAATTAAATTTGTTTAAATGTACAGTTTTGGTGTTGTTTTGTTTTTAAAAGATATACCAATACAATAAATGCATTAATCTCTTAATTTGGATATGTATCATTAAAGACATAGAGTTTGCAATCTAACAGTCAAAATGTCCGCTTGTGGCAGTTCTGGTAGTTATGGAATTCTGGCACTTCTAGTGTTAAGGACAATCATATAAGCTTTTCTCACTGTGCTCAAATCTCTACAACAAAGTGATTTAGTTTCAGTTTTTTAGTTTTTATATTTTTTCTGTTTGTTCTTGTTTTTTTTTTGTTTTTTTTTTTTCTCAATCATATAATATGAAATAATATTATAATAAATAAAATATAATATAAATAATAGTTTTATATTATAAATATTACTAATTTGATAAACATTTGATATTCATGTTATGTTATCCTGATATTCATGTTATGTTAATTAATAATTATATTTAAATATGTCCCTTGCATTTTGATGTCATTGAGGATGGCAACTTGCAATACATTTCTGTTTTATTGCTCTTTCTAGCACACACAATTAATACAATTATTTAATACAGAATATCAGAGCCATATTTTTTTATCACAACCACACCCCCTCCATGCATCTATTTTACTCAATCTTGATCTATCTCAATACATTTGATTGAGATATTCTTAACAAGGGAGTAAACACATTGTTTGAGTGTAGAATTAAGAAAGAATCAGTCTATTGATTTATAATTGTTTCAAAATTAGAACTTGGACGTTTCATTGTCGAACAATTGTTTTGTTATTTTATCTAATTTTTTCATTATGATGCTTTGTTTTAATTATACTGTATGATCTAAAACTGATGTCGTTACCTTCTACATCAGAAATATTGCTATTATTACTTACTCTACAATTATAAAAGTGCTCAATGAATAAATGTAACTAGTATATTCATTACATACACATTATTATTAGTATTAGTATCATCATCATCATCATCTCAGCAATGTGGTTTTAGTCGTGAGATTCCATGAGTTGATTAATACTATAGTTATTGTATTATGAACTTACATAGGTTAGACTTTGTGTTTGTTTTGTTTACCTCCAACTATATTTTGATATTTGCACTTCTCAATTTTCATTTAATTTATTTCGAAGGAGAGAAGAGTTTTCAGATAAGCTGATGGACTTTGCAGTAATTAACGAGTCCCAAAGTTTCGTTTAACCCTCTCTAGGAGGGTTTAAGAAGTTCCCAGTGATGTCCCTTTTCATTTTTTTGTCTGCTTCTTGCCGATGTCATCCCTTCATAGCTTGTTCCAAATGTCAAGTGCTTTGTCTCCTGCTGCCTTGATGACAGCAGCAATTAGTCTATTCATGCTTCATTAACACTCAATTTTTAATCAGAATTAAAAGTGTGAGGGGAGAAAACACACACACACATGCATGTGTGCACACATTCTTTGCACACGTACTCTGAAAACACACACATTTTAAAAGCGTACCCCATGCTGTTTCTTAACCTCTCTGTGCCCAAACTATCAGGCTAGGCAGCTATTAGTGAGATTTAATGTGTCCAGTAATGTGGCCATTTGATTAACTTGTTTTTTTTTCCTAATAATTAAATAATATAGCTAATCACTTTGAGATTCACTTCTCACTGATGATTCAAAATCAAGTCACTGGGTTTGACATGGAAGGGTGTGATTTTATTGTTGGGCAGTTTTCTCTGCCTTTGTGAGGGAGGTATCGGAGGGGGAGAGAGAGATTGAAGAGGAGAAGGAGAACATGAATAGCACTCGACCGTGGCTTTGACCTTGTTAAAAGGGAACAAGGATTTTTGGATGCACTCCATCGTAGCAACACACTCACCAAAGAGACGCGAATGGAAAGGCTATCTGGCTTTGTCACTTTTCATTAACCTCATGCCCTTTCCTCTACTCGAGGTAGACACGCACGTTTCTCCTCCTCTCCCTCTATCCTTTATTTCTCTCTGTGTCTTTCTTTCTATCTTTCTGTTACCCGCACACCAAATACTTATCCTCGGGGTCACATGTTTTGTGGGGTATTATGTATAAAGTAGCTCACACATTATACTCTTTAGTGTGGCACGTCTAAAGACATCTTCACGCAGAATGTGATACACCAAGCTGTTGTAAGTAAACCAAAATATATTTCACTTTTTTATAATCGTTGTTTGTGGAACTCCATGAGGTAATAGTCTGGATCCAAAATAAATTAAATTAAATACAATAAAATACAGTGCAAAAAATATTGTAGTGATCTATACGGCAATGGAATAACATTTCAAGTAAGATAATAATAATAATAATAATAATTAATAGTAATAACAAAATAATAATTGCAAATTATATTGTTGGCTCATTTAAGAATATCAATAAATTCCTTTTAGAACAATCATTTTAATCTTTTTATTTAATTGTTTTAATTGTTTTTTTTTCTTTTTCTCATCACTCGTAACACTTTAAAATTACACACATTTACTGAACCCTGCACATGATTAAAGAAAGAGAATAATGAGGAAAGACTCGCTGTGCTACGATTGGGAATGTCATTTGCTGCATGAATGGAGATCACATACCATCAGAGAGGCTCTATCAAACGGCTTCATATTATTTTTATTTCACACACACACACACACACACACACACACACACACACGCTCACACATACATAAATACATACATATAGGCTTATACAGATTATTCTATTATTCTGGCATTCCCTTAAAAAAGTTGGCATGGTGAGATTAATATATGAAAAGTTGTACTTTACAGAGATATTTGGACAACAGTACATGGCTTTTTGTTTAGATAATTCTTCTTAAATACTCCTGTGTAATGGTTCAGCAGCTTTTTACTGCATTTTGTTTTTTTAAATGCTGTGAACAGCATTTTATAAATGCATTCTCAACATATTTCTCTTTAATGGCACTATAACAGCCCTACAATATAGCGATCTATAATAGCCCTTTCAATTGTTCTACTGAAATGTTATATGGCCATATCATTTAGTCTTGTTTGTGTGTGTGAATTATGCTCATTTTGATAGAACATATATAATTATGGCATTGCAATCAAAAAGCAAATATTTTTTTTTTCTTTATAAACAATGCTGTGTGCTGAAACAATGCTGCGAGTATCTGAAATTCTTTCTTTCTTTCTTTCTTTCTTTCTTTCTTTCTTTCTTTCTTTCTTTCTTTCTTTCTTTCTTTCTTTCTTTCTTTCTTTCTTTCTTTCTAATTAGATACTGAATTTAACCCTACTGCACCTTTTTTTTTCAGTTTCATTCTTAGTAAAATAAATCAATGCAAAGTCTCAAATCAAACTTCCTTGCACCTTTGTATGGAGGCTAGGCTATTGTGTAAAAAATAATAATCCCATATGCCATCCTTCTAACAAAAGAAACATTGATCCACCATATAAAAGAATACATTTCATAACGAACACAGAGTGTAATGGTGTCACCTTGTAAGGCACTATTCTTTGTAAATCTGCTTAAACCATTAATACAGAAATACATTGAGAGTGCAAACATTTAGGTGAGATTTTTGTAATAAACAAAATCTCTAAAACACAAAGCCCCCCAACTCCCCCATCAAATTAAAAAAATCTCCCATAATAATCACCAAAGGGGGCTATTCCTCTCATTTTCCCGAATGAATTCAAGGCTTTATGTTAATTTGGCACAGCGTCTTAAAACATGGGGTGAGACGGAAGACGTTATGACTCATGGACCGGCCCCATATGTGAACGTATGCACAGTCATCTGGTCATTATCGTAAATTATAAAACGGTTACTTCCAATCCTTGATTCAGATTGGTCAATAGCTGTGCTTTATTCATGATAAAACCATTTTGACCGCTTCACCCAACGGTTCCATTTATCACTGCACAACAATGCAGTTCCTGTGTTGTTTTATTTGAGTTTTCTTTCATATTACACATTGGAACGTTGTTGCTGTTCACAGTCAGGGACTTTTTTTTTTCTTTTTTTTTTTTTTCCTAGCTGAAGGCAGGCTTTTAGTGATTTTGATTTTTCTTCATGCAAGTTGCACTAATATATATATATATATATTTACTTGAATATTTTTATTGTGTGGTAACCGTTATATAAAAGCAACAAGGTACTCAAGGCTATATCCGCTTTGCGTCGTGCCTAACAACGCCCAGCTGTCACTTATTCACGATACAGCACTTGCCTCGAGTACCTTATTGCTAACATAAACCCCATAGGGTGATTAGATGCAAAGTAAATCACAACACACAATCAGATATTTCAAAGAGCTGTGTAATAAACAAGCAGGATTGATGTCTAAAGTCAATTTTTGTTTGTCTGTTCAAAGCTTTAGACGTTTGTCATAAAAATGTATTTAAATGATCCATTTATCTGATCATTTTTGACTCCCTGATGGGGAAAAAGTCTTAATTGTTAAGCTTTGTGCAGGGAAGTGTAGGTAGACTTCTGCGGTTGGAGTTTCTCTCTGTCACCAGTATGTGACCCCGTGCTACCAACATCTCTTGGGAGTGAGCTTTCACTCTTAATGAAATTTGAATGAAATTTCATGTAAATGACTGCGCTAATGATGTTAGCACAGGCGCTATGCATCCCTTCTGCAATTTCATCTCTCTAGACAGACATTGATGCAGCCCACTCTCCCCCTTTAATGACAGAGCACAGAGCAAATATAATCACACATGCCCCAACACCCCGCAAACATATGAGCGCCTCTGACAAACTTTATATGGCCTGGATCCTTTCCGGTGACTGAGGTTGTTGGTGGGGTAACATGATATATTTTTTCTAATTTACTGGCTCCTGTTTCTTCTTATTTAGGCTGCATCAAATCACACACTCTCCCGGCGAGAGGCAAAGGTTTGCCGTGAGTTGTTGTGGCGCCCTGCTGCTTTCATGATAAAAAAGACATCGTTCCGAATGAGTTTCCCCCCATAGCGCGTTGAACAGGGTGTTTAGACTGGCACTGGGCCGCCCTGGTTTCCCGCTGCACATTTTGACGGACTGCGTACAAGGTGGGCCATGGCAAATACAATCAGGGATGGGATCTCATTCCCAACTCCAGCTGAAATGAAGCAGCAGAAAGACTGTGAAAGAGCTAACATATCCCTGAACAAACACCAATCACAGTAAAACCCATTGATAGGTAGAGAACAATGTGAGCAGATGAAAAGGAATGCATCAAAGCTTTATCTTTTATTGCTCATAAAAGCTTTGATTTCTTTTTGATTTGCTGGTATTGCATCATAGGGTCGGCTATGAAACCATGTCATTGGCTTAAGGGGGGAACAAATTACAGTTTGTTTTTTTTTTTTTTTTTTTTTAGTGTGGGCTTACCTAAGTTTATTTTAGAGAACAGGCACATTCTCAAAAATTAAAACGCACAATCAGTTGTTCCTAATAACATTCCCATTGTCCAAGCTTGACTAATGGTTCCATTTTCGGACATGAGCTTGTCTCCCTCTCTCGCTTTGTCTCTACTGCTCATTAGAGCTTCATTATGTCATTAGGGGCTTTGGAAATGGGTTTGAAAACAGAGCACATGAGTAAGAGGAGTCCTTAGAAAAAATAATCAAACTGGTAATAACAATGAGGCCAATTTGATCTCGCCATTATCCCATTTTCAGGCATGTGGATGAATAATGAAAGAGAGATGAAGGATGTTCTCCGTGAAGGGATGCCCTGGACCATGTCCAATTGTCAAGCAGAAGCTATACATGAAAAAAAAAAAGTGATCATGATAAAGATGCATTTGAAGAACATTCCCCTCTTGTATACACATGCACAGAATTTGATTTGTTCAAAACATTTTAATTCACTCTTAATTTTTTTTTTGATCGCTCCCTTTTTTTTCCCCATGTAGTTTGTCGTTTTGTCTCTCTTAAGAACACGGTAGACAACATAAATGTGGCACTCACAATCTCATTTTCTTTGGCTGCTTCTTTCATAGCTCTGATCCATATCAGCTTGCACAAGGGAAGTGCACATACAAGCATCAAATTTAATAACACACTTTTTTTTTTTTTAAGAACAGTCAAGCTGGTATATGAAAACATTATCATATGTGTCAGCAGGTTAGAGCGTGGTGTGTCAAATAAATGCCTATCTCCATTAGGTAAACACGGTGTTCCTTGGTACACCAGTGTTATAAAAAAACAAAATGTTTTTTTTTATTTTCCCCATTTACTCTATTAGCATGCCCATTCTCTCTCTCCTCTCTATCACTCCTCCCACTTCCCCTTCTAGTTTACCTCTGCTCACCTCTCTCTACCTGTGGGTGGGTTTGCATTTGCCTTGATTCAAAGCAAAGCCCCTACTGTGCCCTTGAAGTGGAAGGCTGAGATTATTTTCAGGAGGAAAATCCATAAAGCTCTCTTCTCCTCACTCCCTCTCTCTCTTACTTTCAAAGGAAAAGACCTTTACAGTTTGTCCTTATGTCCTTTACAAAAAATCCTGCAAACACCACACACTGACAAATTACATGAACATTCTAGTGATTAAAAAAGGTTAACTACATTAAAACGTATATTTATTCATAATGAATTAAATTAATATAAATATAAATTTAACATAACACCAACATCATTAATGTGATTTATTTTCTTATTAATCAAATCTTAGTTTCATTTATTAACATTAAAATGTTTTAAACTTGACCAAATATGAAAAACTCTTCACAAGGAATTAATGCATCTCGAAAGTTGTGCATATGGAAAAGTGTTCAGATCCTGTAGACAAGTTTTACTGTGCAATATATGTCTATCCAAACAAACAAATACATCTTTTCACAGAAGTATGATTGAGTTGTTAGGAAGGCAGATCACAGAATTCATGTTTCAACACTTCCAAAATCCAAATACTTAATGGACACTGGTGAATCATTTAATAAGGTAAGAATAATACAGTTTGAATGTCAATAAATTATTCAAGAATTTAACTTAAATATACACTCTAAAAATAATTCAGTGGCTTTGTAAATATCACAATCATAAATAACAATGCTACCTTAAAAACATCTCTGAATATCACCATAGATGTAGAAAGACATTTGACTTATATTTCTTATGAATGGGAGAAACTAGAACACGCAATATGGCGGAATACATCCCACCTAAAGTAAAAGAGCCATTTGCTGATTAGGAAAGCCATTGCGTCACTACAGCTGCCGATAGAAGCTCAGTTTCCCATAGAAACCTGAGACTCGTGCTTAGGAATGCACATGCGCATTGGCTCATTTAGTCTGAAAAATAACCTTTTTTGTGCTACTGAGTATAAGAAACAGAATTTATGGGACAGATCATGTCAGATTTTGTTTCTGATTTGAAATGTGATAATTAGTTGTGAATTCAGCAAGCAGTCTTTGAGATTTCAGGATTCCCCTATTCAAATAAACTTGGTCTTGGATGCCCGAAATAGTTGCCTGGTGGTGTTGGCAGAATTTGTGGAAAATGTGGCTGAATTTCCTTAAAAGGCACTTTATTTAGTTTTTTTTTTTCCCCAAAATTTTGCAGCTATTTTTTTATATTATCTAATAAATTATAATTTAATTATCTAAATAAATCAGCTATAATGCTTAGTTTCAAGAATCACAATTATTACTTATGAAAAACCTAAGAATAAGAAAAAATTTAGTAAGTTGTAATTAAAACAGTCAACTAAGTACAATTTCAGAGTTATTCTCGCTGACAGTTGAAACAAGTGCATTCCTCTACCACCCTTCGATGAAACAACCCATCGGTTGAGTTAGTGAGCAAGGGCTTTTTGCATTCTCTTCAGTGAGCAGTTCTCAGTGCAGCCTAATTTGTAAAAACTACAGGTTTGTGTATGTTTTATTTATCTATGAAATCGCTTCTATGCTGTTAATTGTTTAATTTTATGCAAATGATCATATAGGAACGTGACGCCAGTCAACCAAACAAGTGCCGCATTTTCACGTGATGTGATTTAGGCCTGATGCTTTGCATAAAACAAATGATTTTATTCCTGAAGATATTGGATATAATTAATTTGGATGTTAAAATATGTTCTCAGAACTGTGAAAGGTTATGGACGGGTTATTGAGTCACTGCATCTTTTGGCTATGAGTGAAATGCAGGGCATCACTCGGTCAAAGAGTTTTGCAATCCTCTCACCAAACATAAGTCCAGCTCCATCATGAGAGCCAACTCAGAGTTATTAAATTGTAGAAAAGGCCACCCCTTTGAAATGGACTCTTCCGATTCCCCCCGCCTCTGTTCGTGAGTTGGACTGTTCGTAAAGTTGTACGGAGAGTTAATAAGCCAGATCGCCCGATGCCACTACCACGCTCTTACTCTCCAGCAGTCAACATGCCGACTCCACAGTCATACCGCCCAATAGCAGCCACACGCTCCAGATTGACACCACTTACCGTTAAGAGACAGTCATATCCAGCTGCATTAGGAGAAAGCTCTGAGCTGAATGAGGACTTAAGAAACATGAACATTTCTTCTTCTTCAAATGAGAGAACACCTTTGACAACACAGTACAGTTATTCACCGCATATCAGGTATGATGACTCTAACCTGTATTCCTTGCCACCTGAGCAGCCTGATTATGTAGTTCCATCACTGGACTATCAGACACCAGCCCATGCCGAATATAGTTTGGAGCATCCATTACCCAACGAGAAAACCTACAGAGGCCCAGCACCTACCATACCTTTCCTTAAGTCTCCTAACCCTAGGGAGTTTTCAAGGCTGAGAATTGCTCTGGAGAACATCCTGCCTGAGGATGCCTCAGAACACTTTAAGTTTCAAATCCTCACAGACCATCTGAAACTGGAGGAGGCCCTCTTAGTGGCGGACTCTTACAGCAATTCAAGGTTTCCCTTCACTAACACTATGAGTGCTCTGACTAAAATGTATGGTCAACCTCATCAATTAGCCTTGCAACGAATCTCTGAGCTGATGGATGGATCTAGCATACGCAGTGGAGATGTTAGGGCCTTTAGGATGTTTGGCCTGCAGGTACGCTCTCTTGTCAGTATGTTGCAACAGTTGGGTCACAAAGGTAAAGTAGAGCTGGAATGCGGATCACATGTGTCTCGTCTTCAGAGTAAACTGCCACATGACCTTAGATCCAGTTTTAAGAGATATACTTACCCATTGCAAGTTGATATTCCTACACTGCTACACTTTGCAGATTGGCTGGAATACGAGCTTCAAGTGCAGGAGGATGCTAGTCAGTATGCCTGTCACCCAAAACAGGATTCCTCTGCACATATCAGAGAGGTGAGAAGAGAGCCTAAGCAGTTTCGCAGACCAACTACAGTTCTCCTTGGGACTGGAAAGTCACCGTCCACACTGATGTCGTCAGCCACGTCCAAGCCAGATCCAGACCGAGCAGAAAAGGGAAAGGCCTTTTGTCCATACTGTGACAATAACAAGCATTATCTGAATGGCTGTGAGAACTTCAAGCTTCTTAACAAAGACCAGAAGACAGACTGGATAAAGACAAAAAACCGATGCTGGCGTTGTGGTCGTGGACATCAAGCAGCCAACTGCACACTAAAGACTTGTTGTCCAACTTGCAGTAGAAAGCACCTTCAAGTACTGCATGAAGTCAACGATCAAGTCAACCCATATAAGCAGAACACCATTCCGTCTAGTGCGGTTTTGTATGTCGATCGCTCAACATCCAGTAGCAAAGTGCTTCTTAAGGTGGCAAAGGTACTAATTCGGAACGGTAATAGAGCGATTGAAGCTTATGCCGTGTTGGACGATGGATCAGAGCGGACCATCATTTTGCATGATGCAGTAGAGAGATTGGGACTTGTGGGAAAACCTGAGGACCTAATGCTTCGCACAGTGAGACAAGATGCTCAGGTAGTTCACGGAGCAGCAGTGAGTTTCACAGTGTCTCCAACTGTTAACCCCAGCAAAGTCTACAAGATCGGTAATGCCTTCACAGCCAATATACTTAGCCTGGCAGAACATACTCACCCAGTCAATGTGCTGCAAAGAAAGTTCAAGCATCTCGCCGGGTTACCGCTGCAGCCTCTAAACAAGGTACAACCTGTGCTTCTCATCGGCTCTGATTGCCCACACCTTATCACACCCATACAGCCAATCAGACTGGGGCCCCCTGGTGGTCCAGCAGCAGTGAGAACCCGTCTGGGATGGACACTGCAGGGTCCAACACCAGAGTTGAGCAGTCATCATTCTTCTGATCAATGCTTCTTCACCTCGCTGCGGCCCGTCAATGACCTTTATGCCAACGTTGAGAGATTATGGCAAATGGATGTTCTACCTTACCAGAGCGAAAAGGTAATCACCAGGTCACGGCAAGACAAAGAGTGTATTCAACTTCTGCAGGAAACCACTGTGAGGGTGGATGTTGCTGGTGTTCGACGATACGCTACCCCTCTGCTACGTGTTAAGAACATGCCGTGTCTCCAAGCACCTAAGGAGGCGGTTCTACCTCAGTTAAGGGCAATTGAGAAACGACTTGAAAGGAACCCTGATCTGGCTGCAGTATACCAAGAGGAGCTAACCAAGCTAGTAAAAGCTGGGTATGTTGTCAAACTTGATCAGGAACAGGTGAACCAAACAGAGGAAGCCTGGTACATTCCGCACCACATAGTGCAACATAATGAGAAGAAAAGGGTGGTCTTCAACTGTTCATTCTCATACCAAGGACATTCCCTGAACGAGCTCCTCCTACCTGGTCCAACACTCGGTCCATCACTTCTGGCAGTCCTTCTGCGTTTCCGGGAGCACTCCATTGCCATAAGTAGCGACATCCGGGGTATGTTCCATCAGGTACGCCTCTTGCCAAAGGATAGACCCCTACTGAGATACATCTGGAGAGATATGCAAAGGGAACGAATCCCTGATGTGTATGAATGGCAGGTACTACCTTTCGGGACTACTTGCAGTCCGTGTTGTGCCTCCTTTTCCCTCCAGAAACATGTGATGGATCACAGCCGGCCTGGGGAGGACACACGTGTTTCAGTGGAGAAGTCATTTTATGTGGACAATTGTCTTCAGAGCTTTGCTTCCCATGACATTGCCAAGAATCTGGTTGACAAACTCTGCAGCCTTCTAGCATCCGGTGGCTTTGAGTTACGACAGTGGGCTAGCAACGACCCTTCAGTCATCAGTCATCTGCCAGAGGAAATTCAGTCTCGAAGCAGCATCCTCTGGCTCCGTGAAGGTCATGAAGAGGCTCAAGAATCAACACTTGGCCTTCATTGGAATTGTCAATCCGACACACTTTCTTATAAACAACGCAAACCTGACTATCAAGTGCCCACAATGCGAAGCATATATCAGATTCTTGCTCGCCAGTACGACCCACTTGGCTACATTGTACCATTCACCACTCGAGCCAAGGTGTTGGTACAGAGGTTGTGGGACAAAAGAAGGGAGTGGGATGACCCACGGTTACCAGAAGACCTACTAGACTCTTGGAAACACTGGGAACGCGAGTTGGAAGGCCTGCAGCATATCACTCTGCCCAGATGCTATTGTAGTAGGGAGCTAGACTGTTCCAACAATCATAGGCAGCTTCATGTCTTTTGCGATGCCTCAGAAAGGGCCTACGGATCTGTGGCTTACTTAAGAACTGAAAGCCCTCAAGGTATAGTGGAGGTGGCCTTTGTAGCAGCTAGGTCCCGTGTGGCCCCCAAGAAACAACAGAGCATTCCTCGTTTGGAGCTGTGTGCTGCACTTACAGGGGCGCAGCTTGCTAAAGTCCTGAAGACCGAGTTGACATTACCACTCAGTAACATCATTCTGTGGTCCGATTCAACTACGGTATTGACCTGGCTTTTATCAGATTCCTGTCGCTTTAAGGTTTTTGTGGGGACCAGAGTGGCAGAGATACAGGATCTAACTGAATCTGACACCTGGCGTTATGTACCATCAGGTGACAACCCTGCAGATGCCATAACGAGAGGGAAGTCTCCCTCTGATCTCAACAGGGATAGCATATGGAACCAAGGTCCAGTATTCCTCAGGCAACCAGCAGAAAACTGGCCAGACATGCCACTATTAGCTCACCTAACCCAAGACAGTGAGTTAAAAAAGTCAACCTTCTGTGGACTGTTAACTTCTGCTCTGCCACTGCCAGATCCTCAGCAATTTCACACGTTCACAGACTACTTGAAGGCCCTTATGCAACCATCCAATGAGAACCTTCCCCCTGTTGCGACTGCAGAGGAATATAGAGAAGCTGAACTCAAGGCCCTCCGTCAGATCCAAGCAGATTCTTTTCCTGAAGAGGTGTCTCATCTGCAATCTGGTAAACCTTTACCAAGTAACAGTAGACTGCTGTGCCTAGCCCCTGATCTGGATCCTGATACCCATCTCATACGTGTTGGGGGTCGTCTCCGACAGATCAGTGAATTAGAAGAAGAAACTGTTCATCCTATTGTTCTTGACCCACGTCACCCGCTAACCAAGCTGGTCATTAAAGATTACGATGATCGTTTGCATCACCCTGGACCGGAGAGGGTATTTGCAGAGCTCAGGAGGAAATACTGGGTATTAAAGGGACGGGCAGCAGTCAGACATCACCAGCGTCAATGCACTGCATGCCAGAAATGGCGGGCTAAACCGCAACCCCCAAGAATGGCTGACCTCCCACCAGCAAGGTTGAGGATCCACCGGCCAGTCTTCTATTCGACTGGGATAGATTGCTTCGGCCCTTATCTAATAAAGGTGGGACGCAGAAATGAGAAACGTTGGGGGATCATTTTCAAGTGTATGACTGTTCGTGCAGTGCATATTGATCTTCTCGCGAGTCTGGATAGTGATTCATTCCTTATGGCCCTTCGTCGCTTCATTGCTCGGCGAGGTAAACCCTTCGAAATCCTTTCAGATCAAGGAACAAATTTCAAAGGTGGAGAAAAGGAACTTCGTGATGCCTTCGCAGCTCTTCAGCCTGAACTCCAGGCCCAACTGGCAAGTCAGCAAATTAGGTTCACATTCAACCCACCCAGTGCACCACACTTTGGTGGATGCTGGGAGCGAGAGATTCGATCTCTGAAAACAGCCCTGCAAGTGATCCTCGGAGCACAGACTGTAACTGAAGAAGTGTTGCGGACTGTTCTCATTGAGATAGAGGGTCTACTGAACGCTAAACCAATTGGCTATACATCTTCAGATATTGCTGACCCAGATCCCGTTACACCCAACATCCTGTTGATGGGGCGGCGGGACGCCTCACTTCCACAAGTGACATACCAGGATACCGAACTGCTTAGCAGAAGGAGATGGAGACATAGTCAGCTGCTAGCTGATCACTTTTGGAGGCAATTCATTCGCAATTACTTACCCAGTCTTCAAGCCAGACATAAATGGATGTCAGAAAAGGACAATCTACGGGTAGGCGAAATCGTTATGATTGTGGATCAGCAGCTACCTCGCGCACTGTGGCCAGTGGGAAGGATAACACAGGTCTATCCAGGGAATGACAACCGAGTCAGATCAGCTGAGATCAAAGTAAAGGACAAAACTTACATAAGACCGGTAACGAAGATCATCAGTCTACCGCCTCTTCCTGAGTAACCTATCAATAACTCAACACTTAGTATGGCCTTTTAGTTGTTCAAATTCACTTTGCGAATTTGGGGGCGGCTGTAGAAAAGGCCACCCCTTTGAAATGGACTCTTCCGATTCCCCCCGCCTCTGTTCGTGAGTTGGACTGTTCGTAAAGTTGTACGGAGAGTTAATAAGCCAGATCGCCTGACTAAAGGATGTGCTGCCGTGTTTATAGAGAATAAAGTTGTAAATAGCAGTTAAGTTCGATCGAAGCGCTGTCATCCAAGGATTTAAAGATTATGTGTGTGCGTGCAGCTAATAGTAAGTACATTTGCATATTTATCGCATGATACATCCGTGAGGGAGATCTGAATAGCCCTGTCGCAGTATTGTATCCGAGTGTTCATATTGTTGGTTATGTTTGCCTTTGTATTGTCACTTAAATAGCAAGTTATCCTCCCGTATTGTTATCAGTATAGGGTTTGATATATCCGTATGTTGTGTGGACCTCAATTGGGTCTCGGGGAACATGTACGGGCATGTTAGCGCTACGTGAATTAGACATACAGTGAGGAAAATCATTGAGACGGTTATAATATTATCATATTACTTTATTTCTTTAATTCCCTTTAAAATTCTTGATTTATACCAGTATGATAGTACTGTTGTAGATCTGTGATTTGTAATTCATTTTATTTATATTCTGTATATTGTTTGTTACAGAACCACATACATGGTCGCATTCATTGTTACAATAAAGCATCTACAAGAACCCAAACTCCTCTGGTGTGAGACATCCAGTTCTAACCGGACATCCTGTAGCCGTTCAAGTAATCCGAACCAGAAAGTAGAAAGAGTGGTTAGCAGTATTTTACATAAATGTTTGTTAAATTAGTATAAATATAGGCAATATTGTATACATGTTAAAACAAAAATAAAATATTTTGTAGCCTATTAAAAACCTCATAGGAAATAAAGGAACTTATTATTTAAACCAGGGGTTGTGTAGAGTATTTTACAAAGGTTTAGCGGAAATATGTTCATATTACTCATACTCAATTTTGATTTACCTTAACTCATTGCATCTACAGTATACCAAATGTAGTTACTCAGATCTATTGAAATTTATATTTGTTTTCACGTTCAAATTTAACTAATATAAGTGTAAAAATGTTTGACCAAAATAAAAGAGTACTCCATAGTTGAAGTTTTTACAGTGCAATACTACATTCTATTAAATAATGAGCTAGGTTTTTAATGTAGAAATGTGAAGCAAGTACATAACATTTAGCAAGAACATTATCACACCTTAGTGAGAATCAACACCAATCTCTGATGCCTTCTTCCTCTCTCTCTGTCTCGCTCTGTTGAACATACCAGTCTGCTCAGTCATTTAGAAAAAAAACTTTCACTTTCTTTTTTTCTAACTTACCTCCCATTCTTTCAGCCAATTGGTTGAGGAACAGGGGGAGAAAATGGCCTTGTAAATCATGAATATGGAACACACATTTCCCCCCGCTTCACGTTTGTTCTCTCCAGGTAGTCCAGCGTGGCTTGATTAACTTAGACTTACATCAGGCACTCAGTGTGAAGACCATGCCACTGTGCTACGGAATACAGCTCGTGATAAGTGCCCGCTGTTTGACGTCCCATAAGGAAATTCCACAGAGCGAGTGCTGCTCATATTATGCCACCCCCCACCTCCCCCCTCCACGCTCCCCGTGACTGCACTAAGGGACTGGCAGTGCTCTGGAGTGGTTGGGATGTGTCTGATATCTGGCGTCAGTGCTGATCTGTCCTCTTCCCCTTGTGACATTGCCTCACTCCTTCCCCTCTTGGGCCCTGTTAAACATTTCAGCTTTGGATGAATACAGTTGTTCTGTGTTCTGCCCACTGATTCGAACCTTAATTGGGTACTAGAAGTTTAGAGAGCAATGAATTTGGTCTGACTGGATGTGTAGTATATAATGTACCAATGAGGTCATTAGGGTATTTTTTTTTTTTTTTTTTTTTTAGTCCTGGGTGTCTCGTCTGTATACTTATATTAAACTTTACAGTAGGGGTTTCAAAAATACGGTGGATATTGTTTCTAGTCTCCATGTTTTAAAGTTAATGCTTAAGTACAGGCTTCAAATTAGTTTGACATTTAATTTAACCCTTTTCCATTCAACCCCCATTTTGGCAAGTGGGGCATAAATAACCAAACCAAAATAACCAAAATAAAAATCCTCATAAGTCATTCTGAACATACAGTAACCTATATATATATATATATATATATATATATATAAATCAAATCCTGGTCAAATAGTTTATATTGGCCATTGTATAGAATTTGTTCAAAGTTAGATTTGGAAATGTCTTGAAAAGAAAATTATTATAATTTTTTTTTTTCATATAAAGTATTATTTTAAAGTAGGCCAATGCATTTTATCATATATATTTAAAAGTTAAGGATTCATTATTTTGATGTGAATTGCATTAGCTTGCTTTATTTAACAGTTGATTAGTTTATTTTTTTGCAAAACATACTATGTATTTAACATACGAGCAGAAACTGTCTAACTAAACCTTATTTGATGTCTATTTTATAGTAAAAAAAACTTTATAATCTATTTTGTCTGTAACAGTAGGCTATGCATATGTGCGTTTGTTCGTTATTCACACACCGATTCATATTTAAACAGTCTTTTTGGTTTTACAGATCAGTATTGAACAAATCTTAGTTGTCTATATAGTCTTACTAATGTAGGAGCGAGAGTGAATGAACTGACAGCACGCTCGTCTGTGAATTCGTCCATTGATTCACACACAGACACGCATTTAATATTTAAACAGTCTTCGTGCAGTTTACAGACACTATTCAATAACGCAATTAGAACAAAGCACTTAAGAATAAATGACTAACTACATCAGCTGAATCTGTGCTCCTCGAAATGAAACAGCACTTCTGAGGTAGCTTTTCCAGGATTACTGGTATTATTCCACACTGCGTAGCAAGACGGAAGGTTAGGACGAGGTAAGATTTGTAATGAACTGGATGTTTTATCCTGCTGATGTGGGCGTTTTCATGGCTTGCCTCAACATGAGCTTTTAAATAGCCCGCGATCTCACTGGGTGTGGTCACATTACGCTATAATTAGGTTAACGAAAAAATACTGACATCTCTCCATTTTCATACAGATTACATCAACTGATTTATATAAAAATAATTTATATTTATATAATTTAGATTTATATAAAAAAAACTGCAGTTGCTTTTTATTTAAATTACTTCATTTAAAAGAAGAGAATTTCAGCTTCATAAAAAGAAATCTTTCGGGTCTCTGTGACAAGTATTTACTGAGGTACAGTTCATTTTTCAGGCGCGTTTCAGAAAGATTTTTGCGGAGACAGAGTGAGGTGAAAGCGCACCCTGTTTATTTTATCTATTTTACAAAAACAGAGTACACAAAAGGAAAACCCTCTATAGTTTATAATCATGTTTTCATTTTAGTTATATGACCATTAATGATGGAGTATTTTAAGTCTATGTTGCAGCCATGTGAAAAAACAAACAAAAAAACAAAAAAACAGCCAAACTCGCCGGCGTTGTCGAACTCAGAGGGATTATATCAAGTGGTGTGAGAAAATCTTTACCTTCAACATCCTAACACGCAATATAACGTATACTAGCCGAGACTCCTCCTTTATGTGTACAGATGTGACGTAACTACGCAAACCCATGCTTGAATCTCCCGAGGAAGTCCACCAGTACCACTGGAAATAAAAACATTATTATAAGCTTTGAATCTTACCACTTTGAAATTTTGGCAATCAAATTTTTAATATATTTGTTGCTGAAAATGTATCTTTGCAGGAATAAATTACACTTTAAAATATATTAACATGTAAAATAGATCACAAACAAATCCAGCGTAAGTGTAACGGGCGGATAGGGATGAGACAAGGGCAAATCCTTATGCACACAACAGTATATTAAAACAAGGCAAAGTCACAGATAATCCAAACTTTGAGCAGGCACATACTCCAGACAAGAGAAACACAGGAATGTAATTCAAAACACATGGAGAAAACATTAAAAGTTACGATTTGTGTCTGTAAAAAACACTGTATTTACAATTTTTTTTGTAGTACCAGTTCAACTCATTCTCTATGGTGAACAGTAGTGGCTCTTGAGTACAGTAGTCATTTTTATTTTGGAAGGTTGTTTACATTTAATTTATTTTTATTATTAGCCCTATTTTTTCCTGACTTTCAAACACATGGTAAATAAAACAGTATGCTTGATTTGTTTTTTGTTTTGTTTTGTTTTTTCACTAAAATGAGTCGTAAACAGGATGGAGCTCTATTTTCAGTAGCAAACTTCACTCGCTATCAGTAAATGGCAGTGGGAATTCTTTCATTGAAAATTCACAGCAAATGAATTGGCTGAAGACCACACTAGGCACAAGCGGCTCTGAATTAGACTGATTGAACACTTCACTAAGTGAGATGACTACTTCAAAGATCAATTTACACATCTCACTGTGTATTGATCAAACTATTTGCAAGGCCGGCATTCTCACTGTGAGCATTTCAATTAACTATACATGAATGTTGGAGTTGGATCAGTAACATTTGCTTGCCTGGGTGGAAGACAAACCATGAAATGTGAGTTGTTTTTGCTCTGAGAAAATTCGGAAAAGGCCTGCTTTGGTGTAGAGCTCATTTTTCATCATGAATGTCATTTATATCAGTGTTAGTGTTCACCAGACATCAGTAAGGTTCTATATTATCATTGTAGGCTATAGAGATATTTTTAGTTCAATGAAAAACTGAGTGTTAGTTCACAATATATAAACTCTTCCAGCAGGGGACAACAAAAGGTTTAATTTTTCTATGTGGCCACTAAAGATCCAACCCGATCTCACGACCAAGTCGTACGAATTCGACGAATGATTAAAAAGTGGCTAATTCGTAACAATTCATATGACCTCACTCGTACGAATTAGAACGATTTTGCTAAATCGTACATATTTTACGAATTGGCCAATTCGTATGAATTCGTACGAATGACCTACCCCTTACCCAGCCCCTAAACCTAACCATCACGTGGGTTTAGACAAATCGTACAAATTGGTACGAGTGAGGTCGTACGAATTAGACACTTTTTAATCATTTGTCGAATTCGTACGAATTGGGCGTGAGATAGTGTTGAAAGATCCTTAACAGCATTGTGGCTTCTCCTTAAAAGTGACAATAAAGATAAGTTATATCGCAGATTTCATAGGTACACTAGAGACTGGTCAGTAGCTATTATTTCGTTTTAGCCAGTGCATTATGAAGGAACAGCAGAAGAATACACATAAGCCAGATCAATCATACGATCAGACGAAGCATTCTTCTGGAGTCATTTAGCAGTGTAGCTAATGACCTAAACATGATCATTATCCTCACCAGTGATTTCCTTTTTTTCAATTCTGGGAAACATTTGCTCGTCTCTGAACATAATGACGATTCAGCTAAAGATGTTAACCGTGAGTGATTTTTAGTCTTGTGTAGTCAGACTGTTTACTTGCTGCAAAGTCTTATCATCAACTTATTCTGTCCAAGTGCAGCCCACATACACACGATAAGGCCATCTGATTGACACAAAAAGAAACCATCCACTGGGTCACTTTTTTAACCTGCTATTTAGGGATGAGTTGGAATGATACTTTAATAAAAAAAAAAAAAATAATAATAATCAGATAATGGCAAAGCACGAATAGCTGTACGAATCCACGAATAGCTGTACAGAAAACAGTAAAATAGTGGACCATGTGTATAGATCCAAATTTTTTGCCAATCCAAAAGACAGAACAAACAGAATATTGAAAGTTCTGCTCATGTTTACTTTTCTAAAATTTGTGGATTGGGCATCAGATGGTCAGTGAACAGACTGTGGTTTGAACTGTAACATGGCAGATGCCATCCTTTCGACTTCTGTTAGACAAAGCTATGGCTGTAAAACTTTTTTTTTTTTTTTTTTTGCATTTGGCTGCCATCCGCATGAGAGAAACAATTCTAAGGGTGAGTTTTAGTGGTGTAGGGATAATAGCCATCTGACAGACACGAAAGTGGGTAAAATAAAGTCTCGTAAATTGGAGTGAGGCCTCTGCGTTTCCTGTTTCTGGCATGTTCCACAAACCATGTAATGAGGTCAAGCAGCTAGGTGCTGTTACCACAGAGCACAGGAGCAGACGGTTAGAAGCTGATGTGCTATAGACACTCATGTTTTTTATCTCTCACATGGCTTCTTCCTTTACTCATTACCAGATTGACAGGTTTTATGGTTCAAGCAGGCAGTCCTGCTCTCACAGTTCTGTAATATATTCAGGCATTCCCTCATGACCTTGAAAGATAGCTCTGCTAAAATTTTGTAATTTCATTCCATAACAGATTATTCTATTTCCAGAGTTTATGAATTTAATTTGCTTGATTATTTTGTCATACTGCTGATGTAATAAGTACTTTTTTTTCTTGAGATTGGCTTGATAATGCTGTAATGCATACAACAGATAAATAAAAAAAACAGCTATTTATTATTTATTAAAGTATTAAATTCAAAAAGTGATTCACTGATATCTGCATTGCAAGTCATCTTTATTTATATAGCGCTTTTTACAATACCGTTTTTTTTTTTTTTTTTTCCAAAAGAGCTTTAGAGTGATAACAGGAAAATGATGTGTTTTGGCTGCTTTTCAGCTGAAGTTATTGACTTAGCTCATTTCATCTATAAAGCAGTTTGGCAAAAAATATGTCATTGTCCAGCTAAGTTCAGTTCTTATAAAACAGTGTCAGTACAGTGTGATCAAAAATATTGTTGAAAATTAAGTATCCCCAACTAACAAAGCCAGATGAGACAGTGGCAAGGAACCCAAACTCCATCAGGTTTCAGAATGGAGAAAAAAAAATGTCTTAGTTTATGACGGTAGCCCTAGTTCTGGGGTCGGCAACAGGCGATAACCAGCAATATATGGCCCGCACCGCAGCCTGAAAAGTTCTGAAAGACATTCAAAAGTGTTTGTGGATCGCTAGACACATCTCTAAAATAACCGACGTGAAATGTCTAACATTATATTAACCCTCTGGGGACCAAGGTGTATTTGGGGTCCTTGAGATGTTCTGACATTTGTACTTTTTTTTCAGTTGCTTATAAACATATTAATGGCACAGGTGAAATGACACTATATTTAGCACAAACATGACTACTATAATATGTGAGCAACATGTATGTACATGTTTGTATTTTGGGAGTATATTTTTTATGCATGGTTTTTGAAAAAAATAAAAATGAAAGTTTCTGAAATAAGGCCACAAAACACATGCGAAATGTGCGTCCACAAGACTTTTGACTAATGGTTGTTGTTGCCTGGAGTTCTTTCTGCAAAATGATCTGAAAAACATCCTGCCTAATCTTCCACATAAAATCTTCACCAATCTCTCTCAATCATTCACACAAAACTGTGAATTAGGTTATATTGTGAAAAAACATTTTTTGTTTGCCAAGGCAATATGCGAATGGGGGTGAACAGGCCAGCCCTCATCATGTACAATTACGTGATTCTCACCTGAGAGAGACAAAGACCCGCATAATAATGAGCATTTCATTCAGGTCAAGAGTCCTGACAAGAATTTTTTTTTTCTTGTCAAGAGTCAGACAAGAAAAAATTGAAAGGACTATATATATATATATATATATATATATATATATATATTATACACACAAAACAGACAGAGATCATTGTTTCGGGTCCACACCTTCGACCTAGGCAGACTATCGACTTTTAGATCTTCAAGTGTACAGAACCTGGGTGTTCTACTGGATGAGTCTTTACATTTTGATAAACAAATCTCCTCTGTAATAAGCTCTAGTTTTTATCAACTGCGTCTGCGTCCGTCTGCTATAAAACGTGCTATATAAATAAAATGAACTTGAACTTGAACTTGCATAGATGGCTTAACTCATTATCTTGTGAATAGCATGCTCCGTGAGTAGGCGTGAATGAATTAAAGTTAATGAGCTCGTAAGGAGCTCGACTGAAATCGCTCTCTTTTCTTACAGAATACAGAAGCTGAGAATATTTGTTTTTTTTTTATATAAATTACTTCATTTAAAAGATTTGATCTCAAGCTTTATGCCCGTTGGTATGTTTGCCTGTTTGGCTGAATTTTCGCGGAGTTAGAGATCTTTTACGAAGCGTTTCAAATTGGAGTTCACTGACAGAGAGAGTGCAGAACTGCTAACATCTGCTAATGTTAATATCTGCTAACACTTTATTTTGTTGGTCCCTCAACAGACATTCAACTGACTATAAGTAACTTGGCGACTACAAGTAAACTTATTCTACTAACCCAAAGCCTAACACCTAACCATAACCTAACAGTCTACTGACAGTCTACTATAATAAACTAATACTCTAATGAGAGTTACTTGACATGTAGTTGAAAGGTTACTTATAATTAGTAGAACGTCTAAAGTGACTGTCGAAATAAAGTGTAACCTTTTACTCTTACACTGAATGTTTGCTGCTTCAGTCCAGATTAGTGTTGTATATTGTATAGGGTGTGGAAATTGTAAAGCTGTGGGATTTTTATATAGAACATGTAGATTGTTGGTACGGTAAAGGAATTTCACAATGTAGGCTACATTTTATGTACTGGTTTTAATATAGTAGAATAGATATTTATAGATATTTATAGAATAGATATTTCTAAAATTTTGTTATGTTTTTGTTGAGATATTATTACACAATTCTTTTGACCTATTTAAACCTTGCCCCTGACAAATAACCCAAACTACAAAATAAGACTAAAACTAAGCATTTTCAAAAAAATAGAAACTAAACTAAATTAGTAAACCCAATTTTAAAACTAATTAAAACTAAACTGAATTTGAAAACAAAAATTCAAAACGAAATAAAAGTAAAAACTAATGAAAAATGCACAACTATAATAACCTTAGGATTAGATAGCATCATCTAACCGACGCTAAAGGGTACCCTAAAACGTCGGATGTTGACGTATGGTCAAAAGCGTCAGTTATATGACGTCTTGGGATGAGAACGGTCTGAACAGACACATGTTTGTAAACTAACGGAGATGGAAGTGCAAAACAAGCTGTATATACCAGCCTCTTATGGTTCTTCCGCTGCCTCAGAAAATACAGTAGACCAGCATGGCAGGTACGCATTGTCATTTTGTAAAATTTAAATAAGACAACCTCATATTGCAAACCCCTCTATGTTGCTTTTGTTGATGTCTTTGGTGTATTCCTACCAATGCAACATCATTACCATAGAAACCAATGCAGATATTCCACAAACCGAAACAGCTGCATGGACACTCAAATCGGATCTGAACAACAAATCCTATCATTAACCATCCACTGCTAAACCATTTTACCTCTTACAGGTTAAAACAGCTTCATTTATTTATCCTCACTATTTCCCCTGTTCAAATAAAACTTCTGCCACTACATCAGAAAGATTTCATTCAGGTATTTATTTATTTTTTTGGGGTGCTGCAGTGACCTTGTTTAAGGACATAATGTGTTATCATTATGTGAGGAATTTTGTAGAATCAAAAGATGTTCTGTTGAAAAAACAAGCGGAAGGAATGTCACAATTCTCACATGTCGTGAACAAGAGAAATGAATACTTGAATATGCATTTTTCTAATTCCTAATGCAAGATGAAAAGCCCAGGTAAATATTGCTTTGAGGGATTGAACAATCTGTCTGCCCCATCACAAGCAATAGCTCTCGCCTATCGTCATCATCATCTGTCTTGTTAATTAGAATGATTTTGCTTGTGTCAAAGGTATCCAGCCCCAGAACTGTTTGCCCTATTCCACAAAGAAATATAATTGTAGTTTCTCCCTCTCTTTCTTGTCTCTTCATCGTAATGAAATATGAAATACGACGTTCTGTCAGCAAAAAGCATTGTTTTCTTTAGGGTTTATGATAGCCGGGAGGCTATGTTCAGACAAAAACTCGCTCAGGGCTTTTTGACCAACTTGATGGAGTAGATGGTCTGTCCGAATGCTTGCCCACATCAATACACTGTAAAAAATTTCTTGTCGAATTAACAGTAACTTACTGGCAACAATTATCCAGTACTTGCTGTATTTCATTTAACAGTAAAATTACTGTAACACTAACTACAGTACTGTTAAGCATACTGTAAATTAAATAACATTATTTTACTGTAATTTCTTACCATATTAAAATACAGTATTACACTGGTAATTTTTAATAATACTGTATAGTACAAAATGTTATTGTATTTATTTTATAGTGCTACTGTGTAACCTGTAGAAAATCCGTAGAAATATTATTTTAACTGTTAATGGGAAATAGAAAAAAGAACAATTGAAGCTTTAACTGCACAAGGTTTATTGTGTATTTTCATTTACATAATATACATTTAAATACATTAATAATAAAAATGTAATATAATACATTAAAAATCATGCATGACAATCACAAACAATTATGCATAAATACATGCAAAAAATTATCATGAACAGGTAAAATAGAAAAGATTAAAGAGGTGCTATCTGATCAATCTATTAGAAAGATAGTTCATAACAACTCATCCACCCACTCCTTGCTGGGGTAAAACAGCTTAAACTAGTCTAAGATGGTCTATTGGTTTGAGATAGACTGTCTAACTGGTCAGTTGTTGATTTTTAAGGGTTTTTGGCTGCTTTCTATCTAGAGGAACAGATTTGCAAGACTGGGAGACATATATAAACTAGCTTTGATGAGTAAACCACCAATCCAGATGACTATTACAAAATGACAAGTTATCCAGTGTCATTTAAAAAAAAACTAAACACAAAACAATTTTCTCATGCACATGTGCCATGAAAAACTTGCATTACGGTATTAATAATCATTTATATGCAGACTTATGTTCTTTTGCAATAGGAAGTTTTCTATCCAAGCTTTTATGCAATTGAACCTTAAACTGTACAACAACGCTTAGTGTGTGTTTTTTACACAACAATTCTTAACAACTTGATAGACAAAATTCACAGATGGATAATAATCTGTTTAAAATGTTCTCAGTGGGTCAGTACTGGACCAAGGTGTAGTGGTAGTAGATAAATAGAATAATTAAATTAGATTTACAATTCATCGGTCGTCAAGATGGATAGGGGTCTTCTTAACATGCACAGCTCACACCTGTGAAAAAGGAGAAAGACAAGACAGTTAAAATACAGTACGTTTAGGTATAGTGGTAGTAGTTAGATAGAATAATTAAATTAGATTTACAATTCATCGGTCGTCAAGATGGATAGGGGTCTTCTTAACATGCACAGCTCACACCTGTGGAAAAGGAGAAAGACAAGACAGTTAAAATACAGTACGTTTAGGTATAGTGGTAGTAGTTAGATAGAATAATTAAATTAGATTTACAATTCATCGGTCGTCGAGATGGATAGGGGTCTTCTTAACATGCACAGCTCACACCTGTGGAAAAGGAGAAAGACAAGACAGTTAAAATACAGTACGTTTTTGTTGTTGTTGTTTTGGCTAAACAGCAAAAACAGACAAAATGATGTCTAAAGTGTAATTCACTTAATACTAAAATCTTGTTTGGACTGTTGTTAAAATCAATTCATTTACGAACACGTGAAAACATAGGCTAGATTTTGCTTGTGTGATACTAAGTTACATGAATTAAAAAAAGCTTGACAAGGCATCGTTCTCTTCAAATGAGTACATGTCAGTTAGTAAAAAAAAAATGATATTATAGCAGACAATACTGTAGGCTACATGTAACATGTCACACATAGCTTTGTATTTTGGACAAAAATGCACCTTGGGCGCTTTCCGCGGTCCATCATTAAGTTAATCACTGAGGTAACGTTAACGTTAAATGGCAGAACGCCAGGTCAGGATTTACACGAAAATAAGCGTGAAAAAAACAATAAGAGAAATCGACACTTTAATTTTATAACAATAAATCCGAATCCTAACCTTTGATATCCGATTTCAGGATCGATTTTCAATTCCTAACCCTATAAGTTATAAAATAATGAACGTGCAGGCGCTTCCGCCGACTTAACGTGATAAATAACAAAATGATTCGACCATTTTGACCTTATAAGAGGTTACATATGAAATGTATGTTAATAAAATCACATTAATCAAGTAAGTTAGCCAGGCTATCAACAATCCGCGTCTGATACAGACGTTATAGAACAATTCCGCGGTCAGTTCTTTCGTTAATCTGTTAACGCAAGTAACTGATATGGTTTGCATAAAAATATGAATTACTAACCAGATATGTATGGCGAAAACGTCGACAGCAACGCGATGCACTGCCTTCGCGTTCTTACAGAGGGAAGAGAACTGAAGACTTCTTCATAAAACGGCAGCTTGTTGTTATTTTTCGCGGTCATTTCGTACTAATGTATTTGAATTTACAGTAACATGTCCCAAATAGCTACATTGAAGAGTAGCCTATCATATACATATTATATTAAAATGTCTAGAATAGATAGAAATCGTGGTCAGCTATTCTAAATAACTTTAAAGTTATTTGCTAGAATCCGTATGCATACACATATAAGAATTATTAGCCTACTCACCAGATGAAGAAGTTCCAGGTCGGCAGACGTCGACAGCAGCACCACTGACACGACAGAAACTCTTCCAAAGTCAAATGCTCTCATGTCTACACCCCACTGACATAAATTATGTCATAAATTATGACTGTTAATGGTCAACCAGTGCTACATTTTTATTTTAAATGTAAGAATAACATTAGTAGGCCAGCAAATTTTCCCCTGGAACTGGGTGTGGTGATTTTCGTGGTCAATTTGCACTGCTGTATTTAGATTAACAGTAACTGATAATTTCCCAGAATGCATTGAAATTCAACAGTAACATACTGTCAACTGTGTGCACAGTACATAACTGTTGGAAAAACAATTTAATACTGTGAAAACAACTAAATCTACTGTAACTTACTGTGCATAGATTATACAGTAAGAAACTGTTGAGAAAAACAGTATAATCCTGTGAAAACAACAGAAATCGTTTACAGTGTAGGTATTCTGATGCACAAGGTCCTGTAAATGCTTTAGCACAAAAGCCATTAAAATCCTACTTCTGCTGTGGGAGAAAGTCTTTTTTCTTGTACTAGGGGCCCTCATCGCTTCCCCAAGCCCATTTTTTTCCCTCTGTGCGCGTGTTTTTTTTTTTTTCGTCACATTGAGTTGCTTTTACACTGCAACATTAATGACAGTGAACTATGTTTGAACTCCGTGTTCTGCTCTGACATTTTTCCCAAGTCCTGCAACCCAGACTGTTTGCATAAAGTGCCTTCAGAGTGTCATATTTCAAATAGACAGAGTGTCTATCATTAAATAATTCATCTGTGTGCAGATGTCTTGACATGGCAATTAATATTTATTGAATTAAAAACCCTGCAAGAGCAGCCGTCTGAGTCCCCCCACCTTTTTTTTTTTTGGAAAGAAAAGCAGAGGAGAAGAAATAGATTGTGAAATCTAATCATTTGTTTTATCTGTCATGCTTCATTTTTCCTCTCAGAGCGCACACTCTGTTTTAACATCAACACTATGGTGTAAAATTATGTTTGATCAAGACTGCAGCTGTTTTCTTTTATTTAGTTTTACACCTTACATTTGAGAACAATTTCACCTCCATCGCCTCACATGGTCGTCTGATTTCAATTAGTGACTTCGAGAGGGTCTTGAAAGGGGCTAATAGCTCAATTACAAAAAAAGAAAGAAAAATAAATCACACATTACTTCAAACCATCCCCTTCTGTGTGTTCATAACCTAAATTGAAAACAGTTCTAATAATGTATGTGTCTTCATGCCTAACTTTTCCTTCTTAGAAGAAATCTTCAGGATTTAAGTAGGACAGACAACTACATTGTGTTATTTGTATGTAGTATTACTGAATAGTAATATGAATTTATTTTATTAGTGCGTCTATTGCTTTATAAGGATAATAATAAAAAAGGAAATATACAATTGCTTGGAAAAAGTAACATTTAATTCAGGAAAAATGTGTGTTTTTAGGGCTGTCAAAACGATTAATCGCGATTAATCGCATCCAAAATAAAAGTTTTTGTTTACATAATATATGTGGGTGCACTGTGTATAATTATATATATATATATATATATATATATATATATATGAAGAGTTCAGATGCAAAAGCCTCTAAGTGCCATTTGAAATTTTCTTCTAAAACGATCATTTTTATCAAGCTTGTATATTAAAGTTCAGTAATTTCACTTAAATGGCAATGAAGATTACCTATTAATTGTTATTTAAGTGAAATTACTGAACTTTAATATACAAGTTTGATAAAAATGGTCATTTTAGAAGAAAATATCAAATGGCATTTAGAGGCTTTTGCATCTGAACTCTTCATATATATATATATATATATATATACACACACACACATGCTTGTATATATTTAAGAAATATTTTCATGTATATTCATATAGATTTATATATAATTTATATTATATATAAATATAAATATTTTATATATAAATAATATTTTTTTCTTAAATATACATGCATGTGTTTATATATATATATATATATATATATATATATATATATATATATAGACAAAATAATTATACACAGTGCCCCCACATGTATTATGTAAACATAAACTTTTATTTTGGATGCGATTAATCGCGATTAATCGTTTTGACAGCCCTAGTTTAAAAATAAATAAATAAATAAATAACATAATTAAAATAAACTTAACACGATTCACTTTAGCTTATATGTAATTCATAATTTACAGTTGCATTAAACTATAATGCTGACATGGAATTTAAATGCTTTAAACAATGCAACCTGACCACAGTGAACTGTGCTTTTGAATTTCATAACCACATCATAATTACTCAAGAAAAAAAACTAATCAAAGAAAGAAAATCAAACGATGAATTCATTGCAATATGTATGCAAGATGCAAAATAACCACACCTTTTTTGTCAGTTTGTCCACTCAGCACTTTGATTCTAATTGGCCCTTTAAGGAAGAACAAAGTTCATAAGGTCATAAGCTATTTGTATAGTAAGGTTTTTGGAAGAAGCTTTTTTCCATATCTCTCCTGTCTAATATGACAGAGCGTCTTCCGCATCATTACATCCCCCAGACAGTCATCAGCGCAGGGAGTAAGAGTTGGCTGTGGGGAAATTAGATTGCAAAGCTCCCTCTCCTCCCGCTTCCCGGGCTTTTTTTTGGGCTAAATACCTGATTATCCCACATTTAGGAGTGTGGGGAAAAAGAAGAAAAAAAAAAACAGCAGCTGGATTGTAATCAATCCTTTTAAAAAGTGCAGCTTGCACGGCACTTCTCTCCAGTAGGATAAATGTGACACAGAGGCCTCCGATTCCGCTCCCCTGATGAATCGCTCCCCGCTTAATGATTACGGGAATTGTCATCGACTGATCATCAGTCTCCATTTATTTCAAATCAACGTCAGGAGTTTGTAGGCCCCCGAAAGAGGATGTGTGTGTGTGAGTATGTTTTCTCTAGATTGCCTCTTCTCATCTGCACCGCTCCATAAGGAGCGTCAGAGCGGGGTCATGTATCATACCAGTGTGTTCGTGTGTGTGTGTGTGTGTGTGTGTGTCTGTGTGTGTGCTTGTGGTGGTATGGTAGAGTGCAGACCCCCCTAGTGTCATTGGCCCCCTGAGTAGTGCTGTTTTAGGAGCCCCACTGAACATGTCATCTTTGCCTTCTCAACAGTAATGGCTCTTTTGACACAAGCACTACCTACTGTACTTTCTTGGGTGGATTTGTATGCTTTATCTATAAAGTGTAAATGGCCGCCAGTCAGCTGCAGAGTGTATAACTTTCTCTCTCTCTCTCTCTTTTTTTTTTTTGTCTTGGGTGATCTCTATCATTTTAGGTTTAATTTGCACATAAAGAAACGGACAGTATCAACATGTAGTTCATGTACATCTAAAATGCAATCAAAAAGCTCAAACACATCTGCAACCATTTGCTTTGTAAAAATCTGGATAATAATTATAATAATTAATCTGGATTATAATATACAATCTGGACAATTGTACTATAATATAATAAAAATATAATATGATTATAATATATAATAATAAAATAGATAATTACATTTTGCAAACATTTTTTTTTTATCCAAAATGACTTACAATGGAAGAATATTATATTCTTCAATATAATATTGAATAATAACAAGACATCACAAAATAATAGGGTAAATACATTATATTATACTATTTTGTACTAATAACTTTTGTACAAATCTTTATACTGTAACTCCTCACTGTAAAAAAAAAAATTGTTGGTTTAACTTAAAAATGAAATAACCTGGTTGCCTTAAAATTTTAAATTCATTGAAATGGAAAAACTGAGTTAATACAGTGAAGGAGATTGATTTAATCATCAGAAACTCAAAATATGATGTTATCTGAACTACATAACTTAATTAAGTTGATTCGATAAAAGAAAAAAATGTTGTGATAACAAATCATGAAAATATATTTTTACAGTGCTCTGACAGCACAACATTTCCAGTAAATGGAGAAATTCTGATTATGAAATACATTTTAACTACCGAATATATTGCCTTTTTAATTACATTTATAAATGCAATAAAATAAACCTAAATGCATATTACCTCAAATATTTGTTTCTAAAATTGTCTGTATAGAGCGTTTACATGTCTTCTGAAGTGCAAAAATGCAAAGAAACTTTGCAATTAGATGCTGAGTATCACATTGATTAGCATGATATTAGCCATAAGGAATGGGAGACAGCTAATCAATGGTAGAAAATCTCCTCCTTTATTCTATCTATTTTCTCATAGACACACACAGAGACTAATAGTTAATCAGCCTGTGTCTATGGCTCTCTCTCACACTTGCCTGTCTGCTATTTGCTTTCTTCTCTTATAGCAAGGCTGTAGTTAATACCCAATGCTCAGTC
This sequence comes from Cyprinella venusta, assembly GCA_038021265.1. NCBI lineage: Eukaryota > Metazoa > Chordata > Actinopteri > Cypriniformes > Leuciscidae > Cyprinella > Cyprinella venusta. Next base: position 12,135,041 of record CM075866.1, on the reverse strand, counting down.
CACAGAGCTGACATTAAGCAGACTGCAGTGTGTGTTCCAGGTTTAAGCTAGATTAAAGGGAAGAGCCCCTTATACACATATGTGTGGTTCAGATTTTCTCCATTAGTCTGCAGGCCGTTCACCTCAAGGCTTCAGGCGAGGACTGTATCACTTGAATATTTGATCTATTGGCCAAAAAAAAAAAAACCCTAGTGCAAGGAGCAGTATTTAAATATTGCAATATAATAAATGGTAAGTCCTTTCACACCAAATACAAATGCCTGTGTATTGTGTAACAATTCGGAAAACATTTGATTTCATTTGAAGGCACACCAGAAATATGTACTTAGCCTACTATGAAGAAAAATGTTAATATGGTAAAGTTAAAGTGTATGTGCTAATGCATGAGATGATTTGCATAGTTAGCCAATTTGCCATTACATTGTGACTGACTGCTTCATTCAGTGCGTGTGTGTGCTGATGGAGTGATTATTAATAGATATTTTTAGTTAATGAAATGAAAATGTAATAGTTGCAGGTCTTGCAATTTGTGAAATTGTGCTACATTAGACATCTGCACAAAACAGCAGAGGGACTGAATGAAATATCAAATTTACTCTCTGACAGTAGATGTTTCTTAAGGAAGAGCAGTGGCCTCTTTGGTTTCCGCTGTACACAAAGCAATTATAAGTCTACTTTATACTGAGGTAAGAGGAAAAGTCAAAGCCTTTCTGAAGATAGTCAGTTGCCTTCAGAGACAAAACAGATACGAACAAACTTTGAATTATTGTTGGCAAATATCTGTCCCCAGTGTGGATTCATGCAGGTTAAGCTTTGACTAAATATATTTGCACATGGTTTGTAAGATTATAAAACACCAACGTCTTGTGGTTTGAGTGTTCAGACTGTATTTATAACAAATGTCTTTGATGCCGTTTTATCTCTGAAAACCTTTTCATTATTTTACTTTTTTTTTTTTTCTCGGTTGGATCATCACTATTCAGAGCCACTCTTGTCAAGCTAAATCAAACAGACTCAACTAGGATTATAACATACTGAGACTACCCATGCGTACAGTATGAAACATGATTAGTAATTCATAATTCTCAGCCATGTCTCAGCAGAATTTCTAGAAGCTCTATTTCAACAAGCTCCATGACAAGCTAGATGTCAATAAAGTCGGTCTTACCCCCTGGCCTGGTTTTTGTGACATTTTGTGACTTGAGGCCCCCCATCCCAAACACACGTTCCGTCAGGAGAGCGCAGAGGCACCTGAGACAGTAAGACTCACAGGTTAATGTAGTCTTTGACGCAGGCAAATTAGCACAACAAAAATAGACCAATTGACCCCATTAATTTCTTCTTCCACAATCATCCCAAGGGCCGAAGGAAGGAGGCGAAACAATAAATCACAATTAAGCAAGTCAGCTGTGTTCATTAAGCTTTGCAAGTACTGAATCTGCACTCTTTATTCTGGGAGATTTGCAATCAAAAGTGACCCACACTTAGATTCAAAAGTAGTTGGCGGATTGATTAAGATGGTCTGGAGAAGTGTGTGGATTGATTAGGTTTGGCACAGGTTGAAATGACTCTTCCGTTTTGTAGGTGTCTTAATTTTTAATTTGTATGCAAATATTTATGGTTTTTGAACATTAAGTCCATGCTTTTTCTTTTCTTTTCTTTTCTAAAATTATGTTCCAGCTCTGGCAGAAAAAAAAATCAAAGTGATTTCTGTAAGTCTTTGAAAGTGCTACCCTTTTAAATGGCATACACAAAATACAAGACGTCCTTGCTTCTCAGATTAAGACCTATTTGCCTTTTAATGAAAAGGAACTGTTGAATAGAGTTAATTGTGTTCTCAGGTATCGCTGAATTAATTGATAACATATTATGTTGTGAACAACCCTGCAGAGATTCTTCTGTGAGTTCAATATCCTTTGTACGTTTAATCACATTTTCCAAAACATACACTTTTTGAAGATGACAAAAAATTGCTCTTTGACGAAACCTCTAGAGATTCATATCTATTTGTCATAGCTGTAATATTAAGCTTTGATTGGAAAAAAAGATACACAATCACTGTAAAATAAATATATTATTTTGTCAAGAAGTGGATCTGAAAACTGATAGTAAAAAAAAAAATCTGGTTATCCTGTTATATGTAAATGGTTATTAATTGAATCCAGGTCTAAATCAATTTGTGGTTCAATGTTTTTGAAGATAATGCAGGAAAAAATATGTCTGCAGTGTAGCAGCAGTTCTTTGTCAGATCGTTTTTAATTAATGGCATGCCCTGTTATGCTGAGAGTAGCAGCATCAACACACACAAAAAAAAAAAAATCAATTACATTTTTTTTCCCCATGATTATTATGGCCATTACTTGCATGTGAAAATTACACCATTTTTTTTTTCCCCCTAGCGTTATTTCTCCACTCATTTCTAAAGGAAGTACAGTGGCAATTTTCAGGAAACTAGTAAGCAAAGTGCAGCCACATTTGTACCTCTCAAAAACATTAAGAGAATGTTGCGGTGGTTTCACTTATTCGCCAACATCTTCATTTCACATTTTGACCAAAGCACCACGAAATGAAAATTACCACCACCCGTCGCGTCTAATGCCTTTTCTCATCCCATAATTCTCCAAACCCTTTCAACGTGCATTCAGTTGTTCTCTGACGGCAGGAGCAGTGGCGCCTCTTCGTTTAGAGGAATAAAAAGAGAGAGGGAGGGATGAGTGGAAAGCAACCCACCTCAATCAAGAGGTCCATTCATAATTGAGGAGGGGAGAGATCTGTGCAGCAGGTCAAAAAACTCTACTGCATAATTGAGGAGCAGCTAAAGCTGGAGTGGCTCCATGGTGGCACTCTGCAGCCATAAAAAAAGTTCCTGAGAGGCAGTGCATGTGTATGTTTGTGCATGTGTGTCTATGTGTGTATGCATTTGCACCTTGCCAGGTCTGTGACCCAACTAATCTTGAGTGCACAGTGGAGAGTCTTTTAAACGGTACATTCTACAGATCTTTCAAGCATTATAAGTGAGTTTACAACTGCACAAACTGACACAGAATAATCTTAATAGCTTGACAATGTTATGTAAATGCTTCAATTGGGTTCTTTTATCGAGTAAAGGTCATGAACGGTTTGAGCAAAACCCAGTTCACACACCTAGATTTTTGCCTATTAGTTATCAGTTCACTATTAATAATCATAGTATTATTATTAGTATTTTAAGAAGTATTATTATTATTATTATTATCAAAATACCTTTACACAACAAAAGAAATTAAGGACACAATCAAAATAGCTCTTCAAAGATGACAATTGCAGGTTACCATTTTAATAGTGTACTGTCGAAGGCATTTTCTGTACATGATGTACATGATGCACATTGTACACTGTAAAAATCAATATGCGAAGAGTTCAGATGCAAAAGCCTCTAAATGCCATTTGAAATTTTCTTCTAAAATGACCATTTTTATTAAGCTTGTATATTTAAGTTCAGTAATTTCACTTAAATGACAATTAATAGGTAATCTTCATTGCAATTTAAGTGAAATTACTGAACTTAAATATACAAGCTTGATAAAAATTATCATTTTAGAAGAAAATTTTCAAATGGCACTTAGAGGCTTTTGCATCTGAACTCTTCATGCCTTATCTAATAAAAAAAATGTGGCAACAGATTACAAGCAATGTTATTATTAAATTTAACAAATTAGTATTGAGTAATAATTAATCAAATTAATTCCTTAAAAGTTAACTATTGAAAATGAGTAAAACTTACAACAACCCACAAAAACACACATTTAAATCACCATTATGGTGATCAGTGTTTGTTTTAGGTTTGTTTTAAAATTACAGTTTTCTCCTTTTAGTGATTCTGCTTGTTAACATCAGGTGTTTTCAAACTTTGACGTCTGTCTTTTAGTGAGATATTTTTGTTACAATTTTTGGTGCAAACTTTACTCATTTTAAATGGTTAACTTTTAAGGAATAATTTAATTAATTATTACTCAATTCTAATTTCTTAAATTTAATTAACACTATTTCTTGTAATCTGTTGCCACAAATCTATTGATTAGATAAAGCATATTCATTTTTTACAGTGTAGGGTTATTACATTTTAATGATATTATAATGAATATTATGATAATATAAATATAGTTTTTTATTGTATTAATGTGATGGCCTTCCTTTTTGTAGAAAGAAAGAAAGAAAGAAAGAAAGAAAGAAAGAAAGAAAGAAAGAAAGAAAGAAAGAAAGAAAGAAAGAAAGAAAGAAAGAAAGAAAGAAAGAAAGAAAGAAAGAAAGAAAGAAAGAAAGAAAGAAAGAAAGAAAGAAAGAAATGTGGTGATCACGATGGATTGTTAGTCATTTCATTTCTTTAAGTACGACACAACTTAGCATTTTACTGCGCCATTTATATCTCAGATGGCAAGAATAATTTCAAATGCCAAATCTGTCTTCTGAGCAGACGCTCTTTTGGAAGATGCCATTTCTCATGACTGCAGAGTGATGTTTTTTTATTTATTTATTTATTTTTTTCTGGGAGCTTGTGGATGCCCTGTGTTTGACCCTGAAGAGTTGAGTCATGTCTGTTGGTCTTCTTCTTCTGAGAGGCTTGGAGAGCCTCCCTCACCCTTTCACGGCAATGTCACCTGTGCTCGAGAAAGCGAAAAGTTCAGCTTTTGCCACAAATGGTGAGTCAGTTTCCCTGACACCTCCACCACACTGTTAAATTATGGATTTGCATTCCTCTTCCTCAGATGCCTAAGTGACTCTGCACCAGCAAGTCAGTAAATACATCTCCTGTTTCTGGAAGTTTCTGCCAAAAAGAGAGGCAAGGAAAGTTGTCAGGAGGTGGAGGGGAATTTCCATACAGTGCAGTTGGCTGTCAGAATTGGCTGACAGTTTTTTTTTTTTTCTCCCCCAATCCCTCCTTACTTCCAGAATTGAACCCAGACACACATTTGCAGAGGGTTAACTCGACAGAAAACTCTTTGGATGCAGTTCCTGAAAGGTTTCTGTCATGCATATGTAGTCATGACAGGGATGAAATTTAAATATCTGTGTGAATAAGGGGGCACACATGGGGGCACGTGTGTGTGCTGGTGTGTGACTGCAGTGAGGCCACTCTGTGTGCTGACATGTCCCTGTAGCCTCTCACTCCACCCAGATGCCTCCAGTAGTGCATATTTATACATATATTACAATAAGGACTGAAACAAGTCTTCAGCAATAAGCCACTGGAGTTAGCACTCTCAGTCTCCTTAGGGAACCGCTAGTGCCCTGTCTGTCTCTACATGTCCACTCAGATATGGCACTACTTTGCAAATATATTCACAACTCTGTCAATTCTCAGTTTACTGAACTTTTAGTTGCCCTGTTGATTCTGTGGAGTCAGCTGAGGCTCAGGATTGAATGCAAAACTTCATTTAGTAACCTGGACTATTAGCCTGGATGCCAGCCCGAACTCCGCCCACAACATTTTTTGGACGGGAAGTTCGGTCTGGACTCGATCCTTTGAGGAGTAATTATGATCGGTTCAGAAATCATCGGGCCAATCAAATTGCCAGGGCGGGCTTTATACGATGATTGACAGGTGGTCTTCAGTAACGTAATCCTCACGTCGTCAAAGAGCGCTTGTCAAAGATGAGTGCAGCTGGAGAATTGAGATGTATAGATTCCGCTGTCGCGTCTTTTGTAAAATAAATCGACAGCGCATTCATTTTAATAGACAAACAGAGAACTGCAATCAAGGCATTTGTCGATCGGAAAGATATTTTTGGCGTCCTTCCTACATGATTCGGGAAAAGTGTAACTTATCAGCTGGCTCTGACGGTCGCTAAGAAGAAGACGTAATGAAAAGCCTGTGGTCGTTGTGGTTTCTCCTTTGGTGGCACTCATGGAGAAGTAAGTAAAAGAAGTAACACTCGTTATTTAACTTCTAAAATAAATAAAGTAGGCTACGTTCTCTATTTGAAAACTGCGCTATGCAAAGGAGTTGACTTATGCGTTGCTCTGATTGGTTGTAGGTCTACCGACTATCCAATTGAATGCAGAGGGGTTTTTTTTGTCCTGGTTCGGTTACGACACGCCTCATAATCAAAGCCCAATGGAGGAGTTTCAGACTCATTTTCTCTCTTGAGAATGAGTATGACGAAGTCAGGCTACTGGACTATGACCATATACCAAGAATTTGAGTGTTTATAGTTTCATTATTATTATTATTATTAGTTGTAGTAGTAGTAGTAGTAGTAATACTATGTAATACTACTTTAGTAGTAGTAGTAGCACCATTAACTTATCATAATTAAGTTACAGAGTAGTCATGGAAATGTAAGACATCACAAAAGAATAGGGTAAAATGTTAATCACTACTTCCTCAGTTGATTTGTAACAGTATGTATTTAGTTTTGTAAAAAAAAGTTTTATGAAATGCTAGGTTTAAATTCGCATATGAGTCAATATCTACTTAAATGTGGAATTTTAAGTTTAGAACATAAATCCGAACATTGGATAAAGACAGATTCAAAATGTATGTTTAATTTTGTTGACATTTTAGAGAAAAAAAAAAAAAAAAATATATATATATATATATATATATATATATATATATATATATATATATATATATATATATATATATATATATATATACATATATATACATTACAATCTACTGCAATCTACAGACACAAAAAAATGTAATACAAATAAATACATACCAAACGTTATGTTTTATTTCCACTTGACTTGAAAGCAAATATGTTATGGAAGCAAAATTGTAAAACTATTGTGTGATTGGTAACCATGTTCATTTGAAGTTTTTCACCATTTTTGAAAAAAACAAAAAAACAACAACAACAACAACAAAAACTCTATGGAATGGAATGATTAAAAAAGATCCTTATTCAATGAATGACTGGAAAGGCCATGAATATTCTTGGTCATTTTAATAGATTGATATGGAGTGGAAATGCCATTTTGACTCAGTTTTCAACTCTGTCCAGAGATATTTGTGTGTGTGTGTGTGTGTGTGTGTTTATGAGCGTCGCGAACTGGCTGTTCCTTGAGTCATGGCTCTGCACGTAAACTATTGATTTATTTTGGCAATGCAACACCAGTCATAATTAGGGCTTTGTTGTGAAATAAGATGTGTCTCTCTGACAATGTGGCCCAAAATAAATAAATAAATAAAACAAACAAACAAATAAATAAATCATTGTTTGAGATATCTGATACCCTCCCAGCTTGTTCAGAATGTTTCTGTCAAAATTTGTGTCCTTCCAGAAGAATGTTTTTATTCATCATGCACAATGACTAATCAGAAAAGACACAAATGCATATTTACACACTGTACCTTACTTACACACAAAATCCTGATCCTGTAGGTTAATAGGGAGTGAAGAAACAAAGAAAGAAAAAAAAGGGGGGCGGGGGGTGGTACAACTGTCATGACGACTCAAATCTGTTTTGACTCCTTCTGGCCCACAGAACTTTCTAAGAAGCATCTAATGCTTAAATGGGGTCAGGAGAAGGTTAAAAAGCGCTACATGAGCGCAGTCATGAATATTTCAACTGCTGACTTGAAAATACTTGCAGTGTTCATGAGGGAGGTGGCTCGTGTCACATCCTTTTCTCTTTCCTGCCGCTGAGCAGCACTTGCCCTCACAACCACGGGATTTTAGCCTCTGTGTTGGGTGGATATGAATACCCCCCTCAACACACGGATGTCTCTGTAGTGTAATGCTCACAGCAAATGTTCTATGCACAAGCTATACTTACCATAACGTCTTTTCAAAGCATGCTGAAAATATGCAGGGTTTGAGGTAACGCTTTAGTGCTGATGATGATGATGACTGTTGTCAATTGCAGACTGGTTGACAAATATTTTTGTCAGGTCCATTAAGTCAAGAACACACATGACAATAAATGATTAGGAAATTGTATTGAATAAAATGCAATTTAAGGTTATAATTAAAATTTGGCAGAATGGCTCTGTTCAGGGAGTCCTCTGACCTTTCATGAGCACCATGAAATAGCAGAGAGTCAGGGGACAGCAGCAGCATTAGGGAACGCTCACATGAATTAGGACCAGGACAGCTGAAATATTTCCCCCAAACAGGCCAAGCGACCTCCTGTGATAAAAATAAATGAAAGATGAATTAGGGCCTGTTCACATATTTGAAATTTATTCGAAGGATAGCCCCTTGAGATGTAACATCTCGTTTTCGAGGGGGTCCTGAGAACAAACATAAGTACAAACAGCATTTAGCATTATGTCACAATAATACACATTCACATTCTTACCAACATTTACAAACATTTACAAACATTTAGCTCTCCATAACTATCTCATCACATACAAGCCTTATAAGTACATTTATACAATAAGTATGCAGATATCTCGCATAACATACGTTATAAAAATAATGAAGTCCACATGATAGTTAAAAATAGTTATACTCAAAAGTAGGAACATGTGTAGTGCAAATAATAATTTAGTAAAAACCTAAAAAACTTAAAGTAGTGGATCTAATTTCAGTTGGTAAACTGTTCCAGTCTGACGGAGCTTTATATTTAAATGCCCGACGACCCACTTCTTTATTAATTTTAGGAACATGACAAAATAGTTGATCAGTGTGTCTTAAGTTATATGAAGAGCTAAATGGAATTAGATATTGTTTTAGATACATAGGATAATTGAAGTAATAGCATTTGAAAATAAACTGAAAGCGACACGCTCGTTTTTTTTTGTTTGTTTGTTTTTTGTTTGTTTTTTTCAAGGCGTCCACGCCTTCATCGAGATAAAACATCTCAACTTTTCAGAATGCTGCAAGCATTCTTCATAGGTCACCCGCATCGCTTCCATTATGAGCCCGCATACCGCACGTCTACATTTGAAATAACGAACTTTAGCGCGCAAAAGACGCGATACATGAACAGGCCCTTAAGCAGTCAGTAGGCGCATCCAGGAGCAATGCAGAAGAAAGACCAGCCCGTTCTCATCCTTTAGCGTCATATGTGACGCTATATGACAAAACGGCGAAATACTACGCACATCGTTAATATAACACGCGAACCCAAGGCGTCATAAATCCTTTAGCGTAATATGAGACTACGCTACCCTACCCCACTAAACCTACCCATCACATTAACGATAATGGGTGCCATGTGCATAGTATTTGGCCGTTTTGACATATAGCGTCACATATGACGCTAAAGGTTGAGAATGTGTTGGAAAGACAAGTAAGATTTAGCTGATGAGACTTTCTTTTAATTGACTCACTGAATAGTGACTGTTATGTCTTTTTAGAGCTGTGCCACAGCAGAAAGAGTTCATTTTGCTCCATGAATTGTTATTTACTAACTATATATCACTGCAAGCTGCTTAATCTGTGCTGCATAGTGTTAAATCACTGCATATGCAATGTACCAATGACAACAGAAATGCACAGTCAATATGATCGCATGAGCCTAGCAAGAGCATTTAAATAAAAACGACTAAGCCCAAGCCCACGAATAGCATTAGCAACAGCATGTTGCCCATATCCTAATAACTTTTAACAATGAGCATTAAAAGAAACTTAGGTTATAGCTTCGTGAAAACTTTCAGAGATGATGGAGAGCGAATACATCGAGTCCTGTTTCAATATTGCAGAGAGCGAGCAGCAAGCAATTAGGAGCAAATTGAATCTGCTTAAATAGGGCGCCCTGATTTGAGCGTAGTCATTAGCAGCGAGGGGAGATGAACAGCAAATGTGCTGATGAATTGTATAATAGGTGTGTATTGACACGGACAAAAAAAAAGTTTGTCTTGCTAAGGCTAACGTTTTGTGTTTACACAATTACATAAAATTTACACTCAGTACATTGAGTTTATTAATGGCAAAAGTCTGGAATAGAATCCCTTGACAAATTGTCTATGCATTAAATAAATAATTTCCACACCGCGTTTATTATTTTACTTTTATGTTGTTATTGTTATTATTACTTAAATGTAGTAATTCATATTTTTGTGATGGGATTTTATGTATTTTAAGATTTCAAGTCTCAGGACTATACTAAGAGCAAACATCTACAATGTGTACACATAAAAGCAATTATATAAATATATTAAACATGTATATGGTTTACATTAATATTTAAGGGTGTTATATACATTATACAGCTCTAGAAGTGTATTTATTTCGGCGAAACCGAGAGTTTTACTTGTGGTAAGTGCCTCAGTGAATCAGAAGAATAGCTCCATTAATCAGCAAAAGGTTATTCTTGCCATTTTTCAATGTCTATAAATTAATTAATATAGCACTTTTACAAGAAACACTTTTAATATTGTCTTTAACATATTCTTTAAACCCATATACTGATAGTATGCTATTGCTATGTGTTTTTAGTTTGAGCTTGTGTGTGTTCTTGTGTTTATTTTACAAAAGGCATTGTGATGAGTGCATCCTAAACCAGTCTCTAAAGAAAATCTGGGTTCCACTCAATTGTCCTCTCCTGGTGCAATTCAGAGTGAATTTCCTAACAATAGCTTCAGCGCTCCAAACTTCTCTTTCCCTGTCCGTCACAGTTTCTAAACAGGCACATCTGGTCCAAGCTTTAGGAGCAATAAACATACAAACGACAAGCACACGGAGAAGATTAGCAATGAGGAAGTTGTTAGTCACGGTGTGTCTCACAATAGCCGCTCTATCTTTTCTGCTACACTGTCCTGGTGTCGGCTGCACCACAATATTATATACACATTTAACAGAGGCCGATAAAAAATATAAGATGAATACATGTCATGTTATAGGTCCTTTACAAATTTTGGTGGTCACAGCATTTAGTTCTCATTGTACAGTTGGAATTCTAACAGGAGTTGCAATTTGCAGACTATTTGAAGTGCCTACATCTTTTTTTTTTTAAAGATTCCTCTGATAAACACCTTGGAATGGAAATCACGTCTTTCATATTAAGGGATGATGGGAAAAAATTTAACTCACCGCCTATGTGTAGTTTGTTTGTGTCACTCACTCGCGTTTTATTATGCTTGTTTATTTATTTCTATATTGTGTGCTAACATACAAATCTATATTTGCTTTTCTTTCTAATGAAGTAGATTTTGTTGAAGTGCACTCTACTCTTCCACTACTAACATAGAAGATGTTGACTATTCATATTGATGATGGCTGGAAATAGTTAGAGGGAAAATAGCTTGAACTCTCTGACTGCCTCACATTGCATATCCTCATGGTTGTATTCTTTTTCTTTGAGGCTGTTTATTGCACTGCCAACTTGTACAACATATATGCAGAAAAAAAAACAGCAGAATTGATTTTAAATGTATTAAAGAAAAATCATTTAATGTCAAATTCCTTTTTTTTCAGTTCAGTAATCATAATCATTTTTTATCATGAGTTATTATCAAATTATAATACATTACAAGGGGGAAAAGTAATTATGCAAATGTTTTGGACATACCACATTATTAAGCATTGGTTGTGTAAACTATTCAGCATTCTCTGAAACATAATGGTACAATTTATCGAATCTGTCAAATAGCTCAAATTAAACAAATGGTTGAGTTTAATATTTAAATATATTTGTGTCATTAACGAGGCTTACCTCAAACCTCCATTTTTTTTAAACGGAACTTTAACGCTATTTTTTATTCAATTATAAGACGGTCATGAGTCAAATGTGGAATCATTTTAAATAATATTGGACAATCAGATTTATTTTATTTTATGATCGAGTAAAAATGAGACAAAACTGTCATTAATCACAATGTTTTACTATGCAGAGAGACAAGCCAATCATTTCATATTTTTTTTCTCTCTCTCTTATTTTATGAGACATGTTGTTAACATTCTTGTGGTATAATAGAATGGAGATGGAGAAATCAGAAATTTTATAAGCAGCTCAGTAGGTATGAAATGTCAGGAACACTTGAGCATGCTCTTGACTATGGCTGCCGTGGAAAGAAAAGATTTGTTGTAATTGTTTGAAGGAATGCGCTATAAGTAAAACTTCGAGTCAAATAAAAGAAAAAATGCGGCATAATAATAAGTCCTTTACAAAGTAACTTGTTCGTGGCAGGAAATAAAAGATATTTATCGTAGTTGTACCCTTAAAAAAGATGGAACATGATGAGTCCTTTCTGGATGACTCAGAGAATCAAATTGCTGTAAAAGTCCCAAAAGAGGCATGTTTTGAAGAACCCTAAGTGTGTAACTTCCTAAAAGCTGTTCCCAGACCAGTGCAGGCGGGCGCATCTTTCATCAACAGGGTGATAATAACCAGACTGGTGCGAGACGGCGTCCCCCTGGAGAGCCCACACTGATTGATTCAGGAAAATGTTTAAACAGATGATACCTGAGGGGACGCAAATAAATTGTGGTGTGGGTTCTTATTTGTGGAAGGGATCAATACCATTCGAAATGAGTTTGGGACCCTGTGTGCCTTGTCTAGTGGTTTAATATAGAGGAGGTGAAGTGTCTGCATCGGACAGAGAGAAAGTGCACTCAGACCCATCCTAAAGGGCACCAATCAAATCTGTGTTTTACAGGGAGTCAATCATCAGCCGTGCTTTTATTTGAGACCGCAAGCTGCAGCAACTTATAATTTGTGGTATCAAAACTTATGAACAAAGAGGTTTCTGGTTGGTCAGGGTGCTTGCAATTATTATTATTTTTTTTTTTTTTCACTCCTCTGAGAGTATGCCTGAAAACTTGTATGTGTGTGTTTTTTTTTTTGTTGTTGAAAGATAGGACAGTAATGGATCAGATTACATCTCGCTGAAGTGGACCGGCTGTTTTTATTTGCCTTTGCACACAGCTAACATCTGCTATCTGTGTGCCCAGTTGGGTTTAGGTTTTCCCCTATATTTGTGTGCATGTTCTGTTTATTACTGCTGAAATCTCTGAGATTTTCAAATCAGAGTGAGAGAAAAAAAATAGATTTTAATTTTATTAAAAATTAAAAATTAAATAGTGCATTTTCTCTATATGTATATTTGATGTAAACTCCAATATATTATTAAAAGATAACTGAAAGACATTCAACTGTTGTTGCAGATAATAAAAAAAGTGGATTTAGAAGTCAATATATTAATGTTCAACTCTTTAAATGATTGTTTCTCCAGGTACACATGCACATCAATGCTTTTATCCATTGTGTGCGTTTTATTGTCTTTTCAGTGTCTCTGGTTTAAGCGGCACATTTTTTATAAATACTTTAAAAGATGTATTAGTTGTAATAGCAGCTGCATTGGAACCAAACTTAGATTCACAAAAACACAAAGGTAGTTGTTGAGCTCAATGTTTTGTATTTGTTCGTTAGATGAATTTCTGTTTGACAACACTGCATTCTGAGCATTAAGCGCAAACCACAAAGGCAATGTATTTATGTTGTCTATTATTGTTGTTGGTGCTTGTATCTTTTACAAAAAAGACAATATTGATTTATATATATATATATATATATATATATATATATATATATATATATATATATATATATATATATATATATATATATTAGGGCTGGGAAACGATTAATCGCGATTAATCGCGTCCAAAATAAAAGTTTGTGTTTACATAATATATATGTGTGTGTAGTGTGTATAATTATTTTGTATATATAAATACACACATGTATATATTTAAGAAAAATGTGTTATTAATATATAAAATATTTTTATTTATGTATATTAATTTTGTTTAAATATATATTAAGTGTATACATGCAAATATTTCTTAAATGTTTACATGCATGTATGTGTATTTATATATACAAAAAAATTATACACACTACACACACATATATTATGTAAATACAAACTTTTACTTTGGATGCGAGTAATCGCGATTAATCGTTTCCCAGCCCAATATATATACAGTATATATATATATATATATATATATATATATATATATATATATATATATATAACCAGTCGCTGTCTCCTCATGTAGAAATGGGTCACACTTTAGCTGAAAAGTTGGTGTCACTTAGTTTGTGTTCCGTGCTTATAGTGCGCTCCAGGCTGTTCCCTCTTTCACACACATTCAGACATGATGAGTATCAATAATTCATGGGGACTCGTGCTGACCCCGCCTGTAGTGACCTCTGTCATGTCCTGCCTGCTGCTACTTTATAAATAAACATCTGTTCATGTTGTGTGTGTATGTGTGTACAGCCTCTCGTTTGGAAGCCCACCATATTCCCTGTACAGTGCACTTTTGTTTCAGCTGATAAAAAGCCTTTGTTTCGTAAATTTACGAAATATATTTTTTTTTATATATTTTTGCAATAAAGTAGTTTAGTAGAAGTTAAGTTTCTGATCTTAAAACTATGTCCACAGTCTAAAAAGACTGTCCCTTGAGGGTGTTAAAACTACTCACCCTAATTGATTTGGATATGATTATATTGGGACTTACCTATCCACATCTATGTCCACACACTTTCAATAGATCTGTTTATGTGTCTATGTGCTTGGTAAGTTTATTCCCAATCTTAAGTGTTCTCTCATATTCTTAAATGACACACAATGCCATTTGTACAATGCAAATGAACACATGGCTACCATTTAAGCTCACAGCCAATCAACATTAATTGGTTGAGATCATTACAGAAGGTTTTTTTTTTGTTTTGTTTTGTTTTTAAATTGTAATTTTAATTAAGTGTAATCTAAGAATTGGGGAACAAAGTTAACCTTAAGTATGCACATCTGCAATACATATTAAAAAAAATGATTTCTGTTCTCAGCTTTCTTAAACCTCATTTTATTTTAATTGCCTGCTTTATTGACAGAACTAAGTTGTACAAGAAAAAAGTGTACAATATTTGAAGGACATGCTTTGTTTAGTATCTTCTTCAGTTCAACCTCGTCAGTTCACACAAATTGAAAGCACTACAAAGTGCTTTAATGCGAGTTAATGTTCTAATGTTCATTTAACAATAATTTTGTCAAGAAATGAATGCAATTAAATTAACAGAAATGAATCAATACATGGAATACACAATACATTAATAGAAATTCTCAACAATTCTCTAGCATTTACTTACACAGTTTACACATCATAGTTCGTTAAAACATTGTAAAGTCTCCACACATCCTCAATATTCATGTCCACGTGCACTTACAGTAGAACATTAGGCATGCAGAGGCGGTCACCCTTGTGCAATTAATGGCAATTAAAGTTATACTTTTATGATTCCTTCTACATCTACAAAGGAGTAATTGCTTTTTAGAGCGTTGAATTTGATAACTGTCTTTTTATAGTGGCCCACTAGTTCTGAGGGATTCCCAAAACATGTTTTTCAAAAGAGTTTGCATGTACATAATGGATTAATAGCTGGTGTTTGGTCAGTAGCCTAATGGCTCTCACTTTTTTTTTTCCAGGTTTCCCTTTATACTCATATAACTAAGCTTTTTAAAACGTACTGAGGACAGTCAGTACTGCCTAAAAGATGAGAATCGGCACTTTTATTAGCACTTTTATTTTAATAATTAAAAATATACCAGCAGTCTCTGTGTCCTACTTTGTGTGTGTCTGTGTGTGTGTATTTTTAGGCCTGTCAATTTGACATGTTAATGTAGTGTGATTAATTTTTAAAATACAATTAATCGTGTCCCCTGACCCGTATGTAAAATCTGTTATAACTAATTGCACACACAATCAGCACAGCCCTGGTGCTAGTACACCGTAGCTTGGAAAACTATATTTACAGAGAGCTTTAACCTTGATGCTTTCTTTCATTCTTCCTCTGGACTTTCTCTTTCTTTCATCACACTCAAAAGCTGACTCCAGAACTAATGTTCATTCGTTCACTCAGTTTAGATTCATTTACATCCACAGTTTAATTCTCCCCTTAGCACTCTGTTATGTGTATGTGTTGTTGGTATTTTATTCAGGTATTTTGTATTGAATTTAAGAAAGAAAGAAAGAAAGAAAGAAAGAAAGAAAGAAAGAAAGAAAGAAAGAAAGAAAGAAAGAAAGAAAGAAAGAAAGAAAGAAAGAAAGAAAGAAAGAAAGAAAGAAAGAAAGAAAGAAAGAAAGAAAGAAAGAAAGAAAGAAAGAAAGAAAGAAAGAAACAATTTAGCCTAAAAAAATTCAAGTATTTAATAGTTATTTTAAAGTTATATGGAATCAAAATGGACAATTTCCATGTTTAATACAATATTGAAGTGTTTGTTATAAATGATTTATCCATGCACATAATAATTCTTGTTTTTATTCATGTGCCCTTGTAATATTTATTCAAATAATCTTTCCCTCCCTCTTGCAATGGCATCTCTTCTCCAGTTATTTCACTCGTTTTTGTGTAGTCTGGTATGCAACACTTTTCTGGACAAATCATGCAATAAAACGAAAATTGTGATAACACTACAAGTAGCTCTCATTTGTTAACATATAATAACTAACATGAGCAATATATTTGTTACAGTATTTATTAATCTTTGTTAAGCCTAGTTATGAAAAAAAATCAGCTGTCCATTGATTGTTCATGTTAGTTCACAGTGCATTAACTAATGTTAGAAAATACAACATTTATTGTTTTATGATGTATTAGTAAATGTTGAAATGAACATTAACGATTAATCTTGTTAAAGTGTTCGATGACTAAAGTAGTTAAGTAATATAACATTACTGTACAGTGTTTCCATTATTATTATTATTACCATTCCAAGGAGCATTCATGAAATACCACATTTTTTGGTTTCCTCAGGTTCTTTACCATAATTATTCTGGCAGCTCCATAACACCTTTTCAAATGTGTTTGTTTGTCTGGTGTTGAACAATTATAGATGGGTCTGGAAGTTAGCTCTTCCTATCTCATTCTCTCTCTATTTTTTGCCCGTTTCTTTCATTCTGATTGAGACAGCCTTTACCTCTTTTAGTCACGGAAATATAGTGAATCTAATGGATTAGGATGAGGCAGCTGGGCTTCCATGTGTGTGACCGGCTACCTGAATTGAGACATCTGCTTTGGAGACAGTTTGATGGGAGATGAAACACGTAGCAATAGGTGCTTCAACGTGGTAGTGTTTTTTCATTTAATCTTTGAGCTGCTCACACAAAAAAAATACAGCACAGCATTGCATGAAAACGTGTTACTTTTTGCTTTTATATATTTACGATGTATTGTCCCAACATAGAACTGTTATTTTTGATTGATTTTTTTAGTAATCTATTAGTATTGAGTAACTTTGGCATCTGGTGTGTGTGTGTGTGTGTTTCTTTACACAGTGCTGACACTGCAGTCCTGTGTTGCTGGAGTTTATTGCTGCAGAATAGAGACACACAGTTTTTAGGGAAAGAGAATTGCTAAGATATTCCCCTGAGAGGAGCGAGAAATACACATAGATGGACCGAGGGAGTATGAAGTGAAATATAATAGACTTGGCCATCGGGTCTTTTCTTAAGACTTCGTTTAAGCATGCTGAAGGTGTTCCTAGCAAGGACACATGTTGCTGTACGCTGACTGCTTCAATAAAGATACCTCGCAAAACCTCTAAAGCCACCTCCGTCACAACCGTTTCCCACTTTTCATAGACATTTGTCTCCTTTTAAAACATTGTGTTGGGGATTGAGACACAATATTCTCAAATTCATCACAAATCTCTTGCTGACAGTCACATATAGTTTTATTAGTGTTAGGAGGGCAGGTGCTGGCATGTGAACACTTTCATCTCCCATTCAAAAACACCTTCAGCCCCTTTAAATGATGTGCGCTGTCAGCAGCCTATTGATTTTATATTGCAGATATGAAGTCCTCAGGTGTTCAAGGTTGACAAGGACGACTGCGAGCTGCCAAGTCCAATATTAGTCAACATATCATCAAAGGATGTGCTACCTCATCAGCCTATCACAGTGCTCTTTCAAGAGGTACTTTGCAGGAGTGAAAAGTAAAAAAAAAAAATGTTCTGGACAAATTACATTCACAAAAATTTCAGAGAGAGAAGTGATGCTCATTAAATCCACTCAAGTAAAATCAGCATCTACTGTATATGCCAATGATTGAAAATTTAGAGAAAAATGGCTGGTTTGTCAGGGATGTAGAGTGGCACCTGTGAAAAGGTGAAACAAACATAGTCCTTGACATGGCACACACATTCATTCCTATAAACTCAGTGTCTCACCGAGCACCAGTGCTGAAGCATTTCTAGCCCTGACATTTGCACAGATTTAAGTTTTTTTTCCCCTAGATTTTAAATGTATAACTTTTTTGAGATCGAAAAAAATCAAACATAGCACCTCCGCTGAAGACGAGTTAGGTTTTGATCACTCATCCCACATACTTTCCATTATATATTAAAGTGTGCATGAATGCATTTTCTGTTTGTACAAACCTATTCAAGAGGCATTGCATCTGTCAATCTTTGAAATGTATAGAAGTGGAATTCAGCATTCATGTGAGGAACTCCTACACTTACCTTTGTTTGAAGTTCGTGGTGTTTTTCTGCAGGATATTCAATGAACACATAGGTATGTTCGACAAAATGTAATGATTCCTGCGTGTACAACGTGGAAAGAAAGGCGCAGACAGGCAAAGTGGGTTAGTTAGCGGAGCGAGTTTTGTCACGGAGTGGGTGCTGACAGAGTGTAGGGGGTTGCGTGGCTGAATTGGCGACGGTGACGCATCATTAGCTTAGTGGGGTGAAATAATAGTGTGCACCGCTGTTCCTTCAGCTTTGTTTTGCGTGGCGTCCTAGCCTCCCGGGATGCAACATGGAGAAATAGGTGTTTCTCTCTCTACCGAGCGAATGTTTGCAGCCCTAACAAGACACCTAGGAATAGGAGTTTTATACGCAGCACAAGCCAAGCACATTCCGGGGGCCCAGAGAGCCTCAGTGGCTCCTACTTGCTCCCCTGACACCGCGATTGATGCTCCAGTTACTTTCCTTTGCTTGAAACCTTCTACAAGAACAGCTGTCCCTGTATGAGCTTTATTTGCTTAAAACTAGTTCAAAAACACAAACATGACCTTAAATCATTTAAATAGCCTTAAACTGCTACCAAACAAGTTTGGTTGACACTCATTTGCTTCGGGTCAACATGAAATAATCCATTATAGTTGCACAGGATATGAAGCTAAGCTTAAGTGGTGCTATGCTGGGAATATAACATGCGCAAAAAGGACCAGTACGCATTGCCTGTTACTCTTTTTATACATTTAATTTGCAAAGCGTGCTCACCGGAAATATGTGCTTGAGGCGATTACACTGCTTTTTGCACTTTTCAAGACACTCTCAAAGTTGAATGTCCTGTGAGTGGCGGTAAAAACTATTTAAACTTTAATTGTAACTTTACGTGAATCTTGCAACGTTTATTGCAATGGTTGTTTTTTGCAACGTGACAGTTTGTAAATTAAATGTCTGGTGTGTGGCTCTCTTCAAGCACTTAACATCACAAGCGCAATGCTATATATGAGCTACCGAGCAAGCATACTATGTCAAAAAAGCCATATTGGTTATGTGATGCAAATGTCAAAATATATTAGTTTAAAAAAAGTGTTTTAAGGTCATAATTAGAGCCCGACCGATAAAGGATTTTGAAGGCTGATACCGATACAAATATTTGTTGGTTTTAAAATCCGATGTTCCGATATATCGGCCGATATTTTTATTTTTTTAAGAAACGCGCAACAAAACATGAACAGATTTCCCTAACATTAGTTATTTGTAGTTATGTATGAATTTGAACTAAAATAATATGATAATGCATTTTAAAAAGAAACTTGTTTCTTTTATTGTCGCAACAGAGCAGAGGAACCAAAGCTCATTAATGTTAATGTTAGCAGTCTTCCACTGATGATAGTGGCATTAGCTGACTTTGTGGTTAGCTTGTCTATGATGAGCCCTAATTTAGCAATGGATAACGTCATACGGCAAATTGTAAAACATACGTTTTCAATATAACAGGCCAAGGAGAGATGATACGTCTCGTTGCTATAACTGTCACATGCTATTAAATAAATACTTCAGTCACATTGACAGTCAACTATACAACTCCAACACTCTTGACATGGTTTAAGCCTGTTTCGTCCGTTTTTATTTTATTTTTGAAATATTCATTTATCGGCCATTATAACTGCCGATACCGATAGTTTGGAAAATGCCTAATATCGACCGATAATATCGGCCTGCCCATATTGGTCTGGCTCTAGTCATAATATAAAAAGTAAAAGGAACCACATGAAAATTATTAATTGTTCTTAGTCTTTATTAATCAATAATCTTACTGTAATTATAATTTGTGTTTTGGAAGTGCAATTTGTTGGCATTTTATCTCATCTAGTGTTTATCACAGCTGGAAAGTTGCAGAAATGTAGGTAGAGGCACATATTTCCACTAAGCCTGTCAATTTGATGGTTAATACAGTGTGTTTTTCATTCTGGAATAATTTGGCTAATCATTGATTCTCCTCCTTGACGAACCCTTTGTCTCAAAGGCTCTAACACCGTGAGCTACAATTATATGCACAACCTAAGACTTTTATCAAGGAGCAGCTTAAACAGTGACTGTGTTAACAGTGAGCGGTAATCTGCATGTTTGTGTGTTTGTTGACAGTGTTACTGTCAGATGAGGGATGATTCCAATGCAGCTGTAGGGAAAGAATCTCCATATCTCCATCTTTGTGACATCTCTGGTTCAACATCAGTCATATCTGTGTAGCACTCACTGGCAGATACACATTATGGCGCAAATCATATTTTTTTTTATGATTTTCTTCTCCACATATAAAATTTTGGGTGAATTCATTAAAAAGTTCTGCCACTACCGCTTTAATAACTAGCCACAACATTTTGGACATTTCTTATCAGTTTTTGCACAGTAATTCATCACATTTTGAGATGATGAAGAGCAGACATGTATCAAGCCACATGGCCATAGATAAATTATCTTTCTGTCTTTTAGATTGTATTGTGACGTCTAGATTGTAATGGCGGAGTGAGGCTGTACAGTCTCAAATTCCAGCAGTTCATGGCAGTCTGGTGCATCATCTGCAACTTAGTGCTCACAAGAAGGAGAATTGCGTTGTGAAATTGCATTCAGCACTATTTGGCAGATTGCACCATAACCTTGTTTGCCTAATTCCTTATTCATGCTTTGTGAATTTCCCTCTCAGTATCTCACACACTTGTGCACTCACTAAGGCCCCATTTACCCCGTTGCTAAATTTATAGACTGATTGGATAGTGAAAACATTATATGCAACCAAGATGCATTAATGATACACTTGAAACTGGTTGTTCAAACCTTAAGGGAGGTGGTCTGAGACACGTTATAGACAAGTTAGTCAATGAAAAAATTTCTGCAGGCAGTGTCAGAAACATCTCGATGTCTTTCCATCATCTTCATATTTTGCTTGAGAGATGACATGGTAAGCTGCACTTATGTTCTTAGGCATCCGCTGTCAGCTTTTTATGACCGTACACATTTTGTCCCTAAAATGAAAATGTATCCTACACTGTTAACATAAAGAAATCGTAAAATAACGGTAAGTCTGGCAGCAAAGTTGCCAACCGTCAAATTACAGTAAAAAACTATTACGAAAAATATTTTACGGAAAAAATTAGTTTTTTTTGAAAATGGATATTACAAACATTTTCTGTATTTTTACAGTCAAACTGCTGTAGAAAAAAAGAAAATTTAATTATATATATATATATATATATATATATTAATCGCGATTAATCACATCCTAAATAAAAGTTTGTGTTTGTGTATAAATACACACACATGCATGTATATATTTTAAGAAATATTTGCATGTATATTCTTTATATATATATATATATATATATATATATATATATATATATATATATATATATATATAGAGTTCAGATGCAAAAGCCTCTAAATGCCATTTGAAATTTTCTTCTAAAATGATCATTTTTATCAAGCTTGTATATTTAAGTTCAGTAATTTCACTTAAATGGCAATGAAGATTACCTATTAATTGTCATTTAAGTGAAATTACTGACCTTAAGTATACAAGCTTGATAAAAATGGTCATTTTAGAAGAAAATTTCAAATGGCACTTAGAGGCTTTTGCATCTGAACTCTTCATATATATATATATATATATATATATATATATATATATATATATATATATATATATATATATATATATATATATATATATATACATAATTAATACTATGTATAAATATAAATATTTGATATATTAAGAACACATTTTTCTTAAATGTCAAATGTTTGTAAATTTACAGTTAAAAGTTTTATTTGTACCAATCCAATTTCACAACTGACCAATCTCTAATTAAGTACTTAATAATAGAACATTTACAGTCAATTTCTGTTATATTAACTGAATGCATGAGTATTGAATACCGCCATTTACAGTATTAGTAATTGGACATAAACTCTTAACATCAAGATAAGTGATTGATAGAAAATACAACCTTATTATATAATTTAGAACATGTAAAAATAGCCACATAAAAAGGCAATTGCTGTATACCTTCGTAATATAACTTACTATTCAAACATTTACAATTACATTTTATCCTAATTGGCTGACCAATTAAGATAACAATAGAAGCAACAATTTATTTATTTATTTATTTATTTTTTTTTTTTTAATTTTTTTTAAGAAAGGTTTAGTGTTATTGGGCAAGTGTTTACGAAAAAGATGGATCTTTAGCAGTTCTTGAAAATGTGTTGAGTTGCGCCGGTCATTCCACCAGCAGGAAAAAGTCCAGGAAAAGGTCATGTGTCTCTTTCCACATGACCTGTAATCACAAAAAAAAAAAAAAAAAAAAAAAAAAAAAAAAAAACCTAACTTATTTTAAAACTCAGTTTTACATTTACACATGTCAGAATATGATCTATTGGGACAATGCAAAACCTCAACCAACTTTGATCTGGAAGCTGAGCAGGAAAGGTTAACAGTATAGTATGTAATTAGTATATTAAACATAGTGAATATGTTTTGAGCTGCCATGTGATTTTAGCTACATTTATAGAAAGTAAAAAATAATATGATTTACTGTGACCTAGCTGCATCAGTTGCACCTAGGGTTCATCATGTTATATTTATATTTTAGTCTTCCTGTTATATTCTTTGCTGTATTATTATCAACAAGTACAGAACCAAATTCAATTCATTGGCAGTCTTGATAGAGTTAGTCACGTTAATCATTATGAAAATTAACCAATTTTTATAATTACAAAGAAAAAAAAAACACGGTAGGCCTATTTTTGGTAAAACAGCGGCTATTTAAATAGTAACAAATCCGCCAAAAACGTGGTTAGTACTATTATAAAATCATGGATGTTTTTAAGAAAAGAGTTTCCAATGTTTCAAAATGTCCCGCCGTTTAAGAGATTGATTGACAGACTAGGTTTGTTATACAATACAGATATATATTTGCCTACTACAGTGATATTTAACCAAAGACTTGCGCTTATGGGACTATTTTTGGTCTGTCGAAAATACCTTGTTGATTCTTTTACACTTTTAAAGTTGACTTTTTTAGCGTATTGCGTTCATAGAGCGAGCCTTCCACTGATTGTTTACAGTTTAACGGAAGTTACAACCATAATTCGTGCATAAAGCATCATGGGGCGTAGGAATAAGGTGGATAAAGCGGATTCATTTGGGCTGCTATTGACATGGTTGACCCAATATGGTTAAAATAACATCATGGCACAGTGTGGATCTCTGTGGGTCATCATCTGCCTGCGAATAACAGCCTGTCTGTTGATTGATGCTTACAGGACCGTGTTATAATGAATAGGTTGCGGCTAAGTGAGCCATTTTCTCAAATAAGAAGTTTATTTTCAACTATTGACCTTGCCTTGTTGAATAATGCATGGCCAGGCTGGCTGATGTGTTTGAACGTGTGACAAGCTACTGAGAGGAGTTAATTTGTATTACACGCAAAAGACCTGTGCTGTATTTAGTGAGTCCAGTGATGTGTCATCATCTGGAAATAAATCTTTGACACCTCCAGTCATTACAACCAACATATACCAATAATTACTCCCCCTCTCCTTCCCTTGGCCACAGCTTTCGCACAGTTTTGAGCGGTCTATTCACATAAGTCGGTCTTTCAAATCTGCGGCATTTAAACATCCTGTCATTAGCCATGCCAGAGCAACGCGGCGGTCTCCAAGGCCCTGCTGTACAGTAACCATGGCAGCATCCAGCCTCCTTGAGAAGATTCCCTATTGGTTCTTATTCAAACCCTGTCCCAGCATGCCTCACTCAAGAGCTATGCAGAGCAAACGGAGGTATGATTAGCTCTCTGTGTGCTAGTGATGGAAGTACAAGTTTGAGACAATTACTCAGCTCAACTTCACGATAAATCCTTCTCTCTGGGTTCCCATGCACAGAGTGCTTCACAGATTTTGATTAGTGGCTATCAGCAGCCACAGCAGTGGAAATTGCAGTATACCAAATTCGTCCAATAGCACATTTATTTTGTTTTACATTGGTTTGTGAATCAGGTTCTTTCTTTTTATGTACTAGTTTGTGGTTGTTTTGAAAGTTAAAGGGTTAGTTCACCCAAAAATGAAAATTCTGTCAGTATTTACTCACCTTCATGTTGTTCCAAACCTCATTGGGTTTATTTGTTCTGCTGAACAGAAAGGAAGATATTTGGAAGAATGTTTTAATCAAACAGATCTCATTCCCCACTGACTACCATAGTATGTATTTTTTCCAACTATGCACTGTAAAAAAATATTGTTGGTTTAACTTAAAAAAGTAAGTAACCTGGTTACCTTAAAATTTTAAGTTGATTGAACTGGAAAAAGTGAGTTAATACAATGAAGGAGATTAATTTAATCATCAGAAACTCAAAATAATAAGTTATCTCAACTAAATAAATTACTTAAGGTGATTTGACAAAAGAAAATATGTTGTGATAACAAATTTTGGATATATATATATATATATATATATATATATATATATATATATATATATATATATATATATTACAGTGTGGTAGTCAATGGGGAATGAGATCTGTTTGATTAAAACATTCTTCCAAATATCTTCCTTTGTGTTCAGCGGAACAAATAAACACATAGAGGTCTGGAACAACACGAAGGTGAGTAAATACTGACAGGATTTTCATTTTTGGGTGAACTAACCCTTTAATTGATTATAAAAGATTATTGAAAATTGCCCGATTAAAGACATGAACACAATAAGTTAATTTCAATGAACCCCAATGAATGTAATGGCAGGGGTTTCATTAGTTCTTGGTGTTTCACTTATATGAAGCATTATTTTTTTACTAGTGAAAAGTTGAATGTAATGCGTATTCCTCTTTCTGCCCAACACTCACCATGTTGATATCCCGTTCAGATAAGAAAAGAAAAGTGTGTACAAAAATAACTTCATCGCTGAATTTAATTGTCAACAACACATGAAGTTGAATTAGCTTTTAAATTAGGATTTCAGGTAGATGATTTGCAAATCAAGGAAATTCAGCAAAGGCAATGCTGAAAAGATAGATAGATCTAGGCAGCAATGGAGAACTGCAGCAGATAATCAAAAATAGTTAGGTAACTTTGCAGTCACAAGTAATCACAATAGAAAAAAATGAATGCAAAATGAGACCATTAAGTTGCTGTCTGGAGCTCTTAAAGTGTCTTTTATGAGCTGTGCAAGCTAGTTTAGGAGTCCAAGGAGTCAACTTCACTAATTAAGGATGTGAGAGAAGTAAGTCAGAAGATCACTGGAGATGTAAAGAAGTGAGGATGGAAACAAAAAAAAAAAAAAAAAAAAACAGGTCATTACATGAAGCTTGGTGAGAAACTGGAGCGTCTCATCTGAGATGGTATGAAGCAAGGTGACACGGCCAGGCTGTGGGTCGCGTCAGGGGTGTTTGAGAACTGCTTTCAAAGTGGGTCATAAAGTGTTTTAGAGAAAGTGCACTTTGCAGAGGTTAGAGAACAGAAGTGATGATTTAGGAATGGATGTATGGTGTACTCATGGTGAGGCAAATTTACATAGTTTTCTTATTTTATAGTTATGCTAAATGTGTCACGCTCATGCTCATGCTCATGCCGTGTCTTATCTTCAAGGAATACTGAATCGAAAACAAAAGAAAGCCAAATACTTGCATCTAAAGTAATTTCTTTGAACTGAAAAAAGAGAAATTATTTGGAGAGGATTCTTTGTGAAGCCTGACAGGCAGACCAGAACAATGAAGGCAATAGATTGTACGAGCGATGGGCAATTTGTATTACAAGGCTATAGGTCATATGATCAGCATGTCTTCGCTGTCCTCTGAATGGGCTTTAGTCCTGCACAAATGAGTTCAACTACTCTATGGACAGTTGGGGAAAGAGACAATGTAACATTAATGACTCATGAAAATGAATTAGTGGGGCAGAGAAAAAGGAATAACGGCAGAGAAAATAATTAAAATAATTTGCCTGTTTAAAAGGGCAGAAGGGAATCTAAAAATCGAAAGGCTGTTAAAAAGTGAAGAACGTGAAGCTCGGGCCAAGCTGAACAACGTGAGGTTGGCACAAAAAGGGAAGAGGATTACATACAGAGAGGGAGAGCAAATTGCAAAAATAAAGCTTTGTGTTCTGAAAGACCTTTGCTACCTGTTGCAGATTCTTCTATCTGAAAAGATGGGAAATCAGAGGGACGAGTGGAAGGCTGCGGGTCACTTAGGAAATGAAAAGGCTGAAGTACGACCAAATATTAACAATTCAGACCAGGACTGAGACTAAGAAGAGGAAAAACAAAGTGGGAGGGAATGCACATTGAAGTAGAGACTAATAGGGACGGGGTCTAAAGTGGATGTGAACCTGTTTCTCAGCTCTACTTTCTGCCTCCTCGTACTCCACACAGCTTTCATCAGGCTTGATTCAAATTGAGCACCCTCCCATCAAGAGTGGCCATTCTTAATGCGCACTATCCTTATGTTCAATCTCCGATGGAAAAATAGCCCGCACACACACACACACACAAAAAGAGAGGGTGAGAGAGAGAAACATGTCTGTTTCTTTTTGAATATTGATTTTGTCCTTTTCTAACTTCCCTTGAACACATCAGGGTCCTTTTAAGCAAAGAAAAACACAAATGTCAGAGGGTTAGAAAGGAAAGAAGAGTGGGAGAGAGGAATAGCGTGCAAGCGTGGAAAGTGTACATGTCAGCTTGTAATTACAACAACGTGACATTAAATCAATGTGGATTAGAATGCATCGTCCACATTAGCCGTAGAGAGTGCATCTATTATGAGTTTTAATCAAAAAGCGACACATGTAAGAATGAGAAGCAACAGACAAAATTGCAGCCTTATATAGTATTTATTAAGATAGCTTCCATTTGCCCTTGCATGCATCACACACTTTTAGTGTGTTATTATCAGACGACTGAGAATGAAATGGAAGTTTTCCTTTATTAATCATTAATACAATCGCTATATATCTTAGACTGAGTTTGGTAGTCCTACATTTTCTGCAATTTGATCTGGGTCAGATGTGTTTATATGGGTCCAGAATTTATATGGATATTGCAAGATGCATATGGATATTGCTAAAATGGGAGTCGCGAGTGTTATTGGACGCAGCCCCTAAAGGGACATGATAGTGGTAAACAATTGGGTTGGGGTTTTTTTGTTTGTTCATTTGTTTGTTTGTTTGTTGCGAAATTCTCTAACAGAAACGTTCTGTTTAATGTCCCTCCAGTAATGTTTCAAACAGCTCTGTATGTTAACAATGAAGTGTTTCATAGTATTTGAACATGGTCTCGAATATAAAGAAATGCAGTCAGTGCTTAAAGGTACTCTAAGCGATGTTGGGTGACGTCACTTCTTGTTGACATTCGAAAGTATTGTCAAACAAATCAGAGACTAGCTAGACCCTCCCTCCTCCTCCTGTAGTTTTACCGATACTTAACTCAAGGTGTAATGTCGCCAAGTTAGATAAATGTTTACATATAATGCAGAAAAAGAGAAACATTACCAGAAAAAAAAAAAAACATGATAAAGGGTTTCACAATGGGCATCAAAAACATCTCCGTCGATAAACATATTTAGTCAAAGTGGTCTAGGACTCAATGATATGGCCAAAATTTATATCACAATATATTTCTTAATTTCGGTCGATACAATAAAATTCTGATATTGATATGAATAGTATAAAAGCCTCAGGAAAAACTGTGAAGAACACCCAAAATGAATGTCTGTACCTGTAAACCACTGAAAGATTAATTTTCCAAGTGTCTGAAACCTCATCTTATAAAACTTTATCATATTTTAGAAATATAAATGGTACAAATAAATTATTAGTAGTATTTTATTTGTATTTAGCAGGGCTGTCAGTTAAATACGTTATTAACGGCATTTACGCAAGCCCATTTTAAAGCGATTTTTAGTCTTTTTGGCAAACTTTGTCGTTTTTTTTCACATGCTTTTACAACAGAACGCGGTATGCACAGCGAAAACCCATTCATTGAAACCCATTCATTTTAATGGCTTGCACCATGCAAGGACATTTTGTTGCTTCGTCGACCAAATCACAAGTCAATTTTTGACTGCAAATAAATTGAGTTACAGTTTATTTCCGGGCGTGTTTCAGAATGAACTTCACTGACATGTTTATTTTTCTTTATTTGACAAAAAGCAGAACATTGGAGTATCCATAAAAAATATACACTTAACAGGATCTAATGATATACAACACTTATATGTAAGATCAAAATCAACAGAATAATTAGAATCTCTTTTGCACTGATAAGAAAAAAAAGTGAGCTTGTCGCACCAGCGCAATAGCCAGCCCTAGAGGGTTAAAAGACATTCTCAGTTCAGTTCTGAAAGGCAGACAACCATATTTTCCCAATTGCATTGTTGTCAGCCAAAGGTCTAAAACCTTAACCACCTTTTTTTCTTTTTCTTTTTCTTATTCATTTTTGCCTGTTTGTTGTGAAACATACTTGGACCCTCTTGACCTGTCATTTTGTCTGGTCCAGCGACATAAAGCAAGACTCCACTTCTAAAAGCAATTGCTGACGTGTGTTGCACTCTGCTCAGCTTGCAGTGATAACTGCCAGTGTGATCACCAAGGCAACTGTTGCCAGCGTTCCATGGCTTGTTCATCATCAAAGTTAATTCTCATTCTTTCATGGAGAGAGAGAGAGAGAGAGAGAGAGAGAGAGAGAGAGAGAGAGAGAGAGAGAGAGAGAGAGAGAGAGAGAGAGAGAGAGTGAGCGTGTCAATGGGCGGGTGAAATCACTAAGGCAGTCTGGGACAAAGTGAAGTATTTTTTTTTTATTTATTATAAAGGAAAATGACAAGGGCAATTTAAAGTGAGATGTAAACTTTTAGGAAAGAACAAGACAACGTTTTGATTGAACAGTGGAGAGAAAGAGGGAAGGTGTGGGAAGAGTGTGAAGGTGCTGGTGGGCCTTCACAGGGAGATGGGTTTGTGAACATGCTGGCATATGCACATTTCCCCCCTCATCCGTCTCTGTCTCTCTCTCCTTACTGATGGGCTTGTGGAATCCATCTCTCCCCTGCTATCCATCATGAGCAAAACAGGATGTCACAGGCACCATCTGTGGACCATGTTATTCTCCGTTACTTTCTTTTCCCTCTATTTTTGTCTGAGCGGAGGTGTTTGTGATTAGCCCCATCTACCTGGCTAATTAAAAAGGCTGGCAGGCTGACTTGAAGAAAGAGGAAGCACTGGTGTCACTTCATGATTATGTACCTGCTTTTGAAAAGAGCACAATATGTCAGGGCTCCTCTGAATCTCCTAAACACAGGTATTGCTCCCCCTTACTGAACAGGTGGTCAGATGCACTTTCACTGTGTACAAGTAGCGCTAGTGTGGTGTGCAGGCACTGTAAGCTGCTAATGGAGAAGACTTATTAATTTGAATTACTTATGAATTTGGCTTAAAATGTCTTAGCTTTATTGTTGTTGAGAAGACCTGTACATTCATGTTTTATTCAAGTGAGAACCAAGTTCAAGATAGATGGTTAGAGAAAGGCAGACTGATGAGCTCATGATAAGACCACGGTTGTTGGAAGGAAAGCTATAAGAAAAGAGTAAGGGTCTCAAGCACTGGGTTGTTTAGACATCCTTCTCCATGATGTTTCTTCTCATGAAATACTGTAGGACTCAAACCAACAGAGAGCACTTCCAGTGATGTCCAGTTTTGAAAGGGTTGATAGTGCTGATGATTCACTTTGTCGAAAGCACCATTATAGGAATATTGGAGAGTGATTGAGAGTGGGAGAAAGAGATTTTTCTTTTTATGTTCAGTGAAAAAAAGTCAACAAGATAGAATAGCCAAGCTGTTCAGTGTGAGGTTACTTTTCCCAAAGTCAGCACACCCTTATAAATGGGTATACACAAAGAATGTTGTCTAGACCTTATCTTTAATTATTAAGTATTCTTGTATACCACAACAGTTGCACATTACAAAAGTAGTGTCTTTCTTTTTTTTCAGATATATTCATAAATTTTTAGGTCATTAATTGGGCATGTTCATAGTACAATCCTTGCGGCCCTAGGGTTAGGGCCTCACACCATGTTCGTTTTTTTGGGTTGGTTTGCTCAGTTTTGGTTTATAAGACTTGTTTGATGCCACTGATTACTCAATGAGAGCAAAAAATTAACTGAATTGAGCTGCATAATGACAAAACTGTTTTCCACAGAGCTACTTTATAGCTGAATTTTCTTTGTTTCATTATTGACAAATTTTGCAAATCTGTTATTGGTGTGAATTGAAACAACACTGAGCTGACTCAAGCTAAATGTAGAGCTGCTTATAGCTAAATTGAAGTAATTTCATAGTTGATGAACGTCTCTGGTTGCAAATGTAACCCTAGTTCCATGAAGGGAACTAGACGCCGTGTCAAAACGCTGTGGGAACGCCCTGTGTGAGTGCGTCATGAAGCATGTATGAAATCATTCTAATGGCGAGACAAAACATCATAGGCGGGTGACGTCATCGGCCAGGAAACTTTACAAACCCTGGAGTGGAGCTGAAATCAATATGATAAAATCTGACGAATGTATGCGGTGAGGATCAGCCTGCCACATCACAAACTTCCTAAAGTGAAACTGCTGACAAAAGAACTTTAGAGGCAGCCATACTCCTAGTAGAGTGGTCTCGTACAGCCAAAGGTGAAGGCTGACCAGCCAACTCGTAAGCAAGATAGCGTGGCACCGGCGTCGGCAGGCACCGGCGTGGAGACATAGCACAGGAAGGAAAAAAAAATATTCATCTAATTAATGCTTAGATCTGGACTCCTGCCTATCAGCTAGCCACTCAATGCTTAATTTCTCAATAGCTCGAGTGAGCACCTCCATAAGCTACTCACTAGGGGGAGACTGAAGTGACGAGTCCCCAGTCTCTACTGTGTCAATACTTTCAACATCCAGCTCCTCAGAACTGGATAGTTGAAGAACTGGTGCCTCTGCCTGGGCGGAAAAAACCACAGTGCGTGCTTCCAAACCCGGGACTGGGGCACTGGATCTAACATGTAAAGGCTGAGATAAGGCAGAGCCCGTCTCAGTAACACAGTCTCATCCCAATTCGTCATATAACTGACGTTTTGGGACGTCTTTTGACCATTCGTCAATATACGACTTTTTAGGGCCCCCTTGGACCCCAAATCCATTTGCAATCTCCGCGACAAGCGCCACCACTCTGCCTCCTGAAAGAGCGATCGGCGGGAGCACAGCGTCCGTAAAGGAAGACGCTCACAATGCTCACAGTCAGCCCCCTCGAGAGCTGACTCCCATCATGCTGCACTCATTGGGCACATCATTCGGTATGCTGTACTCCAAAACAAACAACGCATAGTTGGTGAGTATCCCCACCAGTGATTAAAACGAGTGCAGAGGAAAATACACTTTATATATATATATATATATATATATATATATAAGTGAAAACTCCTGCCTAGTAGCAACTAAGGACAGACAAAAACACTGTATTTGACATATTTCACAAACAGAGCGTTTGCTGAAGTAACAGAAGCTGAAGCGCTTGTGTTTTGAGGGTGCTTTATAGTGTCTTGGTTAATGATGGCACCTGCTTGTGACGTTCCATCTCGCCACTGGATTGATTTCATACGCGATTCATGACGTACTCACACAGGGCGTTCCCACAGCGTTTTCACGCTGCTCGGGTTCCCTGATAGGGAACTTTATACAATTAGTGAACTGAACAGAATCAACACTGAACTTAAGACTTCAGCTGAATAATGACACTATTGTCTTATGGAGGGCTGTCTCATATTTAATGAAGTTTACTTCATTGATTGTTTATTGTCCTGTTTATTACTATGAAGTTGTTTTGAAACCATCTATGTAATCATAACCACATATAAAACTCCATGTAAAAGTGACTTGACTTGCCCGCGATTGAAAGCCTTTGTTACACATCTTCTTTAATCGACCATAAGATATTTCATGTCATTGAATTTAGAAATTGGTAGATTGACTTATCAGGGTCCTGCAACCTTATACAGTTCAGGCAAACTACAAAATATAAATGTATATGCAAACAGACAAAAAAAAAAAAACATACATTTTAGATTTTACTAATAACCGTACTGAGAATGTAAAGAATCAGTCATGAAAGAATCTGTCACGACTAACCACTGAGAGCAGAACTGCCTCATTATGCAGATCAGACGTGTAGCTTTATGTCCTTTCATTTACAGTTACTCTTATTTATCGCCTCCGATATTCAAACAAGTTTATGTGCTTTTTCCCACGACACTTGGCTCATAAACACATGCACAAACACATCCATATACCAGCACCCCCTGCTTACACAGGCCGTATTCCAACAACATGTAATATCTGTAGTTCATGCTTCGATCATCCAACTGTAGCAGCGGGGGCTATTTTGAAGGCCTTTCTCTCATGGTATGCAGCCCAGTCAAAAAGAAAAGAGAAGAAAAAGAAGAAATGAAAAACCGTATGACAGAAAATATAACAACAGTAGTCACCAAAGTCCGGTTTGATCTAAGTCACACGCTGCATTCTGAGATGAGCTAACCTAAAATAGTTAAAGACTGTTCTCCGAGCTAGTATGAAAGAGAACCTTGTTTGCTCAGACTCTTACTTGTAGCTAAGGGGCTGAGAAATGTTATTAAAGATGTCAGTTTTGTTTAAGGGGGAAGGGCAAGCTTAGCGAGGGCAAGAGGCACATTGCTGTGAGGATGTCCATGTCAGATTAAAACAGACCTGTTTTCTGACAAGCTTTCATCTTGTTGAGGGCAAACTTTCAATAGGGAACAACAGGGTAGGTTGACCAGACGTCCCGAAAAAAACGGGACAGTCTCGAAATCTAAGCTGTTGTCCCGAATCTGGAATCTGGCTCTAATTGTCCCGAAAATTATACCAAAGCAAAATCTTGTGTAGTTGTAAAACATTAAAAACTGACCGTGAAAGGTTGAGTTGTCCTGCAGCAAGCCCGGCCCCGCAAGTTGCAGCAGCCGCGAGGACAGTGAATGTGCAGGCAGCCAGTCGTAAAGGAGTGATTGATTGCTCACGGCCAGTCTATGCTCGCGGCAGTGTGTAAAAATAAATAAATAAATAAATAAAAATACTTCGACCGGGCCCAATGTCTGATGTCGGGTTACACAAAGCAAATTATGTAAACAATTATTTAGTTTTTCTATTTATTGACCGACAATTTAGTTGCAATAATACTTTTGTCATAAGGCTATTAGTGTTAGGCTATAAGCCTGAAAGGTCTTATTTACCTACATGATCTCATGACAGTGCGTATCTATAGCACAAATTTTATTTCACGTGCCATTTATACACCAAAAATAGTTTTTGCGTGTGCAAATGTACGCAATGTAAACTCCTTGGGTAGGATAAGGGGTGTGGAGAGCGTACATATTACACGCCAAAAAATGCATATCATATGCATGCGTAAACTGTGTATCATATGCACACAAAAACTATTTTTGGCATATAAATGGTATGTGAGATTAAAGTTGTGCTATAGATACGCACTTTCATGAGATCGGTTTCTACAGTATTTATTTTTATTTTTTTACACTTTTGAGTTCATAATTTTTAATGTTGTTTTTTTTTGTGTTCCAGACTAAAGGCTAATGATCGACTGTTGAATAAGACTAATAACAGATCTTTGAAATAAAAAAAAGTATGTTTGGTTTGAATTTAATTATCTTTTATTAGAGGCTATGTAGTCTAATATCATAGTAGGCCTACAAGTTATTTTAACAGCAAAAGAACCAAAACCCACAACCAACCAGCCATACTTGCACCGAAACGTGTTGTCAGTGCTACTTTAAGTAAAATAAACTTTTTTACAACTTAAAACTTAAAAGCTAAATGAATTTCTCACAAGTGAGGTCGATAAACGTATAATTAATAATAATTAATAATTGACCCCCAGCCATTGTTTTATTAAAAGACAATGCACACCCAAAGTGTAAGGGCCACTCTGCTTCACATCGTGACCACATTACCACTTCGGGTGTGCATTATTTTTCTAATAATTCAGTTATTCCTTACTTATTACTCACTACTTACTCACTTTATGTTTAAAATGATTTGCTTCACATTCCTACCCCTTTACGGAATGCATACCCGCTTGAGCTCAAGGGCTAATTGGAAACTCCTCTGGCTTGAAAAGCATCTCAAAAGCAATGCCTTCTCATTTACTTGTAAAATAAAATGTCTCCAATGCCATATCATCCCAGCTATGTGTGAAAAAAAATATGGATGTACTGTAAATGCATTGAACACACATTTGTCCACACAAATTGCGGCCTGAAGCAATCAACCCTGGCTCTGCAGTATCAAAGATACAGTCCCATGCCCATAATAAAACACACAGGACCAATTAGTCTGCTGTCCTTGAAAACGCCTGTCTGTTTCTTCCTGCTCAGAGCCAGTCAGATCAAATACTGCATGTTGTCCATCATCAAAAAGTCTGTTAACTAAAAATCTATTTCATTGAATCTAACTGAAAAATGTAGGCATAATATTTAGTCCCTGTAAAGTGAAGTTTTTTTTTTTACATGCAATTAATAGCATAATTCATTATATATATTACTAGCATAATACATACACACACGCATATATATATATATATATATATATATATATATATATATATATATATATATATTATTTTATGATAATTTTCACATTGAATACAGCTGGTGCTGCTGCTACTACTACTACAAATAATATTAATAGTGATAATAACAAACTAATACTGCACTCTAAAAAATGCTGGGTTGTTTTAACCCAATTTTGGGTTAAATATGGACAAACCCAGCCATTGGGTTAGATTCTTAAATTACATTTTTTAACCCAATGGCTGGGTTTGTCCATATTTTACCCAAAATTGGGTTAAAACAACCCAGCATTTTTTAGAGTGTGTGTATGTGTGTGTGTGTGTGCGTGTGTGTGAGTCCTTTTGTGGTTGTTTTGTGACCTCTTTTTAGATGTGCTGGTCTTGTGTTTGAGGATCAGTTATGGCCAGATGATCATCCACAATGCTCTTTACTTGATAACACAGTGAAGGTTTGGTCTGTTTAGAGAGCACCCTGTTTTAATTGTTTGTAAACAGTGGTGAAATGTTGTGCTCAAGAGCTTGAGATGATGGTAGGGCGAGCTCACAAAGCTGCTGTGAAGGGTTACAGTTAGGTCATCATGGCTATGAGAGGTAAATGGCAGAGGTCCTTGGAGCAGATCATTGTACTACTTGTGTGTGTGTGTGCTCAGCCGAGGGTCTTTTTTTTTCTTCCTGCCCTTCCCGCTCTCTCTGCCTCTACTCAAAGAATGTGTTATTCTGATGAAGTTTCTGTCAGTGGCAGGCATCTGGCCTCAGCGACTGTCATCTCCTCCAGTGCCCACACAAAATGGCCTCCAACTGCCAACACAATAAAATGGCAACGCATATGAAGAATTTTCACCCTGCTGGGGTCTATGAAAAAAAAAAAGTTGTACTCAAATGGTCTTTTAATATCTCACTGCATCCTAAGTCATCGCTGTATAACTTTTCATGGTAAAATTGAATTTCCGTTTGTTCAAAAAAACAATGCAAAGACGTTTCATAACAATCTGACAGTGGTAAATATACTAACGTTTTTGACATTCCAGAGTTGTGTAATAATTAGGGCTGTCAAACGATTAATCGCGATTAATCGCATCCAAAATAAAAGTTTGTGTTTACATAATATATGTGGGTGGACTATGTATAATTATTTTATATATGTAAATACACACACATGCTTGTATATGTTTAAGAAATATTTTCTTGTATATACTGTATATAGATTTATATAGAATTTATATTATATATAAATATAAATATTTTATATATAAATAATATTTTTTTTCTTAAATATACATGCATTTGTGTGTATTTATATATATACAAAATAATTATGCACTTTGCACCCACATATATTATGTAAACACAAACTTTTATTTTGGATGCGATTAATCGCGATTAATCGTTTGACAGCCCTAGTAATAATCACAGAAAAGTGATTTATTGTTTTCCATTAAAATAGGGATACAATCGGAATATTTACATACAATTCTTCATTTGCGAAATTACAAAACTGCAGTAGATGATACAGAAGATGATATTTAGTTTATTTTTGTATGAACTTACTTTAAAGTTTGCGGTAATCCAATATGCAATCCAGTTTCTGAGCTTTGTGTTCTTTTTTTTAATTCATCCTCTGTTGAATCCTACTCTTTAGTCACA
This sequence comes from Cyprinella venusta, assembly GCA_038021265.1. Lineage (NCBI taxonomy): Eukaryota > Metazoa > Chordata > Actinopteri > Cypriniformes > Leuciscidae > Cyprinella > Cyprinella venusta. Next base: position 12,098,326 of record CM075866.1, on the reverse strand, counting down.
ACATGTGGGATGACATCTAGCATTCTATAACGAGCACACACATACACCAACATGCAAACATTCTTTCTGCAACTTCTCGCTTTTCTCCTGAGAAGTCCCACTCTCTATCTTTCTATCTCTATCTCTCTCTATCTCTCTCTGCAGGCCTCATTACTGTACCTGCAAAGAGTGACAGAGAGGAGAAAAGGTTGTGGAAGTCAGAGAGAAAACTCAGATAAATATACACAGCAATCTGTCAATTCTAAATATACAGTAGAAGCCGGAGCTCGGCTCAGCGGCAGATGCAGTGGTTCTCCGAGCACCGGAGAGGGGCTCCATGTGGCCCAGCTGTCTGCCAGCTCAGATCAGGTCAGGATACAGAGTTCTCACCACACCACATTGGGAAGAGGGCTGTGACTTTGCCTTTGAAGTAGCACCCGGAGGCCGAGTGGGCCTTTGCAATAAGTTTTGCCTCAAAAGTCACCTCAAGGTAACGTGAGACTGCCTGAAGAAGCTAGTATTCTGCTTCTGTTTAGTTTACAAACAGCGCTTTGCCCCTCTGTGATTCAGCCCACACCCTTTGCTGTTTCAGTTCTCTTTTCAGCCATTAGTCCCTCGATGGGACTGAAGCTGTTTTTTTGGATCGTGGCCGTACCTTCTAAAGTGCACAGAACTGTGGCGCCTCTGTTCTTTACCACAACTCGCCTGCTCCTCCCTTAACTCATAATGGAGCTCATTACGGTAGCCCTCCATCTCTGCTGTGTACCATATACGCACATCAATATTGATGAGGCGCTGACATCATTATCAGTTTTGAGCTGTTTTGGCAGAGAAATGCTGATTTATGACCATTTGTCTCAGCGCTCAAAGGCAGAAAAGGAGAAAAGGTATTGCAGTCGTGGGTCAGATCAGCCATTTTTTTTTAAATTATATCATAATTCATTAATATTAATCTCTTTTTATTTGTGTGATTTAATTATTTTCATTTGCATTATTTTGTGTTTTATAGTTATTGTTAGTTTTAATATTATAATTTTTATTATTATTAGTAGTAGTATATATATATATATATATATATATATATATATATATATATATATATATATATTTTATATATATATATATATATATTTGCTATTTTAAATGAGCCAACCAAATTAAAATATCAAAATATTTGCAGTAACCAACTGAAATGTTAAAAAAATAAATAAATAAAAAATAAATAAATAAATAAATAAAAATATTGTTGGTTTAACTTAAAGTAAGTTACATGGTTGCCTTAAATTTTTAAGTTAATTGAACTGGAAAAAGTGAGTTAATTCAATGAAGGAGATTGATTTAATCATCAGAAACTCAAAATAATAAGTTATCTTAACCAAATAAATTATATAAGTTGATTTTACAAAAGAAATAATGTTGTGATAACAAATCTTCAAAATATTTATTTACAGTGTATGTGTGAATGTACAGTATTTATTTTATATACCTCCATATTGCATGCACAAGCATTTATGACGTTGCTATAATCTATTATATGATGATCAATACATCATAAATTATCGAATTATATATATATATATATAATTTGATAATATATATATATATATATATATATATATATATATATATATATATATATATATATATATATATATATATATATATATATATATATATGATAATAAATTGAATTCTCAGCAACATCATAACTGCTTGTGCATGGAGGCATATAAAAGACGTTTTGTGTTCTAGGCTAGTGGTGGTGTCTGTAACGTAAACAAGTGTAACATAACTTATAATATAAAATTGTAATATAAAAGCAAATGTGGGCTGTCCAGTACATGCTGCACTGCTAACATTCGCTATTATATTACTTAGCCTAACATGACCATTTATACATATATCACTGTAACACTGCAAAATTAAGGATGGATACAATTAATTGTCCAATGTTTTATTGAGTCATCAGTTATACAAACAATAAGGAAAGCTTCAATACTTAAGGTTGTTGCAGTAGTAGACCAGCTCACCAATCTGGCTTTCTGCCTCTGGTTTGTGCACGCACCCTGTAATGTTTGTAAACAGGAAATCTGTGCATTGATGAATTAATTCCCAGTTATAATTGTTTATGGTTTTTTTTATTGTTATTTCAGCTCCATACTCCATAGGGTTAAAAGCCACCCCATGTGTATTTTAGTGCCATATTGCTTAGATAAACAAATTAGTCATACTTCAGAGTCACTACACTATTCACGTAATGCAAAGGAATGCTAATAAGATTATAATTAATTGCTCTCCTCTGTTCCTGTGACGCCCACAGATATTTAAAAAAAAAAAAAAATCTTACCTTATCAAATGCAAGTTTAATTGACTTTTAATCCTTCTGCATTATTTTACCATTCCCTCAGAATTAATTCACTTTTACAGTTATTTAATGTTAAAATAAAAATGAAAAAAAAAAAAAAAACACAAACTATATGAATCTCAGTGCTCACATTGCTAGTAGTATATTTGATACTGGATCTTTTTTGGCCATCTTTAAATGTTTTTGAATTGAAATACTTCTAATTAATTTCTGTAATTTCATTTTTATTTCTATTTTTAATGTGAAACATTAAGTTAAGTTATTGAGTATTTTTAAGAATTTTTTTTTTTTGTATCATATTGTACAATTTCAAATAGGCGTGACCATGAATTAGATCATGATCAAAATACAAAAACAAACAGTAGATATTTGTTTTAACAGTAGATTACATTTGTATTGTTTGTTTTATTTTAATTTGATCATATCTCTCTCTCTCTCTCTCTCTCTCTCTCTCTCTCTCTATATATATATATATATATATATATATATATGACCAATATTCAAAATGCACTTACATTTCAACTCTCCCATTGTATGCACAAATTTATTATTTGTTTATTACTTGTTTTATGTGTTAGAATTGACAGCATTCCAGAGATGTGTCCATGCATTTTTCTTTATTTTCAGTTTACCTTTTCATTTATTTTTTCATTTATTTTTATTTCAGTTAGAAGCAATTATTTAAAGGAATGTCAAATGACCTGACGAGTCTGCAAAAATAATCAATTTTTATGTAACAACGTTAAATAAAGCAATCCACATGCTATTTCAACAAGAATGCATCCAAAGAATTTTTCCATTTGCATAGATGGCATTCTGTGTTGTTTTGAAAACTTGAATTTATTTTGTAAGAATGTGTCAGTAAGGCTACATTATAATAGGGATAATAATAACAATAATAAACAGCACAAATGAAAAAAAAAGAAAAGAAAAAAAAACAGTCATTTTAATTTCTTAAAACATTCCTAGAGTGGTTTAATAACTGTATGCAGCTCTTGGATGTTGCGTGTTTGATTTTAACAACAGGGTTTACAAAACTATTTTCATGTTTCATCAAGCAGAATACAAAGAGTCTCATTATTCCATGTGACCTTAAGTTTTTGCCTGAAGATGTTTAATTTCCGTTATCATTAGAAAAATTTGCTGATCTGAGTCATCCAAGCTTAAAAAGTAGAATATTATATACTTGTGTGCACATACACCGGTCCTTGTGTGTGTGTGTGTGTGTGGAGCAGTCAGTTTGGTTTGTGTTTTTAAGGAGGAAAGAGAAATGTAACGCATCAGGGTGAGACTTTTCATTTCGAGTAACCTGGCACACACACACAGACTTGACAAGTGCTAAAAATTCAAATATCATTTAACAAAACATCAATTTTAAAAATATTTGTATTGTTGTGATAACTTGTATATAGACGAATAAATCGATGTAATTATTATCTATATTATTTTTTAGATAAAATATACATCAAGGTATAGTCACCATGTGTTTTTCTTGGGATTGTCCTGAAGACAAAATCTGCACAAGAGAATGTGACCAAGAAGAAAAGGTGGAGATAAAAACATGTGTACGCATTTGTCGTCAGATGCGCAGTCTGCGCATGCGTTTCTGTTTGCATGTGTAATTTTGAAATGCAAACATATCTATTTTGGTCTGAATGCTTAATAAAGTTCAGGAGAAGTGCTGAAATCTATCTGTGTGAATCGGTTCACTCGCTGCCATAGATACACAGTCTGAACGGTTGCCAGGGTGACGGGGTTCTGACCTGTAGAGGCAGGGGAGGGATTGACCCGTGTCAGAGCACATTTGCTGCTTTTGACACATCAGCCGTGGCTTTCCACTCTGCCGCTGTCTCTCAGGTGTCTTCAAGGCTGTCTTCATCCCTGCGCCGCTCCTTTGTGAGCACTCCCCCTGTACGCCCGCATTTCCCCCCCATTTCTCCATCCCTCCACCCCTGGCGCAAAAATCTTTTCTCTGGTTTTCTGCCGGAGCTCCACTGTCTCGCGCTCAGCCGCTGCGGTTCCCCTTCCCAGCGTTTGGGTGGGTAGGGTTAATGCTGCGCTTCCCTTGTTTCCTCACTTTAGGTGGGGTGAAGACCAAAGCTAATATTCTCTCCCCCGCATATCCAAACGAAACATCTTTAGCCGTGGATTGGCAGCCTAAACAAGAACCCAGCAAGACTGGCGTCCTCGGTGAGATGGCCCCCTCCGTTTGACATGTGCACAATGGCGCTGACCCCTTCTGACGCTTCTCTCTCAATCCCATCATTCCCTCGCCAGTACACCTCCCACATCAGTTGTTTTCATCTGAGCAGAGCTCACCTTTAACTTTGATGTACACACTTATGGGATTTTTCATTACTAATCTATCAAAAGTCTTTTTTTTTTTTAACAAACACAACAGCTCATATATATAATGTTGCGGCCGTCAGCGAGAAAGTGCAGTTTTCATGGAAGTGAAGGGGGATTTCACAAGGGTAAGAGTGACTAACTTTTATTAACCCATGTAATACAGGTCAAAGGTTTAGCTTCTTTATTATTTGTATTGATTAATTGTAATTACAACTCTGATATTGCGCAATACCCACGAGAGCGCTTCTATTGGGTTCTATACTTCTATAACATACGTCTTGGAGCTGTTTCAGACATGTAACAACAGTCTTATATTGTTTGACTTCTCTTAAAAGCTGTCAGCAATGTGAAATCTGCATGCTATCACAATGGTAGATTTAATACCAGCTGCATTTTCCATTCGCAACTACTTTTGGCATGTGCTTTTAATGCTTTGACAGACAAAACGGGTCTTGGCGCCGAAGCGGTCGCGAGAACACATCTGAAAGAACAGCTTGGAAGTCAACTTGCTGAAATATACATTATGTTTCCATTTCTGCTCAGCTGATATGCAGCCATTAGAGGGCACAGTTGGCTCTCCACAGCAGGAGTCCACAGTGCCCTCCGCCCCACCCCCTCTCGATTTCGGTTTCTCTGTTTCCCGCTTTCTTTTAGAGATCAGATACTGGGGCACTAAGAGTCTTTATGGCAGATATGATCTGCTGTTTGCATTCTGTGTTTCAAATGTATGCTTGTCGCAAATCTCCCTCACTTTACGCAGTGGGCTTTGAGTTGTACTAACACAGATGGAATTCAGATTTGCACGGTGCTCAGGTCCCGACACGAAAAGACCTGTTTATTCTTGGCTGAAACAGGCTCCAATTTACACCTAGGTGCAAAATCCTTGAGCCAAGGAGATTTGTTGTGTCGCAGCAAGATGCTGTTTCTGTGTCGCACACACGCATGCTGCTTTTACATCTAAAAGCTCCACTTACCTGGATGCTCTGGTATGAGGATATTCCCTGCACAGTTTGAAGAACAACTGCTTTTTCTTATCTTTTTTTTGTTATGTTACTATCGATTTAGTCTTGTTTTATGTGGTTTATTTAGCCATTTCAGTCCTTTCAGAAATTTCAGTCCTTATGTAGAATCATATATTAATAATGCAAAAAATAGATTCATATTTATGAGCACATAAGAGAAAGAACTATGAATTGATTCAAGAAATACAGTGCATGATATTTGTCATTGCTTTTAGATGTTTCCTTGTTTTTACCAACTTCTTTTAATTACACATGCTTTGTGTCGCGTCTTTGTCTTAATTGTGACTAGAGCATGTTACATCGGGCTTTAGCTAATTATTTAATTGTTGCCTCATTTGTGATAATTGGCCATCTGAACAAGAAGACATTCATGCCTGTGGCAGATTTCGGGCCCATCAGAGGCACGTCTCTGTCTCTCTTTCTTCCTCTCTCTCTCCCTCTCTCTTACACACAATAATGTTTACTGAGCTGGCTAAATGAGGGCAGCTCATAGACTGCTATTGTTTTAATATAATGCTAAAATGAATACAAACTAGCCTTACCCCTAGTATTATTAAACAAATAAATACACCAAAAGTAAATACATTCTTAAAAAAACAGTTGTGACATTTTGTATAAAAAGTAGTTTTTTTGAGGTCGCATACTTTTTTTTTTTCCCCAGTACCTTCACACATACAGTATCCCGCTTAGTGCAAGGACAAAAGATGCCAAAAAAGTGAAGAGCGCCATATTGTCGTTTATCATAAAGTTGTTAAATAATTCGTCATCGTTTGCAAAAATTGGAGTTGGATTTACTTGAAAAAAGCTTGGCAACTTTTTTCACTCAGAGAATGCTAGTAAATCTACAATGATTTGCCAAGTAAAAACCTAAACATATTTGTCAGTAGCTTTAATTAGAAATCTTTAAGTTAAATTTACTTGGAATATGGAATTAAGTAAACTTTACAGGAAATAAGTCATTCTAACTTGGCTAGTAAAAGGTTGATTAATACTGATTTAGTTGACATTTCCTTTGCCTTTGCATTACATTTCACTAAAACAATAGTATTAAATTTTGTTAGTCATTTATAGTACAGTATGTGCTTTACTTCTGATCATCTGAGTAATTTATTTTACATCATGTCAGATGTCAAAACCTCAATACTTGGTAGACAATACACAATGGCAGTAACATTTGATGGGTCATTTTTGTGTTTGCATGTGTCATTTTGAGCAAAAAAATGTACTCGAAATCTCACAAAATGGCAAGTAACTAATACTGACTGAGATCAATGATAAAACAGTGTAAATACAGCTGGAAACCAGTGACAAATGGACCTCATTAATTATTCAAGGTCCAGTGAATGATGGGAACCCCAGTATCAGAAAAGTTGAGTAATTTTTACTTTTTTTTGAGTTAATATTTATACTTTCATTTCTACTCAATTGACACTGTTAAAAAATATATTCATGATTTGTAATCACAACATTTTTTTCTTTTGTCAAATCAACTTAGATAATTTATGTAGATCAGATAACATAATATTTTATATAACATAACATAATAATTTATTTGGTTAAGATAACTTATTATTTTGAGTTTCTGATGATTAAATCAATCTCTTTTATTTTATTAACTGAGTTTTTCCATTTCAGTGAACTTAAAATTTTAAGGCAACCAGGTTACTTATTTTTTATTTTATTTTTATTATTATTTTTTTTTACAGTGTGCTGATATGGAATTTACTTTTTTTTAATTCTTGCCTGAACTAACTTTTTCATGTTTTTTCAGTAGTATTTACTTCACCAAAAAATCATTTTTTACAGTGTGTGAATTTCTCACTTTCACAGCATTACTGCTTTCTCATTCTCAGAGCATCCATCTCTCTCTCTGTTTTTCAGCGTACACTTGTATAATACGACTATTTATTCATTTGTACAAAACATTAATAGGACAAAATAATATTACAAGTAATATTACAATATTACATTGTACAAGCAATGCAATATTAATAGTAAAACAAGAACTGAGGTAGAAGAAACGAGAAGAGAATTTTTACTAACCCATCTGTGACAAGCAAACACACACGATGCTACATGCTTGTACTTGTTTTCCTCTAATAGATAGGGCAAGTTTCCTTTGTTTGGCATGTTGTCAATTTTTTGGATATATCTGTTTAATTTGGTGTTCTGATTTCACTGAACGTTGTGCATTCAGTCAGGAAACACAGGTCTGTCTCAGTTCCAGTGTTGTTTGCATTATGTGCACAGCCTTTTGTCTTGTGGCAGCCATGCTTTTCTCAACCCGTCTGCACATCTCTGTTGATGTTCTCTATTTCTGTCTCTCCAACTACATCTAGTTATGAGGATCAAGCTACATTGCTCATAAACACTCTTTTTTCATGTCTCTTTTTACATTTTTGGTCTGTTTGAATGTGCCCCTCTCTATAGTAAAACTGGGAGGTAATAGCGCCCATGTTGGGGCGAATAACGTGATTGGTTGGCTCCTCCAAGTGATTGCTGTTGCTATTTTTCTCTCTTCGCTACCAAATGGGTTGCCAGGGAGGGGGTCTTTAACTGAAATCAGACGACAAGCCAATGAGACGCCGGCATGCCAGATCAGGCTACTGAGGTGGATTGTGGGTAGTGGTTATTCAGTGTGCCGTTAAAGTAGGCCTCCATCCCAGTGCCCCAGCTGTGAGACGCCATGAGCTGAATAGGGCCGATTTCACAATCCTTTCAATTAAAATCACAACATAATCCTTCGTGCGACCTCTTCAGCAAATTTCCTCTCCTTCACTCTCTTTGTGTGCCGAGTCTGAAGTCCAGTCACCAAGTGGATATGTGTCTGGCATTGAAATGTTTTGATTCACTCACTTTGAAAATATATTGCGAACGAAGGCCAGACAAATTTCTTAAAACAAGCCTTGAAGACTTTGAAAAGAAAAAATCAGAGCTCATGTTGTACAGTTGTGATTGTCGTAAAATGGGGCAAGCTCTCTCAGGGGAGAACGTGAGCTCTGATTTGCCTCGGTGGACTAGACGGTCCCAAAGGGAGATGGATTGAGAGTTATGGTGCTGTATCAGCATTCATTTATTTGTGAATGAAGATGGGACAAACCGTTTTCAAAGCGCTACGGTCTTGTCATGAAAATGGAAACTGCGAGTGTGTGGAGGGAGAGGGTGTTGAGATGAGTATGAGACATTTTTTTTAAGCTAAACATAGAAATAGGGTACAGCCTGAGCTAAATTTCCTAGATCACTCATAATCAAATTGTAAAATAAATAATAACCGCCAATTACATAAAATTGGATTATGTTTTCTTAAAGAAGAAATATAGCCAAACATTTACATAGCAAAGGCCTCACTGCATAAAGAGATGGCGATGCCCTTGACCTTTGGTGTTAAAGTATCTTTTGATTGGTCTTTAAAATATAGAGGCGTCTTAAAAGAGCTGTCATAGCTTATTTACGCCAGTCTGATTTTAATGAAATTCTAGAGCTGTGCAGCCTCGTGCGCACATGGGTTTTACAGGGCTTTTTAGTAGTTACATACTCATTTTATCGTTTCCGCTCTCCCATTTTCCACCTCTCACCTCTTATTCGCTTGGACAGGTCAGCAACACCTTCTTAGTAGTTGCATGGGGAAAGTGACACAAGCAATTTGCAACTGAATCTTGGCACCATTAGAGAAATAAGGCAAGTGTGATCAGTGGTATAAATAGTACTTGTTATTCTATGTAATAAGGTTACTCCTGATTGCTTCCAGGTGCACGAGGCAGACAGTGGAAGCCTAAAGGAAATTCAAGCCTTTCGGCGCTTCTCCCACCAGGTCTGGGTTGAGAAAAGCAGATTGTCATTTCACTACGTTTTTTTTTTCTCTCCTCGTTTTCTAATGCTCTGTAACTCATATGATTAACCTCCTGCTAGTCCCACCTCAGACCAGTGGGGATCATGTTCTCTCACGGTACCCTGATGCATAAAACATCCCCCTTCGCCGACGCAGGGAATTCCAGCCTAAGTTGTAAACATGTAAAAATGAGAATGATTGTAATTGAAATTGTTTTTATGGACTACTAATGAACTGAAAAAGTTTGGCTTCCGGAAAAGCGAGACAGGAAAGTGAGAGAGGAAGGGAAGGAGAAAAAATGTAATGGTTCTAGTATGCTCATAATCCAAGGAGCGATTGCTTTACACGATGTTCACATGTAGACAGTGTGTGTGTGTGGCTCTCTTTGTCTTTGGCTGTGTTTTAGGCGATTAAACAAGTGCATAAGTACATGGAAGTATTGATTTAAATTTAAAAAAAATAATGAAATTATTTTCATTAAGCAATCTTTCACCAAACAGGATCAAATATTCCAGAGAGTTAAAAACAGAACTTTTCTTTGTTAAATATATACTAACATTCAAAAGTATAGTACGAAAAGTAAAACTTACAGTAATTAAAATGTTACAAAAGATATCAAACAATTTATCTGCTTTTTAACTTTTGATCTAATAATCCTGAAATAAATGCAGCATAGTTTCAAAAAATATAGCCTACAACTGGTTTAAACATTTATAGACATAAGTGATGTTAAGCGATCAGCATATTAGAATATTTTCTAAAAATATTATGTAGCAATAAAAACTGAATTACTTACTATTATGTGTGTGTGTGTATATACAGTATATATATATATATATATATATATATATATATATATATATATATATATATATATATATATATATATATATATTATATACAACATTATTTATATACAACAAAATGTAATAATTATTCACAATATTACTGTTTTTACCAAACTTTTGTCTGTGTGTCTTGAATATTACAGAATATTGTTATTGTTGAGGTATTTTATTATCTTAATCAGACATGATAAATGCTAATTTGATCTTATGTAGGTTTTATATAATTTAATATTATTAAAACAGTTTAAAAAAATATATAAAATTTTATGCATTTGCGTTATTCATAGTCTACCATGAGTCTTGTTTTGGAAAGTTAAACATGAATAAACAATATGAATTACCAAGTAGAATGAATTACCAAGTAGTCCTCAAAGCATATTTTGCAATTAAACAAAGATTTTGAAACTCACCACTGCCAGTCAGTTGGGATGTGTAGGCCACAGGTCACGTAATGCAACTCATCTCCCAACAATTCCAGGAATGAGAGAAGACTGTCAACACAATTATAATCAATCACATACCTCTGCTCTGCTTTTTCATCCTAGGAACACGTAAGCTTTTTGTTCTTGACTAGTTTTACAAAGATGAGGAGGAACTAGATTAACTTTGAAAGTGCAGAGATATTTGACTTGTGCTCCATAATGTGTCTTTTTCATTGCATGTTTAATGGTAGCAATAGTTGTGTAGTTGTGGTATTTTTACTGTAAACAAAATATGATCGATGATGAGTGATGGCTGTAATCAGTTGTGAGAAACATTGAAGTGCTGGACCCCAGATGGTTTCATTGTGACAAATAATTTGTTCTCCATTTGCAATACATTTAGGGATTATTTCATTGCAACCTCAATGGTGAGGTTTTGCTAACATTCAGATTTGAAAATTGTAAAATTAGCATAAATGATGGAACATGGTTCCTCAAGTTCCCCCAATTTGTGAAATGATGATTTTGATGAAAGTGACATTACTTAAAAAAAAAAAAAAATCAGATTCATATGTAAAATAAATAAATGTACTTGCAATCATTACAATTTCAAGATATATAACTAAATTGTATATACACTTTAAATACCTGTTAGTATGGCACCATCTTCATGAATCAATACTTAAAGGGGCTTTTCAGTATTTTGGACATCAGGCCTCATTTTCAAGTTAGCCTTAGTGTTATTTATCATTGGAGACAGTTTTCAAAAATTTTCATCCAGTCGTTTCAGTTGCTTAGTTCACCGGTGCTAGGCTAGCGTGAGTCACTACCTCACTTGGTTGCCTAGGTAACTACATATCACTCCGCCACTGCTGTAGATTGTGCTAACAAATGGGATCAAAGTATAACTATTGCAATGCAATGAAAGTGTAGTTTGATTTCTAACATTCTCTCAACAGACATTTACATCAATAGTCTGGCATTATAATGTATTTGCTTTTGGTGTTTTGTGGAGTGGGTAAAACTGTGTTTAAAGGCAGGCTAGCAGTTACCATTGACTCGCTCTAGCCTAGCACCGGCGAACTATGCAACTGGAAGGAGTGGATGAAAAATTTTGAAAACTGCCTCCACTGAAAAATAACACTAAGGCTAACTTGGAAATGAGGCCCGATGTCCAAAATTCTGAACCACCCCTTTAACAGATGATGAATCAGTTTGAAGCAAGACCACATGTCTATCTTGAGTCATTCTTGGCTATGTGAGGACAGGCATGATTTAGACTGATATTTCTCTCTATCTATCAGCCTATCTTCTATATTCTCTTTTTCTCTCTCTGAATCAGTTTTCATAGAATTAGAGGTTCTCATGTCAACACATTGCTCACAGAATCATGTTTTCCTTTTTATGAAGTGATCCATATTTTTATTGTGGCATTCTCAAGGAGGTAGTCTTCAGACAGGCTGGAAAACTTGAGCAGTCCGAGAGGCTTCTTGCTTTGAGGATTTCCCCCATGAGTTTGATAGAGGAGATTCACAGCAGCACAAGGGAATAATCAAACATGGCCTCCGGAGACTTTGCGCATGTAAACATGCTTCTCTATCACACGCGCATACACACGGACAACTACACATTTATCTTTGAGCAGGGCTTGGGTTATATGTTTGAAAATAACTTTTTGCCATGCATGTTAATGGTGAGTGAAGCGAAATACCTACGCTATCTCACGGCTAATTCGTACTAATTCATACGACCTCACTCGTACGAATTCGTACGATTTGTCCAAACTCACGTGATGGGTAGATTTAGGGGCGGGGTCAGGGGTAGGTCATTCGTACGAATTCATACGATGTACAATATGTACGATTTAGCAAAAACGTTCTAATTCGTACGAGTGAGGTCGTACGAATTTTATGAGGTGGCTAATTCGTAACAATTCGCATGAATTATCGTGAGATCGGGTTGGAAATACTATATATATATATATATATATATATATATATATATTAGTGGTTCTCATCTTTTTGGCCATAGGAGGGGTGTAACGATACACAAAAATGACGGGTCGGTTTTCCCACGGTTTTGACGTCTCGGGTTTGTTTCGGTTTAGAAAGCTAAAATTGCTTTTTTTGTTTTGTTTTGTTTTTAAACAGTGGTTTAGTGAAAAAAAAATGTCTTTGACTTTAAATTAATTAAATTACAATTAAACATTTCACAAGGATTAAAAACAATCTGCTAATGCTGTTAACTATATTGGGAGCTGCACAATACTATAACTTTAAATGTTGTAGGCTAGACTTTTAACCTAAATTCAGATGCTATTTATTTTTTTTAAATATAATAATCAACACACAACACATTGTATGAAAACATGTTAACTGAACATAAGGCAGTTTTTGCATTAACTTGTGTTTTTACTCTAATTTGTTATTGAAATATAATAATTTACACAGTTGTCATTTTCATTAAATATATTTTAAACATACAGTAAATAATCAAGATATCATTAACAGGTCAAGTAAAATATAATATATAGGCTAGCATAGTGCATTTATTTAGTCCAAGAGATCATTTACAGGAACCAAAGTTGTGGACACTGAATCACTTGCCTGTTGAGGTAAATATAATGCTAGTGACAAGCTGCTGTTGTCTTTCTGCGTCTGAAACACTGATTGAGCGATTACACGAGTTATGATGCCTTTCAGTAAGTATACTGTGTCTTTCAACAAACCTTCAGGTGTCCATTCTGTAACTGAGGAAGAGATGATCGTGTTTACTCACGCGCCACGTTGCTGCTTGAAATGAGGAGCCTAGTAGGCCTACAGCGATCTGTCACGCCATATCAAAGAACGCCAAAATGCCATTTATTGTTTGAATTTCAGGATCAAATAGACAGAATTTGAAAGATTACAACTTGCTTATTATCGAAAGTAACAAAACACGGAGCTTGTTATTTGGTGTTAATGGTGGTTAGGCTACAATACTGAATAAATTAAGACATCAGGTCAATTGAGCCGGGCTGGGCGGGGTCGGGGTAGCAGGGGGCGGGGCAGGGCGTGTTCGGTACGCAATGAGAGTATCGCGATTGAATCGTGAGTTCTGTATCGTGGTTTTTTCGGTTCGGTTCGAATATCGTTACACCCCTAATAGGAACATTTCCCCATGGTCAATAAACCACAACCCAAATTTTTAGGAATTTGAACTAAGAAAATGTATTTTTCAAACACACTCACACACACACACAGTCACACTTTTTTTGTTGTTTTACACACACACAAATTGGAAGAATACCACTAACACTGTTGAATATACAGTATAAGGTAAGACTATTAAATAGCAGTCCCAAAATATTCTTTGTTAATACAATATATTTAATAAGTTGGTATGAGCTACCACTGTTATCAAAAAGAAAATAACACAACGTGAAAATAAAGCGCTATATTAGGTCAAGATTATGGAAATTACAGTTACCATGGTAACTACACAATACTACCATGACTTGTTAATAAGATAAATAAAAACTGATACTGATGAATAGAATGGACATCAGACCTGCATGCAAATCCTTCCCAGCTAACACGACATACCATGTATAATGAGCACAGTATAACATCTGACAGGAAAGTTTTCTGAGAGGAGAGATTTCATTATTATTATTATTTTTATGTCTGAGCAGGTTATGAAAATAACATTAGAATAATGACACTAACATATAGCCTGACAACATCTCATCTGACTGCAGAAACTGAATGAGGACAATGCAAGACACTTAATTAAACTGCACATTTTTTTCTTTTTTCAAAAATGGTGGAATTTACCTGCATTGCATCTTCTATTTTGCACTGTTGAGAGATTTTTTTTTTTTTTTTTTTAAATGAGAATGCATGTCTACGATTTTATTTGCATATTTATCTGCATATCTCTATGTATCCCTCTAAATATTTATAACCTCTACTGTAAACCTTTAGGTGAGCTATGTATATTTGTGTCTGGTGGATGTTAGCATTGATGCAGCTCAGCTGAGGTTGTGCTTCACTCTGTAGTGTCGTGAGGTCTTGCATGGTGTGTTGTATCGTGATTTTGGTCTCGAGTAGATGATAGTGATTGCTGAGACAGACTTTCTCTCTCTTATCTTCTGAAACACTGAGTTGTTTGTGCTTTACAACTCAGCAGGAGGTCCGCCCAAACCCCTCATGCTATCTCCCAACCGTCCATTGTCCAGATCCCGTCTCCATAGGGAACTAATACTCTTCACTCTCTTCTCCTTCTGTCACACACACACACACACTGTCTCTCCTGCAAATGAGAAGAGAATATGCAAAACTGTGTCACTCGGCAAATAGCTCTCAATTAAGCCCTGATTAGGTGAATCCATGAATGATAATCAGGCCTTCAAAAAAGTGTGTTATCTAGTATCAAAGCCTGTGTCCGGCCTCTAGTTGGGCTTAAAAGTACAGTCAGGAGGTTGTCAGGTTTGTTTGAAGGCTGAGTCTAGTTAGGGTGGAGAGAAATTTGTGGATTTTACTGGGCTTTTTTTTTACCAGCCTTTATATGTATAAAATATTGCATGCATTTTTGCCAATATAACATTTATTTAAGCGTTTATTCCTTGCATTTGAGTGATAAACAATGCAAGTAATTGTGCCATATGAGCTAGTGTCCTTCACTCATTCAAACTGCATCTGCCTCAAGAAATATGCTTTTCTTACTTTTATTTTCATTTTGATGGCTTTATGTGAAGTATATTGCACATATGAGTTCTGGAGAAAAACAAAAACCTTAAGCATCCCAGATCAACTTCTGACAGCAAATTTTCAACTGAGGTGAAAATTGTTAGAAGATACAGTTACAACAGAGATTTCTTTATGAATCACTCATGTAACTTGCATCATCAAACAACAACAACAAGTTAAAAAACAACAACAACAACAAAAACGTGTATGTGTTGCCGTTTTCTATAATTATCTATGTTAGAGTTAACTTAAACCATATAATAGTACATTTTACATATACATTTTTATTCTATATATTAAATATTTGACTCACATTTGGAGCTTATTTCTGGACTTATACACAACTGATCATACGATTTTTAATGTTTTTGAAAGTGTTCCTGCGCCTAACATGGCTGCATTCATTTGATCAAAAAATGCAGTAATATTGTGAAATATTATTACAACTTTAACTGTTTGCTATTTTAATATTCTAAAATGTAATTTATTTATTTGATGGCAAATAAATGCCTTGACCTGTCTTCAGTGTCACATGATCCTACATAAATAATTATAATATACTGATTTGGTGCTCAAGACACATTTCTTGTTATTATCGATGTTGCTTTTGAACGGTAGTATATATGTTTGTTTGTTTTGTTTAGAAGTCGTTGTTATTATTGTTATTATTATTAATTAATTTTCAAATCCAATTTTTCTTGCATTTAGACCTTAAATACCATTAATTGTGTCTTGACTGAACTGACAGTCTGTCTCGTTCAAACTACATTAATTACACCATTAGTGTATGTTACTTCATGTTCTAATAAGCCAAAGAGACCTTTGTCCGTAAAGAGAACATCTGCGGTGAACCCACTGTGTGAGACTCGGCATCCATGCCCTCTTTTTTTTTTTTTTTTTTTTTCTCATCCTCAAAGAAATAAACTCAATAAACTCTCCTCTCTCTTTCCTTGCAGGTTGATTTGCTGATTCCTGGCCTCGATGCTCTGATGTCTGCTGGTCCTTGACCTTCATCCATGGATAAGTTCTTCTATGCTTGAGGCAGACCTGACTGACCAGATGGTATCCTTATGTGTCACTTCTTGTGGGTCAGGTGAGTGAAGCCCCTGTTTGAAATGCCATTTAGTTACTCCATTTGGTCAGGACTGTTAGATAGATTAACCTCGGGTACCGAAGAGCACGAATGGGATGTAATGCTATGCATGAATCAGAGAGCTACACAACAATACAGTGGAGCGAATAAAAATAACTATTTAAATCCGCACCAGTCGGTTGGCCCATCAACAATTAAAACGTGACTTGATTTTCTTTGTATCGTGAAGCCTAAAACTGGAAAACATCTGCGTGAATACATATTGTGATCGTGTTAGTGTGTCAGTGTGTACAAGACTTCCTCCCATCTCTCCAAGGCTTAACGTCGTCATCCAATCAGCGACTAGCCTAGATGAACCAATGAGAATGCGTTTGGTTAGTATTCGTTCTATGGAATCAAAGGCACAGCACTCCTATGATATTAAAATGCCCTCTGTCTTTGTTCATACCACGCCAAACCAAGAGAGAGAAAGG
Organism: Cyprinella venusta; assembly: GCA_038021265.1. Classification (NCBI taxonomy): domain Eukaryota; kingdom Metazoa; phylum Chordata; class Actinopteri; order Cypriniformes; family Leuciscidae; genus Cyprinella; species Cyprinella venusta. Next base: position 12,081,216 of record CM075866.1, on the reverse strand, counting down.
GGAGGGTGAGAGGAGAGAAAACACACCCCCACCACCCCCCACCCCCCCAAAAAAAACTTTTTGTATTCCTCCCCATATGTCTCTGCGGGTGGGCACGCAATGACTCTCCCACTTCTCGCTTTGAAATCCCTGCCACTTCAGCTGTCTCCTTCAGCTTTTGTCAGCTTGAGACGCTGCACCTCGATGAAGTAGGGCAACTAGAGTACAGTCTACAATTCTTACCGCCGCCATCTTGGCCCTTGTCATTTCCTTTACTTGTTTGTCCCAGTTTTCAAATGTTACATTGTTATACATCCAGGTTTTTAACCTGCCCCAGTTGTGCATCCTTAGATGTTTAAAGCCTCTTTAACTCTCTAGTTCCGTCGCTTTGTTTAAATAAATGGAAGTGTCGGAATCACATTCTCCTTAGCCGTTGACCTCTCTGGACTCCTCTCTTCATAGTAATAGTACATATTGTTAGGCTTTTCCTTCAAATTCAAGAAGAAAGAGGTTTCTGAGAGGTTTTGAATTCTGTTTTCTCTTGATTGAATAGACCAGAGTTTTGCGCTTTTTTTTTTTTTCATATGGAGTGGCGATATTATTGGGCAAATTGCACTCCTTTCATGCAGATAAATGGCCGTTCGATAAATGCCGCAGTGTTTTTGAAGCGGCCAGAGAGCCAGGCTGCGTTGGGTGATAACTTCATCGCAGCGTGGGGTCAGGGGCAGGAAGAGAAGCCTGGCTGAAAGGGGATTAAGAGGAGCTGTCGAAGAGCTCCGAACTCGGACCACCTGCTGGGGAGCCTAGGCCTGGTACGCGCCTAATGTTTCTGATCAGCTATGCCATTGTCTGTGTTCCCCTCTTTCTTTTCTCGCCTCATAAGAAAGAATTTGATTGCCTCTCTGTTTCCCTGAACCCAGATTAGCTGTTGGGCCTTTTGTTGTTGTTGTTGTTGTTGTTGTTGTTGTCATCTACTTTCTACTATTTTTTTTTTAGCTAAGCTAAGGGATCCGTACTATCCTTGTGCTCTTGTTTATATGTGACATGCTGGACACAAGCAAAAAGGAATAGTTTACCCACAATATCTGTCATTGATTTATGACCTTCATCTTACAAAACTGTGTAACTGAAAACAAGGATTTTATGTTTTAATTGTTTTATTTTTTTGGAAGAATATGAAGAGTTCAGATGCAAAAGCCTCTAAATGCCATTTGAAATTTTCTTCTAAAATGACCATTTTTATCAAGCTTGTATATTTAAGTTCAGTAATTTCACTTAAATGACAATTAATAGATAATCTTCATTGTCATTTAAGTGAAATGACTGAACTTAAATATACAAGCTTGATAAAAATGATCATTTTAGAAGAAAATTTCAAATGGAATTTAGAGGTTTTTGCATCTGAACTCTTCATATATTGATGATTCTCTGGGAGAATGGGACACCAAAGTGCCAAACTGTACAAAAGCACATTAAAAGTAGTTTGTACGAGTTATGCACTAAATTAATAGGTGTCTGAACCTTGAACAAATCGTTCTTTTTAGGCAAACATTTTCAATAAATGTTGTAAACTGGTCAAATATACATACTGTACATACATGAATACATAGGGCTGCAACTGAAGATTATTTTGATATTAAATGAATCTCTTGATTGTTTTATTGATTAATCAATTAATCGGATGAAAGATCTAAAAATGTTTATACTTTCAAATAAAATTGTCATCCATTATTTTAAAGCTGCTGTCCATAACTTTTTTAAGTTAAATAATCCAAAATAATTATTTAAAAAAAAAAAAAAAAAAAAAAAAAACATTCTGCCAGTGGTCAAAACTATCTGCTTGCCATAGCTACATTCATTACATCACACCTGTACACATAAAGAAGGAGTTTCAGCTAGCTGCACGTGAGGAGATGTAGAGATGTATAGGGAATATGGAGGTATGTCACACCGTGTTGCATTATGGGACGTGGGCGCCATCTTTGCAGGCACAATCTCTGTTCACCTTCGGTATAATAGTGGGTATTTGGCTAAAACGAGGTAAAATTGAAGAAGAATGGAAGAAATGGAGATGTTTAAAGAAAAAGAGAAGGGACCCTACCGGGATAAACAGCGCAGTCTCATCCCAAGACATCATACAACTGACGCTTTTGACCATACGTCAACATCCGCCATTTTAAGGTACCCTTTAACGTCGGTTAGATGACGTTATATAATCCCCAGACCTAAACCTACCCCGTCACCTAACTGGTACAGCGTTAGTACAACACGTAAACACCTAAAGGTAAAGTGTCAGTTGGATGACGTCCCTGGATCGTCATCTAACTGATGTTAAAGGGTACCCTAAAATGGCGGATGTTGACGTATGGTCAAAAACGTCAGTTGTATGACGTCTTGGGATGAGACTGTGTTAGGAGGATAAACTAAATGCCACTGCCAAAAAAACTTTATTTGGACAAACTATCTTTGATAGACAATGTTCATACATCTGATTTAGTTTTGGAGTTTGAATATGCTAAATCATATTGTATGAAAAGCTGCTCTCATAGTTAATGTAACTTGTTATTTTCAGCATAGGTTAAGTTTTCATAGGTTGCGCTAGAAAAAAAATTGTACATTACTTTATAATGCCACAAGATTTGGTAACTTGTTAAATACAACTGTACCTTATTGTCATCATTTAATGTTGACACGGGTAAAAATGAGGGTATTTGGTCGTTTATTTTAAAATAGTTGATGTATCTTTGCCCGTTTATGTGTACTTAAAGGGTCTTTGCAGATGCAATTAGTATGCAAACATAGAAGTCACTTAATGTATTTATTAAGCAGTTATATAAAAAAAAAATGATTCACAAACATTTTAAAAAAAGGCATGTAAAAAATGTGCAGAATATCAAAGCAAATTGTTAATTGAAAACAAAATAAATATAATTTGATTCAGGCAATGTGTCCTGACTTTATCATCTGCTAACATAAACCACAAATTCAACATCATTCATCAACCCTCCTAACTGTTAGTCATTTATGAATATACAATACACAACCTCTTGCTTTGTACAACTTTTAACAAATGTATACAGTGGAGGACACTAAGGAAAGTTTATCCTCATGATTGCGGCACCCCAAGTGATCCGGCGTCTTCTCGTCAGCTCCTCAACCTGCTTCCCTTGTTGTTTTTCCCAAGAAAGAAAGGTGAAAAAACGTATTCCGTTGTTCAGTTTCCTCCCTGAACGATCGTGTGACCTGTTATGGCAGTTGGACTGAACAACCATATCGACGTTTATTAAAATCTCGACAGAAAATCCAAACACAGCCTCCAACACATGCATTTAAATACAGCGCTATAGACCTTATTCAGAGCAGTGCCATGACAGGTATGAAAGTGAGGCTGTGAGGGATAGACTTACCGTGTTTCCAATGGCATCCGCTGTAAAAAAGCTGAATAAAGCGGCTAGATTACTTACAATTTTCCACAGCTTACATTGTCGGGAGTTTTTTGTCAACTGACATTTCTTTTAAAGATATTTTCCCAGTGTTTCATGAGCAGAACAATCCGAAAACACATTAGATGACAGTACAACCCATTGAAGAGATGCAAGTCTATCCCTCACAGCCTCGCTTTCAGTCTCATTAAAAATCAAACATGGCGCTGCCGTGAATAAGGCGTATTGGGCGCGATCCTGTAAATATGGCGGCGGACCCATAATGCAACTCGGCGTGACTTCATCTCCACATTCCTTATAGGCTTTTCTCGCAGCACTTTACATAATTAAACTTATGGCATCCAGAACAACAAGATCCAAACAACAATCATCAGTGTCAATTGGAGACAGCAGTTATAAAACCCAAAAGACATCGTACTTCGGATTTAAGGTGGCTAGAGAAAGAGAAAGAAACCGTCTCATGCGAACACAAGGATTTAAACATTGGCGGGGCTTTTGAAAAGTGTGTGAACTCCGTGTTTTCTAGGGGTTCAAAATGGAAGAAGAGCTTGTTTTCTGCTGAACAAGTAAGACATTTCAATAGTTCAATCGTGTAACACTACGATTTCTTAATTCACAAAGTTATGGAGTTTCCTTTGTTGTGCCTTTCTCGTTTTGCTATTATGGAGAACATGGATTCTGAACTACACAGGTAACCATAAAACACATTATAACTATTCTAACTGCACTATGCCACTAACTAACTAACTAGGCTGCACACACTAATCTAAATAAATATATAAATGCTATGCTAAATAGATGCTAAAATACTTTATCCTGATAGTTTGCAATGGGCTACTCCTAATTCCAACTCTTGACTCGCAGTGGTTTTAATGAAACAAGATGGTTTTTATACTGCCAAGGGTGTGGTTGCTCGTACCAAGGGAATGTTGAGCTGGAACCTGAATAGGTCAGCTCTCACCGATTACGTCACGAAGCACCGCAAATATAGGAAAATTCAACAGCAGTAGCCACCATTCAAACTGAAGAGGGCAGCATTCAGATGTTTTCACAGCGCAGTCTCATCCCAAGACGTCATATAACTGACGTACGTCAACATCCGCCGTTTTAGGGTACCCTTTAACGTCGGTTAGATGACATTATCGGATCCTAACCAAACCCCAGACCTAAACCTACCCCTAAACCTATCCCGTCACCTAACTGACATTAAAGGTCAAAGCGTCAGTTGTATGACGTCCCAGGATCGTCATGTAACTGATGTTAAAGGGTATAAACGGCGGATGTTGATGTATGGTCAAAAGACGTCCCAAGACGTCAGTTATATGACGTCTTGGGATGAGACTGTGTTAGTTTTCACACCATATATTGTAGAATTAAAACAATTTATACCCAAATGTCAAAAAAGCTATTCTAATCTGCACTAATATAGCCCCATTCTTACAGATCATTAACTGCAAGAAATGTTGGCTTAGGGTTTAGTTACCCTTTAATGAAACACACCTATACTGAACACAATCAACTAGAAACCATAGAATAGAGACAAAACTGAGTGAACAGACTAGAGAATAAACAAAGAAACTCAAACACGAACAGATTATATTATATTATATTATTATATTTATGAACATGTATGACAAAATGAGAACTTGTTAAAGTTCACTCTCTGTAACCTAATGTGACTCTCTCACTGTTCTCTAAGGTAACTAATGGAGAATCATGATGAGGGAGCATCCACTCATCAGTGTCTATGGTCATTTTTTATTCATCTTATATATTCACAGATTAGCTGCAGGGGCTTCTTGGAATTTTTTATTTTCTCATTTTCGGAGGTATCCGTTTATCAATGCCAAAGAATATAAAAAGATCATAAAAAATTCATCTATATACAAAAAAAAAGCACCTTAAAACACTTTCCTTCCCAGCTATACATGTGTTCAATGTGTTAAACAGGCAACACCAGTAAAAATCTTTCCCTGCAATCAACACGTCTATGCATAAAATATTTCTCCGCACCATTTTTCATGGCTGTGGGCTGAAACAGCTGTAGTTAGATGCATGAATACTGATAGGGCCAATCGCGCAGAGTGCAGTGCAGGTGTGCAGGTGAATGCTCTGTTTGGCAGTTGCCTGACATGTTTCTTCTCTTTAGCATGGAGTGCAGACAAGCTCATGAATAACAGTTCTGATGAATGGTCTGAGCAGGCTCAGTACTAACTTCTACAGCACCTGCTACTGTGTTTGCACCCCACGCAGAAGTGTGTGCTTGACACAAACTTACCAGAATAGCTATTGTGTGCAATGGCAGCTGTGTGCACTGCTCTAGACAAATAATTAATCTGTGCTTGATGAAAAACAACAGGCACATTTATGTATTTGCGTCATGTGACGTCTCCTCATCAGCAACATATTACGTCAAATCTATTTTGATGAAATACATAGAAAAAAATCATTAGAAGGTTGAAAAAAAAATCAGTCAAGCGAATATATATATATATATATATATATATATATATATATATATATATACCTATCACAGTATTATTCTCAGACCAAAGGCTTCTGGTTTATTCATAGATGTGTGTTTTTCACATATTTGGTGATATGGCCTTGAAGTATTTTCATATATACATTTATAAACTGTGAATATTTCAATGCTGGCAAGGCTGTAGCACAAAGACTGGATATAACTCCATAAGGATGTTTTCTAAAAGATGGCTGTCTAAGCACACCGTAGAGTTTCCAAGTATTTTTTTTTTAAAGCAGCCAACATCATGTTCTGGAACATTCTTGCTCTATCTTTCTCTCTTCTCTCGTAACGGCTGTGGTCGGTCGCTCTCAGCCCGTGCCAACTTCCAATAACCATATTCCAGGAAAGAGCTCCACATGTTCAATTATATAATTACATCATCTCAGATTTAGACAGATGTCCCATAATACGTTTCAAATGCAATCAGCCGCACTCGTTCCCCACATAATGCATTTGGAGAAGAAAAATGATGTCCGCTGAGCATAAAACAGATCATATTTGTTGTGTTGGTGCTTCTGTTGCGCGCACTATTGATATTGTCATTATTAGTATCGCCGCAAGCTCCATTTAGTATTTTTGTTAGTAACATCAATGTGTTTTTATGGTGACTGCTTAAAATAGGCCCTTTTATAATAGCAGCGCATATGGAAACATGCCAAACAAATAAACATACCCACAGACAAACTAATTGCCTAGTGAGAGAAATCACATAATAGGTTGAGTATGTTTATATGAAAATCCACAGCGATCACTCTCCCTACCTTGAATCCTATTGTTATCCTCCAGCCTCAGTCCTCAACCAGTCTGGTCTTTCCCGCTCAAATCCTGGCCGTTTTAAAGCATATCTCCTCTCATTGTTCGGCAGACAGCACTCAAATCCCTTGAGCCTTGAGTCTAGTCCAGGGAACTTAGAATGAGTAATTGTTTACTAAGCTGAACTTTAGTCGTGCACTAGTAGTGGATAAAGACTTTTTATTTATTGATTTATTTTTCTCGGCAGTTCTGCTCATTGACACAGTTTTGGACACACAAGAGCTGTGGGCTCAGATTGGGAAATAATAGTAACATAATTGGCCCAATTACTACTTAATATTGTTTTCAGTACATTTCAATGCTTTATTCTTTGTCTTATTTTAAGATAAAGGTCCACTAATCGTAAAAGTGCTTGTGTGAAATTTGGCTTAGTGACTATAACTATATAAAAGCCATACAATTGAGTTCGTAAACAGAGGCAACATCATTTAAATAGCATTATTCTTTTAAAGGCCAGCGTTTTGTGCTCCATCGATGACTGATAAGAAGGAATTGAAATGATATGAATGAGAATTTATTAATATGCACCGTTCAGTTCAAAACAGCGCCTTGACAGGTTGAAGATAACAACATTGATGAGCAGTTGAATGACAATTGCATAAATAATATCTGTCCAACTCACTCATTTTTCAATCTTTTTTTTTTTAAAATCATATTTAACAATCGTAAAAAGTTGTTGAATTTTGTGACCCAGTCTGACAGAGGAATAGAAATGGTGGCGAATTGTTTGAAAGGTGACCTTTACAGACGAGACTCTTAGGACAGACTGGCACAAAACATCCGTTTTATTCTTAAACCTGTCTCCATTTGTCACATCAAAATAGAGAGAGAAAGAGAGAGAGCGAGAGAGAGAGAGAGAGAGAGAGAGAGAATTTCATTAAAGGTAGAGTCCTCTTCCATAGCAACCAACGATATATCAGCTCACCTGCATGGGCACCTCCCATTGTGCATGAATCAGATAACTCCACATGCTAATCACAGCAGCCGGCCCCCGCTGTGAATAACACCCCTGACCACGGCGTTGATGTCCCCCCACACACACACACTCCAGTGGTCAATTACACCCTCAAGGCAGCTCAGTAAATACTAATCATTTCCTCATGAAGACAAAAACACAGTTTTTGTTAGCTGTCACTTTGGCTTCCCAACAGATCACACGGGTCGTTTCTGTAAAGGTGTCGAGTTATGAAAACCACATGCAAAGGTGTTCCACATGGGACAGAGGGAGTGAGCCACATTAAGGAATGCGGGATGTGAGCCGTGCAGCAAAGTCAGAGAAATATTGTATAATTAGATAAAGTTCATTGTTTTTTTTACTTTTCTCGGTAAACACTGACTCACTCATATACTCAGAGAGAGTGAGCAGCACTCTCTCTATTCTAGATTTTTACTTTTTTTGTATATACTACTGCTATTCATTGTTTACTGATGGTTATAGCACACACACAACGCATACAATACCAGTCAAAAGTTTTTGATCTGTAAGATATTTAATGTTTTTAAAAGAAGTCTCTTCTGCTCACCAAGGCTGCATTTATTCGATACAACAAAAAACAGTAATATTGTGAAGTATTATTACAATTTAAAACAGCTGTTTTCTATCTGAGTATATAGTAAAGTGTAATTTATTCCCATGATCAAAGTTGAATCTTCAGCATCATTACTCGAGTCTTCTGTGTCACATGATCCTTCAGAAATCATTCTAATATGATGATTTAATGCTCAAGAAACATTTATCATTAGTATCAATGTAGAAAACAGTTATTTACGTTTTTCTTTCAGGATTAGTTCAAAAGAACAGTATTTATCTGAAATAGAAAGCTTTTGTAACATTAAACAGTACCATTCAAAAGCTTGGGGTGAGTAAGGATTTTCATTTCATTTCTGGGTGGGAAAGAAATAAAAAGAATCAATACTTTTAATTCATGTTACAAAATAAATGGTGTTTTCTTGAACTTTCTATTCATCAAAGAATCCTAAAAAATGCACACAACTGTTTCCAACATTGATAAAAATAATGAATGTTTTTTGAGCATCAAATCGGCATAATACAATGATCTCTGAAGAATCATGTGACACAGAAGACTGGAGTAATGATGCTGAAAATTCAGCATTGGTATATATATATATATATATATATATATATATATATATATATATATATATATATATATATGTATGTATGTATGTATATATATATATATATATATATATATATATATATATATATATATATAGGAATATATTCCTGTGATCAATGCTGAATTTTCAGCATCATTACTCCAGTCTTTAATGCTGAATTTTCAGCATCATTACTCCTGCATCATTACTGAAAATTCAGCATTGATCACAGGAATATATATATATATATATATATATATATATATATATATATATATATTATAAATCTTACTGATCCAGAACTTTTGACTGGTTGTGTACATGTGAAACTCGAAAAAAATTTAATTTATATCAGTAATTCAACTTAAAAGGTGAAACTAATATATTATATAGACTCATTACATGCAAAGTGAGACATTGCAAGCCTTTATTTGTCATAATTTTGATGATTATGGCTTATGTCAAAAGAAATAAATTAACGATATTCTAATTTTTCGAGTTTCATCTGTATATGCATATATGCAAAGAGCCATGTTCTCACAGGGACCCTGGTTTAAGTCTGACTTGCGTTGTGTCCCACTTCTTCTCTCTATACAGTTTTATGTCAGCTCTACATGTCCTATAAACTAAAGGCTAACAGCTCATAAATTAAAAGAATAAGAAAAAAATGAGAAAGGGAAATATCTCTGGTGACTTTACATTAGTGTTTGATAGCAGATGAGCAAGTCGTCCCTATTCAGAGTGAAATTCAAATGTATGAATACCCTAATAATAGGCTTTCAGCAGGTAATATTCATCCTCTGTTAGACATAAGTAGGCCCAATATACAGTACGTGAAATCTGAAGGGCTCTACCCAGCATCTTAAAACTAGGTCGAAAGTCATCTCTGTCACAGGAGACTGAGAACAGCCCTGCATTAACATAATGAGACATATCACGTCAGCAGTGGGCAGATTGCATATTTCATTCATCGGCATGTAGCTTGAAAGGTCATCCGGTGCTCCGTCACCAAGAACCTCTCAGGGTTCCTAAGCACACGGAATAGTCCCAGGATGGCCAGATTTGCAGTGATAAATGCAGCGCTTTTAGTAAGACGATACATGTAGCACCCATGTAGGCCTTTATCTATGGGGCTAAACCTGGATCGTTGTCTCGCAGCCACATTGTACGCATCAAATTACCCCTCTCTCAGCTTGCAACTGGCCCTCTGTGGAATGACATCACTGCCAGTGCATACCTGCTAGTGATTACTCTCTCCTCAAGCAAAACGCTTCCAGCCATCTATTACTGCATTTAGCACCATATGAGTTGAATCATTGCAACATTTTCCTTTTACATTCTGTGCCAACTCACTTTAATGGGATCCCTTTTTCCACAACCCTGTTGTTTTATTTTCCCAACCTGTTGTTTGTGCTCCAAAATTAAAACCATGGCACGGCATAAGTGTGTTGTAATAATGTGATCTCAATTTTCTTCTTGGCTCCCACCACATTTTTTGCTTTTCAGATCCCCCTTTTAGAAAGTAAGCTTCTCCACAGGGAAAATTAAACAGAAACTTTATACCTTTCTTTTTGAAGGAATCAAATGTGTGTTCCTCTTCAGAAGTGTCAGTCAAACTCCCACTTGGTGGTCTGGGCTTTTGATAGTCTATATAGAGACTGACTCTGACAGCTTTAGCAGTACATGGCAGTTATTTTAAGAGGGAAAAGATTATCGTGCTTTTTGTAATAGTTCGTAAATGGTCATAATGCCTCAGATGATATCCTACCTGAAAGCATGTTATTCCAGTCCAACAGTGTTTGACATAATCTGTCTTTTTAAATAATCTATCTATCATCTATCTATCTATCTATCTATCTATCTATCTATCTATCTATCTATCTATCTATCTATCTATCTATCTATCTATCTATCTATCTATCTATCTATCTATCTATCTATCTATCTATCTATCTATCTATCTATCTATCTATCTATCTATCTATCTATCTATCTATCTATCTATCTATCTATCTATCTATCAAAAATCATAAACGAAATGGAGCACATTAAATGTTTGATTTGTTGCTGAGTTTACATCATATATGGTTCATTTAACATCAACCACTGAAGTCACATCTTTGTAGAGTATTTATTCAAACGGATGAATGCAAAAAGGACTCAACCAATCTTTGGAAAGGGATTGTGTGATAGACATTAAATATGGCAGATTATATTAAATTTGATGTGTAAATGAAATTATTATTATTATTATTATTATTAGTAGTAGTAGTAGTAGTAGTAGTAGTAGTAGTGGTAGTAGTAGAAGAAGAAGAAGAAGAAGTACAAAACCTAAAACAAATAATGTAATATTACAGTAATAAAACATTGTTTATTATTGTTTGCTATTATCCATTCCTTGGCTATTTAACTATTTTATTTGTATTTTTTCTGCTTTTATATATATTTTCCCATGCCTAACTATTTCCCTCAGATTTATAAACAGAGGCTAGCACTTAGCCTTGAATCTCGCTTGGCGATTTTCCATTACAGATTTGCACAAATCTTTTGCCATTTTTTTTTCTAACTGTCGATAAAAAACTATTTCGAAATGACAGCGTTTCTATCAACCGATGTTATGCGACTAAAACTTTTTTTTTTCTCATGCGATGAGTCATTCCAAAAATCATGGCAACTTAATCATGGAAAACAATTGGTATAATACCAATTTTTTTCCATGATTAAGTTGCCATGATTTTTTTAAGTTGCCTATATCACAGCCATCGCACTAGACATTGTGTGTGTTATCCAAGATAACAATGTGTTGCAATGTGTTATCCAAGCATTGATGGCAGAGAAAGACACAGAGTCCCTGGGTGTTTCTCCCTCATTTCTGCTCCGATTCCTGTAATTATTGTTTCTTATATGAATTTAATAAAGAGCTCTTTTCTTATATTATGTCCAAATGGTTAGTGTACTTTTGTGTCAATTAGTTTTCCCTTATTTAATCCGTAATTGCAAAATGAAAAATTAACGGTTGTTGTATTTTTAAAACGCAAAGTAGAACACCCCCCCAAAAAAAAAAAAAAAATATATATATATATATATATATATATATATATATATATATATATATATATATATATCGACAAATTTTCCGATATTTTTTCATGACTATTTTGCCCGTTTATTAAACATTTAAAATGTTCACAAATTATTATGGAAAAAAATAAATTTTACTGGTTTTCTTAGGCCAAATTAGAACCTTAAAATTATATTTTTCCTACAGCCTAGGCTATAATAACTTTCAACCTCCTCATGCAAGCTTAAAAACTTTTTCATGATAAATTTTAAAGATTTTTTTGTGAGGTTTTTTTTTTTTTTTTTTTTTTTGCGAAATGGATGTGTTTCCATTGGGCATATTTTCAATTCGCCATTTCAATTTGCACAATTTAAAGGGTAATGGAAACGCACCTAATGACTTCACTGGTGTACATGGGAAGTGTTTTATTGTGTCTGCTTAAACACAAACAGAGCTGGTCTAGTCTGTGAAGTCATGTCTTTAGGTTTCTGAGATGAGATCAGTTTATGATGGCAACAGATGATGTGTGCTTCTACTTTGTGTGTTTAGACTGGCCTTTGAAACACACATGATATCCCACAGCTCATCAATCTCTTTGCTGGCACTTTATCATTGCCCCCATCCCATTATAGTCCCACCCTCAGTTGGAATCCTCCCGATATATGTGTGTGTGTGTGTGTGTGTGTGTGTGTGCGTGTGTGTGTGTGTTTCTTATCTGACATCCTTGGGTTTATGTTGTCACAGCTTTTCAAGTCTGATCCAGTGCTTGTATGTACATGTATTTTGTGTATGTTTAACCTTGTTGTGAACTGTCGCTACCAGCAAGTCAACTTTTCATCATAATAAATCTTACAGGAATGCCACAGATAGCTGTTAGCTGCCAAACCCCACATATCGTCTAAACTACTTCTTTCAGTCATAAAGTGTCACAGAGAATCTCGAAGTGAAAAGTCTCGCCTGAACTTGACTGTATTCTTTATATGGATTGACTCTAAGATGCTGAATTGATTGCACAGGTTAATGAAGAACAAAGTGTGAGTCAGACAGTAGTTGAAAGGGAGCAAGACCTCAATATACAGGGAAAAAAACAATCAAACAGAAAATCCAATTAAGTATCAAAGCGCAACAAAACGAAGAATAAGCCCCTATTGGAGTGGAAAAGAGGAACAGAAAAATCTGTGCAGGTCAAAGAGAGAGACTGGAATCATTGTCCAAGAGTTTCAATATCTCAACACTAATCTAAGAAGGAAAAAGAAAGTGAGAATGGATGCATTCCATCTAGTGCTGTCAGTAACACGTGGCAGGTAGTGCAGGAATAGGTTAAATTAATCAGCTGTTCTTGTTGCTCAGCTCAATTCAGCTGTAGGTACAGCATGGACCCATATCTGCAGATGGGGTCAGCCATGAAATATGGTGTGATATTGTCAAATTGATGGAGGTCAGAGAATAAAGGGAATGAATTCATCATGGCTTGTGCATGATACATGGAGCATTACAGCTAAAGCGCACAGGGTAGTCGCCTGCGTTGGGAGAGTGAATGTAGCCATGAAACACTATTTTCTCTGCCCACTGCGGATATTATTAAAAAGATCAGTTTGGTGAATTGAATGGGCACTAGAATACACAGAGCTCCTAAAAAGGACCCATGACTGCAAACATGGGTGTCATGTTTTCAAATGTGCTGGTTTTGATGACATGAACACTGTAAAAAAAAAAAAAATCCTGTATTTTTTAACGGAATAATGCTGGCAACTTTGGTTGCCAGAAGAATTCTGTAAAAAATACATTAAAACTGTAATCACCCTTACAGTAATAAACCATAATCACCTTTACAATAATAAACCGTATTTCATTTTCTGAAATCTGTTGATTACCAACTTTTTGATAACTTGATTTCTGTTTCGTACCATTGTAATACAATGACAACCATCAATCAACTATTAAAACTCATCAGAAGTTGTCTTCCATTAGAAGGTTAATACTTACATAAATAAGCTGCACAGTGTCATTCACACAAACATTAAACACCATCATGGTAACACACTTGGAAAAAAATGCAATAAACATTAATTGAACAACATTAAATGTAACATAAAACCCTAATGTACATAACCGATTAGGAAAAAAAAATAAAAGAAAAGAAAAATTAAAAGAAAACTAAAATTAAATTAAAAGAAAATTATGAGGAAACATAGTTATTTCAACAAAAATACATCCAATGTGAAGTCTGATGCAGTGAATTGTAGGATTGTCAATTTACGTTTTTTTTTTTCACTGTAAATTAAACAAGCAGTTGTTCTTTTTTCATTTTAAAAACTGTAAATTTAACGTTATTTTACAGTAAAATTATATCACAGTTATTTAGTGTATATAGTACGGAAACTTTCTGTTAAAGGGCACCCATTATGCCCCATTTTTACAAGATGTAATATTGGTATTGGGTGTCCCCAGAATGTATTTGTGAAGTTTCAGCTCAAAATACTCCACAGTTAATTTAGTCTAACCATTTGAAAATGTCATTTTTGGGGCCTGTTTAAAAATGAGCTGTTTTGGGCTATACGACCTTAAATGCAAACGAGATGCATATCCCCGCCCTGCCTTTGGATGAGGGCGTAACTTGATACCTATGGCAGTCGGTCTAAGCAGAAGGGCTGAGAGAGTGAGAGACCCGCTGTTTTGAATCTCATTCAACCTTACATGTTTGAATCGGAATATATAAATAGTCTCTGATCAGACCCAGATGACGAAGAGAGTATTATGAATAGTATCGTTATGTTTTAGTATATAGTAATACAAATTATTTATTAATATATTAATAACATTACATTTAGACAAAATGTAAAAAGCAACAGCATTTTCACATTAAATACAAAAGTGTTTTGTCCTTAAGTCTTGATGGGGGGGGGGGGGGGGGGGAATTTTTTGAACAATTTTTTTTGAACAATTGTTTTTGAACAATGTCTGATTTTTGTTGAAGATTCCTACTTTTTTCTATTGCATATAACATTTGTTCTGTGTACTTGAGGTGCTGTGAAAGGGCAACACATGAATTTTGCATTTTGTTTTTGGAAGTTATATCGAGCCGTAGACAATCAAAAGAAAACTAGAGACAATGTTTTTGCCGTGCTTTCCAATACTGATGACAACCACAACAATCACTCAGGAGAACGAAAAAAAAACAATAAATACAATGTTCAAAAAAAAAAAAAGAAAGAAAATTGCTAATTTCATCCCCAGATCACTTCTCTTTATAATACCCATTAACAAAATGAAATTTCAGCTTTAGGCTATTTTAGACAAAATTGGCTCCGGCAAAACTTTAGACAACTTTGGACTAAATTGACTTTGGCAAAAGTTGTTGACTCTGCAACTGCCCACCTTTTCTGTCCAACCACAGAAATGAAAATAAGAAGATAAATCCTCACTGCTCATGTAGCCCAAGTTGCAACCACTCCTCTTTTGTAATTATTACAGTATGCTATGCAGATGACTACAGATGTTTTCTGTTAGCAGTTTTGATTCAACTCCGAGTGGAAAATAAAATGAGTGTTGTTGTTTGGTAAAAGCACACAAACACTTTTTTTTTAATCCATCTGTCGGCACGGACGCTCTCGTACACCCAGCGTCTGCTACGCATCTTATCATTCACATCATATATGTTCACAACATGTATTCAATTCTCATACACAATTATACCAGTATTATTTACACTACATTGTGTACAACACGTTCTGCAAGCTTCTCTGGCACATGAACACACGTTCCCCCCCGTAGTGAAGTAACCAGTGATGTGTATCTGCAGAGCCCAGTGGTCACGTGACTCATCTGGAGGTTTCCAGTTCTATGCCCTAGTTGGCTGGAGATGAGGGGGACCTCACAGCCTAGAGAGACAGAGAGAGAGAGAGAGAGAGAGAAAGGGATGACATTGACTCGTCCTAACACTTCAGTGGCCGTGTGAGGGATGCACCCATGGAGGTGGGGGGAGGGCTGTTTCTCAGTACCTCATGGTGCAGCACCATCAGTGTACATATCCCGAACTGAGACACTCCCACACATCCACTCTGACGGCAGACAATAATTAGGAGAGGGAACGGGAACGAGTGACGCAGATATATGCATGAATGTATTATGGGCTATTTACTGGTGTCGCTGTTGTGCTGCAGGACAGGTAGGAATGTAATCAGCATTGCCATCGCACGTAGAGATCAGCGCCTCTGTGTGGATATCTGCTTCTAATCTCCTATTCTGGTGCAGTGAGTTGTTCTTGCCAGCTGAGTGTCTGTCAGCATGCAGGACAAGAGGGAAGTTTTGCATTTGTGGACACTCGGGGACAGGATGTGGACGGCTCTGTATGTAGTCAAGCATGGAGCGAAGTCAGGGTCTGTCACTGCCAGCATCTGCTGCCCACTCGAGGCCGCCCCAGAGGCACTGACCAAGCGGCGGCCGTCTCTCTCTCTCTCTCTCTCTCTCTCTCTCTCTCTCTCTCTCTCTCTCTCTCTCTCTCTCACACACACACACACACATACTTAAAGACACATTGATCCGGCACCAAAGAAGTAGCAAAGAATGCTCAACCCTTCTTTTTCTTTAGTTTAATTACATACAATGATAACATTTATATATATATATTTTAAATATTATTACATTATAAAATAGGTGTTTTCTATTTTAATATATTTAAAAATCGAATTTGTTTCTGTGATGGCAAAGCTGAATTTTCAGCAGCAATTACTCCAGTCTTCAGAATCACATGATCTCTCAGAAATCATTCTGTTATGCAGAAGTAACAAGTGATGTTATTAATATTATTAGTAATGTTGAAAACAAACACATACTATATATATATATATATATATATATATATATATATATATATATATATATATAGAATATGGATAGAAAGATTTAAAGAATCAGATTTATAATAAATATTTCTCATTACTGTCACTATACTAATTTAACTAAAACTTTTGTAATAAACACATTTTAGTCCCGTGTTGAAAACTTAAAATAATAGTTGAGAGCTACATCTTGTGTATGTGTGTTCACTTCTGTGAATGGATCTGCATCCTGGAATATGTTTCTCCAATCTGGACCCCCAGGTGTGTGAGTGCGTGCGCGTATGTGGGTTGGACGGAGGGTATGTTTCGGTGTGGGTGTAAAACGGGGCTGTGTGTGTGTAGGGGGGTGTTTGTGTCCTGCAGTGGGGGAAAGAGAAACAAGTGAGTTAGAGAGGAAGTGATGAAGGGTGAAAGCAGGGGGAGATGAGACACTTTGATGATGTTAATTTTTGGTTTATCTCACAGATGGTATGAATGATTTCTGTTTGGTTGGAGCTCATCTAGAACACCAGGGGTCCTTTTATCTTTGCTCCTTTTATATATTTATTTACCTATTTTATCATCAGACCCCCCACCTCCACCCCCACATCCACCCATACGGCACTACAACACTTTTGTTTTGATTACCTTGTTAACATTTCACTTAATTGAAAATGTAGTTTTCTTTTGTGTTTAGAGAAGAGGCTCCATGTGGATTGATTTTGATTAATGGGAAGTCTGGTCTGAAGAGCAAAATAGCCATTCTGCTTATTGAAAGTGGCTCCTAATGAGTCTGAACGTAAGTGAAGTTGCCGATGTTGAATTTGGCCGACAACTGATACCTAATGTTTTTTTTTTTTTTTTAGCAATCAAAGAAAACAACTGTTTAATGGGTTGCTCTTTATTATTATTAATAAGTGCAAAAGAATCTGTTTTTTGGTTTGTTTGTTTTGTTTTTAAATAATTGTATTCACAGAAAATGTATAGAACTCCGCATAACAGATTTAAACTCTTAATTTGTGAATTGAACTAGATTTCTATTTAGTGTATATGATATATATATTTTCCCCCACAATTAAAACAAAACATGAGGGATAGAAGTAGGCGATCAATAATGTGACTGTGAATAACGCAAAATACGTCTTCCAAAAGAAAAAGAAAGAAAAAAAAATTCATGGTGACAAAAAACTCAGGAAAACTTTAGACTGTCCCTCTCAGCCTTTTTTTTCATTTGTGAAACAAAATGAATATATGAAGAGTTCAGATGCAAAAGCCTCTAAATGCCATTTGAAATTTTCTTCTAAAATGACCATTTGTATCAAGCTTGTATATTTAAGTTCAGTAATTTCACTTAAATGACAATTAATAGGTAATCTTCATTGCCATTTAAGTGAAATTACTGAACTTAAATATACAAGCTTGATAAAAATGGTCATTTTAGAAGAAAATTTCAAATGGCATTTAGAGGCTTTTGCATCTGAACTCTTCATATATATATACAGTATATATATATATATATATATATATATACTGTATATATATACAGTATATTCAATAATATGGTAAGTTTTAGGGGGTTAGCTAATTCAGTGCGTCTGACGAGTTCTGCGCTTGATAATTGGGCTTGAGTTAATATTAACTTAAATTAATAATTTATAGAGAATGCATATAATAATATAGAGCTTGTGATACATGGCTTGCGAGAGTTTTCTTAATATTGGGATATATGTTGCTGCTTGCTGCATCACATTTTCTGACAACGAGAATTATTACTACTTGTTTATTTTGTGTATTTAAATACTAACAACACAGTTTTAAAAAAGATAAAGTATACGAAATAGGCCTCTAGCAACATGGAAATCCTCCATAGAACAATTTTATTATGTATTAAAACTGGGAATACAGAATACACTTTCCATTTTTCAGTAGTTGTTGTGATTCAATTTGTGAAAAGTGCAAAGGTAAACCATCATGCATGTTCAAAGTATACCACAGCCTTCAGCAAAAGCCCTAGAATGCATCGACATACCACTCTCTTGTACTTTTTTTCTTCTGGGTGTCAGTGGAATTAATAATTCAAATAATTTACAGAGTAACTCTGAAATGAATCCCAGAGCTGAAACTTGAGGAGAAAACCTGATTACATTCATTTAGCTCAGCACATTTAAGCCAGGCTTCTAAAACCCTTCAATATTGACATGTGACGCATGCATTACAGCTAATAAATTACAGATTCATAAATAAACGCAGGGTGCGTCTTACCTATTGAAGCAAAAACTATTTGTTTTGTTCGACCTACTGAGTTAGGATGTGACTTTTGTGGCCAAACATTCAAAGGCATCTTTAAAATGTGTGAAACTCTAAATGAAAGAAACATTTTCCACGCTAATACTAAAATAGAAACCTGCCTTAGAAACAAGGATGCAGTGAATTTGCGTGAGTTTGGTAGAGGGTAATTGAGTGCTCTCCTGCCTAGCATGAAGTGTGGGGCTGAGGATCTCTTCAGGTGTTTTTAACCAAGAAGAACACCACTCTGGGTTAAGCTGGGTCAGGCACCAAAACTGCTAAAATTGCCGCTGCTGCTCCTCTCACACAGTCTTTTGTAGATACTAAGCTTCACAGGACTTTGTGGAAATATTTCAACTTATCTGAACCAATGTAGGTGCTAGGAGCAGGTGGATGATGTCAGAGGGCATCAGAGGTTTGCTTCAGTGGCAATGCCAATTTTAACTTACAAGACTGTATGTGCACTCTTCATTCATCTTCAGTATAGAGGCATCTTGCTTTTGAGTTGTTTTTCCTTATATTTGTACATTGTGTTCATATAATAGGGGACGCAGTGATTCCTTTAATCTAATAAATAATTTCTCAAATCAGTAAAGCAATAGGCCATGCCTGTTTTTTTACAGTCGTCATTGTTGCAACATAAACAGAAAGCAAGTTCAGTGCTCCTGTCCTCAACACTCTTTTTTCCCCCTCACATTTTATAATAATTTAAATTCAGATCAATATTTAATTTCCACTTATTTATTTGGTAAGTAGCAAGTGGCAAAATAAACCCCTTCAGGATGACATCAACTCATTGAGGTTTATTTCACAAAATAGCCTGCTGTATGTTGAATGGGGGGTAGATTGGTGTTAATGGCACTATACTATTGTAACGTGCACCTGCAAGGGCTTCATAAATGTGACTGATTTGGCAACTGTTCAGAAAATAAACTGTTAAATATCAAATACAACTTTTAAAAATAAGCAGCCTATATTAGAAGAGATGAGGCATATGGCTTTCAGAGGAGGCATATGGCTTTCAGTAGTGTGTGTGTATATATATATGTATATATATATATATATATATATATATATATATATACAGAGAGAGAGAGAGAGAGAGACATTTGTTTTTTCTGTGAAATACTGAAAACTTGTTTTTTCAGAAGTAAATCTTGTGAATTGGCTTTTTTATAGAGAAATATTTTTTTTAGTAAGATATGTATAATTTTACATTATGTTATTACAATAAAAGTACGACGTTATTAAGGTAAAATCCTTAGTTCATGTTTCATTGTTAAATAACAAGTATTTTATTATTTTAGAAATAGATTCTGTATAAATAGGTCAGTATATTAGCATCATATTTAAGGACAAATAATTAAATTAAATAAAGGCATTAGGTAGCATAAAAAATGCCACTTGATAATAGGCTACTTGTAACATTATCACTTTTGTTATGCAGTTAAGTTCTGGCAGCTGCCATTTTGTTTGTACCATACATTTAAAAGAAAGAAAAAAAAGTAAATCTTGTAGTTAATGTTATTTTAGTAGGCTATTTTTATTATACGGGACATCGAACTGTTCTGTGTTGTCATCCCCTCCATGTTTTCGGTTAAAGGAAGTGTTTAATTCTAAGCATGCAAAATAATAACACTTTCAAGCGTTGTGCTGCTCTCGGTGAGAATGAACTTCGCAAAACAGAGCCAAACCCATAAACTGCTCCCAGTCGCTATCAGCTAGAGACGCGATGATGACGAGGAGCTTGTGAAAGTCATTCATCAGGGTTCGGCGTTAGTCATGGATGACCCTTCATTTATCTCTGATCCGGTGCTGGATACAGACACATAGCGCACTGATTGGACGCAGCGGGGGGAACCAGTGGCGCTTCACATCCAGACTCAGAGCTGAGGAAACACACACACACTTGCGCGAATTATTACCTAGGCTATCTGTACTCTCGCAGCGCTTTCAGGTAGCCTAGACATGCACGCGCTCACTCCCGGCTTTGTTGTAGCTCTGTGAGGAAACAGCGGCTGCTCGTGAAACTCCGTATCTCGGTGTGTCCGGACGGTGACGGCTGATATTCGGCAGAGGCACACATGAGCGCTGGGCTCATCGATAACCCCCGACTAATCTCCGTTTGCTCTGTGCTTTCAGAGAGGAGATAGAAACATCTGACTGTCAACGTCTGAGTGACACTCGCGCTCTCCGGACTATCGTTTGGACGGGAGTTGCTGTTTGAAGCGAGTAAGGAGGACTTGTTTTGCAAGAACCATCTCTCTGTTGTGCCATTCCCTGCAGAAGTTGACCGT
The DNA here is from genome assembly GCA_038021265.1 of Cyprinella venusta. Taxonomy (NCBI): domain Eukaryota; kingdom Metazoa; phylum Chordata; class Actinopteri; order Cypriniformes; family Leuciscidae; genus Cyprinella; species Cyprinella venusta. The sequence continues at coordinate 12,059,869 of CM075866.1, read as the reverse complement.
CGTTTAGTGTCGTTTAGAAGTTTGGGCAATGGGATGCTGAAGCACATCAACAGCAGGTAAGAGTTCCGATGGCCTCATGCGCGAGCGCTCTTGTAACTTAATACTTTTACCCTTTAATAAAACAGGTCAATGCAGGTTATCTTTTTATTGTTAGTTAAATAAAAAAATGTTATAGAAATAAAAAAAGGAATTCGGTGCAAAATACCCCGAATTAGGCTATTTTCTGCATTTAAAGTTTTGTCAAGCGCGCGATAATGTAAATCATAGTAAAGAGGTACACACAGGTTGTATGTGTTCACGTGCGGTGCGTGTAATCTTCACTGTATAGTAGGTAATAAGGGCACACTGACTTTCACCGTCGCTTGATTAACTTATTCTGTTTGACTTCTCCGTCCTTCACTGAAATATTTAAAATATGTAGCCTATGTACAGCGAATAGCTTGAAATTGTGTCATAAAAATATCAGTTCTTAACTAGACACTAATGACAAGTTGCCTGTATTTACAGTAATCACGTTCAAAATAATTTTTCATTAATTGATATTTTTTCATAGTCCAAGTGTAAGATGAAGATGTCAGATCAGTGAAAACAATATATAGCCTACAAATATAGATATACAAATTAATAACAAGCTCGTGCAGCATCTTGAAAATAATCCAACTTAAAAATACACTTTAACTCATTTGTATTTTGTATATAACTGTGTAAGATTATGTTTTATAAGCAGTGACAATGAAATCATAAAATTATAGATTATTTTAGTATTTATATTGACATTGTAACAATATTCTAAGTGCACTGTTATAATATCCCACGGCTCATGTGCACAAGTTTTTTTTGTGAGTGTTTCGTAAGGACTAATTCACATTTTCTAAAGAAGCTGTTTTCCAGAACACATGTAAAGGATAACTTCCCTCCACATAGTGATTTTTCTTTGATTTCTTCTCTCATGTTTTCTTCTGCTTAATTGTCAGCTTGTTTAATGGTTGATTCAAAACATAATCCATTGATATTTTAAGCCGACGCTCATGAACAAATATTCTCTCATAACCGAGTTTTCGCAAGTACAAAAGTACTCTCCAACAGAGTTTTTGTTGTCGTTGTCGTTTTTGTCACTGTTGTGTGTGTGAGTGTTTTCTGAGCAACTTTTTTCTCTCTTATATTTTAGAGGGACATTTAATTATTTGTTACTTATGCTAGACAAATCACAGCATTTGCTTTGGTGACTTTGCAACATTGCTTAAATGACTTTAATGGCAATAAGCGTGTCTCTGAATCACTGTTTATAATGTCAAACTGATCTGCACATCATTGAGCCAAACCTCTAAAGCACATCAAGGTAGTGTAGACTGCCCAAACATGCATATTGTATTCAGAAAAGCAAGAAGATATTCAGAAAAGCAAGATGATAAAAAAAGGTTATCAGTCATGTTTTACTGAACACATACCTGAAGGTTGTGTTTCGACAGATAAAGAAGCAACAACACTGCGTACACACAGACACACACACACTGTCTGAAAGGCAGCATGGTACTGAGGTATCACCATGTACTGTAATTGTGTTGAAAGCTGATACTGGCGATAGTGATTGGTGAAAGATTCCTGGCCCATCCTAAATGATCTTTTGTTTAAATGTTAGTGTACAATATCTTGCCCGCTAAAGTCAGTGAGTGAACAGAGCAAAGACATGGCCTTTCATTTAATCATGCTCCTCTATGGCCTCCTATACTTTCATGAAAGATCATTTTCTAATTTATGTTTTTCATTATCATAAAAAACAAACATTGTTTCAGTCATCTGGTTGTTTTGACTAGTTTAGGCTTTGTCATTGCGATTCTTTTTTATCGTTCAAAATCTCTCGTTCAGGTCAGTAAGGAAACGGTCAACAGAAAAAAAAATTAAAAAAAAAACCTTCAACTGATTTTATTATTTCACATTAAAGTTAGAGTGATTGATAGGAGCACTTTCAAACTCTGAAGTGTCATTTATATCATGACAGATACAGCTTTTTTTTTTTTAAAGGAGTCGTGGCAGGCCGCAGCGCGTGGGACGGAGAGAGTGTGTGCATGTTTGATCTCACATCAAATAAAAGAAGCAAGGGAGCACCATTTGTTACTGTAATGATGCTAATATTGTCACATATAGTGGGCCTCTTTTCCTCGTGAAGGCCAGTACAGATGTTTATTGGCTGGGGGTTGCCATGGTAATGGGACTCATAGAGGGAAGATTGATTGACAGAACCTGTCCGGTGCGGCCAGATGTTTTATCATCTCCTTGTTGCTCCTGCTTTCACACCTGCTTAAAAGTCAGCATACATATCATTTCATTATTCAAAGCCCAATTAGTCAGTGTCTTCTTTTTAATCATTCCCTGTCAATGGGAGGCATGACAGCTAATTGCAGAAACATTTATTTTCGTGTAATTTCATTTTCAAGGCAATAACACTCTATGATTAATAATTGTCAGGAGCACAATTGTTGAGAACAGATAAGTAGGCGTTGTGTTTTGTTGTTGTTGTTGTTGTGTTTTTTACACCGGTTTGTGTGTGCTTGCATATGGATGTGACTATTCATATCTCTACACTTTCTTCCTGATGGTATGGGACTGATTTACCAGCTTGTTAAATGTAGTGCATGAACAATTGGGAGCTGGCGTCGCATATAGTGCACACACACACGCGCACCGACGGGGGCCTGAATGGCGTGTAACATTTGGAGTAGGCTCATTGCTGCCCAGCCATGCTTAAAGAGGGAGACACTGCCGTTTTTGCCGGCAACCCAACACCAGCTCAGAGCGCACATGCCAAACGGCAGCCGTAGAACCGCAAGCCTCGTGCCTCTTACGACCCTCTGTTCTTTTGTGCGAGTGTGACATAGGTGCATCACGTACCGAGAGGAGAGGTGAGAAAGCAAATAATGTTTGTGACTTGCGTGACCAGATGGAATGGTTTCCGCGACCCATGCAAGGCTTAATTAAAACGTCACACGGCAGACGTGATGATGTTGCAGAGCTAAAGTGAACAGCTCGAACGTATTGATGTGCCTCTGTTGTGCCGCTTAATTGACATTTTGAGCAATGCACTTTCACTCGTCTGTTAGCGGTCGGAGTGTGCTAATATTTCAAAGAAAGGAATTGTCTGTGTTTAAGACCCATCCCCTTGACCTAGACTCTTTAATGCAAAGCCTTTTTCTTTTAAGTCTGTCACTCTGATTTATGCTCAACTCCTCAATGCATTGAAAATGCGGAGAATACTTCAAATGGGATTATACACACACTCACACACACACGGACGCACACTCTGGTTTTGAGACGGCCAAAAATGTAAATAGTTTTTTAGATGGTAAAACGTATCGCTAATGCCATTACAGACAACAAAACGAATCCATTCTCGTGGAAACTACCAAAGAATTGTTTGGCAGTACTGGACACTTTTTCCCATTGTCGTCTCCTAAAAGACAACGTTGACTTGCCAGCATAGTGTTCAAAAGATGGTGGCTTGTGTTTGCTGGGAATTTGAGCAGAGTGGCTCAGGGTACTTGGCAAAAAGAGGTTTCAGTCAGTGTGTTTGTTTCAGAACTGCGGGACAATGGGGAATCCATTTTTCAGCGTTCAGTAGGGTTTTGTGTCTGTGTGTCTTTAGGTCACTGTACTTGGCTGATCAGTTTATTTTTTAGAGGGGTGAAATCCGCTTGCAGCCTTCCAGAAATTCGTTTTTTTTTTTTCTTCTCCCCTCTTTTATAGTGAAGAGTGGCGAATGACCTCTCCCTGTGAGCCGCTATGAAAAATTCATGGTCTCCTCCCTCTTCGAGCCATTATGTCAACATCTAAAAATACTTTATTTCACACTGGCGCCTCTGTGATGGTCAATGATAAACAAACTGCAAAAACCACCAGCTCTGTCTGGCAACACTTTGGGATTGGCAAATAAATAAATCAAATTTTTCCAGTTGCATCAAAAAAAGTTGGACGGTTCTGTTGTGTTACATGCGAGCGTATGTCTTCTTTGTGAAATATGCAGTGCGACCAGTGCGGAAGACAAAGATTGTGTGAATTCTGTCGAGTGCGAAACAGGGAAATAATGGCAGCTTTAAAGTTGGCTCCACCTCCAACCTTAAATCTGTTGGGTTTGTCCTCCTTCTTTCATCTAGCAATATTTGTACCATCTTGTGAAAATGTATATTTGATAACAGTTGCATTCAAGGGGGGCTTGGTGTCGTTACGCTGTGCTATAGGATTTGCTGCCGAGTGCCCTCTGCCAACTGTCGAATTGTACGTGCCAAATAAATGTATGATAGTAAAGAACGAATGAGTTGTCAATGGTAGTTGATTCATTGAGGTATTTGTGTTTGTTAGCTATTATTTATAGGATAGTGGAGGGAGATCTGAGGATTAGGATCAGAACGTGACACAAGCTGGAGTCGAACCCAGATTCATGACGGGATTTTATTTATTTATTTATTTATTTTTTAATGCTGAGTGTCTGACTCAACCTTCACATTGTCTTATAGCTCGCGTTGACTTTAAATGTGCCTTTACCACATATGACTACCATCCAAAACAGCTGTTATTTTATTTAACGGCAGATTGCACATTAAAGAACTTGTCTATTTTGACGGGAACATTATATCCATTCCCCATATTCCTTTACGTTATTACAGCTGTTTTTTGGATTATCTAAATAATGTGTGTGTGTGTGTCCAAAAGTTTGGGGTTGTTATGTGTTTAATGTTTTTGAAACATTTATATATATATATATATATATATATATATATATATATATATATATATATATATATATATATGAAACCTAATATATATATATATATATATATATATATATGAAACCTAATATATATATATATATATATATATATATATATATATATATATATATATATACATATATATATATATATATATATATATATATATATATATATATATATATATAGAACTGTTAAATATATTTTAAAATGTAATTTATTACTATGAGGCATTACTCCAGTCTTCAGTGTCACATAGTGCTTCAGAAATCGTTTCCCTGTGAAAACCATGATACATTTTTTGATGAATAATACAAAACTTGAATACTTTGATGAATAAAAAAGTTCAAGAGAACACCATTTATTTAAAAGAAAAATAATACTGTTACTTACTTTTGACCAATAAAATGCGTCATGGCTCAATATACGTATATATATAAAAAAAACATACTGTCTCAATACAGTTGAACAATAACATGTTTGTGTGTGTTATTTCATAAATTGTTTGGCTTTTTTTTTTTTTTTTTTTTTTTTTTTTACAAGGTTAGAAATTCATTCTTGACGCACTTGTCCTCTCCTGACTATATGTGTGTCCTATAGTCCTCTGCTCCATCTGAATCTACCTGTGCGTCCTTTGTGAGGTGCTGAGTTTGGATTGTCTGACGCCATACCTGCCGTCAGACTCTTTTATAGAATAGGACAGGTCAGTCATGTGTGTCCGTACCTTACGACACCCACCTTACGAGGCTTCACCTTTTAAGTTCTCCCGCACTCCGCTGCAGCTGGCACAAGGACTTCTCATCTACTTCTTCAACGAGCTCTTAAAATCCTGATTCACTGGACTCGAGAGACAGGTATGATTTGCCCTACGTTTTTTGCAGTTTATCATTCTTGTATTACCTTATATATCATTAATTTAGACCGTCAAGATTTACTAATGTGAATACAGGTTTACAGGTGAATATGTTTAAAATGCTTTCATGACTTGGGAAGTAGCTTTTTTTTTTGCACAGTGATAATTTACCAGGCAATAAATGATTGAAAGGGAAATACATATTTGAGCAAGTCAGCGGTCATAGTTCACCAAGCGCCAGATGCTGTGATATTTTATACTTCATTGTTCCCATTTTGTTCTCATGTGTCCTCCAGTATCTTGTTGGCATCCATATTTTATGAGAGCTGCAGTAAATAAAATGGAGGCCACTGTGTATAAGTGTGTGAGGATGTTTGAGGGAGGGATGTAAACATGAACCGTGCTCTCCCGTGGCAGAGTAGGGGTTCGCGCAAAGGTCTTTCTGGTTCTTGGTGAGGCCATCAGTCTTCCCTTTTGTCACTGTTACAACCAATCCAACCCCCTCCCCGCAAGTCCTTTCGGCTTTCTTGGAGAGGATTCAGCAGTCCTGCGGGCGCAGCTTTGTGACCAGCATGGCAAGCCCCACGTAACCTTTTAAGTCCAGCTGCAGCGTTCCACGGCAGATATGTTCATTAAGGAGAGGAGCAAGGCTTTTGTCTCCCCCGTCAGCAGAGACTGTGAGCATGGCGGGGTTTTTTTATTTATTTTTTTTTTTATTCAAATATCCGCCCACTTGATATCACAGCGGCTTAGGTACAAAGGTTGTGACTCTATTAATATCTTTTGTTTTTTGCTTTACCAAAATTATTTTTTAGGGGCTATTTTTTTTTTAAATAACGTTGTTCTAACTTTTTCTGCACGAGTCTCCCTTCAGTTGGACCGTTTCTTTTGTAGGCGCTGGAGAATATTTTTTTTTTTTGTTCGGTGCACCGTAATTTACCACATTTATTTTTTTGAAACAGAACCGACCTCTTGATAGCTTTCTTTGGATTAAGATCACGGAGGTTGAGAGGCTAGCATGAGGGCTTCGTCTTTCTAATGGCTGTGATGAAATTTTTTGCCACTGTAATTTATGTGTGTTTCAACATAACTTTATGAGCACTGACTTTTGGAATGCAGTAACCCCTTTTTCCCATTAGTTTCAGCTTTACAGGAAGGCCCACTCAATATTGCTTTAAATACCATATGAAAACCACCAAATTATAAAATTATATTTCCCCCTAAGTGAGGAGGTAATAGGGGCCGTCATATATAATTCATGCCGAACGATTTCTCTAAAAAAGCCGTTTGAATTAATGCGAAGAACATGAGAGGTTCGGTTCACTGCCTGCACTGTATGCTAAAGAACATGGCAGGTAGTGTCTCCAGCCAATCAGATCATTTGCTCCTCCAAAAGAGAGAAATAGCAGGAGGGGATGAGAGACACATGAAAGACGTAATGAAGGTTAGTGAAATGGAGAGCAATACATCTTGCACATTGAGCTCGCTACTTGTTAAAGCGACAGGGCCTAACCAGAAAGGAATTTGCTTGATGGATGAATTTTACCCGTCTAATGGATACAAGCACTTGAAAAATGAAAACATCGATCCGTTCCCCAAGTTTTTCCATCCCTCTAATGAGAATGGGTGTTACGGAAGATTTTGAGAGGGTAGCAGGGACAGTCTTTTGCCCGATGATTCGGAGAACACGTCTCTCGGGTTTCAGTCACAGCTGAACTGCCGCTCTGTCTATTGTATATATTACAGAAGGAAGATAGGACGCTCGATTTGTCTCCCTATTGATGTGCAAATTCAGAATGTGTTAGATATTTCCTCTGTCATTAAGCTGGAGTTTTCTTTGAGCCCTGTTAGCCCCCATTCAAAAGCGAAACAAAAATATATTTTTTTCTGCTTGTTGCTATGGACACACTGGTTTACTCGTGTTAGCTAACTTAAACATTCAGTACTGTTGCTTTTGAATTTGCATGAAATTTTTCATTTGTGTTTTTACTGTCACTAGATCTGTGGTTCTCGACTGTTGGGCCGCGACCCAAAAATGACCCGGAGGTCTGTTCCCATAGGGTCTCTGAGAGCAGGAGAAATGAAAAACAATTTAAATACTAAAACCAAAAAATCAAGTTTGGATGGCAAAATAAATAGGCTTGTCAACTTTTAAAGTTGAGGCGAAAACATCTCCGATGTTTATTCTTTATTTATTTATTTATTATGTTGTTTGTTTTTGTTCATGGCTGCCCGTCGAACTATTGTATTGCCGATTGTATTGTACGGCTAAAATGAAACCTTTAGTTGGCATAGTGTTTCCGCTATGTATGTATTTGCCATTTTTTTCTAAATCTTGTATTTGCAGCAGATTTAGAGCCTATGCTGTTCAAAAACATTCATTCCATAAAAAACATATATATATATATATATATATATAAGATGCATCTTATTAAATTGAATTACATTTTTATGTTACGATAAAGGAAAAAAAAATTACATTGTGTTCTTCACAGTGACTATTTGTTGCATGAGTCACGGCTCTTGCACTCCTGCTGTATATTCTCAAAGCGCTGTTTCTTTATCTGTCTTGATTGGGAGGCGATTGGCGGCGGTCACCAAGCAGACGGTGTGAGAGCGTGAGGCCACGATGATGATGGCGAGGGCGGAGAGACGTGAGATCCAGAGCTCGCCGGGTGCGTGTGCAGGCCAGGCTGAATGTCACACACCTCGCCCCCTCCACACACACTTGTGCGGTGCTCTCATGGCACACTGTTAATTAATCTGTAGCTTCCAGCCAGACGGGCCCAGCTCACGCAGCCAGCTGGGAGATGGTTTAGACCGGGCGTGCACTCCCTCTGATGTCTCACTCTCTGGCACTGTCTGCCAGGTTACATCAGGTGTGTGGGTGAGAGCCCTGCATGTGTGGGTGTAAGTGTATGTTTGTGTGTGTGAAGTAGAGGGAAAAAAGAAAGAACTACTGTGAAAAAAAAACCTTGCATTGATTTCCTGGCCATTGTACAATAACCCGGGCTGAACGCTCTACTAAAAGGGGAGAAATCCATTTCCTTTGGGAAGGAAAAAGGATGTTTCCTATACAAGTCATTCAACTTGCTTTCACCAAGGAAACTGAATGCAAGCCTTAGAAAGAATAGGATAATTTAGTTTCCACTTTATCTTTGTGAATGTAGTCAAACTTTATCTTTCCTTAAGGTAAGCTCATCTGATTTGTTTTTTTTTTGTTTTTTTTTTTAACAAAAGTCGTGTTTTGGGCTGTTTCTTAAAGCAGTAAGCCAATAAAGCCTGTGTGGTGCAGTGATTGTTGTACCACATATAAGGGGTTTTTAGTGCAAATTTATTTGATTCAGCCATTTCAACACTTCAGTCCTGAATTCAAACCCGTTTTTGTAAAGGTGCGATTGTAGCTTTGCTTCATCTAGCATGTATGCATGCTAATCTGATTATTGTTGATTACTGATAACTGTCCTATTTGCGAATATACATATTGTGACATTTTATGTAGCTTCTCTACATAAATCCCCACTGGATCGCGATATTAGTCCACATTAGTTCAACACCCTTAATGACCTTGGTGTCATCCAACAGCTATACCTATATATACCTACTGTATTCCCACACACATTCCTTAAAGAATCGGAGGAGGTGCCGGACCCCTCGCTGCCACTATCAGCACCGTCCAGCCGTAACACACCAGTAACGGAGAGATAATTTCATCTGCAGGGCTCACCGCACTCCTCTGTCATTAATGACAGAGTCCCAGGCGAGTGAAGAGTGAAGGACAATGGGTTCTACATTGAGGCAGTTGGGTTGTGACGCATTTGCATGGCACTAAGTGCATCTCAATGTAATTAAGATGGACGACAGTTGAATGTGCATTAGACTCCAGTCAGATACTTTTTATGAGCTGAAGACACTGATTGAAGCCACAAAGTAACAAAGCTCGTCTAAAAAATATGTGCGGCTCACATGCGGTTTGACAAGTTTTTGGACATGCCAATTTCAGCTTCTCTCTTGATTATTTCAGTTTAGGGTGTTTTTATTTGGTTAGTTTTAAGGGTCTTGTCAACATTTCTGATTTTATTTTACATGTGTTCAATGCTAAATACATGTAACATTGCTGTGCGATAATGACACACAGAGGAGGAGTTGAGCATTTTATTTTATTTTATTTTAATGAAGAAAAAAAAAACTATAAACAGAAATTCAAAGGTTTCCCTTTGGTGTTCTGCCTGAGGCTCCAGGGCTTAACTGAACCACTTTGCAATGCAAAATGCAAAATATAAAAGAAATTGCAACAGAAATATAACACTTTTGTTTATCTGTACAGGTTTTTTTAAGCCCCAGGTTTTTTCTTTAAGCTCCTACAATTAAACCTGTTATTTTATATATATATATATATATATATATATATATATATATATATATATATATATATATATATATATATATATATATATATATGAAGTTAACAGTTAATTTAAGACCACCGAATTTGCTGAAATTTTCTTCTAAATAAACATATCTTCATATCATGTCATATACATCACTTTTAGATTGATGTTCAACTGGGTGGTTCACCGAAATGAGTTCTTAGTTGGTTATTTTAAAGAGGACGAGTGGGAAAACACTTTTACACAGAGTGGATTAGTTTCGTGTGGTTTGGCACAATCAGTGGTGGAAGAAGTACTGAATCTCAGTACTTAAGTAAAAGTACAAATAACCAGATAAATATTTACTTTAGTAAAAGTAGAAGTAACACAATGACAACCATACTTAAGTAAAAAGTAAAAAGTACCTTATTTTAAATGCACTTTAAGTATTAAAAGTAAAAGTACTTGCATAACAATTTATTCTCTTAATGACTATTTTCTAATGATTAATAAAACATTTAATTCTAACTCATTCAACCTAATATTCCTATAATGATGTTCAATAATGATGGAAAAAAATTGTTGTCACCATTTCTAAAACAAGCTTGCAATTAGGCAATATACACATCATGCTTATCCTTACTATATGTTAATAACTATGTTTGGCAGTAAACGAGATTAATTTATGGTGTAATTCTGAACCTCTTGGCTTGCCATAATCCTAACCAAACGTATATTACACACGGTGTGTTTCCTATGCACGTAAAAACAAATTTCCGCGTATTAGTTGCACGATAAACACACTGCGTGCGAGACGCATTTAGTGTGACCGGGTTGATATACTGTATCTATGGCAACCAAACGTCACTGACGAGACAAACGTGCAACGAACGGACGGTCAGATTACGTTTTGGCAGGGGAAAAACTGATCAGAAAATGTAACGAAAATGTAACAGAAGTTGTAGAAATGTAGCGGAGTAGAAAGTATAATAATTGCTGCAAAATGCAACGAAGTAAAAGTAAAAAGTAGGCACTATTTATTCTACTTAAGTAAAGTAAAGATACGTGAAAAATGTTCTTAAGTAAAGTAACGAAGTATTTGTACTTCGTTACATTCCACCACTGGGCACAATCTAGTGCCACAATGAATGATTGTTGTGTTTTTAGTGGCTGTCATCTCTTACCTTGTTAACCAGATGCTGCTTCAAACACCGGAGCAAGGGTGTTGTTGACACACTTACTTCTTATTTTACCTTTAACATGCATTATTGGAGCACCTTTTTCAACACCCACCATCTTTGAGGAGAGTGACTGCATCATATGTTGTGAGTGAGATGTACATCTCTTTACAGAGCCTGAAACTGAAGAGCTTTCAACAGCCTTTCATCATTCCTGCCCCTCCAATGAGCTCGACTGGGTTTCTCTCCCGCTCCCGTTCCCTGAAATGGAGTCGTCCTTTCCCCACACTGATTCCCTGCTTCTCTTTCTCTTTTTCTTTCTTTCTTACCGTTGACATGGCGACAGCTTGTAAGCTACAGGTGTCCGTGCTTGCCAGGGTAATGGTGGAAATGGGCTCTTGTACTCAAAAAGAGAAAATAACCACTTCACCAACAAGACTGATTTATCAAGACCGAAAAAAAAAAACTCGTATAAATGCCTGGCTCAGGATTTGAAAGAGATGTCTGCATCTTTTACTTTACTGGTAGTGGCTGTATTCATGTGAGAGAGAGAGTAAAAAATATAGCGTCGTATTCAGAAACCAATGCCCCGTAGCACAGTTAAATCAGCATCTTATAAGTATTAGCACACATAGTATCCCTTAATTTGAAACACAAACAACTATCCTCTCTCTTTTATGGTGTCTTTCTCTCTCTTCACAATAAATTGAGGAACTCCTTTGGTTAAAAACCACAAACAGCATGAAATGATATATGTTGTTGTCTTTTGTGCAGTGGAAGAATCCCACAGCGCTCTAAAATATTGTTGACATCAACATTTCTGCATTTGTTCTCAATTTTGTTTTTGTTTTTTTCGTCCCCTATCATTTCCCAAGTGGGCACATTGACATTTTGAATAAAATCAGGCCTGCCACTGGGGCTCCTACGGTAGTAATTAAGGGGAGGGTCTGTCATATCTGTGTTCTGATTCAGTCCTAAAAGAGTTACCACTTAGCCTAATCTGTGGAAGTAAGACTTGCAAAGTACGCTCTTTTAAAGTAGATGACTGCCTTGCGTAAGTGTTATCTGCAGCCACTGAGTTTAGGTTTGTTCTTGTGATCATGTTAAGTAAACTTTCCCTCCAAATTTGAAAACAGAATCTCTGTTCCGAATCCGTGTGAGCTGCCTCACTGCCCTCTGCCTACTGCCTAGATAGCATCCTGACGGTCTTGGAACCTCATAAGTGACAGATTTGGAACACTCAACATAGGCAGCCACAAATAGTCTGGACTCGCAATTCATTTCAAGAGTTCGAAGGTAGAATTAGCTATGCTAGTTAAACAGCATTGTACTGTTACATGTGTAAACTATGTATTTTTTTTTCATGAATGTACCGACTACTATTCAAAATGATTAATTTTAGTAAGTATACTTGTATTCAGCAAGGATACATTAAATGCATAAAAAGTGACATAAAAATGCATTTCACTAGCTATTTGTGTCTCTTTCACAATCAGCAATGTCAACATAGGTGAATGTATAATAGGGTGACCATATTTTGATTACCAAAAACCAGGACACTCGGCCCGGCAAACAGATGGGCCTACTCAAATGATACTCGAAGTTTACTCCTTATTAATTTCAATACATTTAAAGTAGGTTATGCCGTCTCTGTATGGATAGAAAATTGTTATATTGTTATATGAAAATAGGACATGTCCTGGGAAAACAGGACAGTTGGTCACCCTAATGTATAATATGATAACGAAATCGGTTAGTGAACTAGAGTGAACAATTTCAGTGTAACAGTAAGATCGTAGGAAGTAACATTACTGTACTGAACGTGTCTGGAAATGTGTATTATAAACAATATGATAGTAGTGGGATGAGTGACGTTAGACAGTAGATCTGGTACATAAAATAAAAGTTATATTCTAAAACAACTACTTTTTGTTGTCCTGGAAATATTTAGTATTCATTTCATGTCTCATATATGTTGTAGTTTACCTTGCTTTTTCATTACAGTTTACCATTATTTCAGCATATCTGAAAACTTGTTATTTATCACAATAAAAATAGCGGAGGTCTTTCCATAATTCAAACGCTCTGCCGATGTTAATCCGTGTTTTCATCCTAAGGTGATCCGATTCAGGTTTGGCCTGACAAGCTTCAGTTTTTGTTTTATATGGAGGAGTTTGTGTTGGAGTGTGTGTTGTGCTGGAGGCAGGTCATTTTTTGGTGTTATCAGACTACACGTCGTCAGCTGCAGTGCCGTCTCATAGACCGTATATAAAAAGGAGAGAGACTCGGGAGCTCGCATGCACGTCACATCCGATGGATCTCGCAGAAAATCCGACTCGGAGACTTCACATAGAAATAGGAATACTGGCCTTCAGAGGTAATAGCAAAACCCGACAAGTGGGTCATTGTAATGTGTCATTACAACCCCTTCACACACATGCAATAAAAAAGGATTCATTTTCGAAGAAAAGTTACATATAGGACCTTTAAAGGGGTGGTTTACTCCTCTTTTTCTTTGCATGATTGTGTTTATGGGGTGCAATATAACATGTATTCGTGTTTTTTCTTTTTTAAAAAGTCTTATTTTTCATAAACTTCACCTTTATCGTCAGCCGTGCTCTCCTCTGTCCCCTGAACGAGCGGTTTACTTCCTGATTCTATGAAAACACTCCCTCAGAAACACGTTGTGGGCTCAGATTGGTTAGTTTGGGCGGGTGTGTTGTGATTGGCTAAACTGTCGCTCACGTTGTCCGGAAGGTTAACGCCTATTACCTTAACGGGGAAACGCCAGCTCCGATCCTGATGTAAATAATGATGTCGAGACTGCAGTATCAGTGAGGCAGAATCAGACAGAGAAAGCCGCGATGAAGAAAGTCAAACAGAACCACACCACACACGGCTCTTACTAAGCGTTTCTGAATGATAATTTGCCATATTTTTTTTAACCATATACACGTTTGTTTTACACAATAGCATCTGACTGGCAACGATAGCAACTGACTGGCTTCTAATGTTAAGCACAAACAGCGTTGGCAAGTTTACGTTCTTGATCAAATCGAAAATAACGTCATAAAGCATATATACATGAAAAATACGTTTAAAACATTAGTACTTATACAAAATTCAGGTCCATAATGTTTGTACCCGTTTGTCGTAGACACAAAATACTAGCATAACTAGTAGCCAAGTGGCTATAAAGCCAGCGCTGGCATTTTGAAAAAATAAAACATAAATAAAACACAGGCTAACGTTACGTCTGGAATTATACATGCAAATAAATTTAAAACGATTAAGTCTTAGCCTACTTACAGGTTGTGGTCCAACAACTGCTGCCTCTGGTTTTAAAGTTGGATCTGCTTCATTGTTTATTAACAGCTTCTTGCTGCATTGAACTCGTGGAGATTCTGGAAACTGTCTTCCGTAAAATGCGCAGCACAGAGAGCTAGATTACGATCGTCACTTTCAGGAACATAATCAAACATAAATTGTATCCATTGTTGATGAAGTATAGCATCCGTGGGAAGCTTGAAACACAGAAGACCTGACAGCTGCGTGGACACAGCTCACTCGACGTGCTGCAGAAATATGCACATGCCATTTCCTGCATATTCCGAAGGGAGTGGTTGATGCAAATGTGCGGGTTAGTGACGTACCATAACCCAGCTGTAGTCCCAATCGAGTCGTTTTTGTAGGCGTTTACACTTCCTGGTTTTTAAAAGACGATATCTCTGCTTACATTGAACTTTCAGCGCTGCAACTTTGCAGATACTGTTAATGCACCATCAGCAACATTACACACTATTTAAAATCAAAAAAGTGAAACTGGAATCAACCACCCCTTTAATACATTTCCTTTTGATGACAGTTGATGTATAATCAACATATGTCATGCTTTGCATCTTGAATTTATTTCAAGACTTTTTATAACTTTTCCACAAATAATACATCTGAGTCTATCTTTGACCAAACAATGTGCTTTAGTGGGCAGCATAATTCATTTGCTGATGTTTTGGAACAGTTCTTAAATTGCCTCCTTCATAGGCAGCTCACTAAGCTTTGGGACAGCAAAAATAGGCCAAATGACTGCTGAAACACTGATTTTTGTCTGAAATTCTCATCATCGTAGAACATCTAAGCATCAGCA
The DNA here is from genome assembly GCA_038021265.1 of Cyprinella venusta. Classification (NCBI taxonomy): domain Eukaryota; kingdom Metazoa; phylum Chordata; class Actinopteri; order Cypriniformes; family Leuciscidae; genus Cyprinella; species Cyprinella venusta. Next base: position 12,044,561 of record CM075866.1, on the reverse strand, counting down.
TCTAAAGCTCACCTGTTGAATAGAGAGCACTGATAACACTGCTCAGGCCTGTAGTCGTGTTTTCCAATCTTGTTTGACCTTTCTAGAGGTGAATAACATTTAACAACTGAATCTGTTTTTGTGACATGTATGCGAATTTTCATCAAGTAATCTTGCAAATTTTAATGTTGAGAACGGTTGCAATGGAATGGTCTTTAGGTCTTTATCCCCCGCTCTCCCCCCCATTTCTTCCATTCACTTCCTGCTCGTTCACCATCCCTGCCAATGCCCTCAAATAGATGTACTCCATTATCAAAATTCAATTTTTGCCTCTATCGCTGTGGTCCTTTTGTAGTGGCGCAGACCGTTCAACCAATCCTCCTCTCTGCCCGTCTCGTCAGCATCTGGAGGGCAAATAGTCCTAATTGTGTTTGGTGAGAAGCGACCACTGCATGACTAATGAGCCCTATAACCCCGCAGAGAAGCATTGCTGCAGCACGAACCCCAGCATCTCCAACCCTCTGATGACTTTCCACCACAGGAACTGCAGGGTGTGGGTCATGCTGGTGGGCCAGCCATTCTGTGGTTGGGTAACAATCTCTCTCTGTACTTAGGGTCTGATGAGCAAATGCGATTATAGAATGCAGGGCAAATTGACCCCCTCTGCTTCATGTTGGTTAAGAGGAAATGAGACTGTGGAGGTGTGTTTGTTCCTGTTGCTGATTCTGTCTTGCCTGGTATAATAGTGTTTACTACATCCACTCTCTGAAAAATGATTCATAACTTCCAAACTCTTTATAAAGTAAAGATTTGGAAAGAAAGTTTTAATATAAAGCTTTTTTTTAGCTTTAGTTAATGATTCTCAAATTTAAGAAGAGTGTGATTTAGATCTAGAACTTAACCATAAACTGGGAAGGCAAAATGTTCTCATCCCTAAAAGCCTATAATAAATAACTATAATGTATATATACATTTATGTGTATATATACATTTATTCACATATATGTGATTTCTTTATTTATTTTTAACTATTATGAAATCAGAAATCAGTGATGAGCTGGAACAATGTCTATGTATGCCACACTGGCCAAAAGTATGTCTTTTTTTTTTAATCCAGTGGTTTATACAGTGATTTATCTCATTACGTTAATAATAAAATGCATGGCTGACACTAAGCTTGAAAAGTCCAATTTTGTTATTAAATGGTTTTGTAGAGACATTTCTTCTCGCATTCGGCACTGTCATATGTATAAGAAGTATAAAATTAAGAAGTATAAAAATTGATAGCAAGCTACCAGCAGGATGAGAAATTGTATCATAATTGGTATACTTTGGCAGTGACGGTGTCGCATCTATAGTAAGCAAACGAGTAAACAAAATCATTCTTGTGCATATGACTAACTTGCGTAAAATGTATACAATTATTTTATCATAAACATAAGGTATACATACCGAAATAAAGATACGCCTAGGTCATTACATTTAAATTTGACATATTTAATAAAGTATGATATATTTGCTTATTTATTTGTTGTTGATTTAGAACATTGACAGATTAAAAACATGACAGACTAGATTGCAAAGCTTATTACACTTTGTTTATATCACAGTGTCTCATCTGAGACCAATAACTGTATGCATAAGCAATCTTTGCATCAGTTGGGAAAACAAGTGATGTGACATTAGAGTATGCCCTTCTTCATAATTGTTGTTATTATAATTGAATGATTATTGTCATGATTTTATTGCCGCTGCATTTTTAGGCTCCTCTTACTGCAAATGTCACAGTTGATAGTTAGCAGAACTCATGTTTTCCAGGGTCATTTGTTCAAGGGTATTTATACAATCCTATTGAAAATAATGGTCCACTCGCTTTAATTTAATACGAGGGCTACAGTAAATGACTAAATGCAATATTCACATTTAAACACTTCACAGGGCTGACGTTTATCTGTCTAATCTCAAGCTGTCTAACATAAATACCTTTTTTTGTGTGAATGGGATTTGACCTTCAACCCTACAATTTATTTTAAAAGGGACAAAGCAGGGCAATTAGCTGTGCGCAGCTCCGTCTTTCCCAGTGTCCTTAGGCTTCCGAACTTCCATTAATTGCCTTCCTTTCTCATTCAGTTGTGTTGGCCCGATTGCAGAACAAACATGTTTACAATCTGGATCCATTGCACAATTCTCAAAGTTTAAGCTCTGTTTTGCTGGATCCTTCGCCTCTGGATGGATCCCCCAACGAGCACTCGCGTCCCAATTCTCGTTTGTATAGCATCGCACAGAGGGTATTATTTACCTTTGGTCTGGCTGGAAACTCGAGGGAGAGTCCGCCCATATGAGCTCGCAGCTTATAGACAGAGTTGTCCATCTGTTTAGACAGGAGGGGTGGAAATGATGCGATTTACAAGGCAAACTTAAAAGGGGTGTCCTCCATTTTTTTTATTTATATCATTTAATCATTTAAGTGGGAAACTATCATTGTTATTATTTAAGTGAACAGTCCAGTCTGGAATGAGATTTTTTTTTTTTCTCCAGCAATATTGTACCATGTCAAACTTCAAAGCACACTGGCCAGATTTACAGGAAGTGATAGCAGACTTCATCCCACCGTCGAGGAAGTTGAGGTATCCTAATGTTCATAACACACGCACACACACACACACCTCAATGATAGGATGCTGCTTCCCTCACACAAGATGACCAGATGGTATCTTTAGTGTTGCCGGGTGGAGAGGGGAAATTGTGTAATTCTCTCTCTTGCTGGTTTTGCAACATTTGTTGTTTATTTCATCTTGAGAAATGCTGTGAAAAAAAGTTTGTGTTTGCAAAAAAAAAACAAAAAAAAAAAAACAGTTGCACCCAGACATTTTGGGGTTGTTAATTGAACGGGCCACCCAGTGCTTCCACTTCTGTTTAGTCTGTCAGTAGGAGTTTACTTCGTTGGCCTAAACAGCCACCGAGTTACAAACGAAAACCTCCTCGTGCCCCTTTGGCTTCGCAGGGGCCGACATTTTGTGTTGACAGAAGCCAGAAAGTAGATGTGCTTGTGTGGGAGGGAGAGATCAAAATCTCACAACGTGCCGCCCGCCACCCCTTAAAAGAAATCTTGTCTATTAAAATCATATCGTTATTTCCTCTCTAATTCCATTATCCTATTTCACTAACAACTAGAACTGTTTACTTTTATACTTTTGGCAAATTGCTTATTTTTTCTGGCAACGCTTATTTTTGGAGCCCGCTTGGATCGAACCGCATGTTTCTGTTCCATTTATCCAGTTATGCACAAGAAAATACAAGCGGTGAAATCAGCAATCTTTAATCTTATGTGGATTAAGGCAAGTAATTAAGTGCTATAATTGCACACTCTTGTTCGTTTAAACACTTGTTATTGAAATAATTGGTACTGGAGTCCCTCCAAAGCCCAGGGTCTCTGACGAAATGACACAGCGGGGGCACAGGAAGCGGTTTTACAGTGATTCATATACAGAGACGCTGTCAGCTGTACAGCTTTGGGACAACATATACACACACGAAAGTATATATGGTCAGGAAGGTTAAATCAGTAGAGGAGAGGAGAGTGCAAAGAACGATTTTTAAAGAAGTAGGAGGTAGGGCTACTGAATAAGGATGGCATGAATGCAGTGCAGAATAGGACTTTGCTGACAGCATTTATGTAATTTAATCTGACCATCTGGGGGAAAATCAAACTAATTTGAAGAGCTCGGGAGGGAGAGGGAGGCCGTCTCTAATCTGCTCTCACAGCCACATTGATATTCAGGAATGCACAAGTGCCACTGAAACACAGAGCCTGTAACAGCTAGACACTCTCAATGCTAAAAGCCCAGTTGGGAAAACACAAAAGATGCAGACTGTGTTACAACAATGTTAAGGAAAAAGAAGAAAAACGTTTTTTTTTTTCCCCTCTCCCTTTTTATATAGCTGAGCGGTTACTACTATATGTTATAAATTTAATTAATTGATTCTACCCTCTTCTATTCCTGTATTCTCTGCCCTGATAGTGTTTAGTTTTATTGTAACTATGGATAAATACCTTATATAAACAAAAATGTCAAATATTATAAGCATTGCAATGCCAGTGTCTTGACGATACAAAAAAAAATGATTTTGTCAATGTCAAAAATGTGATAATTTCAGAAAGAAATATATAAGAGCTATAAAATTGATGTAGAAGAGCAATAATATATATATATATATATATATATATATATATATATATATTTATATATATATATACATACATTTCTGAGGGATCACGTGACATTGAAAACTGGTTATAAAAGCCATTATAATATATATATATATATATATATATATATATATATATATATATATATATATATATATATATATATGAAGAGTTCAGATGCAAAAGCCTCTAAATGCCATTTGAAATTTTCTTCTAAAATGACCATTTTTATCAAACTTGTATATTTAAGTTCAGTAATTTCACATAAATGACAATTAATAGGTAATCTTCATTGCCATTTAAGTGAAATTACTGAACTTAAATATACAAACTTAATAAAAATTATCATTTTAAAGGAAAATTTCAAATGGCACTTAGAGGCTTTTGCATCTGAACTCTTCATATATTAGAGGGAAAGAGAGAGTGAGAGTGTTTTATATTAATAGGCCAAATTGATATGTTGTTATAGCCTATAGTTATGGTCACAAATTATATTACATAAAAATGAGGGCCCGATTATTACAAAAATAAATTTAGACACTAAATGCTAATACAGAAATTCAGACTACTATTATAGACCTTGTTGGACAGTACATGCGTGTCTAATATCGTGGGTGAAGACACTCTCTCTGACATGGTTGTCCTGTGGTGTACGTGGGTGCCCATTCCTTTTGGCAATGGTGTGGGCAAAGCCTAATAGGAGCAGCACATGGTGGATGACATGACAAACGGCGGGGGGCTTTCCATAACCATGCTTGTCGCTGGCGCTGAGGGCCCCACCGGCTCCTAAATGCCTTTTTACTCCTGCGGCTCTCTGTCTAAATGCTAAGGATTAATTAGCCGCACCAAAAATAGAGACACGAAATGCAATTTTTGAAAAAGAAAAGAGGACGGAGAAAGAAAAAAGTAGGGAGAGGATGCTTGCTGTGCACTCGAGACTTATGAGGGGAAAATGGTATCGCTCGGGGCAACGAGGGCACGGTGCTGCATGATGCAAATATGAATAAATAAAAGTGAATGATAGTGCTGATAGCTTATTGCCAAATGTATCATGATAATTGTAAGATTCAAATGAGTGATGGTTTGTGCTGCCATCATGGGTGGTTTAAAAAAAGTATCTATCTATCTATCTATCTATCTATCTATCTATCTATCTATCTATCTATCTATCTATCTATCTATCTATCTATCTATCTATCTATCTATCTATCTATCTATCTATCTATCTATCTATCTATCTATCTATCTATCTATCTATCTATCTATCTATCTATCTATCTATCTATCTATCTATCTATCTATCTATCTATCTATCTATCTATCTAGTCTGTCTGTCTGATTTTAAGTTGCATATATTTATTTTGACTCTGGTTTATTCAGAGAGTTGAGTGAAGTCTATTACTCGTACAGCTTCACTGACTCCTTTGCCCCTTCCTCTGTCCATACATATATACCCCCTACCAGCAAGTCAAATGCCCATGCAGCCCTTCCCTGCCACAACCCATTACAGCACAATCATACGATCACAGACACAGCAATTTGAGCTAGCAGCATGTAGTGGAGCTTGCGCTCCTCAAGTGCTTTTGTGCCTTTGCAGGCCTATTGATTTTCATATCATATGGATGGGTTCATATCATCTGTGGTGAGGAACTTCAGATATATCAGAGGTCACTGACACGGCACATCTTTGAAGTCTCTGACCTGTGTTTGCGACATGACATATTTTTATAGTCCTCCCGTTAGATCACAAAATGGCTTCTTTTATAGTTCCCAACTCTGATGGGATGGCGAATCCGACACCCTGAAGTGCGTTTCTTAACCAAGTTAGGTGTAGTGGTTCCCCTGAGTCGCATTCAGTGGGAACGAAAGCTCACGGTGTTGTTCTCAGCTCTGAAGCGGGCGAGAGTTTTCAAGAGGGTGTTTTATAATGAGAGCCAGAGAGCGTATACATGTTTAATGTTGGCCTCTCTCGCCGTATTCTCCTCTCCGATAATGCTTTCCCTTGCGCTAAAGAGCGACATTGAGAGCCACCCACTTCAACGTTGTTTCAGCCCTCTGGAATGTTCTATAGAGGAGGAAGACTCCATTTAGTGGCTGGAGCAGCAGCCACAGTGAGACCCTTTCAGCACCGAGAGGGAAAGGGGTGAGGCTCTTGGAGTGGCTTGTCTGCTACCTGCTTTGCTGGAACACGCTGCATTGTCTTCCATAGACCTTTCGTCCTCCCTCACTTTGTCCGTGCGTTCTCAAGAGTCGGGAGGGAGGAGTTTGGAGCGGTACGGCGGACTCGCCCTGCCCTCTCAGCACTACAACGAGGCCTCCCGTGAACCGACAACAGAATCGGGGGTTTCGTTTTTGAGCTATGATTGTTTCGAAAGTTACCCAGTCTCCAGGTTCGCTTGAAATTTCTCTTTAAAGTGGGCTGCTCGCTCCCCTCAGATACTCCCCCTTCGCATCTTCCCCCGGTGGTCCTTGGGAAGCCAGGTGTCCGGGATTGTCTCCAGTGTTTTACCTCAGCTAGCTAACAAGCTCCCCTTGGCCCTGGAGGAAGGCCCACTTTCCCTGCTGCCCATTCCCATAATGCTGTTTCATTATGGTCCCCACTGGAGCATACACAGCCATTCACAGAGCAAACTTCTGATGGCTTAACGACCGGTGCGGAAATGTTTTCTCCGAAAGATACTTTTTCAAGTGCCTTAATTTGAGTTTACATTGAAAGCCGTTTCCTTTGGGAAACTTGCCAGCGGTCCTGCATAAACTTTTTTCTGCCCTTAGTGTGAGACCAGCACTTTAAGCAATTATATAACTTATCAAGAGAGATTTTTCTTTGTTATTATGGTTCATGCTGTTTGCTGTTTTCTTCTCTTTTTTTTTTTGTTGCAGGAAACATCGAAGCCTGACAATGCCGAGATCCATTAAAAGCGATACAGCAGGGAAATTGCACACATCGCACGATTCGAGGGCCCTAATGGTGGCAGTTATAGCTCAAATATCAATCAGTTTCTGTTTACTGAAATGGATGATTCTCTTAGCGCAAGTGACTATCCATCGCCCCATTATCCTTAATGAGCAGCTGCCAGTAGACACTTTTCACATTTGTGATTTCTTCTTCAAGAACCCCTCTTCGTCAGCCAGCAGGACACTCCCATTTTGGAACACGCATCCACTAGAATTAATTTGCCCCTAATGGTTTCTGTCATTTAATGCAAATGAGTTTTACAATTATCGTTTAGTTATCGCTCACGGTGTGCGCCGCTGTTCGCCTTTGCCCTCTTGGTGACACCGTTTCTCCATTACCACGTTTGACGCTCGTTTCTCCGGGCCGCACCGTTGCATTGACTCCAGTCGTGTATCTTCCTCTGCGTCAAGCAGAGCGAGTCGGCCCCCTTTTATCTGCCCGGTCCATCTCGATGCTGTTTTGTTTTTTATTTGTACCCCCGTGCATCAGCTCCATTAAGGTCTCCGCGCTCGCGAAATTGACTTTCTGTTGTTTCTCTCGTCACCCCCCTGTTGTTGCCATCACAGAATGGATCTGCTGTGTCCCGAAAATGCGTTTGCTTCCTGTCTGTTGACCATTCAGTGTCTGTTATTCAATCTTCAACAGAAGGTTTGGAGGAGGGATCCCAGCTGCTCGATGGCAGCACCCCTGCAGTAAACTATCAGGTCCGAGAGAGGTCAAGCTCACAAAGCGCTCACCTCTGCCATCAGTTTCCTTATCTACACTACTGATGAGTCTATGTGGAGGCACATGATTCCTCAGGCTCATGCTGTTATACTTTGTTTTCCTCTCCTTCCCGTCATACATCCGCATCCAACAGGCATAAGTAAAAAAATAATAAATAAACAAAAGACAAGGTTTGACCTTCAATAGAGTCAAAGTAGTTTCTTTGTGCCATTTCTATAGAGATTGCACTTTCAGACTGGGACTTGTCAGAGCGTTTGAGGTGAAGGTTAATATTTTCGGTATGATGTGGGGGCGGATCAGAGCTGTGACACTTTAGTCTCCCCCAACAAGAAGTCAGGGATGCTGCACAGACTGCTGTACCAGTTGTCACTTGTTGTCACTTGGAACATGACATACGGATGCTCAGGACCTGACGGCATATGTGACGCTGGCCTGCCAAAAGCATGCTGGCGCTTTTAGGGCACTTTTTTTAACACCATTAGTCACATTTTCCTCTTGGCTTAGTTTAGACTGTCTCCCCACTTGCTTTTCTGCATTTTCTCGTTCTTTCATATAGGGCTGTTAAAATCAACACGTTAAACGTTTAAGGTTTTACCTCTCAATCCGTTCTTTTTTCTGTCATCATTTGGCTGCACTACATATGATCGCACTATTATTAATTCTACAGTATTTAAGCTATTAAACAATTTAAGCAAGATAAGATGCAAAAAAAACCTGAAGGCCTACTGGCCTGCTGTGTGGGAAGTGGGTATCGTGAACTGAAATGCCTCTTTAGAGCGTTTTGTTGCATGCTTGAATGGACAAAAACACAAAATTATGACAAAATTCCTGTTTTATCAAGTTCCTCATAGGCATAGTCTAAAAGAGTTCCATAATCAGATCCGTATTATGTGCGTCAGGTCTTAAAGTGGCAGCAGCCAAATAAACCTGCTACTGTTTGCGTCATTAATGTTAATAAAAGAACAAAAGACAAAAAGAAAATCACTCACTGCTCTTTATTAAATAGGTTTTGTGGCTTTTAAAAGGATTCGTCTGTATTGACTTATGCAGTGTTTGATTATTAAATGTATGTATATTATATTAGGCCTACCTGACAATCTTAAAGCACTGTTGACAGCACGATACAGCGTATAAATAAATGACAAAAATGAATAATGAATATATTCATTATTCATTCGTTGATTTTTTACATTCATTTTATTTATGTGATTTATTTAAAATTAATTAGAAAAATCATTGAAAAATTCATGAACGTTTGTCTAAGTGTGGAAACACTGTATATTTTTAATATAGGAGTTACAGAAGACGATGTCAATTACCAATGCTTAGACAACCTTTTTTAGTTGATTATTTTTTTTAGCCATTTTTATTCCGTGCAGCCTCTCTGAATTAGTCTTTCAGTGATCTGACTCATTTGAATTTGTCTTCCATCTCTGCTCATGTTGACCTTTGTTTGAATGTATCAGTAAGCAGGCAAACTAGCTTAAAACAGACTTGTATTAATGCTCTGTTTGTTTAGTATCGCGGCTTTCTCTGAATGTTCTTCAGCTTGAACAGTGGTTACATCATCATAGAACTTAATTAATGTCATAATGCACTTGCTTGGCCCGGTTGTGTTGGCCATGTGTAATATGATATAAAGACGTAATTGGTCTCTGCTGTTTTTAGTATTGCTGCGTTTCCCTTTACCCCCTTTGGATGGCGGTTGACAGATTGGTCATTACCTCTCAGAGGGCCCGAATTAGCGCCATGTTTAACGGCACTAACACAATTGAATCCTTTAATGATACCCCAGAGTGCAATGTTCTAGTGTAATGATACTGGACATGCTTTTTTTCTTATACTTTGTCCCTCTTTCTCTCTCTCTCTGTCCTAGTCTAATGCACTGTTGTCCTAGATAGTATCTCACATTTTGATGATGGGCTGCATTAGCTGCTTAAACACATCTGACTTGTCTATAACACACTGTCTGTTCCTGTTCCACTTGAAGTAATTGATCAAACACTCAAAGGGAAGTGCAAGTATCAATATTAATTAGGGCTGTCGGTCTATTAAAATGTTTAATTGTGATTGATCTCATAATGTTTTTTTTTTGTTGAAGTTAACGCATTAACACATTAATTTACCTTACATAAAACCAAATAATATGAGTAATTATTAAGGCAATTTGTGTGGGTGACACACCAGAATATATCTAGACAAGAGGTCCTTTGACGCAACAGTGCTCGTCTCATTTAAACTAACAAATTCTTAAACTACAAGAAAATGCATGGAAAATGCAAACATCTGCAATAATTCAATTATAAAATATTAATCTCCCCACAATTTATGGACCTAATCTTGCATGTCATTTATTTTTATTTTAATTTTGCTGCTACCGTGGCCTGCATATTAGTCTTCAGTTGGTGCTTGCATTAACATTTCTATGAATGATGGTGATGATATTTCACATATTTAGTTTGGATTATAATTACAATTTTTGATACATATGTATTCAAATGATTTTTGTTAAAAATGATTTCATTTTTTAAAAATAATACAGAACGGAATAAAACCATTGGTAAAATTGTAAAAAAACCCACAATTTTAAATATATGCATTCAACATATTTAATTAATGTTATGAATTACATATACACAATCAATGTGATACAAAATGAATACTTTAATTGAATTGTGTCCCTTATGTTCGTTAAATCAAGGTTCAATCTGTTTTTCTTTTCCCATTTGAAAGCAATGTATGGAAACCCTAATAGAAAGAGCAGCACAAATGCAAGATGTCCCATCTTTCATTCGAATCAAGCTCTTGCTTTCACTACAGAATAGAACAATCGTAATCTGACCCATGGAACTGGCATACAATATCATATGAACACACTCGCTTACTTCACTCAATAAATAAATAAATCACTTTGTATCGCAATACACTGTTTAAGGCACCAGATTAAGAATCGTGATATTTCATGACTCAAGTATTGTGATAATATCGATCTACAAAATCCCTGCTGATTACAAGATAAAACAAGAGAAATAGAGCTCATGCGCTTGATTGTTTGTATAGACGCTAACTATACAACTCTTGTATAGAAAAAGCAAGAAAGTGAGCAAAATCTATTATGATTAGCTGGGATCAACAAACTATCCACTCTATCCTAGGCATTTAATGCCTGGCTCTCCATGTCTCTCTGGACCATTCCTTCTACATTAAAGAGCTTTAGGGCACGCATTTATGTGCTTAATGTAAGCTATCCCCTACAAACATCCACACCACCGGCAACCCTGAAATGCTCCTATTTTGTGTTTGGCCATGTCTGAGGCATAAACATCTCTTATTTATATGATTGGAGCCAGGATTATGTTTCTCAGTCTGGAGGTTTTGAGCTGGATGTGAATAAACCTGAGCTAAACCGCAACGGCTGGGCTCAGTAAGGTAACTCCTGTCCCCTGCCGGAGTGGCCAGGGTGGCGGGGCTTCTGATGTCCGGCCTAATTGGTTAAGCATTCAGTACAAGTCGCGTCGCCGTGATCGGATTTCGACACGGGCACCGATCCTATCCTGATCAGCTCCACATGGTCTTCTTGTCCTGACAGCGCCACGGCAATCTTCCCATCTGCTTTTCATTTTCCATCCTTCCGTATGACTGCTATCTTTTTCATGGGGACAATTTTTATATTTTTAGCCCCCTGAATGATTAAATGAAATGTTATATGCTGTCAATAGACTGCAGCACAGCATGATAGAAAGTGGTTCGTGCATACGTTGGAAAATTGAATCGTTTAATTTTTATGAGTTGTTTTTTTTTTTTTTTTTTTTTTCCCACCTCCGCAAGATTTTCCAGTTTCCCAGGTTACACCAGCCTCCTGCACTGCACAGAGCGCATCAGAAAGGGGAGAAAAAGCCTTTGTCTGAGGTTGAGCTGGCCGAGTCAACAGCTAATTTCCCTTGACGGCAGGTATACACCAGCCATGCTCTTTTACTTTTTTATTTCATAATACATGTATTGATTTTGCTGCGAATGCCCCACATCACAGGACGAGCCATATAGTCTCTGCACGTCTGCTTGTTTGATCAGTAATGCATACAGTGCTAAGGTGTTCTACAATGCCTGGAGAAAGCTGTCCGTTAACATCCCGTTCATCTCATTGGCAGTTGCTCAACTGGCTCAAGACTCCCCAGAAGCTTCAATAGCTATGACTTTCTAAAAGAAGGAAAAAATATGGAGATATTGATTACGATGGTCAACAAAGAACGATTCAAATTTGATGTCCCTCTGTTGTATTAGAAACACAGCAGCATAAACTACCTTGACCCCCTTTATCTTTGCATTTTTCTGAAGAACTAAAATGTATGATTATTTATTATTCTTGCTTGTGTATACTCTTTACCTAATTTCTTACAATATTTTAGAGCCAAATTGCAATTATTGTCCAAATAAATGTATGTTTTTATGGTACACTTCCTTTTACAGTACAGTACTTACAGTGTACTTACCTAGAAAGTACTGGCTAATATAAGGTAAGTACATGGAACAGGGGTAGGTTCAGGGTTAGTACTAGTTATTACCCAGTAATTGTAGTTACTAAAATATGTACATAGTATTTACATGGGTAACTGGACTGTAAAAGGAAGCGTTACTGTTTTTATTGTATATGGTAAATTCTGTAACTTCAGGTTTTACTGTAGCTGATACTTCACCAGGATAGAAACACAGTAGCTACTATCTGCATATCAATATGCCAGGGACATCAGTAGAGCAATGGCAATATGCAAAATGACAACATCCCAACCCTGCAGTTTCATTCTAAGAGATAAACTTTTTGAGGTGTTTTATGGTCTCTGTGGGTGCAGGACTCTGATAGACTTTTTCAATAAGGCCTAACTGCAACAGCTAGCACTCCACAGTGAAGATAAAGCCAGTAAAGGTTATCCATCTATCATCACACACACATTGATAGGGCTGCACAGTGGGACTGAATGCTGTTGTGCGAAGGACCACAGGGCCTGAGGAAGACCCACTGCGGTTAGCTCTTACTGTACTGCATTCTCCAGGAAAGCTTTGAGATACTGATATCCCACTATGGCTGGTGCTTAGACACGCGGTCCCTGGAGTAGACACCATTATACATGACCACATGTTGCAGCATTGGGTTTTAGCCAAACAATAAAGCTTGTTTTTTTACCTTAAGATGTCACACGCCGACATTTCCACTCCGCTTAATGTAGCTACGGGCACTCGCCGATGAATGCCAAATTCAATTAAATGACTTTCATCATTGAGGCAGAATTTACTGTTTATTTTAATTGTTGTTCACTCACTTAAGGCCCACATGCTTTTGACACAGTCATGTTTTTAGACTGAGGTCATAGCAAGGCTGGGTTTAATCCAAGAGTTACCATGCGCATCATTTTAAGGTGGCATTTTTTCTACACACTTGTAAACCTAGCTTCCTTAGGATAATAGCTAACAACATCTTTTGTAGACTTACAGACCTACCATTTTTAAAGCACTGATGTAAAATATCCGTGAAAGGAGAGTGCTAGTTTACAGCTTATTCACTGTCTTTTTTTTTTACATCCACACATGCCAACACAAAAGTGAGTGACTCTTCAGTATCTACCGGCATATTCCTCATTCAGACAAGTGTGCTTGATGTCTGAAATAAAAAATAAAGGGTGATTTTAACCATTTGTCAGCACACCTGGAGTACACACACTCTTTCTCTCTCTCACACACACACACTGGGTTACTTTATGTTTGCACATTTCCATTCATTGATGATATTAGCAAACGCAGTTTGGGTATTTCCAGACTGATATTATGTTCTTACTTTTTTAGTCTTGTATTTGTTTATTTTTATTTACAGTGAAGTGATGTTTTGTCCTTCATAGTGAATAGCAATATGCATTGCCCGTCTCAGAGCCTTTCTATTTTATATGGATATATAGTCAGCATTGAGACGACTGTCAAGTGCTACTTGTCAAAGTAGACACTTCACACTTCAGTAAAGCCCAAGTATCCTTTACACAGTCTGAAGATGGGTGTTGCTATTCACACAATTCACTTGCCTCTGTGTGTGTGCTTGTTTCTGCATGCGTTCACTTGTGTTTTTAGCTGGTTTAACAGCATATCAGCGCCTTGCTCTGACAAATCTTTTTAAGCTCTTGGCCCAGATGTCATGAGGTTCTGCCAAACTGTAGGAATCCTCCATAACTCTGTTTGATTAGTTGCATTGCTGCTTATCTCCATGAACAATCAACAGAAAGCACCTTACGCCAGACATACAGCATGACAGCATTCGAAGTAATAGTTCACATGAAATAAAAACTGTCTATTTCAAGGTCAGTAAATAATGAGAGATATTTTTGGGTGAACCTCCTCTAGCTCAATGATCATTTGAAAAGTACCAAGCAGTTTGATTCAAGGGCAAGTCAATTGTGTACCGTTTCCTCTTTCTGTGCATGCTTACATTTGCTTCAGTTCACAGCCAGAAGTTTAACAATCATTAACAATGTTCGGCTGCACTTCAAACACATGCTCACAATATACTCCCACACGATTCTGGTTTTCTGGATCCGTCTGGGAGTATCTGTGACCTAGCTGAAAGCAACCCATCCCAACACTTTTTTCCTAGTGGTAGAGGATTTATGCGTCTGAGATTTAAAGGTCTTAAAAAATGTTAAACAGGTCATTCTAAGCTTAAATAAATACTGCTAAGAATACACATGTGCCTCTGTCAGTCTATGGTTGTACAACTTTCTGGCACTAACCTAGTGAAATCTATTTTGTGACACCCCAGAAGCATTGTCCCATTTATCCAGTAGGTTGCATGAAAGTGTGTCCGAGAGCCAGGAGTGTTGCTCAGCGTGGAGTGATTTTAGTTGTATAACTTGTGGTGTTTAGTCAGTGAACAATAATCTTGGTGTTTAACTGGACAGGGACAGGTTTATGAATCAACTGGACGTTTACAGCTCCGTTTCCAGAACCAGAAGACTACAGTGTGCGTACCATCAGTGGCTTTAGCTGTAAGTGAGGATGGCGTTATGCTTCTTGTTATCTTGTAAAAAAGAGTCCTCTAGGGCTGATTCGACATCAGATTGACTTAGATTAGGAATGATTGTAAGATTAGCATACCGGTTGGTACGGCAGACCCTGGATCAGCTGTGTGGTTGTTCCGCCTCTTACTGAAGAATCTGTTTCTTCTCAGCGCCGTATTCTTCAGTAGTTTGAGTCGAGCACTTTGTTATGATGATTCAATTTAGTCTTCCAGAGAGCAGAAATCACACAGGACCGCTAAGCGGCAGTCACGTGAAGTTCTTCTGAGAATAATTGTATCCTTCAAGCTTCAAACTTATTGATTATTTCATGTTCTGTGAAAATGACTCAAAGGTGGAAAGGGGGTGTTAAATGTGTCTAAGTTTCTTGTCATTAGGAGCGGGACTGGCATGGATCCGAGCAGGATGTGCAGCCATTTCAAATCAACCTAGAACGACGTGTGCTGATGAGCAATTAGAAAATGGTTTACATCATTGCAATCATCATCCATTATCATAATCAACTTCAGAATGAAGAGAGCCCTTTACCAACACCATCCTGACCCACAAAGTCGCACCCGCTCTCACTACGCTCTCACAGACGTGCCCGTGTTTGAGCAAGAACTCCAGAAATGCTCCCAAATATAGTTGCAATTCAGTCCGAGTCTAGTCCACCCTTCTCTTCAACATAACGCCTTCGCAAAACCTCCATGAGCTGCCCACATCACTGACAGCACAGTAAATGAAAACGGCGTTTTATGCTTTACTCTACTGCATTATTTACCGTCTCCTATGGCTCGTCCTGTTTAAAGCGTGATGTGGTTAAATTCTGTATGACACTGAGGCGTTGAGACACGCTGCACTCAACCTTCTGCTCTGGGGTCAAGTTCCCATTCTGGAGCATCAGTCACGCTTGCCTCATCCTGGTGGCCATATTAGAGTTACATCAGTCTCAATGGCCCCTCATTTCGACACAATGGCTGCTCCATGGGAAATTAAAGCTTAATTAAACATGCATGGCAAAGAGACACCATTGTGCTACAATATTTGACTGCCTGTGACCTGACAGATTCATTATCTGAAAGAGTTTCTCATTTTTATGACACGCTCCTCTGTGGGCGTACAGGCCCTGATAAGATCTTGGTCTGTCTGCTTAATGGTCCAGACAACATGCTGCCTTCCTGCAACAACAATATGCATTCACTGTTTATCTCATTTACAGTTTGCAAAATGGAGAGGATGTTTAATTGAGTTTGAGCGGTTTGATGTGGACTGGGAGATAAGTATGTGTGTGAGAGAGGGAAAGAAAGAGACACCATCTGAGAAAAGCTCCATATAGTTGCGTTTGGCTTCGATTGGCAGTTAGCCATGCACGTTGTGGCAGTTTTGGCTTGGAGCAATATGGGCTGTGTATATGCAAACACACAGTTTTGCTCTTTGATACTTGTGCACTTGCCCACATACAAAAGGTCATGCAGTAATGCTAGTGTGGTTTGATATACATGCAAATATATGCACATTTATAGCTGCTCTTTTGTAAATAAAGTGCTTACTAATCTCATTTTCACAAGGCTTTGTTCAATGTTGAATGCAATAAAACAGTAATATTGTACAATTACTTCATATATTTTAAAATATTTGCATTACTGTGATGGCAATGCTGAGTATCTTGCTGACCCCAAGCTTTTGAGCAGTATTATTTATACTTAATTATTATTATTATTATTCATAAGATTAAAAGAAAATCAAGACATTTTTCCTAATACCTTCATCATTTTATTGTGCCTCCTCTGAGGGATTTTATGTGTCCGCCATGGCAATTTTGTTTTGTCCTCCAGGCAAAAATCGTAAATTCAACATCTTTCATATTCGATGTATTGTGCATGTCTGTAGTCCAGATTGTGGAGCCCGGGGGTGAGTTACTGTAAGTGCCAAAGTTTCATACTTACAGGATTTGAAACTCACCGAGTGGTCTGGGGTGTTCAGTGATATGCTCACACAAAAATCACTGCAAAAGATGCTTTCTAACAGGTGTTTTACCATTCGTTGTAAAACTGTAGACCGATTTTTTCCGAACGCCTCACAAGTTTACATTCTTCCGTTGAGAGCTTGAATAATAGAAACTCCAGCCCAGTTGGTGGCGATAATGCACCATTGCCAATTGCAAGCAAAACACTTGTATAGTGTAGCCTAAGATACCACGACTGCATAAGATGACAGAAAGAGTAATACTGTACATCACAGAACATACAATACAAGTCAATGGAGTTGTACAATAACTACGATGAACCTGTTGGAAAGCATCTTTTGCAGCGATTTTTGTGTGAGCATATCAGTGAACACCCCAGACCACTCGGTGAGTTTCACGTCTTTGTAAACTAAAGTTGTATGCGTTTTATGAAGGATTGTTCCTGTACACCTATGCAACCATTGTGAAGGTGCTACCATAGAAACTGAAAATTCTCGAGCCAG
Organism: Cyprinella venusta; assembly: GCA_038021265.1. Taxonomy (NCBI): domain Eukaryota; kingdom Metazoa; phylum Chordata; class Actinopteri; order Cypriniformes; family Leuciscidae; genus Cyprinella; species Cyprinella venusta. The sequence goes on along the minus strand of CM075866.1, from coordinate 12,027,187 downwards.
CAGCATCTGTCTAAAAGACAATCTTAAAGGGTTAATTCACCCAAAAATGAAAATCCTGTCAGTATTTACTCACCCTCATGTTGTTCCAAACCTCTATGTGTTTATCTGTTCCTCTGAACACAAAGGAAGATATTTGGAAGAATAGCTTAATCAAACAGATCTCAATCCCCATTGAAAAAATACATACTATGGTAGTCAATGGGGAATGAGATCTGTTTGATTAAAACATTCTTCCAATGTTTGTGTTCAGCAGAACAAATAAACACATAGAACGTTGGAACAACATGGGGGTGAGTAAATACTGACAGAATTTTCATTTTTGGCTGAACTAACCCTTTAACCATTCTATTTAATCAGAAACGATCTTAAAACAGGGCTTTAATTGTAAAATACCGAACTTGTCCTTTAAGGTCTGTTTTAAATAAAGGTAATCACCCTAATAAACTCATGTCCTCTTATCAGATAATAACATGAGTAAAGACTTACATACATTGACAGATACTGTATAGAAAAGGATTTGGATGTTCACTGGGCAAAGGTAGTTAGTGTTGTCATTGGGATTATCTTAATACTCAATAAACCAACAACAGGAAGATTAGCGTGACTGACACACCGCATATGTTTATAATGAGGGGATTTGCACCTTGGCTATTGTTTGCTTGTCAGGAGAGCGATTAAACACCACAGGCACAGAGACACTATGATGATGGCCTGTCTCTGCAGACAAAGCCAAGTGTATTTTGCTAACTCAGGTTTAGCACAGTCTGCGTACAACAGGGGGCCTCCTTCATGATGACATTTACTTTAGTCTGGGTGGAGAACAACATTTGTTAGCAAATATAAGACCCCTTTATGCACCCCGCACCATTATTATCATTATTATTACTTTGAATGTGTAAATGTGCCCTCTTAGTTGTCGGCAAATTTCGAAAAAGTACTTTGAAGGATGTAGAGTGTCATGTTTACTAATTGCAGTGTGTCAATATGCTATTAACTCTGTGTCGGTGCCAAAGAGCTGTTTGGATAAACTTAAATGAAATCATCTACTCACTAATCACGAGTGGCTGTTTGGTGTTAAATGCCGGTTTGAAAATGAGTCGCTAACTGCGAGTAGCATTTTTCACTCTGAGGGGCACTGTTCCCACTTATAGACGTGACAGTTCCCACTGATTTGCACTGCACACGTCTGTCATTCTATTGTTGTGCAATGGTCTGATAGGGAGTTTCAAGTGGATCACACGGTGAAGAGAATTTTTTCGATGTGTATCAAATGGATTTGCCTTTCATCAACACTCAACAGGTGCTGTAGATTGTGTTTAATACATACACATTCAAAATTGAACGATAAAAGCAAGATTCTCATAAAAGCTATCACGCTCGGCAAGCAGTAAGCAGCCTTGTGCTTCAGATTTTATAAATGGCTCTCAGTCATGGATAAGTGTCATGTACCCACAGGCAAAAATAGCTGAGTGGCTGAATCAGACATTGACTTTTTTTTTTTTTTTTTGAGAATTTCATTCCTTGTGGAACATCAGCGTCCCTGGGAACAAAAATACAAGAGTACACGTGTCCCAATGGTATATATATATATATATATATATATATATATATATATATATATATAAGCCAGATAATATGAATTTAATATTTAATTTAATAATAAGAATTTCATAATTGCATTCCTTGTGGAACATCAGCGTCCCAAATACAAGAGTAAAAGTGTCCCAATGGTGTGTGTGTGTGTGTGTGTATATACATATATATATATATATATATATATATATATATACAGTATATATATATATATATATATATATATATATATATATATATATATATATATACAGTATATATATATATATATATATATATATATATATATATATATATATATATATATATATATATAAGCCAGATAATATGAAACGACTCTTCACTTTACTTATAGTAAATGAATGGGCAACTGTACATTACTGAGATTTGTTTTCATTTGTTTGTTTGTTTTTAGTCTCAGATGTATATCACTATATAAACCTCACCGTTTGCCTTGACTAGTTTCCTTGAACAGGTTCGCATGCATGTGAATCTTTGTGGTGTAACAGGTTTTTTTTTTTGTTGTTGTTTGTTTGTTTTTTGTTTCCCTTGAAACACTCTGATTCAGATAAAGACTCTCTGTGTTTCCTTAATGTTCTTAATAGTGAATTAAACTATCAAAAGTTTGACGCCACTTTCCCACTGTATCCTAAGGGCAGGAATGCTCTTTTTAACACCATGGAATGCTCCCAAACTTCACTTGCTCTCTCCCTGTAGAGCAGAGGCCTATAGAGTGGGATGACTTTATTAAAAAGCCACTAGAGAACTGGGTTAATCCCGTTGCCTCAGGAGATTACCGCACCTGGTTACCCCTCAGCATTCAAGGAAATGTATGCTAACCATAGCTAACATTTCCTCCGTCTATGCACACACACACACACACACACGCTGGCCTATGTACACACAGTTCGACACAATCAGTGGAGTCAGTTTGCAAAGAAGGATCAGATTATTTCCTGTTTCCATCCAACATGTTGTCAATTACGGCCCGGCGCCCAGCTTAACAGGACACTTTAGCGTTACCAGCAAATGACCTTACACTGTTCAAACAATTAGCCCAAAAAGAAAACATTGTCCTCCTTGATTTATCGGCCGTCCTAAAGGACAATTCTCCAAGAGAGAGGAATGCCTTTCCGATCATGCCGCTGCCATCATCTGGAAGTCTTTCCGCATAGGGTTCACAGGAGAGCCACAGTGGTGACAGGTCTATTTAGCACAGAATTCACCATCAACTGCCAACTAGCACTTACTCTAAGGGATGTGTGTTTACAATCAACAGGGCTGCGATTCTTTTATGATAGTGATTTCGATCTTGGAATCTGAGAGAAAGGGAGAGAACAAAAGTTCACTGGCAGTGAATAAAGGCCTATAAATCCTTAGAGCTAGAAGACTGTATATCTTCAAGGGTAATGCTTTATATCTGTAGCAGTTAGGGTTCCTTCCCAGAGCCATGAACTTTGTTCCACCCATGTGTTTCTGCGCTGTTCCCAGCTCTCATGGCCAGAACCCTGGACTCCCACCTTCTAATGCATACCATTTTCCACACAAAGTCTGTTTTTCTGCACCAATACCTTCATGTTTTGAACTTTTTTTTTAAAAGCACCTTACTGATCGATCAGCATCATTTTTACTCAGAAAGAAAAGAAAAGAGAGGAGACATAGAGAGTGTGAAAGAAAAAGTGTCTGTACTCCTCTTGTGACAAAGTACTCCAAGCATCTTACATCGTGTTAATCAACAGCCATAGAGCAGGCTGTCACTCACAAAAAAGCATGAGATGAGCCGATCAATATCTGCGTCCAGCAGTGCTTTCACCGGCTGAGCTCAACTTTTGTAACTGTTACTACAATGCTTGCGTTGACCAGGGAGAACCGCTCAGTGGCCTTGCACATTCACTCTTATTTCACAGTCAAACTAATGGCCAATCTTTCTACCACAAAGCCAGTCAGACCCCAGAGACGCCGTTTGAATAAGAAACGATAACAAGTCTATAAAACTCGTCAAACTACAAGCGTATCGGTGAGAACACGCATTTAAAGAGCATACACACCCGAACTTGACTGCACGTCACATTTTTTACATCATTGATACTGCTTTAAATCGTAATGCGATGGGCCGGTCTACGGGACATGAATGAAGCCTTTAAGTAAAAAAGTTATTTATACTGTCTACAAAAAAAAGATCCTGCACATTGACAGGAAATATAAAAAAAAACACTCACTGAAAAAAAAATAAAAAATACACGAAACCTGCAGGTCGTCACAAACAGGTGGACTTTCGCTCCGAAGTAGCGCGGCTGCGGACGTTTTATTTTTATTTTTTAGGGGCTGCTGATGAATTATTTCTAAACGCAAATACCATATGACGTCACACTCTGCGTATTTTTATTTTTTTTTTTTTTTTAGGGGCTGCTGCTGAATTCTTTCTAAACGCAAATACCATATGACGTCACACTCTGCGTATTGCATAATATATATATATATATATATATATATATATATATAGTTTTTAAACATTTTACATATAAATAGTCCTAACACTTTTTAAATAGCCCACGTAAAGTGTTTATTACAAATAAATTACTAAATGCTTAAAATGAAAAAAAAAATGTAAATGAACAAAAATGTACGTTACATTTACAATCCTGTGAAGACAGGGGGTGCTGCAGCACCCTCAGCACCCCCACTTCCCATTCCCTGGTATAATATACTAGTGAACACCCCTTAAACGGATATGAAACATCTAATCATTGGTTTCCCATTTCCAGCGTCTTAAAAATGCTAATGAAACATTCAAATCATTTTACAGAGTTGCACTGGTCCTTTGACACAATACCCACAGACACCCTGTAGTGATTAGCACTGCATTCGGCTCTCCCATTATGGAAACAGCCCCGGTTGTGTTGGCAGCGAGGTCCAGGTTTGAAGGCGCAGCACTCTGAGTGTGTGGATTTGTCAGAGTTTAATGAGAGTCCTCCCTGTGCTCTACTACAGCCTCCTGTGCTGTTGACATTTGTCCACCCACCTGTGTCTGGGCTTTAATGACCCTTTGCATGTCAAGCAAGTGATTTCCACTTGCGCGGAGGCATACGCTGGACATTTTGTCAAGAATTGTGACCACAAAGTGAATTGAGTCTTCACGTTTTATATTTAGGTGTGAAATGCAAGCCATGTGTCTCCTCTCAGACTGGCTTTGGTGTGTGTGTGTGACTCTGTGTTGGTGGATCTTTGACATTGTTCTTTCATGCTAGCTGATTTTAGTTTCCAACATTTTGTCCAGTCCCTTCGCAATGTTTTTGGATATGACTAAGGCATGTCAGGCAAGAGGCATGTTTTCCATTATGCTTAGTTGATGGAGTGACTGAGCTTGCCCTCCACCCCCAAATAATGGGCCAGCCATTTAGTTCTCTCTTTCACTCTACATTCGTCTAGCTTGCACACATTGTTTCACTGTTTATTTTGTTAATACAGATAAGCCTTTAAGGAGCATGCTCCCTAGTGATCAGAATGCTAGTCTTAATTTCCTATGCACACACTGAGAATGCAAAATCGCCTCGCAAAAAGCAACCGTATTGATCACTGTATACACACACTCGCACAGGCTCATTATTTCTGGAAACTGTTGTCATCATCTGGGAAATGAGTTTTAAGTGTCTGTACACTTGCAAATAGCTTGTGATTTGTGTCTCACCTTATTTGCTCTTAGTGTTTGCATTAATGTGACGCAGCTCTTTCACACGGTTTGTGATCCGCTTTAATTTACATAAATCTGTGCATAGGATCCTGTGGATGCCATGCTTCACTTGGAGATTGGACAAGAGACTCTCAACAAAACATTTTGCATCCAATATGGATGATGTGCCTCACTAGAAGTCTCTGAACGCCCTTTGTGATAGAATGTTTGTTCCCCCTGAAATATTATAATTGGGTGATTTCCAAAATCAAAGAGGGTAAAACTTTGCAACAGATGGCCAACAGTTAAGGGTGGTTTAAGAAAGAGCAAAAAATTGAGATTTTAATAAATAATTTGCCATTGATAAGTGATGTGTGTTTCCCTATCCCCACAAAGCAAGGGCACAGTGGGGTGTGTTTGTCTATCCACAAATGTTTTTGTTCGTTAGTTTTTCCTCACATTTAAAAGCAGTATATATTCTGAAATCTAAGTGTGTGTGTGTGTGTGTGTGTGTGTAGCACTCTGCCTTTGAGTTATGACTCTAGATTTGTGTCATCTGTGTATATACTGTCTCTGTGTTTACTAGGGGAATGTTTCATTCTCTGAGGCTACCACACAGACCAAATTAGCTCTGTGTATCTTGTGGCATTCAACTTAATAAATGGGAAGGAAAACACATTTATAGTCATCATTGTCCCAAGTTCTGGTTTACATAAAATGTCATACAAAAGAGACACAGTGTTGAGCTGGTTAACTCAAGCATCTGTTTCATGTTGTCCACTGACTGAGTATGGTTTAATGTCGTTTGTCATTTAACATGGCATTTGCACCGCCATATGACCGAATCTCAAGAAACCTGCCAGTAACATGTCCAGTTCAGATTTAAAAGAACCCACAATTATGGAAAATAGAATAAAGGAGAGGGGAAAAAATTTGTATTCTAGGTTTTTAATTTGTTTTAATTTTATTAAAAGATTATTTTTCATTACAACTATGCAGTTTTGCTCCGATTCGCATTCTAATTACACAAAAAAATGTAATTACCATTATGATACTGTGAGTAGGCTAAACTAATAATAAATGAATGAAAGTATATAGTAGTATATTTGTCTTGCCTGATTTATGCTGATTTTGATGAAATACATTTTTCATTGGGAAAAAAAATAAAGTGCAAGCTAATAATTAAAACAACAAAAAGCACAAAAATAAAGCAGATGCAATATTGTAATTAATGATATTGAAAAAAAAAAAATCTCAAAGAATATCACATCAAAGTAATCAAATAATATTTATAATGTATATGAAGAGTTCAGATGCAAAAGCCTCTAAATGCCATTTGATTTTTTTTTCTAAAATTATCATTTTTATCAAGCTTACATATTCAAGTTCAGTAATTTCACTTAAATGACAATTAATAGGTAATCCTCATTGCAATTTAAGTGAAATTACTGAACTTAAATATACAAGCTTGATAAAAATGATCATTCTAGAAGAAAATTTCAAATGGCACTTAGAGGCTTTTGCATCTAAATATATATATATATATATATATATATATATATATTATAAAATGTATGTGTTTGTGAGAATCACACATATTCAGGCCGGTGTATTGTGCTGTACTCAGGGCTGCTTTTAATTGGCTTGTTTCAAGGCATGCATTTTCAGGCTCTCTCTCTCTCTCTCTCTCTCTCTCTCTCTCTCTCTCTCTCTCTCTCTCTCTCTCTCTCTCTCTCTCTCTCTCTCTCTCTCTCTCTCTCTCTCTCTCTCCCTCCCTATTCTATTATAATAAGGAACCCTCTTTCTCAGTAGTTTGTTTACAGTCCATTGTGCTAAATTGCTTTTATTTGTTTCTGTGTGGAAGAGCACATGGCTTCGCACGTTGGAAAGAATTGGGAATTAACGGAAAGGATGGTGATGAGTTCAAAAGTTAACTGTAAATTGTGCTCTTTTGTTTGGCTGCCGCTAAATCATTTAGCAATTTCCCCAGCTTGCATACGATAGAAATCATTCACTGAGGCCAGTCATTTATCACGCACTCTCTCTATTTGTCTTTCGCTCTCACGTACCACCCCCCTTTCTTCTGCCTATTTGATGTCTCTCATATGCATATGTACTCCAGTGTGTACAAAAGTGCTTACTGTTGAGATATTTCAGATGTTCCCTCAGTTTGTGATGCATCACCAGAGCGGGGCGCAGCTGCAGTGCACACTGCACACTGTAGTGCCGGAGTGAGACAGGCCTATCGATCACTCTCACACCCTCTGTACATCCAGATGAGATGTACGGTGACACACACGGTAGTTGTGAGAATGTTTCTTCCTGCCTCTAGCTCCAAATAGGCCTCGTGTAAAGTGAGACTGAGTGAATAGGTGGCGGTAGCCTCTGCGTGTTCAGGTTACCCTGTGTTTGTGTGTCCAGGACTGGATGTATGGGGGGATTTAGTCAGGTCGCACACACCCATTCCATCTTACTGTCAGCTTGACCTCCCAGCTGTGTCCTATCACATCCCTTGCTGTGGCCGTGTGTCTGTGTGTTGCCAGAATCATGCTTCTCTAGTTAGCGGTAGAAAATTAAATCTGCCTCGATTCACTAAATGCTGGTATTAGTTCAGAACACTTCAGCGAGACACACATAAGCTCTGTTCCAAAAACCTAGTGAGCTTCATCCTTATAGGCACGCTTCCAACCCGAAGGCTTTTTTCAAAAGGGAGGCATGTTCATTTTAAGGCAGCATCACAGAGAGTGAACTGCAGCGAGCTCATCGGGGGGGAAAAAAAAAATCCAAAATGGCTGACAAAGGCAGCGAAATGTTGATTATAAGTATAAATTATAAAACTGAAAGAATGTTTAAACACATTTTTTACTGACTATTTTTACTCCAAATGTGTCTGCTATGTATTTTTTATGCCTACTTGAACATGCCATTCTTGTCATATCGTCTGTGTTGAAATCAATAGTGAATTAAGTGACTACGCAGAGTTGTCGCCTATGTAGAGCATTTCAGATCGCTCACTTGTTAGGGTTTTGTTCCACAGAAGGATAGGCAGCAAGGCAGCTCACTAGGTTTTGTGGGACGTACATGACAGCATGTGGTAGTCAAAGAGAGACAAAGAGAAATACAGAGTAGACGGCTTTGGGAGTAGCATAAAGTCCAATGGATCTGTTCTGAAGTGCTGTATGCTGATGTTAATATATCCAGCAGATCTGTAAAGCCTTTCTGTACAGGGAGGCTTTGCTGCCGCACAAAGCGAAGCATAATGGAAAGCTAAAACACAACCTGTCACGTCAGCCCATTTGAATTCAGGTCGACTACCTGGTGACCAATAGCTGAGAAATGTTTGCAGTCATTCAAATGCAATTTCTTTCTTTTCTGGAGCACCACATCATGGCCTTACAATTGATTTAATTTTTTTTAGTTTGGTAAAAAATAGGAAAATAGGTGTTATAATGAATAATTCATATGAGATCCAATAGTCTATGTACACTCTAAAAAATGCTGGGTTGTTTTAACCCAATTTTGGTCAAATATGGACAAACCTGAAATGTTGGGTTAAAAATGTAATGTAAAAATTTAACCCAACAGCTGGGTTAGTCCATATTTGACCCAAAGTTGGGTTAAAACAACCCAGCATTTTTTAGAGTGTACATTCTACTTTAAATGTATAAGGGTATAACGCATTAAAATGTATATGTATAGAAATGATTATGATTTAAAATAAATCAATAATCTGTTTGGCACTTAAACGTCATTCAAATGTACACAAGATGCTAATAATAATTTATTACTTTTTTTTTAAATATCGTACGGCAAAGTATTAAGTCTTTAGTCATATATAATTTAAATACATTATAGCACAATTGAATGATTTAATAGAATTCTATTTCCAATTATAATTTTATCCAATTAATATTCCATTGATTTTACCAATGTTAAATGCTAACAGCTGTACTCTTCTTTAGTATTTTATCATAATTGCAGCATTTTATGTTATTTTAACAATAAAAAAGTGAAAAATTGAGCAAGTGTGTTTGCAGATGCGCATCAGGGACTTGGTGTGTTTTCCTATCTGTTACTGAGTGGAGCCTATCACAATATTATGTGTCGTTTTTCTCTCTTTTACACACACACTTTGTCTCCAGATAAATCCCAAGCCTGCCAGACTCTCACAATTTAACTCCAAACCAAGTGTCAACACGAAATCCTTCAGGGACGATTTCTAACACGTACACATGCACACATTTCTCCAAATATCACAATACGGAAGAAGCAGCTATTCTCTCATTGTCAAAACGAAGTAAAATCCTCTCTTTCATCCATACGCACCGACCTATAGACAAGAGGCAGCAGGGAGTGAAGGAACGTGAGAGACGAAGCGGCTGAGGAGAAAAGGATTGAAAGGGAGATGGAGATAAAGGGCTCAGTTCGGCGGTTCGGCACACCGCAGGGGTGAGGCATCATGGACCGGGGAGCTCGGCAATGTCGCCTGAGACGGCCCAGATGTGTCAGGCTCCTGCGTCTTAGAGATTTCCATCTCTTTGGCCCATGGATCCCAACCCAGCAGGAGGACTCCCAACCAACTCGCACAAAACAATTCGACTGCTCTCTCTACATTATTCAGCTGGCATAACCCCCAAGAAGATGGCGGCGAGGGGAGTCGCAAATCTACATGTATGAAAGCGAAAAGAGCCCGTTTTAGCTCATCGACGAATAGGAACCACTGTGAAGCACTCCTGCAGATATTTTTATCCATTCTGAATTTTCACACTCACAAGCTCTCTCATTCTGTCAGAATGTGCCTCTCCTTCATGAGAGAAGTTTTTATTGTGAATGTGTGTGTGTGCCCCTGCTATGCTGTGATCTGCCTGTATTGAAATAGCTCTGTATCATGACCTACATTCCTCAGCTGGGGGGCTGATACGCAGGGAGGGCGAGAAGGATAGGGTGAAGGTAAAAAAAAAAAAAAAAGAAGACACTCTGATGAGTTGAGCCTGTCTCCAAGTTCGCTTTTAATCTAGTTGGGGGACACGCAATTCATCGACTATAAACTCATTCTCCATTATTGTCAACACTGCTTTTTTTTTTTTTTTTTACAGCATCTACAGATGCTACAGCGTCTTAATCCACATGTGCCGCATTGTGGTTGTGTTGTTTATTTGTTTGCCAGGATTATGTAAGGCTCTTAGATGAGGTGAAGGGAAAGAGGGCACGACTCAAGGGAGTCGTCTTAGCCCAGGCTTGCCGCCGCCACATCACCCTCTGCTGTCTCAGGCCACTAACATCATAACGGCCAGCTTAGCACTGGCTGCTTATCTGGGAAGTTTCTCTGTCTCCCTCTCGCTCTAGATGTTGATGTATGTAGAGTGCCAGGAGCCTTTGGAGTGTTTGTTTGTAGAAGCGGGATTATTTTCCGTCAGGAATGTCAGTAAGGTGAGTGCTCGGTTTGTTGATGTTTAAGCTTTGCTCGCGGGCTCGGGGCTCCGCCGAACTCAACTCGGCGACTCTGGAGTGTGTGAGCCGCTTGTTTAGATGTTTTCAATTGTTTTCGGTTGTGCAAATCTCTGCTGTGATTGTCAGCAAATGCAAATGTTAGATCTCAGATTGGATTTTTTGTTCACATAGCTATGGAAGATAGTTTGCGCCTCTAAGCAAGTAAATAAACAAATTAGTATATAAATAAAATACATTATACACATAAAATACATTTTGAAAATAAAGTATTTATTGTTACTGTGACTTTAAATTTTCGCGATTATAACTTTAAATCTCAAAATGGTGACTTCTTGATATTTCTCACTGTGTGACTTTATATCTCACAATTACTTTAAATCTTAAAAGTTGATTTGTTTGTATTATTCTGCCTTTATAATTCAGTTCAACTCAAACCGTTTGAGGAAACCGATTGCCTTAAATCATTTAAGTTTATTTACTCCAACAATTTAAGCATAACAAAAAAATTGATTTGTTTCCAAGTAACTCAATGACTTATTGTTAAGATAACTTGGGTAAATGAAGTTAATAGTACTAATTAGTTACTATAACTTAAATCTATGAAGTACACTGTAAACCCGAATAAGTTGACAGAACTCAAATCACTTTTAACAGTATATAGTTAGCTTTAAAAGCTAATCTGCTGACATAGTAAATGTTAACATATTAGAAAGAGTATATTATAAGCACTTACAAGCACAGAAGCACTTGCTGTATGAGCATAATAATATAAAGGGATAATTTGCTCTCAAATCAAGCTGAATGCACCACTTGTCACCATGATGGTAACTATCCTAAAGCCAACATTAACAGAAATTCTTCTAAATTAGTATAACAAAACATTAATCACTACTAAATCTCACACTTAACATTAATCTTACACACAAAAAAAAACATTATATTGAACTTAATTTTAGCATTTACACTCTCTTCCGAGTGCCATCGGCAAAGCATGCTGGGAAATAGATATCCCGGCCGTTTCAGTTAAACTTAAGTTTGTCTAAATTAAAATAAATAATTCCATAAAACTCAAAACAATGAAACAGTTCAGTTTACTTAATATATATCAGTTCCGTGAACTTGGAAGAAAAAGAAAGTGCTAAATACTCATAAAAATTAATTTGACTGAACTAATTTGTTGAATTTAAGTTTGTCCTACTCAAACCAATTAATTATTTTGACCGTTAGGGTTTACAGTGAGTTACAACTTATTTCCGCAATTGCAAACTTATATCTCGCACAATTGTGAATTCATTTCTTGATATTGCATCTTTATATCTCACTTGTGATTTTATTTTATTATTGTAAATCAATGTTTTTTCTCATAATTGCAACTTTTGGACTATTTTATATATTAAACTTTAAATTAATTAAAATACTACACTCACAATTTCCTGTTGTACTTGTGTATATTTTACTCTGAGGTGGAAAACGTGCCTCAGAAAGTAATGTGGACAAGTATGGCTTCTACACACACCACACAGTGATGGTAGCAGCTTCATGGCGACCTGGCAGGCAACAGGCTGATTAAAAATATCCGATGAGCACACCCTCAGAGAAGTGAAAAGTATAGCCCGCAGTGTCTGGAAACTGTTGACACCATGTGATACCAAGTAATGTGAAGAGACAGGAAGCTGCCTGTGACTCCTGTCATAGGACGAGTATCCCCCTTCGCTATGGGTGTGTGAGTTTGTGTGAATTTAAAATGGATGGATTGTTTTCTCAGGTGCGGGTAATTGTCTTGGCAGGTTTGCCTTCTATCACAGGCCAATCCAGCGAGTTCTGCAACACATGTGTGCGACACACCGCGGTGACGCGTAGCTTAAGCATTAAAAGACAAATAAGCATAACAGACCCTTCCCTGGTGAGTGTATTCACCTGCCCATGGTAAATAAACCATGAGCTGTAAACATCGCCAAACTATTTTCCAGCTGCACGTTTAAAACTGTATAACTTTTTTTTGCACTTTATTAAATTTGTATAGAGTAAACATTCAATGCAGTCATAGAAGAAGAAAAAAATACAAGTTATTGTGTTTTTGTATGGTTTGAATTTACATATTTACATGCATTTGTCAAAACATAAAATCACAAAACATAAAACATTTCTCTTTTATTTCCCCCAAAGCTGCAGAGGTTTTCTTCTACAATCTGTAATTGTGAATAGGAGACGTTAATGTTGTTAAGTAGTTAAGTAGTTCTTTTTTAAATCATTTTTATAGTGGTCAGTTTTACTGTATTCCTTCGCAATTAAGTGAAACCATAAAACTCGATTTCCCTTTATGCGTCCCACACTCTGTATCCTTTACTGCCTCTTTCTCAGCTCGTGCTTGCCGTGCATGCTTTTAATAAAAAATTCTTAGGATAAATGGTATTGGGTAAAAATGCAGCCAAACCACATGTGTTTGCCCTGGGTCCTTATCCAGGACCCTTTCTCATGCTTCATTCCGTTAACAAACCCCATAGAAAGCCCTCGGGGTTCATGGGCTAACTACAACACCGCTGTAGTACAGGACCAGAGAAGAAAAACACCACTCTCATGCATATTCTTAATGATGTGTCCAAATGAGGAGGTGAGCGTTAGGTCAGTCGTGGGGGGAAAAGGGCTTTGATAACTCCTTGTGAGACTGTCGCAAGAATGTAGGAACCATAACTGATTTCATTTCACTCCCTGCACTCCTCGCCGAGAGTTTGCTTTAAGGCAACATAATGGCTCGTCTGGGCTGATGTGGGCCGCTCAAACAGTTGGGCTGATTTCAATATTAACAAAAGAGCGCCGTATTGCACTGGGAAATCAACACTGCAGCTGCAAATTCCCAGACTCGAGCGTGCTTTTATAGGTTGGACTCCAGGCCTGGAGTAAGGGTGGGAGAGGAAGGGGGAATCAGGCAGAATCACATCACTGTGTCCTGCCGCCCGTACTGAAGTGCTCTGACAATCCATTGACCTGAGAGGGAAACTGTCTGATGTTTGATACATGACTCAGATGAAGGACAGACCCATAAAACAAACAGATATGTCATTATACGATTATTTCCTTAAGATGAATCAGCGATAGATCCCTGCTTCAAGTGTGACTTTGTTTTGTGAGAAGAGGTGATCGGCACTCGGCTGCTACATGCTGTAGAAGTTGATAATCAGTGCCAAAAGAGGTATTACAACACCTGGTGCTTACATTGTGTGTGTCTGCATGGATTTGCTGTCCTTGTGGGGACCAAATGATGGTAAAATGTGGCATGCCTCATGCCACATTTTACCATCATTTGGCATGCCAAGGCATGTCTAAATGTGGCATGCCAAGTCGATACCCAGTTTTTCATGTCGGCCATTTTGTACAACTGCCAATTTGAATTTTGATGCAAAATACTGTATTTTACATAGACATTACCGTATCGTTACTAGGCTTGGAATATGTCATTAGCATTATGCAAGAGGATACACTAAAAGCTTGGGGACAATTACAAATTACAGTTAAACTTTAAAAAAAGCTTTAGATGTTTGCTTATTGTCACAAGACTTGGTCTTGATAGATTCCTGTTGTCATGCTGACAAATGTGATACCACGAATGCCATAGTTGGCCTAACTTGCTGTCCTCCATTTTGAATTTCTTTGAAAACCTAAGGAGGACTTTTTTTAAAAGTCATCCTAACTCCTACAAATTCAAATAGGATCATCTTCAGACCTTACCTTTTCACATAACACATCAAGGAATTTGGTGACATAATGTTAAAATGGGTCTGAGGCTGTCTGCCATGCATTAGCATTTGAAACAAATGTTGTGTCATTGCCACCACACAATGAGCACATTTGGTCACAGTGCCACCTATTGGTCAAAAGTATGTCGCTTGACGCGTAATTAATGTGCTCTTTATTTTGCTTTAAAACATATTCAAATATCTTTAATCTCTTATATTTTGCTGATAATCTCTGCTCGCAGCTATATTGATTTTTATTATTATTTCAATTTCCTTCAACTACTTCTTGACCACAGAGGCCCGGCTGTGAATGTTGCCACCTAGTGGACTCACTAATTAGTGTAGTTCGGTACATCCACAGGTAACACAAAGTGTGTGCGAAAGTGTAAAAATCTGGCTGAATGGAGCTTGGTCTGCATGGAGCTTGTTTATATTCACTCAAAATCTGTCACGCACTGTGCGCTAAATGTAGCGGTAAATGGAAAACCAAGATATGTTTTAAGTATTAGGGTGTAGCATATATAATTTCCTTATAATGTAAACATGATATGCAATGCTCCCATGATATAAAAGTCTGTGGTATAAAAACAATTTATTGTGTTCTCTCAGCACTGTATGCTTTTGACCTTACCTGTCAGTGACATTATCAGCACACAGCTTAGAGACTTGTCTTTGGTAATATCACACCAGGCAAATGCGTGCTGATTAGTCTCACAACACACACGCTTACACACTCATCAGACCGTAGGGACCGTGATCCTAATCTGTTTCCTGCGCACAGGGAATGCAGGCGTCATGAAATTGTATATTTTCAAAATATCTGTGACTTGATACCACCGAAAGTATCCAATAGACGCACCGACCCGGTCCAAGTCTCCACAAAGTCTCTCTGAAGTTATCGTTAGCCCGATCCAAAAAAAAAAAAAAAAAAAAAAAAAAAAAAGGGAAATATTAATCTATTTCCTTCCACACTAACTTAAGTGCCTGTGAACTTTCTTCACTTTCACGCTTCTCTGAAACTTTACAATTTACTTTGTTCTGTATAATCCTCCATCAGGAAAAGATGACAGGTAAAGACTAGAGGAAGACATCTTGGTTCAGGGGTGAGCAAGTGGTCTCTGATGCAACAGACGGTGGAGTTCAGAGACAACGGGCAACTTTATCTGATAATTGGCTCTAATCTGTACATTATTCTGGGCCGAGAGGCTTTTGTTCTGCAGTGATTATGCTGTCCGTAAGGTTCAGATCTCGCCTTATGTCTGTGTAATTGAAATAACCCTGACCCTGAAAAGCCACTTGATGTGCCCATAAAAAAAACATGAGAGAGGCTAAGAGTATGTGAGGAGAAAAAAAAAATGACACAAGAGCAAAGTAAAGCTGAGATGTTTGTCACATTATAAAAGCGCTCTCTTGATGGTCTATATCTCTGAGGCCACAGACCATCACACCTTCTTGTAGGTCAGGAATATTGTCTTCCTCTTAGAGGAAGTATTTCTGCACCGTGTCTTTTCATGCCTTGCCAGTGTTCTCGTTGCGCCGGCCAAGGTTTTGTCCCCTCTCCCCCAGAAGCCTCAGAGTCACCTCTCTCGTGTACCATTAGACGTGGATTGTAGAACTGTACCCCCTCCCACCTCCCTGTTTTTTAGGCTCCGGATTGTATATGAGAGTGGTTGAGGGTAACTGGTGTCTGATACTGTAGACAGTAGCTTGCGGCCGAGACCCAACAATCAGGCTATTGTACAGCAACTGTATGGTTGAAAGTTGCTACCTGGTACTATCAGTGAGACCAGAGGGTGCGGACAAAAGTGTCGTCAATGGCTGCTTTGTGAAGGGCCGTGTTTCCTCCGCCCCCTTCCCCATCAGCTGAATAGAGAGAGAGAAGGAGCAAAGGACTAAGATCCAGCCAATTAATCACCCTTTCTGATTTTCATCTATTAGGACATTCACCTGAGCGAATGCGTTTGACACAACATCGCCAAATGCGGTGTAAAGAAAGACACAATGCTGCTTAAAATATTCTGGCCCTGACAAACTTAGAAATAAGGGAAACAATTGGTCTGACAGAGAGGTAAAATAGTTCATTTTATTTAGAATAAAGGAACAGCCAGGTTGATTGTACTGCTATTACTGAGATTCAAAAGTCTGGAGTGGATTGGAGTGATTGAAATCACTATTTTGTCCGTTCACATTCTAGTAAGTTATAATTTATTTTAAGTGTTTCTTCTGACATGAACAATTTCAATACAATTTTATAGTGTTGTGTTATTTCATCAGTATATCAGAAGTCTATGCTCAGAATCCAAAGCTGATTTTTCAGCATAATTACTCCAGTGTGCAGTGTCACATGAACCTTCAGAAATGCTGATTTGATGCTAAAGATTAAGTTTAGAAGGTTCAAAAGAAATAGAAATAGAATACACTGTAATATTATACATATCTTTACTTTCACGTTTGATCAGTTTACTTCTAAATTGGTAAAAAAACAACAACTAATAAATACTTTTGTTTCAGTTTTCATTCATTTCATGATTTAAATGTTTTCATTTGTGCAAACATTAATGCCATATTTACTTTTATTTACTTTATTTTGATTTATTGTTGCAACACAAGTATTATTCACTTGGAAAATGCATCAAATCACTGAAATTACTGTTTCATATTGATTTTAAAGTGCAATGGTGAGGAGAGATGAAACTGCTATTTGAATTGCCTTGTTTTAAAACATGGCACAATTGGGGAAAAAATGGGTGGTTAAATTCATTGTTTTCTGTAATTTCAATGCCTGTGTAAATGCATTTATACCACTCATTCAGACTATATACTGTATACAGTGTGTATCCTACTTCAGATGCAGCGTATTTGCCACTTTTGCAGTACAGTGAGCGCATTACTCCTGAAGACTAGAAATACACTGTCACTTATATTATTGTTTAGAGGCGTTTGTTTGTTTCGCCGTATTCACAAAGAATTTTAAGGCTAAAAGTAGCTCCTAAGTGACGAATTTAGGAGCAACTCATGGGCGTGTCACTCCTACACTTTAGGACTTTTAATTTTTTTCACTAAGAGTAATTCACGAAGCATTTTAGCCCTAAAAGTAGCACCTAAGTCTGGGACAGCTTAAAGGAAGTCGAGAGGACTCCTAACTCACTAAGACCTATTCATAAAGGATTGTAGCGCATACGCCTCTCGCATTCGCCCGGGGTCCGCGACACAAGCGGGAATGCTGCATTCATCTGCAAACACATCCTCTCCCATGTCTCACGCTTAGTTTTGCGTGATATCCCAGTGCTGAATTTCACTTTTATTATAAACATAATTTTATTTAAATAAACATATATTAACATAAATGTTTTTGTTGTTTTTTTTCTAGTACCAACGGGGCTGTAACCGAACCAAGCACTAACCGATCCTGCGTCCAGCTCGGCTTTCATTTCCGTTTTGACGAGTTCATAATCCACCGTCATTCAACTATTACATTACTTCAATAGGAGCAACATTTCCTTGATTTAAGTAGTCTAGTTAGGCTAATAGAATGTCAGTTAACCAAGCAAGTGTTAATGCAAGTGTCGTTTATTTTCATTATTAGGCAAGTGGAGGTTTTCATTAGGGTATTAGGCACCATTAACATATAGCGCCTAAAAAAAAACGTAAGGCGCTCCACATTCTCCTTTTTCCAAAGTGCTAGGGTGGTTGCGCACTGGTTGATTCTTGTCACGTGACCTACGGTGCGCTCCATACAGACAAAGCGGGCTGTTGCCTGCCCGCATACCGCGCGCCTACATTTAAAATAACGAACTTGAGCGCTCAAAAGACGCGATATGTGAACACTGCAGGCCCTTAGGCTAGCTTGAATAATTTCATTCATGACTTTTCTCTGTCTGCCTTTTTAGAATTACACTTCACTGGGGCCTGCACAAACATGTCATTATACAACGCATTCTCATCCTTTAGCGTCATATAGAACGCTATATGACAAAACGGCACTATACTACGCACATGGCACCCGTTCGTTAATATAACACGTGCTGTGATGGGTAGGTTTAGGTGTGGGGTAGGGTAGTCTCATATTACGCTAAAGGATTTATGACGCCTTGGGTTCGCGCGTTTTATTAACGATAAAGGGTGCCATGTGATTAGTATAGCGCCGTTTTGTCATATAGCGTTCTATGTGACGCTAAAGGATGAGAACGGGCTGCATTATATAGCCTGTGCATTTCAATGATATTATTTTTTTCCTTATTATCATTTGTGTAGAACACAGACATATTTAGATGTCGTAATTCCATGATTTGCGTCTGTTTTATGTTCCGCATGATGGCACTCTCATCTAACAACCAATCACCGTGATCATTGCAAGGAAGCACGTGCATGAGAATAGACGTCATCCATAGCAACAAAGACTCGCTCTTAGTTTTAGAGTTGTCATTTTTCCTTACTAAGAGTAGGTCTGAAATAACTTTTAAGAGAAAACTCTTTTATTTTAAAATATTTTAGTGCGATTTAGGAGTAGTCCTAGTGGTAAGATAAAATTCTTTGTGAATACAGCCCCAGATCTCCAGTTGCCTTTTGGAAATTAGTTGAGTGTATTCTAGCTGATGTATGAGAAAGCAAAGATTTTACCCTAACTTAGCAACGAATCTTGGCACATGGCAAGGCTCGTGCTTAGATCGTTTCCCTTTTATGCCTTTTTGAGCATTTTAATTTAAACTAATGTTAATAATAATAGTACTAATAAAATAGAAGCTAATTCTTCTGATCCCTGTCCCAAGGGTAAAGACAAGACTTTCAGAAAGCCAGAACCGTGCCTCACCATCCTCTACTGCCTCAGCCCGGATCTTGTTATGTGTCTAATTTAAAGGCAAATATTCATAACTCAAATCTCCTTTTCTGATCCCTGCGTTTTACGGAATCTGTTCATTATTTAGTTGCCTCGTGCGAGCCTTATTTAATTGGCATGTTTTCCTTTTTTTTTCAGTCAGTTCTCATTTTCATTATTATTTTCTAACCTTTCATCTACTGCACTACAAACTGACAGTTGCAGTTTTTCATCATACTGTATATTTAGTTCAGCGCAAGCATGCTACACAGTCCTTTATGATTTAATTTCTACGCGAGTGTGTGATGACTGTAACAGCTGGATGGCTCCTCTGGCTCTCACTCTCTGAGCTCAGACGAAGCAGCTCCCGGCGTTCTGATCATCCTCCCTATTGTTTTCTGAGTGGCTTATTAAATTACTCGACCTCCCTCGTACAGTGGGAGCTGTCAATGTGCTGCCCTGCTCCACTCTCCTACAGGGCCCTCTCTCTCTCTCTCTCTCCTCTTTCTCTGTGTCCGATAACAGGAGCGTGTATCGGGGCATTAATCCTTCTGCTCTCTTGGGTGGGATTAATACTCTCTCTTTGTGTAATTATGACCTCATTGCTCTGCTCAGATAAGAGACAGGTTATCAGGTCAGACGACCATAGGAGGAAGTGTGTTTCACATTAGAGGGACATTGGAGGAGACGTGGAAAAGTTCACGCAGAACACATCTTTGCATCTGTAGGTGCTGTTCTTTTTTTTACGTAAACATGTTGTTGATTAATGTCTCCGGCTGTTGAGATGTGTCGCTGTCTTTGAAGGGAAGAACACGGCCCCTTAGACAAGTTGACGTGACACTGTTTGTGCTGACTTTCTATGACTTTATCAAGGAGGCTACATTCTGATTTGCTGTCTTACTCCATGCTTTTCTTTCTCCATTTCTCTCTCTCTCTCTCGCTCTCTCGCTCTCTCTCCCTCCCTTCCCTGGATGCCTGCTGTTGCTGCTCTGTGCCATATGGAGCTTTACTGGAACTCCTCTTAAAAGATTCACCAGATGAATCTCTCTCTTGCTTTCACTCTCTCTTGCTCGCTCTCTCTTTTGTGCTCTCTCTCTCTCTCTTTCTCTCAGCTGATGGCTTTCTCATTTAACAGATTGGCTGATGTGTCAGAGATGACTGGGTTATGCCACCGCTAAATGAGAGGAGGGAGTAAGAGACAAGTGCTTCCAAAAGCTCAGTGATGCTCCTGGGCCAAAGTTCTGTTTCTGTTTTGTCTCTCTGCGTGTCAGACATGTTCAGTGCGACATGTTTTAGTTTGTGCTTTTACTCTACATTTGTGTATTATACTTGTGTCACGGATTGTATTGTATTAATTTATTTATCTTTAAATAGAAAGTTAATGATGGGAAAGTGAAAACACTTTTTTTCATCGTCTTGCTACGAGTGCTACTAGTTTTGAAAATGCTGTGTAACGATAACAATACAGTTGTGGATTACAAAATGAAATCTGAACATGTTTGCTTGAAATGTTTGTGGAATTCAAAAATAGATCATTTAAAAGAAAATAGAAAAATATCTAAATGCATTCGTGAATTTGGATCAATTTTGAGACTGAAGGTTGGAACTTTAAACTTTTAAATTAATAATTAAATTCTATGAAAATTAATTAATATAAAAATCGGTAAAGGATAAACTATAAAGAAAAATAAATTCTTTAGACAAATAAAAAGATGAAAGACAAATATTACAAAATTAGACATTTAAAAGTTGAAAAGTCACTTACTTTTATTAAGTGACACTGCCCAACATCAACACCTACAGGCTTGCATCCCCTGATCCCATTGACTTTAAACAGCCACTGGGTTTAGTGGGGGTATTTGAGAATAATTGGGGGAAAGTCACCTGAGAGGATATGATTGGTCTGAGGAATTCTCAAATTAATTAAGAAATAAGTACAACTCAGCCTCTTAGACATCACTGCTTTGTCGCGTCAAAATTCAACTGTAAATGGCCTGAAAACATGATTACTGTGTGAGTTTTTAGAGCAATTAGCTTTAAAGAAAAATTAAAGGTACATCTTTGTGTCTGTGACCAGTGTTTACAAGCCTGATGACTATTAAAAAGTCTTACCATCCTCGGATTGAGCAATGGAAAGAAATAGTGGAGGAGATACACTCAATGGAGAAAATTACAAAGGTCACATATAAAATAAGCACTGGGAAAAATTGGGTAACACTTACTTTTACAATCCAGTTACAATCCATGTAAATACTATGTTCTTATTTTAGTACCTACAATTACTGGGTAATAACTAGTACTAACCCTTAACCTACCACTAAACTTACCCCTGTTCCATGCACTTACCTTATATTAGCCAGTACTTTCTAGGTAAGTACACTGTAAGTACTGTACTGTAAAAGGAAGCGTAACCAAAAATTGTTTGCATATAAAGAAGCGGAACAATTCTAACATATATTTAACAATTTAACTATTCTAACATACAACTATACAATATGAAGAGTTCAGATGCAAAAGCCTCTAAGTGCCATTTGAATTTTTTTTCTAAAATGATCATTTTTATCAAGCTTGTATATTTAAGTTCAGTAATTTCACTTAAATGGCAATGAAGATTACCTATTAACTGTCATTTAAGTGAAATTACTGAACTTAAATGATAAAAATTGTCATTTTAGAAGAAAATTTCAAATGGCATTTAGAGGCTTTTGTATCTGAACTCTTCATATAGTGCCCCTTGTTCTTTGTCTTTGTATGTTGTGTTGTAATAAGAAAAGTGCTAAATAAAGAGTTAAAAAAAAAGACTTACCATCAAATCACAAATAATAGATAATAGGCATAAATTATATAAATAGAATAATAGTTTAAATTGACTGCCTTTAGTTATTTTGGAATAAATGTAAAAATGTGTCAAAATTCTAACTTGATGAAATTTATACTTGTTTTAAATAAATAGAACGCTACACTCTAAAAAATGCTGGGTTGTTTTAACCCAATTTTGGGTAAAATGTGGACAAACCCAGCCCACTGGGTTAAAAATGTCATTTAAAAATGTAACCCAATGGCTGGGTTTGTCCACATTTTACCCAAAATTGGGTTAAAACAACCCAGCATTTTTTGGAGTGTATATAGTTATTGTACAAATAAAAAATAGAATTGTATTTGATCTCTTTTTTATGTAATGTTTATTTAACCATGAGACAATCCCCAATCAAGTGTATCAGGACATGTATTTACACACACACATTGACATATAAGAGTAATTCACACAAACTACTATATAAATTGAACTAATGTGCTAATTTTACTAAGGATAATTTGAGTAATTGTGGCTGGAGTTAGGGTTAGGGTTACTCTTTGTTTTATGCTCGTAGTGTGACATTGTGAACAGTTATCAGGCCTGTGACCTCGGTGTAGCTGCTTCTGATGAGGGTATAGTTTTAGCACCACTATATGTCGTGTGTGAACGGATGAGTCTTGTCCTCAACAGTATTACCTGTCAGTGTCACGCTATTCTTTTTGTGTCTTGGGCAGCTGTTGTCAGAGACACCCCCGCCCCCTAACCTCACTAAAACCCACTGACCGCCATTAAAACACGCACACACACATCTCAGCCCTCCGCCATCTGGAAACAACTGGGCCCCACTTGAAACACCCGACATAGATTTAGAAGAGCGGGGCTAATTTATAAGAGGCCTGTCCCACCGGTTCAGGTTTCAGGTAGCACTCAACACCCACTGTCTTATATTCACACGTCTTCCGACTGACATATTCTGCTGCCTGCTTTGACAAGCCATAGACATTCACATAGATACATTCGCTTAATGTAATAAATTACCTTCGGGTGGTAAACATAATTCACTGAATCTGTCAAGTGAAAAAAAAATACATGGCAGATTCCAAACCATCAGTAACCAATGACAACCAAGGTTAAAACAACACAGTCCCACACTGATCCACCTGTTTTGTAAGATCGTTACATTTTCTATTGTCTCAAGGCTAAATTAGACGCATTCACTGAGTTTAGACGTGTTGCGGAACAGTTTTCCATCCAGGTGTGTGTGTGTGTGTGTGTGTGTAAATGTGTCAGCGGTGGTCTAACTGAAGGCTGTTCGTAATTAGAACTGCTAATGATGAGGTTTAGAGAACGGGCTCCTCCAATTTGGCGCTGGGTGGCATCCCGTTGACCGTGGCAGCTCAAACGTACAGCCAATCACCACAAAGCAGCATAAATCACAGAGAACAGAGAGACATATACGGGGGAGAGGGTAAACACTTCCAGCTGAAAGCATTTGGGTGCTATTTGTTGAGAGGAATGATGTCGTTTATATTGGGTGATCAGCGATGTTTAACAGACCGGCGCTCCGTTTCATTTTCTCTCCGTCTCGCACTCATCCCTCTTCATTCTTTCCTATTTTTTCTCCCCCCTACACACACACACACACACTGCCTAAACACTCTTTCATCCCTCTGGATTTCCTCTCTCTCAGGGAAAGAGATGGGCCTGAACTCTGTCATCATGCATATTTGGCGTGGAACATTTGTGACACAGGGTGCAGTGGAAGAGTGGCTGTGACTCACTTTTGAACGTTTCTGAAAGTGCAGAGCGACGACCATTTGAACTGAAACATTTTAATGATGCCTTCGTATTTACAGGCAGGGGCAGCAGCGGATAAAGGATGAGAAAGAAACGTCGTGCCATGTTCAGGCGTTACAGCAAATCCTGCTTTGATGCCACCAGGGTCGCTGCATATTATCTCTGACCGCTCTTCAATGAGCAGAGCTTTCATTCCGGCCAGCTGGAAATGAAGTCTCTGACTACTTTTCTTCGAGCCGCTCCCCTCCATACCGCCACAGTTCCGGTGATTATGTAGCTTCGGTGAGCGGCCGCTTGGCTGCAACGTCGTCCAAAAGTTTCAATTTCACACCATGTTCAGCCGCATCCAACCCTTCTATTCCGCAAGGACCCTCTGTCAACCCATGTAACCCTCCCCCCCCCCCCCCCCCCCCCCAAACCGAACCTACCTTGATACGTTTCCGTTTTTTTCTCACATCGATAGCTCCTCTGTTTCCAATTTTACCAGCCCTCACTGTCAGTGTCTGGGTGTTCTGCTGGGTGAAAAACGCTCCTGCACACACACTCTCTCACTTTCTCGCCCTCTGTCTTTCACACCCCTTCTTTCTGTGTTTCTTTCCAACTTGTTCGGTGCGAGTGTGTCTGATGAGCTCAAGCTGTTGAGTCTGCCTCTTAACAGATCGCAGATTATTAGCATGTGGCCTGAATGTCTTGCTCCCACAGTTAAACCACTCTACTGATGGAGATAATTATTGCAACTATACACACAGTAACACACCCATCTCTCTAAATACTTCGCTCTCTCCCTCCATGTTAGGAAACATTCTCTGTGCTCTGTGATTAACCATTTGATGCATGGGATCAATCTTTAAAACACACGTTTTTAACAAATGGAGATGTGACGAGTCTTTTACCCTTGTTCCTTATTCTGGTAACCCTTTACGGTAACACTTTATAATAACTGCACGCTATTAATCATTAGTTAAGCATGAGTGAACAGTTAATTCATCGTTTATAAAACATTAATAAGCAGTTTATAAATGTATCTATAAATGCTTTCTTCTTGATTTATACGCATATCTATAATGCGTTTAATAATTGTATTTTCATACTTTGTTAATGATCAATTAATAATTTCTAAATGAAGTATAGCATTATTTACAAACCAGTTGTTTAAGAGTTGTCAAGTCATTCATAAGATCACTTAGAAAGTGTAAGTAAATGTAGTAAACACAGGTAGTTATAAAGCATTAGTAGTGGTTAGTTAACTATTTTTGTGAGCTAATCTAAAGTGAGGACTAAAGTTGCTTTGTAAAGCATTTATAAAGGCGATTTAAAGACTCGTCAATCTTCTAAACAGTAAAAATGTAACAAACACAACGCAGTGATACAGTACATGGAAATATTTAACAGCCTATAAAAATGCTTTACAAGGCATGAATAGTCCTCACTTTAGATGAGCTCACGAACATAGTTAACTGACCACTAATAAATGCTTTATAACTACATTTATTAACATTTTTTAGCGTTTATTAGCATTTATTAACACACTAAGTAACCATATGTTTGAATGATAAGCTGTATGAATGTACATTTAAATAGTTTAGCAATCATTTACTTACACGCTCTAAGTAATCTTACGAACCATTGACAACTCTCAAATAACTAGTTCATAAAAAATGCAATTCTTCGTTTAGAAATGATACATTAATCATTAATAAAGTATAAAAATACAATTATTTAACAAATTATAGATATGCTTTTAAATCAAGAAGAAAGCATTTATAGCTGTATTTATAAACTGCTTATTAATGTCTATTAATGCTTTATGAATGATGAATTAATGGTTTACTCATACTTAACTAATTATTATTAGCGTGTAGTTATTATAAAGTGTTACCCACTTTACAATAAGGTTCATTAGTTAACATTAGTAAATGCATCAACTAACATGAACTAACGATGAACAATGCATTAGTTACAGTGTTTATTAATCTTTGTTAATGTTAGTTAATATAAATACAGCTGTTCATTGTACGTTCATTCACAGTGCATTAACTAATGTTAACTAATACAACCTTTGATTTTAATAACGTATTAGTAAATGTTGGAATAAATATTAACTTAGATTAATAAATGCTGAAGAAGTATTGTTCATTCTTAGTGCGTGTTAACTAATGTAGTTAATAAATGTTAACTAACCTTATTGTAAAGTGTTACCGTTATTCTTTATGTCTCTTTTCTTTGGTTTTGTTTTGTGTAACGAAAGTAGAGAAAATGTCGCAAAAATTGTAGGTTGGAACTAGATCTAGTCCCACGCTGTGTTTTGGAATTTGCACGGTGAACTTTCAGACGTTGGGTGCTGAGTGTTTTATATCTTTAGTGCTGAAGTGTGCTGTCAAGTTCTTAAGGTGAATACCTGTTACAGTCCTCGAACCTCATATTCTCCAAAGCCATTCTCCCTCATGGCCAGACTCGTCACACACAAAACCCACGTACTTTTTGCACACGCAGTCATTCACACTCACACAGCCTTATACTGCTCCGAGTGAGCATACTGCTTTAATCTTTCTTGGTTTCATTAATTTGGAACAAAAGTAGACCTGTTCAATTGATATTACTTTTGGAGGATGAAAAGTAATAAAAAATAATACTAAAAGGAATAATTATTCTTTTAAATGAAAAAGAAATTTATATTACTATATAATAATTTATTCGTCAAGGTTTGAATTATATTTATGTTCGTCTTTTCACTTTCTTTGACAAAAAGCTATTCGCAGACTGCAAACACACAAAAAAGCCAGGCTTACGGTATTTCATGAATGTACAACATTAGTCGCAAAATTTGTCATGGCTCTGACATTTTACACATATTTCCGCAACATATTATTTTTCCTACTTTTAATCATCTGCCTGTGAGGATAAAACCTGATGTTTTACCTTGAATACCTTCACATTCTTGCAGTGAGCTTCTTAACATTCAAATCGTTTACATTAGCTGTGTATGTGAGAGAGAGAGCGGGAAATGATGACTGAGGTCACAATTCCTTAACAGAGTCTTCCAATAGGAAAGAAGTAACAACAAGACAAAAGAAAAAAGAGCAGAAGTGTTTAGGCAGGTAATCCCTTGCTGTAGGAAAATGGATCACTTCCATCCCAAACCTGATTCATTCCCCCTTTTAGTGTCTCCTATCCGTTCCTCCCTTTCTTCTTCTTTAATTCCAAGCTCCTTTCATCTCACCAATTCAAATAGTCATAGGAAAGATTAACGGCGGGAGGGAAAAGCTGCTTTTTTGATGATGGCATTTGTGGGATAAACAAAAGATCTCGACAGCAGCTAACACTAAACTTTTCCTTTGCTTTGATCCCAATTTACGGAGTTCCTTCACTTGATTTTTCTTCTTTCTCTTTCACTCACTCTCTCACTTTTCTTGCATAGAGAACTCTTAACTTTTATATTGGATACAGTTGTGCTGGTCTGGCTTGTGTTTCTTCTCTTTTTGAGGTTTCATATCAGACAAGCTGGCAAAACATAAACCTACAACCCTACCCCCGGCCAAAAAAAAAAAAAAAGAAGAAGAAGAAAGATGGAGAGAAGAAATTCTCATAAAAGTGGAAATGCCCAGCTGATGTTTCCAAGCTGTTGAGTTTGATGGGAGTTCTGGCAATGCTACGGAAAATGAATATTTTTTTCTCCAGTTCATTTTAGTTGCTTTTTAACCTTCCGAATGAAGTCATCTTTGAGTGTGCTCAGCCGGTAATTTAGCTGGCTTTCTCACTGATCATTTCTATTTTTTACTTTCTCTCTTCCTGGCTGTTGTGAAAAGGATATTAACCTGTGCATTGAGACAGAAAAAAATGCAAGTTTTCAAATTAAAGTTGTGCAAAAACCTCCGTTTTTGAAGACAATGTTTCAATAATGTAAATCAGCAGTGCAATCTGACAACAGAGGTATTATTTAATATTATTTGTTTATTTATTTTACAGGCTTGTACATCTACACTGTAAAAATTATTTTTCGAAGTTTTAAATGAAAGATGAAGATTATTGCACTGTAGAAAACAAAAGATTCTTTGGTAACACTTTACAATAAGGTTCATTAGTTAACATTAACTAAGAATGAACAATACTTCTACAGCATTTGTTAATCTTTTTTAATGCTAATTTTAACATTTACTATACTTTATTAAAACCGTGATAACATTAGTTAATGCACTGTGAACTAACATGAACAAACAGCTGGATTTGTGTCTAACAAAGATGAACAAAAACAGTAACAAATGGTCAGTTCATGTTAGTTAATATTAACTAATGTTTCATAAATTAACCTTATTGTAAAGTGTTACCGTTACTTCCTTACTTGGGTTTGTCACAACTTCCTTACAACTTGGATTGTTAAGACAGGTCAACTTAATTTACATTAAACTCAAATTAGTTGAATATTTAAAATTATATTAAAAATGTTGAAATTGCTTAACTTATTTTGTTGAGTTAAAGCAATGTAAAAAAACAAAAAAAAAACAAATGTTGTCATAACTTATTGATCATATAAGTTATTATCTACACTGTAAAAAATAGTTTCATGATTTGTAATCACATTTTTTTTTCTTTTGTCAAAACAACTTAGATAATTTATGTAGTTCAGATAGCATAATATTTTGAGTTTCTAGTGATTAAATTAATCTCCTTCATTGTATTAACTAATTTTTTTCCATTTCAATGAACTTAAAATTTTATGGCAACCAGGATACCTTTTTTTAAGTTAAACCAACAATATTTTTCTAACTTTAAGTTATTCTACTTCAAAATTGTGTTTTGGTTGCCATTATTTTGTATTTAATTTATGAAATTTAGCAGTTTGAGTAAAAAATTATTTGTTTTTATTGCAGTGTGGGCAACAAGCAGTATTGTCTAAATATATTTTGCTTATTTTTTTTTGTCATGCTTAACTGTCTTCTAGTATTGCAAAAAAAAAAATTAATAAATAATAAAATGTTTTTATTTTTTATTCTTGTTTTAAAGCAAAAATAAAACCCCTTTTTGATTTAACAATTCAGTTTAATCACATTTATGTTTTAATTTATGTGCATTTTTGAATAAACATTTGTATCTCTTTTAAAGTGTCTCTTTTATCTGAAAGGCAGAACTTCCATTGCTACAGCCTCCATATTGTTTGCCACAATTCCTCCAATATCAGTGCTGGTCTGTCTCGTATTTGTCCTCTGGTCACGTGCGTGACACTCACACACACATACACACACAGAAATACAAAGGGAGTGACACACAGGTCACCTGGAACTGGCTAAGGTCATTTATGAAGTCAGCAGGGACATGTGCAAACATACAGAAACACAAATGCACACATTTTCACATGTGAAAACTGTGCATATTCATCTTTGGTTGTAGCAGGTTCAACTGAAATCCCCTCTTTGAGCTGAGTGTTACTTTTCCGCTTGACTTGATTCCTGCATCCGCTCTCACGGACAAGCACACACATGCATACACTAAACACACACACACTCTTTTAACACTGAGTGACTCATTCTACAAACACACGGAGATATGCACACTGATTAGTGCTGTTTCTTATGCCAGGGGTTCATAGTCATAGTCTGGTGGGTGTTTAAAACTGTCGCAGAGGAAGTTGTAGGGTGTCGCTCTGTGTTTGTTTAAATAGTAATAGAGATTGGGGGTGAAAATAAAGGGAGACCACGCGTCAGCCACAGCTGTTGTAGCGTTTTGAGAAGGACTTTATATTAACATACAAAACAGGACAGTGACAGTTGTGGGTTTTCAGGTTCATTTGGTCGAGTCTTGTCCCCTCCAGCTGTCTGGACGTCTCTGTTCCCACAAACCAGGCAAATTCAGATTTCATCCGTGCTGTGAGCCATCAATAATGCTCTTTGTCGTAAATAAATGTCGCCACACAATAACGTTTCTGTGTTGGATGCTCAGCATGGGCCCTCTCCATATGAGGGGAAATGTGTAATGTAAACATTATGAGATACTGCTTGTCTAATTTGTTTTTTTCTACACTCCCAAATCAAATACATTTGAGCTGTATATTGATTCCTGAATTTATGTTTGGAATGTATTATTAATTGAAATAATTCGGGCTGATTTGTGCATGAAATCACTGCTGATGTGTCCACTGAAGCATGGCGTATTAATATATCCTCATTGATAATTTAACATATTCACTCCGTCTGACTGCAAACGTAAACGATCCCTCAGACTCCCGTGCCAATAGAAAGCTCAAATTACCTCAACAAACCTCTTGTAACAGTTTGCCATATTAGTGATGTCAGTGTTTTTCTATTTAAGGCTTGGCGCTAGTCATTGAACCGCAGCAATTTTTAATTAAGAATTTAATTACCAATAACGCAGTCGATCAGCTGCTTCTAATTCATTTCAAAGAATCAGATAAATACCGTGCTCATATTCATCATGGACAAAAGTGTTCTT